>CP144700.1:55651994-56851994 GCA_036885675.1 Vigna mungo
TAAAAAAAAATGTGGAGTTCAACACATTGACTTGATAACTTACAAAGTCGGACCTTGAAAATTATAGAATAAATTAAGCCAAGACAATTTAATCTGACCCAACATAGTTGAATTTAAAAATAAAATAATATATATATATATATATATATATATATATATATATATATATATATATATATATATATCTTAAATCGAAAAAAGTGATTAAATTTAAAGAAACGATTATTTAAAGAGTAAACTTGATAAAATAATTATTTTAATCTAAAAAAATTAAAAGATAAAAATTTAAAAAATAAAATGAAATCCATTAATTTATTTATATACATGATGTTATATAATGAAAAGGAGTATTGTTAGATTCGACTAGCATTCTTTAATCTTTTGTAATAAAGAGATAGAAATCAATATTTAATTTTAAATTAATGAATTTGATATGATGATTACATTATTTTCTTAAATAATAATAGTTTAACATACTTTTTTATTTTAATATTCAAGTGATACACGGTGGATCTTATTGATAATTTTTTCTATTAATTAGATTAAATTAATTTATAAAGCACTAACATATTACCGTGTCAAATGAATGGATTTGACACTATCCAAGAATTGAATTTATATTTGAACTAATATCTTGATTTAATTTTCAATTCAGGTAATATATATATATGTATGGATTTAATTGGGCATATATAATAAAGATATTGTAGCATGAAGAGTGAAAATGTATTTCATTGATATGAAATGAAAAGTATATGTGAGACATTTATTAATGAAAGATGATTAATGATGGAATTAACAAATGCACATGCAGCGGCGAGGGATGAAGCCTTGACATTCGCCGCCGGGATGACCTTCTCTCGTACACTGATAATTGCAGTTGTCACTCTGAAAGCACGCTCCTTTGAAATGTGCACTTGGTGTATAACAATCTGCTTCTGCTTTCTTCACACATACATCTGATTCATTAACACAATATTAATATTAATATTAATATTTAAGATAAATCACCAAAAATAAAAATTTATTATCGAATGATTAAACCTTAATTATACTTACCAGCAGTTAAGACGAGGAGGAAAAAGAACATAATGGCCAGGGTTTTTCTCTCCATTGCAACGCTAATTTTTGAAGCTCTTGCTAATTCTGAGTTTAGAGTATCTTTCTCTTTGTAGCTATTTCTCTGAAGCTGCTTCTTTATATAATATATGAAAGTTTGACTACTGCAGAGGTTGTTTAATGCAATGGGGCTACGTATGTTGAGAAGTTGAATTGACCAACCAGGTAACTGTAGAGAAAAATCATCACTCCCACATTAATATATAATATGTTTCTTAATTGATATAATAAATAATAAGTTATTTTTGACATTCAACATTTCATATTCAAATAACTTTTTACTCCTTCCGTTTCTATATTTAATGTAATAACCTTTTAAGTATTGTATTATTCATTAATTGAATGCCACCCAAGATTAATTATTTTTTATTGATTAAATGTCATTTCTCATTTACCATACGTTTTTAAAGTAAAGATTATTGATTATTAAATGTAACTTAATAGTTTTTTTAATAAATTTTAAATTAAACATTAATTATTAATAAAATGTCACTTAATATTTAATAAACACTTCTTACCATTAATATTAAATGTTCATTGGAAAAGTTGACTGAATTGTAAAACAGGGTACGATTATATTAGGTTCTATGATAGGATACTAGCTTTACTTTTAGGTTATGACGAGGTTTACTTCTAGTTTACGGGGAGGTTTACATGATATGAAAAAAATAAAAATAGTTAGGAAATCACAGTTACGTACTTTTAAAAAAAATTATTTATTTAAAAATGTTGATGTTTTTTAGTTTTTGAAAATTTTGTATTTTTTAGTATTTTTTTACTACATGGTTGAAAAAAAAAATTAAGGTAATATTAACAGACTGACGAGTAATTATATCTTTAAAATATTATTAAATTATTTAGAAAAAAATATTAAACATTAAGATAATGTAGACAACAAAATAAAGTAAAAAATATTTTATTTTAAATTGTTGATTTAATTTTTTAAAGAAAAAAAAAGAAATTTGAAAATAAGTGTCCCATGGTGTGAGTTATCAAACCAACGCTAAAAGAAATAAGAAAAAAAATATTCTTTTTATAAATTTTAAAACAATATATGTGTGAATAGTAAAAATATTGTTCAATGTCAAAGTTAGGTATAAAAGGAAAATGTTTAATAACACTAATGGTCCCTATTTTTGTCACGTGCGTTCCTTTTGGTCTCCATATTTTTTTTTTGTTCAATGTTATCCTAAAGAATATAAATTTCGTTCAATTTGGTCCTTTTTGCAAACGCCGTTTAAATCGTTAACAGCAGACAGTCCAGTTCTGCACAACAATGTCGATATGGCATTTAACTGCCCACGTGGAGTCTTTCAACCACATTGAGGTGGATTTTGAAAGAAATGCCATTTATTTAATGGAACCCAATTTTTGACGAGGGGGGAGAGTGAAATTAGGGTTAGGGTTTTTTACTTTACTTCAGTGAAAGCAAAAGTGAGGTTCGTGGTTAACGAATCTTGTTCCCAATCTTGGTTCTCCTTTATTTCTCCCGACAAGCGAAAGTTTTTACTAACCCAAGTCCGTGAACAATGTCCAAGTTTCCTCTTTTTCCTTGTTGGTTCTCTTCAATTGTAAAGTTACAGTTGTTGATGCTGTGATTGAAACCGTTGATAGGGTTTTGATAAAAAGGGTGTGTGAATGTGATTTTGGTCACTCTATATGAAAGTTTTTGGAGTCTCTGGAGCTATAATTGTCACTATATTGGTTGAGTTTGTCTGTGATATTTTGGTCACTCTATGATTTTTAGAATTTTCGTTTGCAGGTCTGTGGTGATTGCGGTGACGGCTTGAGGGTTTAGGTGTGGCGGCACTATGGTTAGATTTTTAGAAAGACAGTAGGGTTTCAATTTTTGGTTGGGCTGAAGGTTGAAGAAGATGGTGATGTGACTCTATGTTTTGTAATGAACAATGAAGGTTGTTCAATCTAGTCCTCATTTATGTTAATTATTTCCGAATGTGGTCCCTATGATGATGACTGATCTAGTCCAGAACATAAATGACAGTTCACTCTCTAATTGCACATGTGGAGATCTGGCCGTTATCGATTTAGACGGTGTTAGTAAAAAGGACTAAATTGAATATAAATTACGATCTTTAAGACAATATTGAACAAAAAAATATAGAAACCAAAACGAACACAAATGACGAAAATAGAAAGTATTAGTGCTATTAAGCCAACGAAAAACACATGTTAATACATAATATAATATATAAATCAAAAGAAAAGAAATGGAAGTAACGTACCTTCCAAACTTTACCGTTACTTTTTCTCTCTCAAAGAGCTCTGAAAACTTATTCCCTCTTGTACTTTCTTTGTCTTTCTCTATGTCTTTTTATGTATCTCTCTGTCTATTTCTCTCTCCTGTGTATTTATATTATTTTAATGGAATTGTCATCTTAGTCATGACTATAAATAAACTATAGGAGAACAGAATTGGTTTTGACGATGACATATTGCAAAAATCAAATATATATATATATATATATAGTTTTTAACTATTAAAATCATATCTTTATCTAAGTGGAAAAACCTGATGCAACAAATCACAATATAATATCAAAATACTGATTTTAATCATTAACAGAAAAATTGTCTTTAATCCTCGTGTAAAATAAAAATTAGTGATTTTGATGTATTCTCCTATGACATGTCTTATGAGGGGTAAAAAAAATAAAGAGTGAAGATGAGAATATGTATACAAGCATTGGACTGTCAGACTCATGAAAAAGATTAAAAAGCAAATTAGGCTATTTTATTTTATTATTACTTTTGTTACTATATTTCTTCTTCTTTTTTATACTAAAACTAAAGTTTGAGAATTTAAAGAAAGTTTATTTTGTTTTTTTTCTTCTTTTTTCCTAGCATTAATTGAAAACATTTTTTCATGTGTTTTTTATATTTTTTTAAAATGAATTTATTTAATTGGACGAAATTGAATCTTGACAATTATAATTAATTATTGACAAAACATTTGAGTGAAACACTTTTTGAAAAGTAATGCAATAATAATTAATTATCAATAATCAATTATTGGTGACAAATGTAACATGACTCTTTATCTCTTAAACCTAATTTTAAAATTGGCTTTTATAAATCAAATGGGAGTTCATTTAAAAAAAATAACAGAAGTTGGATATGTCAAGGTATGACAAGTTTATTATAAGACAAGCTCATTCAGTAGAAACCTTAGTCTTGGTTTTGAATTTTAACTAAATAACATAAACGAAGAAGTCTTTATGTATGGAAAGCTAACTCTAACTAGAAAAAATCACAAACCAACCTAAAGACAGGAAACCAATCTTTAGTACACTTTGATAGGAAACCATAAACTAGAAAACCAACCTTAGGATAGAAAACACTAGGCTAGAAAAACCCCAACTTAAGATAGGAAACCAATCTTAGCTCAACACCAAGATAGAACAACTAGAAACACCTCAAGCTAAGATAGGAAGCCAACCTTTAGAATAAACCTCAACTTGAGTTAGGAAACCAACCTTTAGTTTGACACAAGGACATAAAAACCCCAAGATAGAAGAAGAATACTCTAAAGAAATATGAGAACCTAGAAGAACACCAAGCCAAAAAGAAAACAAAAAGCTTGAAACAATAAGATAAAACTCTGTTGAAATGTCTAAAAGCTATAGGAAAAAGATTAAAACAACAAATAAACTATGTTAAGAAACTTAGGACAAAAACACAAGAAGAAAACTTAAAGGCTAAACACAAAAACTAGAGTCTAAACCCCAAACATAGAAATCATAGGAAAACACTTAGGTCATAGGAAATAGAAAAAATTTAGGCTAAAACACCCAAACGCATGACTAGACGATGTCTTGTCTAAAAGTGTCTAAGAGAGATTGAGTTAAACGCTTAATACCTAAAATACCTGGATTAGGTATTTGGCTTCTCTCGAAAACAAAAATAGGTCGACACAATGTCTTTGACAAAAACATTAAAAGACTTAATTATTAAAAACACATAAGAAAGCCTAAGCAAGCTAAATGCTATCAGATTTGTCTAAAAGGAGAAAAAAGTCGAAGAAGCGTTTACTTGATCAAACGATATCATGAGCTAAACAAACACCTCATCTTTTGATGAAGTATTCATGTAATCTTCAGATTAAAGAACTTAATTATAAAAGTGCTACATAACAGTAGGAAATCAAAAAACACTTTGTTGTTTAGAGCAAGCATTAAAAAACATTAAATGCTCAACATTCAAAACAACAAAAGTGATATCTGATCAACTGATTGCAAGTCAAGTCCAATCAAAAGCAGGTAATAAGAAAAACATTCACGAAATGTTTTCTCCTAGAAAATGAATATTATAAAACCACGTCTAAAAATAACACCAAAGAAGTAAAACAGCTAAATATACTCAAACAATAACAAGACACAAGAAATCATAAAATTCTAAACAAAAGATAAAAACATTAAAAGATAAATAGAACTATCATACATGTTTTTACCTTATGCAGGACAATCACTATGGACGATCATTTTATAGATATCAAAATGAACATTGGAGAAAAAGACAAAAAGCAGCACTGATCATACTATCAAAAGTTGTGCCAAAAATCAAGTCAAAATCACTTTTGATAAAGAGAGAGGAGAGAAACATCTACGAGTGTTTAGACTACCTTGTATTGTATTCAAATCCTCTCATAGAGATATATAGCAATCTATGATTGCAATTTTGAAGAGAATCAAAACACTTACAACTTAAAGTTATTCGTTGATCAGGGATACCAGGAGTAGTGAAGAATGATGCACAACCAGGAGTGGGTGAAACTCAAGGAAATTTCGACAGGTAGCTGAGTACTAGGAGTGGTGCGAATATTCAACTCATCTAGGGTAATTGGAAGTTATTCGCTGATCAGGGATACCAAAAGTGGTGAATAATACTATACAAATAGAAGTGTAGAAAACTAAACTAGATGAGTCTCAAAGGCATTATTGAGAGCGTCTAGAGATACCAAAAGTCGTGAATAATACTACGCAATCATGAGTGAGTTAAACTCAATTGTACTTCATTGAATATCTAATGGAACCCTCTAAGTTAATTTAGAGGATAAATGGACTTAGTCCTAACAAGTGAACCAATATAAAACATCTTGTGTGTTTTTATCTATTGATAGACAATGTAGTTTGTTAAACTTTCCCAAGCTCACTTGTATAACATGCTTTACTCAAGACTATTGTTTACACTCTAACTTAAATGTGTAAAGTCCGATCTTTAGATGATAAGTCAGATCTTTAGATAGAAAAAAAAAATTAAAACACAAATTTTATTAAAAACCCAATTCACACCCTTTTGATTTTGTTTACGCGATTATGCCATTGTAACATACATTAAGCATTAGGATCTAGGTTTTGTCTTAGCTTATCATCCCTGCACAAAAAGATGGTCAACAAGAATGATTCAATTTTTAAAAAGATTTATTGAGAATTTTTTTGCTAGAGAATTTTGGTACTTAGAATCAATATTCATGGTTGATGAAAGTAAGTATGACGTCCTATGAGATCCTTTATGAAAGAAAATGTAGAATAACTTTGTGTTTATCTAACGATAGAGAAAAATTAGTATTAGATCGCAACAAGTTTCAACAAGTAAAAAAGGAGTAAAATTTTTTTTGGAAAAAACTAAGAATAGAAGACAAAAAAAAGTTATAGTGACCAAACAAATTAAAATTTGAGAGAATCATGTTAAATCAAATGTTATTAGTTAAATTATTTTTAACTTTATCCATTTTAAAAAATAAATAAAATGCATTTATCTTATAAAATAAAATAAATATCCTTCATCAAAGTTGATTCACAAAAGCCTATTCCTAATCAAAGTTGGTTCACAAAGAGTCTAATCCTAACAGGGATGTCATATAAATTTATTAAATTCATCTTTGAAATTTTAGATTCCTAAAAACATTGTTCTATAGGTAGTAAAACAAATGGATCCTCCCATTATTGGTCCGCCAAAACAAGGCATGGAAATATGACTTATATTAACAAAACAAACTAAAAATCTTAATTCATTATAGTTAATAATTAAATTTTAATTTATAAGCATTAATAACTTAATTTATCATTACATATTTATATTTTAAAAATAATATAGTATAAAATTTTAATTTTTAAAACTATTTTTTTATTTTAATTTATAATTTAAAAAAAATTGATTCAAATGGATTATTTAAATAATATTATATCATATTGCTAACAAATTAAAAATAAGATTTAATTATATTTGGTTCTTTGATTCATTTTTACCCTATATGTATTTTTTACTTATTTGAATTTTAATGTTTGTTAAATATTATCAATATGGGTCAATCCGTTAAATTAATATTAACATTGATTGGAACTAACCACATGTTAGTTCAATAAAAGTTTTAATTAATATTTTTTTTTTGTATATATATTTCTTTTGACTGAATTGAGTCCTTATATTTTTTTAAATGAAGATAATATAGTTTCTTTTGCAGTCAATTGTCCTTATTGAAATGTGGAACGAACCCAAAAGTCATAAATGGGTTTATATGTCCTTTTTTTATCCTTCTCTCACTATAAAGTAGACAAAACTAAATATCTTGAATCTATGATCTTGGTTTTGAACAAAGTAATTTCGGTAAAATTGTATTGCCGAAAAAGAAGCGTTGGAGAACGAGAAAAGGGTTTGGACTCACATATGATCATCACCTAACGATGTTAACACTAATTTCATGAAAAAGACCACATTGTCTTTATTTAAACAATATAGAGAGACTCAATTGAATTTGTTTTTTATGTGACCAATTTGTCCTTCAAGTTATGGTGTTATTCTTAGGTTGCTAGTTAATGTTAAGATATGTCAAATATTCTATTAAAGGATATTAGACAATCAAATATTATGTTAGTTATATTTTAGATATTATTATAATTTGTGTAGATTTGTGCACATGTCTTTCTTTTAATAGATGAAGGATTATAGGATCCTTGTATGTATATATATGGTACTCTATTCCTTGAAATAATATATCAGAATTATTCTTTAAACCTTTTATTATGGTATCAAGAGCCAAACACTGATATCCTCTACAGTTTAAGAATCAGTGTTTTTTTTCATTGAATATTTCTAATGACTTCTTCCGATGACAATCAATCGGAGAAACATGATTCTGGAACTTCCGCTGCTTCCAAGAGTTATATTTCTACTGCTGCCGGATTTGTGACCAAGTCAGGTCTATCTAGCTCTGCTCTTAATCTTTCTGTTGTTACTAAGGGTAGTGATTGGATAATTGATTCAGATGCTACTGATCATATGACTTGTGATCCTCATATATTTACTAGTTTTTCCTCTAATTGTTCTAAAAGTGTTATTATTAATGCCAATGGGGTCTCATCTCCTATTGAAGATATAAGTACTATATCCCTCTCACCCTTCTTATCGATTCCTAATGTTTTATTTGTTCCTACATTAAACTGTAATCTTATCTCCGTCAACAAGTTAACCAAATTACATTCTTGTGTTGCCTTGTTTTACCCAACCCATTGTCTTTTTCAAAACATCCATTCCAAGGAGAAGATTGCCAGTGATAGAGAGAGTGAAGGACTGTATTATCTGGAAAATGTCTCACGTCAAAACCATAAAAAATTATTGGCTTGTCTTGCGAATGATCACATACATGATAAAAACAAAAAAGAAATTTGGTTGTGGCATAAAAGGTTGGACATCCCTCTTTTGGTTATTTAAAAAAATTATTTCCATCACTATTTCATAAATGCAATATTTCTAATTTTTTTTTGTGAAACTTGTGTTTTGGCAAAAAATCATCGTGTTGTGTCTCCTTTAAGCAATAACAAAACTAATTTTCCTTTTTCATTAATTCATACAGATGTTTGGGGCCCTGCCCCGCAATCTACACATAATGGAAAAAAATGGTTTATTAGTTTTGTTGATGATTGTACTCGGGTAACCTGGGTATATTTGCTTAAACATAAAAGTGATGTGTGTGATGTGGTTTGTTCATTCTATCATCTGATTGTTACACAATTTAACACATCTATTAAGGTTATTCGATCAGACAATGGAGGGGAATATTTTAATACTGAATTAATAGAGTTCATGAACTCTAAAGGCATCTTGCATCAAACTACATGTCCTTATTCACCACAACAAAATGGAGTGGCTGAGAGGAAAAATAGACATATATTAGAGGTGACAAGATCACTTTTGATAGATGGTAATGTCCCATCTCATTTATGGGGTGAGGCCGTGAGCTCTGCCGTTTATTTAATTAATCGAACCCCTTCTAGTGTGCTTAACTTTCAAAGGCCTTATGATGTGTTGTCTGATCATTGTATCCTTCCTCCCATAGTTTATTTACCACCTCATATTTTTGGATGTGTTATATATGTTCACTTACACCCACATCAACGTACAAAGCTCGAAGAACGAGCAATCAAATGTGTTTTTGTTGGGTATGGAACAACTCAAAAAGGTTATCGTGCTTACCATCCACCATCAAAGAAATTTTATATTTCTATGGATGTGACATTTAATGACCATGAATTTTTTTATGTTGATTCTCCACTTCAGGGAGGCAATGAAAGTGAAGTGTATAATCATGATGTTAGTATGTTTGATTATGAAGATATGTTATCGTGTGAGGATCATTCTGCAGCAAGTGAGCCAACCCTAAATATTGACACTTCTTTTCTGGATAATACAGTGTCTTCTGATTATAACCAATTGACTCAATCTTCTCCACAGGTTCAGCTTGACTCTTCAGAGGTACCTCCTGATCCTATATCTGGTAATACTAATTTAGATGAAATTGATTCTTGTCTGCCTGAAACCACCAGCATACCAAACACTGAGTCTACTATTATTCAATATAATCTTCCACCTCGTTCTAACCATGGTCAACCTCCAACTGAATATGAACCAGACCTCCAAGCCAAAGTTAAATATCCCATTAGTAAATATGTGTCATCTCACAGGTTATCTCAATCATATGCATCATTTGTATCTTAATTATCTTCAATTTCTATTCCTAGTAATGTACAGGAAGCTTTGGCAGATCCTAGATGGACCGAAGCAATGGTTGAGGAGATGGCGGCTTTAGAAAAAAACAACACTTGGGATCTTGTGTCCTTACCAAGAGGGAAGAAAACTATGGGCTGCAAATGGGTCTTTACAATTAAGCATAAAGTTGATGAAACTATTGAGAGGTATAAAACACGACTTGTGGCTAAAGGTTACACTCAATATTATGGTGTAGATTACCAAGAGACGTTCGCACCGGTAGCCAAGCTCAATACTGTGAGAATACTTTTTTCGCTAGCTGCAAACCAAGATTGGCCTTTTCTACAATTTGATGTGAAAAATGCTTTCCTACATGGAGAAATTTCAGAAGAAATTTATATTGATTCTCCACTAGGCATGACAAATTCAAATGGAATGAAGGTTTGCAAATTAAAGAAGGCTCTATATGGATTAAAACAATCCCCAAGAGCATGGTTTGGAAGGTTTACCAAGTCTATGAAGGCTTTTGGCTATAGAGCAAGTAACTCTGATCACACCTTATTTTTTAAGAGAGGAAAGGAAAGATTACAACTTTGATTATATATGTAGATGACATGATTGTTACATGAAATGACCAAGATGAGATTTCTAGTTTACAATAATACCTTGCATCTAAATTTGAGATGAAACAACTTGGAAACCTCAAATAATTTTTGGGTATTGAAGTAGCTAGATCAAAACATGGTATTTTTCTATGCCAAAGAAAATATACTATTGATTTACTATCAAAAACTGGGCTGCTTGGGAGTAAACCAGCTGATACACCAATTGAACAAAATCATAAACTCTTTCAATGCTCAAATTCAGCAAGCATAGACAGAGGAATATACCAAAGGCTGGTAGGAAAATTAATTTATTTGTGCCATACACGTCCAAATATCACCTATGCAGTGAATGTTGTCAGTCAATTTATGCATGACCCACGAAAGCTTCATATGGATGTTGTTGAAAGAATTTTGAGATATTTGAAGTATGCTCCTGGAAAAGGAATTTTGTTCTCAAATAATGGAAACTTAAAGGTAGAAGGGTACACTGATGCAGATTGGGCAGGTTCAAAAGATGATAGAAGATCTACCTCTGGATACTTTACTTTTGTAGGAGGGAATCTTGTAACTTGGAGGAGTAAAAAACAACCTGTAGTAGCAAAATCTAGTGCTGAAGCATAATTCAGAGGCATGACACTAAGTGTATGTGAACTTTTGTAGATTAAAAATATGCTATTAGATTTGGGATTTAAACCAAATGAAGCTATGAGTTTATACTGTGACAATACTTCGGCTATTGCAATTGCTCATAATCCTGTTCAACATGATAGAACAAAGCATGTGGAAATTGATAGACATTTCATCAAAGAGAAGATTGAAGCTGGAATCATTTCCTTTCCTTTTGTAAGATCAGAGTTACAGTTGGCTGATGTTCTCACCAAAGGAGTGTCAAGAAGATTGTTTAATGAGTCTCTATTCAAGTTGGGAATGTGTGATATCCATGCACCAACTTGAGTGGGGGTGTTAAGATATGCCAAATATTCTATTAAAGGATATTAGGCAATCAAATATTATGTTAGTTATATTTTAGATATTATTATAATTTGTGCAGATTTGTGCACATGTCTTTCCCTTAATAGATGAAGGATTATAGGATCCTTGTATGTATATATATGGTACTCTATTCCTTGAAATAATATATCAGAATTATTCTTTAAACCTTTTATTAGCTAAGATATACTCAGTCTCATAAATTTGGATGTCCTTGACTAATCTGGTTATAATGAACCACAGGGAACAAGATAGTTATAAGTAGGGATGACAACGGGTCGCGCCGAGCACGAATAATGCTTACCCACAACCCGACCCACAAGCAAAAAATGTACTTGTAACCCGTTTCGTTACCCATTGGATACCAGCATAAAAAAAACTGCAATTTTTCTCAACCCGTGGGTACCCATTGAATACTCATTTTCAACCTACTAATATTTTAAAAATACATTTTATGAATTTTTAAATAAAGTCTAAATTAAATTGTAAGATAAATAAATAATATTTAAAATATACATCCAAGTAGAATTTAATGGATAAATAAATAAAATTTAAAATATAAATTCAAATTAATAGTACCTAAAATACATATCCAAGTACAATTAATTTTAAAAAAAATGTCATAAAAATAACACTTTAAATATCTTTATTTTGACCATTTAATTCTTGAAACAAATAAAATACAAATAAAATGTTAGACATCCTAATAATAAAAAGAAAAAAATTCGAGTTGAACTTAAAAAAATTCTCACCCATTAATTTAACTCCTCTCACATCTTGTAATCAAAGAAAGTCAATTGAGATCATATGATGCATTGCTAATAGCTTTATGTGATTACCAAGGATAATAATTAATAAACAGTGATATGTGATAAAATAAAACTACTGCAACAAGAACTTATGTTTTAAATGACATAATATTACCTAATTCTAATTTTAATATAAAGGTTTAATACATCATTTGGTCCCTGTTTTTGGGAGTTTGGTTCAAAATGATCCCATCTTTGGAAAAAGTTCACTAAGGTCTCATATTTCATTAAAAATTGTTCAATATCTTCCTTTTGGCATATGACGTTAAAATCGTAACGGTACAGATGCTAGCATGGCGAAACATTAGTGAGCTGTTTAAAACGAAGCTTACGTGGCTGTATGAAGTTATTTAAATGTTTAAATATTGAGGATTAAAATAAAATGAGAAAAATTAGGTTAAATTAAAAAAAACCTTACCCTTATTTGATAACGCCATTTTTGGGGTCTTGGCTATTGTGAAAGTGGTGATTTCTTGGCGGTTGTGAAAGTGGTGATTTGTGGTCATTCTACCGTTGATTCATTGAAGGTGGAAGTGGAACATCGTACGAAGGTGAGGTAAGGGGTCATTATCTAAGCCTAATTAGTTGTTGTTGTTGATGTTTTATTTAGGGGTTAGAGTTTAATTTGATGTTGTGTTAACAATAGGTATTTTCATCGATTGACTCTGATTTTGGGTAGTATAAAAGGTTGTTGATGTCCCTCTGCCTCACAAACACAGGAAGCCAATCCCCAATCCCAGCAGCCACCACAACCTACTCAGGAGTCCAGTTCACATTCAACTCCACCAATCATGAGGAAGAAGTTACCTTTCATAAGAAGAAACGTTTAGATGTATTTTTAAGTCAATTACAAACACTTTGGATGTATTTTGAACATATTTACTTCTGTAAACTGATGTCTTCAAGTTTTATTATGTACTGTCATTATCAACTACTATTATGTCCTCTTGGGTTAGTATTTAATGCCACAGATTTAACATGTCTTCATATCCATTTGGGACCAAAAGTATACTGATGTGATGAAGTTTACTTCTGTAAACTGATGTGGTCAAGTTGTATTATGTAATTTAGAGGTTTTATTTGTGTTAGTTTATTATGTCAGAGATTTTACATGTGTTCATATCCATTTGGGACCAAAAGTAAAAAAATTTAAATATAATTGGGGACTACATTGGACATTTTAAAATGAAAGCGGATACTATATTTAACATTTCACATGAACGCCTTCACATTACATAGACCTTGACATTACATGAACAAAAACATTAAGCTAAACATTCAGCTTCACCTTCACATTCATATCAACATAAACACTGTCTTAGACCTCAACCAAAACATTGAGCCACATACCAAACCAAAACATTGAGCCACATACCAAGATCAACCTAAATAGACCTTTAGAATGACAATGTTCACTACAATAACAACACACATAGCTCCAAGTAACAATTTCATCCTTCTCTGCAAGTTTTGGACTAAAATTTCCAAATAACAAATCCTCCTCCTTTGTCTGACACTTTCATCATCTCTTTCCTCATTATTTTCTTCAGTACACCATTTGAAAAAGTTGCAGTAAATTCCTCTTGAAGATCCACCCTGTTATGCACCAAATAAGCCACCAAAATTGAAATTTGCTCATCAATTTATGAACAAATATATTCCAAATAAAGTGAAAAGGTAAATAAAAAAACCTTTTAATGATGACATCCCCAAAATTTTCGCCCAACATTCTGGGGAGTTCTCGCAACTTTGGTCACAGCATAATCACCACACTTGCAATGAGGGATTATCCCACCTCCCCTTCAACCACCACCATTTGCGGATTGTGAATTTCTTTCCCACCCTGTTTTGGAACAAGAAGAAAATCCTTGAGAAGAAGCCATTTGTATCCCACAACCTCTGTTAAAAAAAGTTAACAACATGAAAGAACCTTAACTTCAACGAACCCTAACCCACCCCTTTTATTAACCTAAACTTTAAGCCATTTCCGGCAACTCACTTTAGTCCACAGAGCCACGTAAGCTTCATTTTAAACAGCTCACTAATGTTTCGCCATGCTAGCATCTGCACCGTTACGATTTTAATGTCGTCTGCCAAAAGGACGATATTGGACAATTTTGAATGAAATATGGGACTTTAGTGAACTTTTTCCAAAGGTGGGATCATTTTGAACCAAACCCCCAAAAGAAGGGACCAAATGATGTATTAAACCTAATATAAAATGTATAGCAAAAGTAAAAATTCATGTTTCTTTGCCTTATTGGTTTTAACAAATATGCATAATATATTTTATGTAGGGAAACTAGTAATTAATGAACACTGAAGGTAGGCAGAAACAAAAAATTTCTTGCAGTAAGAGGCGTGTAAATGTTTTTTCGATTGAATGAAAGGTTACCTTATCCATCCTTCTTAATTCTTTCCAAATAATCCTTTACAAGGTGTTCTTTAATTCTTGGCTTGGGTTCTTCAATTCCACCTTTTATATGCTATCACCTATGAAAAAAACAGAGAAAAAGGTTTAATCACTTCTTGGATTCAAACACTACTCATGAAAAAATCACATCTACCCCACTCAAACACCATACAAGAAAACTAGAGAACAAGAAGAAATTAGGGAAAAAGAAAAAAGATGGTTAAAAGAGAAGTTAGATTACCGTGTGTGTGTGTGGGATTTCGCAGATCTGCCTTCCTTTGGTTCATGTTGAGAAAAACAGTGAAAAGAGTTTAATCAGTCCTTGGATTCAAACACTACTCATGAAAAATCACATCTACCCACTCAAACACCATACAGGGAAACTAGAGAACAATAAGAAATTAGAGAAAAAGAAAAGAGATGGTTAAAGGAGAAGTTAGATTACCTTGTGTGTGTGTGGATTTCGCATATCTGTCTTGCTTTGGTTCACGCAGCCGCTCAAGAAGATAAAATACAAACTTCACAAACTTAAACCTAATAATAAACCTGAGGATAATAGGGTAATTTCAACTTATTTACAGGTAACGGGTACCCGCGGGTATGGATATTAAATTACCCGTTAAGAAGCGGGTATTAAATTACCCGTTACCCACGGGTATCTATATATTATCCGCGGTAACAACTACTCGTAGCGGATTTTACCCATGCGGGTACGAGTTTTTTTGCCAACCTTAGTTATAAGTACTCAAATGTTCAAGTCAATGATAAGGAAGGATATGATAATTTTAATGATAGTAGAAAGATTAAGATGCCTTTACTTGAAATTGGGTCTCCTTTATATACCTAAGGCTCATTAATTAACTTTAGGAATGTTTAAAACCCTTCATTAATGCTAATAAATACTGTTGTAATTATCGCAATGTTGAACGAACAAATTACTAGCTGTAGAATCTAGCCTTGCATAATGAGCTTCATCAAGATAGTCAATATATGACTAAGATGTACCCGACCTTATGTCTCAGACTCACCAAGTTAGTTTGACTTAGATAAATCAGGTCCTACATAATACCTTAGCCCCACAGGCTCAAAGTAAATGAAGCGTAACAAGAGTATTATGCCCTTGCGATTATAATTGAAAATAGGACTAATGTTCTTTACCATGATATCATCAACTTTAAATCAAATGGCCCTTACCCATCTTATGAACATGATGTACAATAGTTCCATAGGTTGAGATATACTCGATTCCCCATATTGGTAGTGGTGCATAGGCAGAGATATATTCGGTCTTGTGTTTGATGTTGGTATTTCATCATATATGCCGAGATGATGTGAAACAAAAGGGTCGTGATTTCCCTAGGCATGTATCCCATAATGTGTTATGCTTGCAAGCCAATGTATTTGTTTTTGAACTTATGAAAGTTTATTAGGATGTGACAAGACATGACAGTTTCTATAAATATGATGGAGGGACCAAAGGGTTCCTTACCACTTGTCCAAGATCTTTAAGAGTCAATCTGAGATAAAGCTAACTAGCACGTGTAATTAGGTGTGTCATCCTCTTTTACCTCTAATAATTCTTCCAGAAGGTTTAGTGATTTCGATAGTAATAGGATTGTTGGGTTGAGTTCGTCTGCCTTATAACTTGTACTTGTTAGCAAAAAGAAGAAGATGAAAATCTTGCTTCAATACAGAATTTTGATAATGATGATTCACGGACAAGTGATGAAGATTTAAAGAAAAGAGATACATTGAAGACTTAAGAATTTAGTTATTAAGTATTGTAATTTATGTATTTTATTTAAAATTAGTAGACCAAGAGTCAATAGATAGAAGCAGTAGTAGAGCACTCAAGAAAATTTCATTTTTCACAAAAATCCCTCAGATAATCAATTATCATAAGTAATAATGATTATCATAATTAATTTTAGATTTTCAGAAAAGTTCCTGGAATAATCGATTGCCATTTATCATAGAGAGAAAATAATTTTTGAAATAATTATTACAATAATTGATTATCAATGGTAGTTGCGAAAAGACTCTTCAGTTTTCTGACCTAATTTTCAAATTAAGGGTTAAGGGTCTATATATAGTTTCTCTAAACCTAATTTCAAAATAGCTTTTCACTCAAAAGTTTGAGAGTTGTGTGCTAGAGAAACTCTTTGTGTTTTGTGAGAAGTGGTTTTGGAAAACCTAGTATGGGTAGAACAAGAACTTTCACATCTGGAAGTCAAGTAAGTGCATTTAACAATAATTAGAATTATGATTATGATGAACTGAATGATGCTTTTTAAGAAAAAAACATTTATTCTCATAAGAATAAAAATGCTGAAAAACATTTTCTAAGAAAAAAAGATTTTCATAAAAATAAGCATGCTCTTAAGAATTAAAATAAATAAAGATCTGGTAGGGTATGAATTGAAAAAGTAATAACTTATTATAGGAATCCAAATGTTTGTACATGCTTTTATTACATGAAAAAGGGACACACTTCTAATGAATCACACATTTTGATGTTGCACATGGAAAATATGTTTGGATTCCTGTTATAAATTAATTTGTCTGTAATCTTGAAGGACCCAAATAAGATTTTGGGAACCAAATTTTCTTTTTTTTTTTTTTGTTTTTCAAGTTAAAACTCAAATAAAGAAAGACTATATGATATCTTGGTAAATTTTAGGAGCTTTCAAAAGTTTTAGGAACATTAAATTTGTTTTAAAAGATTAAGAATACTTAAACTTTGACATTTTTTTGAAAATTTACATGTGATAATCGATTATCAAGGGTAATAATTGATTCTCAAAATCTACAAATTTAGTTCTGGAATAATCAATTATCAAGGATGATTACCTGAAAATTTGATTATGGAATAATCAATTATCGAGGGTGATAATTGATCATCTTAAGTTCTAGAGTAAAAAAATCATATTTTTTTTAAATCTTAAGATTCAATTTTAGATTTTAAGAGAAATATTACATTTAGGGGAGTAAACTTTTAATGATGGAAGGAGAGCTAAATCTTAATTGAATTAGCTAATTTAAGGGATCATAAAGATTATATAAGTTTTTATTATGATAAAAAAAAGGAGAAAAATATTTGGGTTGACTTTGTGATAACTTGTATCTATATGAATATGTTAGATATCTTGTCATTTATTTCTATTATGGATTAACTACTTTTTTCTCTTAAGTTGTTGATTAAGAATAGAACATATCACAAGTCTTCAACAAAATTTTTATCATCATAAAAAGGGAGATTGTTAGCAAAAAGAAGAAGATGAATATCTTTGCTTCAATAAATTTTTTTTGATGATGATGATTCATGGAGAAGTGTTGAAGATTTAAAGAATGTTTTTATTGAAAAGATACATTGAAAACATAAGAATTTAGTTGTTAAAGTCTTCTAATCTATGTATTTTATTTAAAATTAGTAGACCAATAGTCAATAGGTAGAAAAACCCCTGAGATAATCAAATATCGATTATCACAATTAATTTCAGATTTTTAGAAAATCCCCTAGAGTAATTGATTACCACTTATAATAATTGATTATCAAAGAGAAAATAATTTCTAGAATAATCAATTATGATTTATTATCAATGGTAGTTGTGCAAAGCCTTTTCAATTGTCTGACCTAATTTTCAAATTAAGGGTTAGTGTGTGTATGTATATATATATATATATATATATATATATATATATATATATATATATATATATATAATTTTAGGAATGTGTACCGGATTTTAGTAGACAAAAATACCCTAATATATAATGGATTCTAAGTTTTAAGGTTAAGGGTATTTTAATAATTTTCAGTTTCAAAACTTAAAAAAAAAAAAAGAAACCCCCAAACTCTTGCTCACCTCTCTCATTCCTCTCAATCCTTTCTCTTTCATCTCTCTCACTCCAACATTTTCTATGTCATCGCTATTGTAGCTCAGAAACACTCACTTTTAAATAATTTCTTACAAAAAAAATTATAATAAGTTTTCATTTCATAATTTTTGTCTTATCTAATTTTATCATAAGTATAATGACATCTAAAGTAATTGATAATTGGCTTGTAAAAAATAAAAAACACTCACTATTAAACAATTTCTTACAAAAAATGATTTTATAATGAGTTTTCAACCCTTTCTCTTTCATCTCTCTCACTCCAACATTTTTTCTGTCATCAGTATTGTAGCCCCAATTGAAAAAATCAGAAACACTTACTGTTAAACAATTTCTTACAAAAAAAATGATTTATAATAAGTTTTGATTTCATAATTTTTGTCTTATCTAACTTTATCTAATTTTCACAAGCATAATGACATCTAAAGGAATTGGTAATTGGCCTGCAAAAAATAAAAAACACTCAGTGTTAAACAATTTCCTACAAAAAATGATTTTGTAATGAATTTTCATTTTATAATTTTTGTCTTATCTAATTTTCATAAGCATAATGACATTTGAAAGAATTGATAATTGGCCTGGAAGTTTTCAAGATTCGCAAAGGATGAAATTAAAGAGGTTAGTGAAGATGATGAAATTGAAGAGATCTTGAATGAACATTTTCTTGAAGGCGAATATGCCAATCACTTAACTCTTTACAAAAGCAAATTGTTTATATATATATATATATATATATATATATATATATATATATATATGGGGTTTGTTAACGCGCGTATGCCTGTTTTTCAGTTGGTACATTTTATCAATGTGTACCGGGTTTTAGTAGACAAAAATACCCTTATATATCATGGATTCTAAGTTTTAAGGTTAAGGGTATTTGAATAATTTTCATTCTGAAAACTAAAAAAAACAAGAAACCCCAAACCCTTACTCATCTCCCTCATTCCTCTCAATCCTTTCTCTTTTATCTCTCTCACTCTAACATAACATTTTCTGACGTTGAATCATCATCTCTTAAAATACCTCCAGGACAATTACCAATTCCTTCTGATTTTTTCCAGACCAATTACCAATTCCATTGATGTCATTATGCTTGTGAAAATTAGATAAAATTATATAAGACAAAAATTATAAAATGAAAACTCATTATAAAATAATTTCTTGTAAAAAATTGTTTAATAACAAGTGTTTCTGATTTTTTTCTAGACGAATTACCAATTCCTTCATATGTCATTATACTTGTGAAAATTAGATAAAATTAGATAAGACAAAAGTTATAAAATAAAACTCATTATAACATCATTTTTGGAGTGAGAGAGATAAAAGTGAAAGGGTTGAGAGGAATGAGATGGGTGAGTAAGGGTTTGGGTTTTTTTTTAAGTTTAAGAATGAAAATTATTAAAATACCCTTGACCTTAAAACTTAGAATCCATAATATATAAGAATATTTTTGTCTACTAAAACCCGATACACATTGTTAAAATGTACCCATTAAAAAATAGGCGTACGCGTGTTAACAAACCCCATATATATATATATATATATATATATATATATATATATATATATATATATATATATATATTCTTTAAACCTAATTTCAAAAGAACTTTTTAGAGAGGTTTAAGAGTTGTGTGCTAGAGAAATTCTCTCTGTTTTGTGAATTGAAAAAACCTAAAGCAAGAACTTTCACTAAGTGTGTCTGGTAATTTAATGTTGTTATTGTTATTAGAAAAGTTGTTATCATTTTGTGTGTCAAAAGAGTGTTGCTCATCCTCTGTGTACAGAAATATTTATTTTTTATCCTTAACTTTATTTTTTTTTTTTGTAAGTTTTAGGTTACTTTTATAGTTTACTTAATCTTTTTTCAGATATATTAACAAATGCACATAAAATCTTTTAATCCAAATCTTTCAATCCGAATTAGTATAAAATTCTCTCTTTTTCTACCCTCTTTATTTCTAATTTATTAATTTTTTTTTAAATCTATAGTTTTATTCGCCAAATGTTAAACATTCCACCATGCGTTTCAAAACAGTATTAAGAGTTACGAGGAGGTATCAATATTACTCTGGCCTGAATATGAATATGATTAAGTAAATCCTCAAGTGAATGCTCAATTGTCTATGTTTAGGTTTTCATCGTCCATTGCTTCCCTAGCCAAAAGGATAGAGGTGATAACATATATAATATTTTACTAATGCTAATGAGAGATTTTTTATAGTGTTAGATATTTAATAATTTATATAAATAAATAAAAATTAACTTTTGTATGACTAAATTTTTGACGGAAATAAATTTTGTATAATTAAAATACTATGAAATTTATTTTATACAATTGAAAATTTCACCAAATTTATTTTGTATAATTATATATTCAATATATAAAAACCACGGGAATAAGTATTTTAAAAAATTATAGCAGATTTAATAAAATATCACATGAATATTTTTTATTATAAAAAGATTAAACTATAAATAAAGTTTATATTATAGGTTCACTTTAAAAAAAATCAGTTCTCTTATTAACCATTGTAATGTGAATTTCCACATAATTATTAATGATGCAAGGAACAAATGATAATTAAGTATAATTGTTTGTTTCGAATTTTTGAGTTGTTACAAAAAAAAAATATTTTTAAAATTCAGTTTTGAAAATATCAAAATTATGAAATAATATAAAAAGTTTATGCTGTTTAGATAATTATTTGACTCTTTTTAATTAGAATTAAAAATAAAGTTAATATGTATTAAATTATAATCATGGTATAAAATCATAACCAAATAAGGTAGTTATATAAATATTCTTATTTTTCCGTTGTTGAAGAAAAAATAAAAATATATATTAAAAGGAAAATATGATGGGAAATTAAGTTAGTTGGTAGGATCAGTTTAAAATATTTAGAGTAAATATTGCATTATCGGTCTCTTCCAGAAACAGAATATTTCCACTTGAATTTAAGTTAGAAAGTTTGTTATTTCTGAATTTACTTGAGTAAAATTTTCGATATCTCATATTATCTTATAATGTAAACAAATAATTTTGTGAATATTTTATTATCTCCAACGAATATTTTATTTCTTAAGATTTATATATATAGGTGAAGTAGAATGAATTTGATTTTAATGATAATAAGTTATTTGAATTGAGTGTGTAAAGATGGAAAAGAAGGGAAACGGAAAGAAGGTATGTGTGATAGGGGGAAGTGGATTTATGGCCTCCCTCCTCATAAATCAAATGCTTCAAAAGGGTTACGCCGTGAATACCACAGTTAGAGATCCAGGTTGCTCTCTCTATCATATTTACTTATATTTAACTTTTTTTTCCTATTCTTCTCATCATCTAAGTTTTAATTTTGAAGTAAATTTAATAATTTTGATTCCTTCAGCTAATTTTAGTTTAACACAACTGAACTTTTCTTTAACAAAAAAATTATTCATTTTAATAATTGTCATAACCCTTTCAATCACGTTAATTAACAACGTGTAACATTCTTAATTTATCTACCAGAGCCTATAATATTTACATAGGTAAAAACAACCTGCTTGTGATTATTAGTTGAATTCACAAGAAGTAATTTGGGTTAAAGATGTGTTTGAATCTTATCTTCAGTATTTTGGTTGCAATTTGTGTGTAATCTAGTCACTACCAAAGTTCCCTAGGTCAATATCTCCCTCCAGTTGCATTCAAGAGTATTTGAACACAAATTTCAAATTTCATGCACATGCTGCAGGTAATCCAAATAAAATATCTCACCTTTTGGAACTGCAAAGTTTGGGAAAATTGGAGATCTTTGGGGCAGATTTAAGAGTTGAAGAAGATTTTGATGCTCCTATATCTGGCTGTGAACTTGTATTCCAATTTGCTACACCTGCCAACTTTGCTTCTGAAGATCCTGAGGTAGATTCAACCCCTGATCCTGCGTTATAATTTTTTTTTTCCACTAAATTGGATGCTTTTGAAAATTTACATGTCTGAGTATATGACTATTATTCAGAATGACATGATCAAACCAGCAATCTTAGGCGTATTGAATGTGTTGAAAGCATGTGCTAGAGCAAAAGAAGTCAAACGAGTCATCTTAACATCTTCGACTGCTGCAGTAACCGTTAACAAACTCAATGGGACAGATTTAGTCATGGATGAAAGCAATTGGACAGATGTTGAGTACTTGAGGACTGCAAAACCGCATGGTTGGGTAAATAACCAAACCTTAATCACTGAAAATGATTGATGCCTTGTTTGTTTACTATCTTTGAACAACATTTTTGTTTTGGAAAATTTCTTTGCCCCCCAAGCGCACGTTAAAATGCCTGTTTGTCTTTCTTTTTACTAGAAGTTTGTCTCTGGAGCAGATGAAGAAAACACTTGACAAGAAAAGAATGCTAGAATGGCTTTCAATTGTTTGTTGTTTTTTGTTTTGAAACACTTGTTTTGGAAACCATTTTCAAAACTTGATAGATTTTGGATGATATAATGGTTGCTTAGTAATGTGAAATTGTCTAGGAAATAGTTTATTTTAACGAATAGTTAGAAGATCTTAATATTATGAAATTAAAGTTCATGTATATATGTGTAGGGATATCCTGCCTCTAAAGCACTGGAAGAGAAAGCTGCATGGAAATTTGCTGAAGAAAATCACATTGATCTGATCACTGTGATACCTACTCTCACAACTGGTCCTTCTATCACTCATGACATCCCCACCAGTGTTGTGTTGGCTACGTCCCTTATAACAGGTTCACAAACTACCATATCCAATAAACTTATAACCTTAACACCTGCCACATTTCTAAGCACCATACCAATTAATTCATGAATGTTTTGCCGACACCTTGCAGGGAATGATTTCTTCCTTAAGGCTTTCAAAGATATTCAATTGCTGTCAGGTTCAATATCTATCACACATGTGGATGATATCTGCCGTGCGCATGTGTTTTTGGCAGAGAAAGAATCAGCTTCTGGCAGATACATTGTCTGTGCTCATAATACCAGCATTCCTGAACTTGCAAAGTTTCTAAGAAAAAGATACCCTCAGTTCCAAATTCCAACCGAGTAAGCTTCTAACCTTAAATTTGGTGCGAAATGTCTATAGCAGTAAATACACTAGCCTCTTGGCTCTTTCTTATTCTAGCATTTTCTTCCAAGGAATCTCATCCTTACGATTATATTTAGAATGAAATTGACTTCAAAATTACTTCATACTGCTCTAAAATTGCAGAAACATATCTTACATTTCTATCGAAGCTAAGTATGACTCTGTAATTGCAGATTCGATGATATGCCCTCCAAGGCAAAGTTTGTCATCTCTTCAGAGAAGCTTGTAAAAGAAGGGTTCAGATTCAAGCATGGAATTGAAGAAATTTTTGAACACAGTTTGGACTACTTAGGCAGTAAGGGGGCACTCAAACCAATTTTTGATCATTTTGATGTTCATTCTAGTTAAGTACGACTCAGTTATATCATTCCGTGTGTAAATCCTATCTTTTTTTTTTTATTATTTATTTAAGTCATTGTCAGTACAATAGTTTTATTCCTATATAAAAAGGATAAAGTCCTATATAATTTACGTTGGTCTTAAAATCTTTATTAATATTTGTCACTAGAAATCTTATCTAAAAAACACCCCTTCCAAGGGTTCAGGATAAAAAATCTACAAGGTGAGTAGATATGAAAACAGAGCAACTAAATTTGACAAAACAATGTCTGATATTAAGAATAAGAATTTAACTTAACTATAGTAAAAAAGGAGATTAAATATATGTTGCGCTGTACTGCTAAAAACTGAACTAATTTGTTTAAACTGAACTGTTTAGACTGAACTGTTTTTTGTTTTATTATTAAACATAATATAAACTGAACTGAACTACTAACTGAATTGTAAATTGTACTAAACTACAATATAAACTGAACTGTTTTTTGTTTTATTATTAAACATAATATAAACTGAACTACTAATAAACTACAATATAAACTGAACTACAATATAAGTTGTGAAAAAATATTAACTAAATGTATTTAAAAATATGTGTACTTAAAAATACAATTTATATTGTGGTATAGTGTTTTAATTTATATATATATATATATATATATATATATATATATATATATATATATATATATATATATATATATATTACACAATTCATTTAAAAATATTTATTATTTATTTGATTATTTGATAAATATCCGTAAAAAGATATTTATAATCTTCTTTATACGTGGATATTTATAAATATCTACAAATATTTATACATGATTTTTTAAAAATTAAAATATATTAATTTAAAACTAAATTTGTAATATATAAATTTTTATGAAAAAAATTAATTTGACCTTTCTAAAATAAAATTTTAAATAAATTGTGTCAAAATATATATTTTAAAAAATTAATATTTTATAAGATAACTTTAAATTTTTTAGATCTAAATAAAAAAATAAAAATATAATGTATAAAAAATGAAGATATAACTTAAGGTATTTTAAGAAAAATATACTGTAATTTTAATAATGTATAAAAAATGAAACATTACAATTTAAAAACTGAACCGAAAATTTTTAAAAACTAAATCATAAATTTGCCCAGCTCTAATTGGAAGATGAAGTTTGGATAGGTGACCGTGTGTAATTTTTCATCCATATTCTGTAAGGACTTATTCATCTAAACATTTATGAAGCGTCATTGTAAATTTTTTTTTTTATATAATAATCAATTACATTTACAACTGGATTTCCTTAAAATTAATTACAATAAGATCTATATCATGTTTTTGGTGCTGTAAATGAACAAATTCTTTAAAACAATATGTAGTTGTTTGGATGATAAAAAGAAACATTTAAGAAATAACTTACTGAAAAGAATATAAAAATTATTTAGATTAATTAATCTTAAAAACGAGGTGGGAAATTTCTTAGAACTGTCCCCCTATTATTTTTAGAAAAAAGTTTATATATGAATTTAAAGAAAAAAAAAGGCTAGTGTTATAAACAAAGCTATTATATTCTACTTGACACACAAATACTAGAAAAAAAAAAGTGTATATACAGTAAAAAATATTCCATGTTTTTTTTTAATTTGCAATAATTTATAGTGAAATCAACAAATGCACAAACTACTCCAAATGGATTTATTATATGAAAAATGAAGAAAGCACATGTATTTGTGCATTGTCAAAAATTCCTGTGAGGGAAATAATGTGTAAAGGAAATTATGAGATATTAATGGAGCACGTTAATGAATGAAAAAAAAATAAAAATAAATGTATATATGGAATGTAAGTAATGGAACCAAGTTTTTGACAGTGAAATATGATAGATTTTGTAATTTATTTTTCCATTGGTGTAAGATTGAATGTTAGAGAAGGAAGATGAGGTGTAGATTTTTAATTCAGTTTGGCATCTTGAATTGAAGAATGAACAGTTGACAATAGATGAAAATGTTCTTGTCTCCAAGACTTGTCGCTGATGTAGTCGTTGGTGAGAACAAACCACCAAACATCATCACGTGCTCACCTTCAACTTACACTTGAGACATAACGGTATTTCAGGTTTAGTAGCTGAAACATTATTATTATTTAAGAACCTTCTCTCCTTATGTAACATCAAAAAACTGTCCTGCTGTAAGTTTCATCCTTTGAGTGTGAAATCATGGCCAGGAAGGTATGTGTGATAGGTGGAACAGGATTTATGGGCTCTTGCTTGGTAAAGCAATTGCTTCAGAAGGGTTATGCTGTCAACACCACTGTTAGAGATCCAGGTTGCTCTCTCTCTATCTCAAATCTCTCATTGTAAAATTGTTTATACACTAACATTTTTTTAAAGGATCACTCCAAAATTACTGTCTATAATGTTTCATTAGAGGAAGAAGAATAATGAGTTTGATATATTTTTTTTTTATACATTTTCTGTTTTTATATACCATGATGTGATCATATCACGATCTTATAGATTCAACAACAACAATGGTTACATGGAGTGTGATGATGATAGATAAATACTTACTTTAGTAATTAAGTCACAAATTCATTGACAAAAACCATTTCGTTTTGCTGGTAAAGTTTTTTCTCGTAACACTTAATTATACGAAAGACAAAGCTGCATAAAAGTTGAGGTATCAAGACGTACAAGACTAATATTATTGCAATATTGTCTTCTCTCTTTTGGCTTACCAGGTATAGTTTTGAAAGGTGTCCATCAGTTATAATAACTTTATCTAGAAAAATGATACTTTTTTACACAAAATTTTTACATTCAACACTATCTCTTTTTTTTAAAAAAAAAAATAAAAATATGTTTTTTTCTTTTTTATAAATAAATGTAAAAGAGTGTCGCCCTATTAGTGTTACTTTTGTCTAAATACAACTCTTTTTTTTATGAATAAAATTTCTTAACTTAGTGTTTTGTTGCAGAGAATACTAAGAAAATATATCACCTTTTAGCACTGCAAAGTTTGGGTGAACTGAACATATTTGGAGCAGATTTAACAAGTGAAAAGGATTTTGATGCCCCTATAGCAGGCTGTGAACTTGTCTTTCAGCTTGCTACACCTGTGAACTTTGCTTCTGAAGACCCTGAGGTAGATTTCACACCAAACAAGAAACTGCATTATAGATTTTACAACCAAATGCTTTTACATTTACATGTGTGTCCAAGAAAAAGACTAATGAGAAATTCTTTTGCAATTAATATTCAGAACGACATGATCAAGCCTGCAATATCAGGAGTGTTGAATGTGTTGAAAGCATGTGCTCGAGCAAAAGGTGTCAAACGAGTCATCTTAACATCTTCAGCAGCTGCTGTAACCATAAACCCTGTCAAGGAGACAGGTCTGGTTATGGATGAAAGCAACTGGACTGATGTTGAGTTCTTGAGCACTGCAAAACCACCCACATGGGTAAAATTCAAACTTTTTTCTGCACCTATCTGGATCAGCTTTTGCCTAATTAGTTTGAAATGAAATTGATTTCCAAGTTAAGTAGTTTAGTGATTTTTGTTAGATTATTTTAGTTCAAAAGCAGCTCATTAAAACTCAATATAACAGTTTCTATCTGACTAAAAAGCTAGTTAAAGCTGTTTCAATTCAGACTCTTTTTAACATAGGACTAAACGTGTGAATATTTTTACCTAGAATTATGTTAATAATCCAAACATGTAGGGTTATCCTGTCTCCAAAGCACTGGCAGAGAAAGCTGCATGGAAATTTGCTGAAGAGAATCACATGGATCTCATCACTGTGATACCAACTCTCACAACTGGTCCTTCTCTCACTCCAGACATCCCATCAAGTGTTGGCCTAGCGACATCTCTCATAACAGGTCCAAATATGCACAACCTACTGGTTTAAGGACATTCTAGACCAGTTATAAGCTTGTACTTTTACAGGACCATGGCATATACATGTTTCAAATGTTTCAACGCCATTTTTCTTGTACCTTGCAGGCAATGATTTCCTCATAAACGCCTTGAAAGGGATGCAGTTTCTATCAGGTTCAATATCCATCACTCATGTGGAGGATATTTGCCGAGCACATATATTTGTAGCTGAGAAAGAATCAGCTTCTGGTCGATACATTGTCTCTGCTCACAGTACTAGTGTTCCTGAGCTTGCAAAGTTTCTTAGCAAACGTTACCCTCAGTACAAAGTTCCAACTGAGTAAGCTTATACATGCATTTTCTTTCTCATTCAAGGAATCCCTTTCCTTCATCACGGATTTTCTGTTTGCAGATTTGATGATTGTCCCTCCAAGGCAAAGCTAACAATCTCTTCTGAAAAGCTTGTGAAAGAAGGATTCAGTTTCAAGTATGGGATTGAAGAAATTTATGATCAGACTTTGGAGTACTTAAAGAGCAAAGGGGCTCTCAAGAACTGAATTCGGAAATTGTTGTGCTTGTTATGAGTAGCAGTTTGCCAATAATAATTATAATAATAACCAAACTCTCCGCTACTTAATTACCAGCTTGTTAAATTACAAGCTATGATAAGAGAGCTCATTGTCATTGTTCAAATTTTATGTTTGTGTTTATACTAAGCACTGATAATAAGTGATTTCACATTAAGTTTTTTTGTAATATAAATTATCTTTATTTTTTAAAGGAATTAAATAAAAAATAAAACTTAAATATATAAATTAGTTTTAGCTTAAATAAAAAACAATTTAAATTGATTTTTTTACTTATTTTCTTGTAAAAATGTTTATGCAAGGACCTAAACAATATATTTTGTATAAACAGTTCATCCAACTATTTCTAATACAAAAAGTAAGACTAAACCCTGGACCAACTAACCTTTGTCATGAAATAATCAATGTCAATTAGTAGTTAGAATTTTTAGGTCACATATATTATTTAATTGTGTTAGGATTATGAAGAGTTAAAATTATAAAATAATATATTAATATTAAATTTTTTAATAAAGACATAATTATCATTAAAAATTATTGTATAAATAGCCTAAAATAATATTATGAGAGAAAACAAAAGTCATACTAAGACCCTCTACATTTAAAAGATCACATATTCAATGTTGTTCATATCATTATGTACATCACTATCAATGGCAAATTTAGGTGCATTTCCACATTCTATTTTGATCATGAATTAGTGTTTGCGTTCATTAAGGATTAACACATGATTCTACTATGCATTTTGGATCTATATGGGTAAAAGCATGTGGTTAGATACAATTATTATTTGATAGAAATTTCCTTCATTGTTTCTTCTTTTATTTCATACTATATTTTCCCATCTAACCTTTGTTACACGATAATTAACGTCACCACAAAAATCTTCCCTCATAAATTACCACACTAGAAATCAAAATCATGGTTTTGACTATACCAATTGTTAAATCAATTGTTTACTACTCGATTACAAGCAACAACGGATACTAAGAACACTTTACTTAAGAAGGTAGTAATCCAAGCATCATAATTTGATTATGACTTCATCCACCTAGCTTTTATAGTGGGACCATTGATATCAAAACCAACAATTTGATATGCTTAACATTTATATTTGCATAAACAAGATCATAATGAACTTAAGTTGGTATCACAAGTGGTGAAAGATGAATAAATAAGAGGTCTCACACCACCATATAGAGGTTGCACTTATAGTATGTGGGTTGTTACCACTTAGCACAACCAATTATGAGACAATCAACAAGGGTTTGTTGTCCGTCTTTGTTAAAATGCTGCAAAAAAACCAATCATGCATTTTTTGATGAAATGAACATTACATTATACATTGTGTCATTATTCTTACATAAGTTGGTTGTGTGTTCATTTCATACATAATAAACTTGGGATGACAACAACATAGATGTTGGTTGAGTTACTTTGCCTTGATTGCGAGGATGTATTTATAAATATTAAAAATTGTAGAGGGAACATGTGTTTAAGCTACTTGCAAGAGTTGTAGAATGTGGAAACAAACTATTGGCTTTCACAACTCAAGTTTATTTGATACATATTGTATATTGTACAATATTATTAAATAAGGTCATCTTAATTAATATATTTTATTTGAGACTATTTCGTGATGTGATAGCATATAGATAATATTCTTGGGAACATTAAATCATTTATGAGTATTTTTCATATGCTAGCTTTGCAACCATCTTTCAAGATACCCACTCAAATACAAATACAAATAATACTCAATGCTAAAGACATCATGTAAAGTATATGTAAAATTAGATGAAAAAGAATTATTACCAAAAAAACATTATCAATCCAAATGATATAATACAAATGAGTATTGGAATGCATTTGACTTTGTAGTGGAAAATTAGCATGCATTGCTTAAGAAATAAGCATTTGGGAACAATGTCATATCAACTTTCAATAATGTATCTTATATTAGTTATAGTTATCTATTTTATGTGGTGTATTGATCATAACATTATCCAATTTATTTATATGCAAGTTCTTTTGGACAAGAAGTCATAACTCTTCATCCAAGCTTAACAATGCAAAAATAATACAATAATCACAATGATTGTCAACTTTTACATCAACTATATGTGAATGGAAATGAAATTGATCCGACATAGGAATTTGTTTCATAACCGTAGTCATAGAAATTTGTCCCTTACATAACTTCCAATTAAATGAATTATTGTGTACATAATATATGGCATCAAAATAAGATGTTTCATTATTACTAAATTTGGTAAACCTATTAACATGTCCTTTTGTGCACCTTGTTGATCTTGGAAAAATTATCAAATGTGCTTTGATGAGTCCAACATATATGGATTTAAAGCAAAGAAAATAGAATTTGAAGAATATTCATTCTGGAGTTGGTTGTTCGAAAGCATTAGACGACAAGGTTTTAAATATTTGATAGATTGTTTGATTTAAATCATAATTGATAGTTAAGTATATTTTATATTGGAAGTCTCACATCCACCAGGTCAATCTATAATATATATATATATATATATATATATATATATATATATATATATATATATATATATATATATATATATATATATATATATATATATATATATATATATATATATATAGACGCAATCCTCATCATACAAGTTAATTTTGTAGAGTTGGGTTAGGCTTAAAAACTACTTTCTAATATGGTATGATATCTATTATACCTTTAATTTGTTCAAATATATTAATTATCAATGTTTGATTTTTGGCTTTTAGGGATATATACTATGAACGGTCTAATAAAGTAATGGCCAATCACTTAATTTAATTGATTAAGTGAAATCAACACATTGTTTGTTATATTTAACTTATTAAATATATATCTATAAAATAACACTAAACTCAATGAAAATATAGATTTTGGAAATACTCTGTTGATACTTTTTTTTTTTTTAAATTGATTATGTGTTGTTACGAAAACATAAAATCAAACTAGTTCTTAAGAATTCTTGAAAAGTTTTGAAAAAAGTGGTGAAACATATCATGTGATGGGTTTGGTGTACTATTATTAGGTTTGGTTGTTCCCAGTCTATCTTCTTAGTTCTTGGTAATTCTAGAAAGGCTTATAAGGTTTTACGTGTTTGAATAGTCTTCTTATAAGGTTCAAGAAATATGTTTGTAATAGTTTCTTTGATCGGTAAGAAAATTGTAATATTATGAATGAGTAAAACATTTTGCTTAAGTTACAAAGTATACTAAATGTAGCTTGAAGGAATGAACAAGTATAAATCTTGTTCTTTATTCTCTTTTGGATTCTTTGAAATTCCATATATTAATACTAAGTATAATTCAATTCAATTTGTTTTAAGAAGATACTCATGGTTTAAGAATTCAATTTGATTTCAACAATTAATAACTACTATACATTAGTAATATGATTTTTGTATGAAAGTCAATTTGTTATGATATTCAAATTATCAAGTTTATTAGTTAGCAAAAAAATTAATATCAATTGACTAAATGATCAAATCAATTACACTCAATTTTGTATGCTTAGTAAAAAATGATTTCATAAAGGTTTTTTTTTTTTAATTTCTTAAATTGTTAACAAAGTTCAGTTCAACCCCACCTACATACACGTTTTTATAACACTTTTGGTTGGAGCTGTACAAAATCAAATCAAATTAGGATATGTTATTTCATGAAGCTAACATTATAATATTTCTAATCATATTAACCTCTTTGAAACGATTCAAAATTACATCAAATTTGTTTACGACTTCTCGAATGATATGATAGACAAAAGTTAATTTTTTTCACATTATGTGTATTAAAGTTATGTGTTATTATAATAAAATCGCATTTTCATGGATAACACTCGTTCTAGCTAATTTACAAGCACTATTTTATCCACAAATGTTCATTATCAGCTCCTACATGTTTGACCGAATCATACTCTTCTCCAATATGACTTAATACATACTTTGAAATGAAGCCATGTAATATTTTATACAAGTTCTTGCTAAAGATATAACTCACAACATAAACACTATTCTAAAATGAGACTTTAATTTCATTATATTACAGTGTTATTGTGCAACTTAAAAATCATTTTAATCAAACAAAAGGGCTCACTACTGCAGATTTGGGAAACGACCGCGGTTGTTTTTTCCTATATGTCGCGGTTCCCGAACCGCGGCATATAAAGGCGCGGTAAAAAGTTCTCTGACTATATGCCGCGGTTGCAACTGCGGTAAAAAATTCCGAGAATAGACCGCGGTTGCAAAAGGAACCGCAGCCAAAAACCCTGATTTTTTAAAAAAAATAACAAAAACCAACTATAGGCCGCGGTTGGAACCGCTGTAAAAACCCAAGAATAGGCCGCGGTTCTGGGTGCAACCGCGGCCATATGTTTATTTAAAAAAAAATAAAAAAAAAATTAAAAAAACGATGGGCTTTTGGCCGCGGTCTTGGTAAGAACCGCGGCATATTCCCCTATTTGCTACCGCGGTCTTGGTAAGAACCGCGGCATATTGTCCTAAAGTTTTTTAAAATAGCAGGTTTGTTTTTGTGATATCCACTACCACAAAAACAGACCTGCATATGAAATACATTTTCAACAGAATACACATATCAAACAGATGTTCAAATGCTTTCAAACAAAACATAAAGTACAATGTCTAATAAAATACAATGTACTAAAATAGAATGTTTAAATATAATAACTAATAACTAAGAACTATTATATAATCTAACTATATACTTTGCAAGAGCTTTCCTCATGAATAAAAGTGGTTTCTCAGGAAGTGCTCTAGTACTCTTGAATTTCTGCACAAGACAATATATATAATTAGTGTATATGAATTCTACATTGGGGAAAAAATCAAAATTTGTTAGATTTAAATATTACCGTTTCCCAGCTTCCTGTGATGTGAGAACGAACAATATGGGTCATCCAATACATTACGTAGTATCCGCACTCATATGACCCCTTCTGTCTGTTACACTGCAATATATCATCTTATAATTAGTGAATAACATTAAAACAAAACAACTATAACAAAGTATGGCTTTAGCATATGTCAAACCTGCAGAGAAATCCATGTAATCTTTCTAGTGTTAGCAATTGATCTCCCAGCAATCATCTGACTTGCTGGAATAGCACTACATATTAAAAAAAATCGTTTTAGCATTCATTTACATATAACAGTCAGTCCAAACATTGAGTTGAATATTACCAATCAATTAATTGTCTAAGATTTGCGGGACGAGGCCTGTGGAACGAGCAGAACCATAAAGCATAGCTCTCGTGCATAGACACAACAAGAAGTTTCCAATGGCGCCTGAAATTCATAATAACTTAACTATTATATTTTGAAATCACATATGAAACTTTATTATGTTAACAAACTTCACTTACCCGGATATATAAGGCAAAAAATATATCCTCTTGCCTCTTCCAAAACTGTTGATGAGATATGTGTTGATTTGATCAAAATCATTTGATTCATGAATGGATTGGGGATCAAGGAATCCATAATCATCAGAGTGTCCCAAATTGTTACTGACCCTAGACATATACCTGAAATTAGAAATTAACTTAGATATAAGGATAGTTGATTTACAAATCAATTTTATATATAAATAATTTCTCATAGACTTACATTATCCATAGTTGAATAATTGAAATATTCAACTCTTTTGTGCCCGACCAAAGCTCTCTGACATCTTGGCCATGGAGGTATATTGGGACCTCAGAGGGTCTCCCAAACACATTAGCATCATAAGCAACCTCGAAAGGCTTATCATCACAGATGTCAGCAAGTAGCTGCAATGAAGCAAGAGGATCATCCTCAGATAGAGGAATCTTCTGTTGTGCTTGCGACTGTTGTTACAATGAAAGAAAAGATAAGTTTTGACATCAATAATATGTAAACTTTCAAATTGAGAAGTGTAAAGTAGAATACCATACTTGGGGGTCAGAAGCTGAACGAACCAAATGTTTAGGCCAAGCAATAAAGGACTTGAATGCATGTTCCACAGTGAAAATCTCATCTGTGGACAGAGGAACTAAGGCATCTGGTATGATCATCTTGTCTACTGAGACCTTCACCTCATCCTCTAATAGCTGCACACCATGAACAACAGTCGCTGCCTTATACATTGTTCCACGAGCTACCAGGGTCGTCTCGGTATCGTCTTTAGTGTATAGCATACATGGACTAGTATCGTCCATGTCATCCCCTGAGACGCCTGCTGCTGAACAACTTCCTTTCCCGCTTCTCCCTGTCAGAGTAAATGTTAGATTATAGAAAATATAGAAATAATTGCACATAAATGTTTATTAAGTTTACCTGTGGGCAGCGCTACATCAACCTGTTCCTGTTCCTGTACCTGTACCTGTACAGGAGATGGCATCGGGCACATGCCATAGCTCTGAAACTGCTGCTGGAACATGGAGCTGAACTCACTTTGCATTTCCTCTCTGACCTGTGCCCTAATTTGCGATTCAAGCTTCGCTCGAACCTTCTTTGTGATCTCTTTGTTCTTGTGCTTCACTGTATGCATATGAAGACTGATGAGATGAGGGCCCAAAATAATGTTTAATTCCTACTCCAAAACTAGTAGCACGTACATGTCCAGGGTGCTCAGGTCGTCCAATCGCAGCAGCAAGTATATCCTGGCGACCAACGAGTCCTGTAACATTACAAAACACCATTATTGTTTAAGAAGTTCAATGTAGTATGTATAATTACACTTATTAATATTTTAGGAACAATGATAACTTACAATTCTTTCAGCAATTTCCCGTGCACTGTCGGAAGAGTAGATGCCCGATGGTCTCACACGAGCCATCTTCCATTTCTCATGTCGAGAAGGTGGAGAAGGAGGCTGTGGGGGGCTACCACTCTGAGATGCTGGTCTAGCATCTGCCTTTTCCTTGAGGATTTTCTCCTCAAGCTTCCTATACCCACCGCGAGATAATAAGTGGGGGGTTTTGTTCTGAGCACTTGTTTCTTGTGCTCTCTGTCTTTTTGCCTATCACATATGTTTAATTATTTAGTTCATATGATATGTATTTGCTAATTAGGAATTGAATAATATGAATTATACTAACCTTCCATTCCTCTGTCTGCCGACTCTCTACAAAGATCCGCCAGGTCTCCTCATCAATGCACTTATATTTATCACATGGGGATTTATGTTTGTACTGTCCATAAATATCCGCGAAGTCAACTTACTTTTGAAATTTCTGAAGTTTTCTGCAACAGTTGAAAAACACTTATTTCTAAGTGTTGGGACATTTGGAATGTCAAATGTCAGCTGAAAAAACATAATAAAGTTATATCAGTACAAAATTATCAAAATAAACAAACTCTAATTGAAATGATATAAATAACTTACCAATATATCGTTCCATATAATGTTCCGATTAACCTCGGACACATGGTCATAAGATTTAGTGAGAATACTAATCCTGTCACGTGCCACAGATCCAAGGTAAGATCGGAAGTCATCTGCATAGGGGCCAGTTGTCACACCCGTGATCACATTAACGTTCACCGGTGTTCTTTGACCACTATTTTTTCTGATCAATAGTTTTTTCATCCTGGTGGGCCCTCTAGTGGCTCTGGAGGGGGGAGCCTCATCCCCTGAATGTGGATCATCAGCCATATATCTGTCAACATAAATAACAAAATTAAATATTAATAAAAGACTTATATAATATCATTTAATTTAACAAATGCTTAAAACAGTCATCATATGAAATACTTATACAAAAATTGGAAATTCATACATAAAGATATAGATTCATCCTATGTATATTCCCTCATCATGATCTGACCGAATTGCATGTACATCATCGTCAACTAAAGATTGTTCATCCAACTTTGTTGTAGTTTGAAATGAATGGTTGTCAGCAATATGAATATTAATCAAATTGTCTTCGTTAGCTTCAATTTGTTTTTTTGCCTTGAAGAGCGACATACCAATGGTCAGACGCAGGATCTTTCACATAAAAAACCTGAGATGCTTGATGTACCATGATAAACGGTTCGTCTCGGTAACCCACTTTTCGAAAATCAACCAGTGTCATACCCGATTAATCTATTTTCACACCACTCTTATTGTCAACCCACTTACATTTGAACAATGGAACAAAAAGCTTGGTGTAATCAACCTCCCATATCTCTTCTATTATACCATAATATCTCATTGATCCAAGTACAGGAGATTGATCTTTTGATGTGGAAAATTGAAGCGACTCAGCTTCTAAACTGACTCCACTATTTTGTACTGTGCTTTTATCATCCAAAGTCTTCGTATAGAATGTGCAATTATTGACTTCATAACCTGTACAACACACGACATCAAACTTTAAACCATTTGCAAGCCACAATAAAGTTTCAGAAGAATGCAGATCTTTGTCAATCTCATATTTGAACCAAGACATAAATGTTTTGTTATGCTCCATCAACTGCCATTTCTATGATTGTCTTGGATTTTTATTCTTAACAATTGCTTTGTGTGCTTCCAGAAAAGGGATCACCTCATCTGTGTTATTCAATATATAAAGATGCGCTTGCAACAATTCTTCGCGATCTTTTGTCACCGCATTCACACCTCGGATGCTTTTACTTGTGGAAAATTTATTGAACCCTGATGTGCGAGGAACTCCGATTGGATTCGTTGATGTCATGTAATCTGAACAAAACTCGATACTTTCTTCAGCAATATACCTTTCAATCATTGAACCTTTAGGACGATATGGATTTTTAACGTACCCTTTCAAAATCTTCATATAACGCTCAATAGGATACATCCATCTTAAGTATACCGGTCCGCACAACTTGATTTCTCTAACCAAATGAACAAGTAAATGTACCATGATGTCAAAAAAAGATGGAGGGAAAAACATCTCTCGTTGACACAAGATGATAACAATCTCGCTTTGAAGTTCATCTAACTTTGTAGGATCGATGGCTTTACTACATATTGACGAGAAAAATGAACACAACATGTTTATAGTCTGCCTAACATTTTTAGGCAAAATTCCACGAATAGCCACCAGTAACAACTGTTGCATTAAGACGTGGCAATCGTGAGACTTCATGCCAACAAGCTTTAAGTCCTGCAAAGACACTAAACTCTTCATATTTGAAGAGTATCCTTGTGGTACTTTGATACTCTTTAAACAAAGACAAAAACTTATCTTCTCTTGTCTAGACATTGTGTAACATGCAGGGGGCAAATAAGTACGTTTACCAATCTCCTTGGGTGCCAACTCTTCTCGGATATTCATGTCAACCAAATCCAAACGAGCATTCACTCCATCTTTTGTCTTTCCCTGAATGTTGAGTAGTGTATCAATCAAGCTATCACACACATTCTTCTCTACATGCATCACATCTATGCAATGTCGAACATCTAACTTTGACCAATATGGAAGATCAAAGAATATTGATTTCTTCTTCCAAGGGGTCGTTACAGATGACTTCTTCGATGTTTTCCCAAATACATGATGTATTTTATTAACTTTTTCAAGAACTTGAAAGCCAGTAAGTGGATTTGGTGCTTCGTCCCTCTCTTGATCTCCATTGAATGTTTTTTTTAACCTTCGATATGGATGATTACGTTTTAGAAATCTCCGATGACGTAGATACACCGTCTTTCTTCCATGTTTCAATTGATGACCTGCAGTGTTTTCTTCACAGATAGGACATGCTTTATGACCCTTGACACTGTATCCTAACAAATTACCATAAGCTGGAAAGTCATTAATGGTGCAAAATAACATTGCACGCATCACAAAACTCTCAGAAGCGAATGAATCAAATATTTCAACCCCATCAACCCACAAAAACTTCAAGTCTTCAACCAGTGGGCTTAGATAAACATCTATGTCATTTCCAGGCTGCTTTGGACCAGATATCATCATAGACAACATCATGTACTTCCTCTTCATGCACAATGCAGTAGATAAGTTGTAAATTATCAATATAACTGGCCAACAATTGTGATTGGTACTCATATTACCAAATGGGTTCATTCCATCAATGGCTAAACCAAGTCTAACATTTCTACACTCTTGACCAAATTGGGGGAATTGTTGATCAATATTTTTCCATTGCTCTGAATCAGCTGGATGACGAATCAACCCGTCAATTTTTCTCTCATCTGCATGCCATCTAAGGGTTTTAGCATCTTTGGGATTCGCAAACAAACGCTTAAGTCTGGGCACTATTGGAAGGTACCAAACTACTTTCAAAGCAAATCCATTTTTTTCTATCTGACCATTATCTTCACTGTTGGTTTTTGACTTGTATCGTGATGCGCCACATTTTGGACATATTGTCAAAAATTCATACTCTTTCCTGTATAAAATGCAGTCATTTGGACAAACATGTATCCTTTTATACTCCATACCCATTGGACAAAGAATTTTCTTCGCATCATAATTACGAGTAGGCAGTATATTTCCATCTGGCAGCATTTCATTCAACAACGTCAACAATTCTGTAAAGTTCTTATTAGTTCATCCATTGCTCGCCTTCAAATTCATGAGCCTTAACACAGCTGACAAACATGTGAACTTAGTTGAACCGACATACAAAGGTGTTTCGGCATCAGTCGACATCGTCTCATACACATGAGCTTTGGCAAAATTTTCTGCGCCAACATCGCGGATCATGTCCTCTAATTTGTCTTCATCCGGTTGATCTTCTTCCATGGTGGAATCAATAACATTTTCAGTTTGGGAGTCAGTCGGAAAGTGAATTTCTTCACCGTGCCATATTCATGTTGTATAGCATCTTAAGAAACCATCACATATAAGATGTTCTCTAATTTGGGTTGCGTTCAACTTTATCCCATTCAAACAGTTCACACAAGGACATCTAAACTTCACTTCATCATCACTTCTCCCCTCGTTACGTTGCGCAAATTGTATAAATTCCTCTACACCTCTCTCGTACTCATCACTAATGCGTGGTAAATTAATCCAATTTCGATCCATTCCTAAATTTTACGAAATTAAAATTATACAAGTTTCTATATAAAATTATATAATTAAAATCATACAATCAATTCAGTCATACATTCATACAACTAATAATCATTCAAATTACCAATTCAAACATTCAATCACACATAAATAACTTAAGTTTTAATATTTCAAAAAATAAATAACTTAACAATAAAGTTTTAAATTTATTTTTTTAAAAAATAATATTAAATATGTTGTTTTCTGGTACCAAATTATTATGATAGGTACAACTCAATTTTTTCTTTTTGTCTTTTGTGACAAACTTTCTTACTAATACTAATAAAATTTAATTGTTAATTAATAAGTATCTATTTGTTTCTCACATAACTTTTACAATCTCTATACTTCATAGAAATAGCTACATTCAACAAGTGACAAATCCAACTTCAACTATATCCTTCTATTCATTGAACTCAAACCAATGCAAATCAATTCCAAGAACATTTGATCACAAGCAAGCACTCCAGCATATATTGAAATGAAACCAGTTTTGTCCTATACCTGGTTTTGGCACGGCGGAGAAGAAGGGGCATGGCGAAGATACTGAAGTCTGACGACAAAACAGGGGTCCGGCGGAGAAGCATAGGAGCGGCGCTGCAAAACAACGAACAAAAGAATGGCTGGCGTCGACAGGCTGATGGAGAAAAGCTTGTAGCAGAACGGAGGAGTCGCGGCGGAGACGATGCGAAAATGATTTTCTCTGAAACTGATCGCGATGAAGACGAAAATTGTTCAAATTTTTTTTTTAACCTATCAAAGACAATCTGCCGCGATTAAGTGTAGAACCGCGGCATAAAGGGGGAATATGTCGCGGTTCTAGACCCACCCCCGGCCTGTTTATTTTAAAAAAATAATCCATAATGGCATTTTTGAAATTGTTTTAACTTATATGCCGCGGTTTAGCGCCCAACCGCGGCATATGCTCTGAAATTTTTACATTTTAATCAGAGAAGGGAATATGTTGCGGTTCTCTGACGAACCGCGGCCGATTCCCCAACGTTCAGAATTCCTCAACTGCCTCCCAACTGCCTTTTGGGAATGTCAGGGGTAGCAGGGGGGAATATGTCGCAGTTCTCTGACCAACCGCGGCCTATTCCCCCTGTAACCTCTTGACATTCCCCATCAGTCAGTCCCTGCAATAAATTGACAGGGGAATAGGCAACGGTTGGTCAGAGAACCGCGGCATATTCCCCCTGTAACCTCCTGACATTCCCCATCAGTCTCCTGACATTCCCCATCAATCAGTGCCTGCAATAAATTGACAGTGGAATATGCTGCGGTTCTCTGACCAACCGCGGCATATTCCCCTGTCAATTTATTGCAGGGACTGACTGTTAGGGCATGTCAGGAGGTTACAGGGGGAATAGGCCGCGGTTGGTCAGAGAACCGCGGCATATTCCCCTGGTATTAAATTTTTTTTCCTGACGTGGCGTCAAAGGGGTTGGTTGAGTGGTGTATATGCCGCGGTTATGTGAGGAACCGCGGCATATAAGTTCAATTTAATTACAAAACTGCCACCGCGTAGCATTATGCTGCGGTTTCTGGTGAACCGTGGCATAATGTGCGTCGTGTAATCCTTTTTTTTAACTAGTGGCTATTACCATAATTTATTATAAAAACCTACTAAAAACCCTTTAAAAGCAAATTATATTTGAAGGCAATTTTGAGTGTAAAAGTTTGTTATCCGTAGAGAAAGTATTAACATATTAAAGCAATTTACATTTAATTAAATGTAAAAAATTAATGTAATTTTAAAAAAATATTTATTTTATCCTATAGCAAATTAAATTAAACTACTTTTTTAATAATTTAGATTTTTAAAAGAAAATAATTATAAAAGTATTCATTTGGACTGAAGAATCTGAACTAAAAAAATATTAACAATTTTTTATTCGTAACAGAAAGTTAGGGTTATTAAATGTTCTTACTTTAAGTTGTTACTCTTAAAAACAACATTTATTGTTTTCTATTTTCTGTTTTAGTGGTTTTCGTTAGGGATTGTTTAGATCCCCCTCACCGAAACCCTTTATAAAAGGGGCTTCCAATTCTGGTGTTTTGTAACTTTTTAGATATTCATTAATAATAAAATAATTCTATATCTTTGTTCTTCTTACCTCTTTTGTGCTTCTTCCTTCTCTGTGCTGGCCTGGGTCCGTTGTTGCTGGTGGCTTCCCTGGATGCTCCGCTGGTATGCTCCCATGGAAGATCTTCAAATGAGGTTTCTCGAACACGATTTTCATCTTGCTGTCTCACCTAACTTCTGACAACAAAAGGCTTCTCGAGGAAGTCTTTTTCCTTTCACGTTTGGGCCAGAAGACTTTTGGGCCTTTCTTTCTTTTACTTTGGGTCGTTTTCAATATGGCATCAGAGCAGGTTGCGAACCTGTTCTGCCTATGTTTCCGCTGCAATCTTGATTAATCTTTTCTGGGTGTTCTTTCATCGTTTGTTGTCTCTGCCACTGCGAGTATGGAGCAAGTCAACAATCCTTCCAGTCCCTATTATCTTCACCCGGGAGAAAACCCAGGTATTTCGCTTATTTCACAGATTCTTGATGAATCAAATTATACTTCTTGGAGCAGAAGTATGAGAAGGGCGCTATTATCCAAAAACAAGCTGAAGTTTATAAATGGAGAGATCAAGAAACCACAAAGAGAGGATCCGCTTTATGGTCCTTGGGAAAGAAATAATATGATGGTATTGTCTTGGATTATCAAGACTCTCTCGGTTCAAATAGCAGAAAGTGTTGTCTACGTTGAGGACGCTCAAGAACTATGGGAGGAGTTAAAAGAAAGGTTTTCAAAGGGAGATCATTTTAAGTTCTCAGATTTGCTGCAAGAAATACACTCCATCAAGCAAGGAGAGAGAAGTGTGAATCAGTATTTCACTGATTTGAAAATATTATGGGAAGAGCTGGAATTTTTGAGACCCATTCCTCGTTGTAGCTGCAAGATTCCTTGCAGCTGTGATCTTTCAAAGGCAGCCCACAAATACAGGGAGATGGAGCATGTTATATATTTCCTAAAAGGCCTAAATGATTGTTATAATACTGTTAGAACACAAATTTTGCTAATGGAACCCTTACCCAACATTAATCGAGTCTTCTCCCTCATCATACAACAAGAAAGGCAAGAGAAACATGAATCTGGGCACATTGGTCAAGCTGAAATTAAGGTTCTTGCCAGCAACACAGACAGACAAAGCAATTGGAAGAGTGATCAAAACTGGAAAGGACATGGGCGTGGTTTTTCTGGTCATGGACAAGGAAGGGGGAGAGGAAGAAATCCAAATCAAGGAAAACAATGTTCCTATTGCCATAAATTGAATCATACTATTGACGAATGTTACTCTAAACATGGATATCCTCCATGGTACAAAAAAAGGTGACAGCAATGGGCAGAATAATACTGGTCAGAATGAATGGGGAGCTACAAATGCTTGCATTACTGCTACTGAATCACAGAATAATCAACAAAGCAATTTTAACAGCATCCAAAGTTCTTTCACCCCCGAACAAATGAAAAGATTACTGGAAATGCTAGACAAGACAGAGAAATCCTCACACAGTGTCAGTCAAATACACAAAGACATCACAGAGGATAGACAAGGTATGTTTTCATGGATAATGGACACAGGAGCTACAGATCATGTTACTCATAACAAATATTTATTCCCAACTTTTTATAAAATCAGGCTATATCTGTTAGATTGCCAAATAAATCTACTGTCACAGCCCATTATGCTGGAACAGTACAATTTTCCCCAAATTTTGCTATTTTCAATGTTCTGTACATACCAGAATTTACTTTCAATCTAATATTTGTCCAATCCTTGACTAAAGACACAAATTGAATACTAACTTTCTCTTCTGAGTTGTGTAAAATCCAGGACATAACCACATTGAAGATGATTGGATGTGCTAAAGTGTACAATGGACTCTACTACTTGCAATCTGTTGAAAAGAATCTGAAATCTAGTTTTGTTTTCTCTTATGAACATGTAAAAATAAATATGTGGCACTATAGGTTAGGTCATCCAGGACATAAAGTTGTTGAAACAATATGCAAAGAGTTTCCTTATGTTCAAATTGATACAAACAGTGCTTGTGATATTTGTCATTATGCAAAACAACACAAGCTGCCTTTTCCTAAGTCTAATTCCTTATCTTCAAATTGTTTTGATATTATACACTGTGATATTTGGGGTCCTATTTCAACCCCCTCTGTACATGGGCACAAATATTATCTTAGCATTGTTGATGATTATAGTAGGCACACTTGGGGTTTTCTTATGCAAAACAAAGGTCAGACCAGAGAACTCTTACATTCTTTTATCTTGAAAATCAAAACCCAATTCAATAAGACTATCAAAATAATTAAAACAGATAATGGCCCTGAATTTAACTGTTCCAACATTTATAATACCTATGGCATAGAACATCAAACTAGTTGTGTGGAAACTCCACAACAAAATTCTGTTATGGAGAGAAAACACCAACATATACTAAATATTACTCGCAGCCTGGTTTTTCAATCTAATATCCCTCATGCCTACTGGTGTTATGCTCTATCTCACGCAATATACTTAATAAACAGATTGCCCTCGCCTGTTATTAAGGATAGGACACCTTATGATATTTTAAACTGTGATTCTCCGACTTACCTTAATCTAAAAGTGTTTGGGTGTTTGTGCTTTGCCTCTACTCTGGAAAATAACAGAAGTAAACTTGACTCTAGAGCTAGAAAAGGAATCTTCCTAGGATATAAGAATGGAGATTGTTCTTGACATTAACACTAGGGAAATTTTTATCAGTAGAAATGTGATTTTTTATGAAGATATTTTTCCCTATAAGAGCAAGCAAGGAAATAATGGTAACTGTAATGAAAATGAAGAATATAGTGCTTTTTTTGTCTAACTTTCCTTGCAACCAGAAAGAATCACAGAACAGTGATGAAAGAGATGATCAAAGTCTTCCTAACAGTGAGGCTGACAATTCTGAAAGTTCAGATTTAGTTGAGGAGGGACAGAGAAACAACCAAAGGAGATCAAACAGAATAAGAAAAGCCCCTGAATATTTGAAAGATTATGTGCAAGGTGGTCAGTCCTCTACTACATCTCTATGCTTTAAAAATGAGTTAAGAACTCCTTATCCTATAAATAATATCTTATCCTATGAGTCTTTATCTAGCAAACAATTGAGATACACTCTTGCTATAAATGCTGCAAAGGAACTCAATTCTTATGTAGAGGCTAGAAGAAGTCCTGAATGGGTTGATGCTATGAACAAATAGATTAAAGCTTTGGAAGACAATGGCACCTGGTTTTTGACTAAGCTTCCTCCTGGAAAGAAGTCACAGGCTGTAAGTGGGTTTACAAGATAAAGCACAAAGCAGATGGCACTGTGGAGAGGTATAAAGCCCGATTAGTTGCAAAAGGGTATACCCAACAAGAGGGTATAGATTTTCTAGACACTTTTTCACCTGTGGCTAAACTTACCACTGTCAGACTACTTCTAGCTCTAGCAGCCTCAAAGAAATGGTTTCTACAACAACTTGATATTGACAATGTTTTCCTACATGGAGACCTAAAAGAAGAAGTTTACATGGACCTTCCACCAGGTTTGGACATTGATACTAAAGGGCAGGTTTGTAAGCTCACAAAATCTTTATACGGCCTAAAACAGGCCAGCAGACAGTGGTTTGAGAAACTGTCCAGTTTCCTTGTGTCTGCAGATTACATTCAGTCCAAATCTGACCATTCTTTATTTGTTAAGAAAACTCCCACCAATTTTACAGCTTTACTTGTATATGTTGATGATATTGTTTTAGCAGGCAATTCCATGACAGAGATCACTCATATAAAGACTCTCCTACATCATCAATTCCACATAAAAGATCTTGGAGAACTTAAATATTTTCTAGGCTTCGAAGTTGCCAGATCTAAGGACGGGATACATCTTTATCAAAGGAAGTATGCCCTGGATATTTTAGAAGAGACAGGAATGTTGGGTAGCAAGCCTAGTTCTACACCCTTTCTAAGCAACAACAATTTCTTATACAAGACAGAGAATTACATGGAAGATCCCAACGTCTATCGCAGACTAATAGGGAAGCTCTTCTATCTCACTAGTACTAGGCCGGATTTGTGTTTTACTATTAATCTCCTAAGTCAGTTTATGCAAAAACCCACTAATTTTCATTATCAGGCTTTGCAGCATGTCCTCAGATATATCAAGTCAAGTCCCTCTGAAGGACTTTTCTTCCCTGTTGATTCAAGCATTCAGATAAAGGGGTTCAGTGACTCTGACTAGGCCACTTGTCCTAATACACGAAGATCTACTACTGGGTACTGAGTTTTCCTAGGAACATCTCTTGTTTCATGGAGGTCAAAGAAACAGAGCACTGTTTCTAGGTCATCCACAGAAGCTGAATATCGCGCCTTAGCTACTACCGTGTGTGAAATGCAGTGGCTTCATTACATTCTCCAAGACCTCCACGTTCAACCCGAAGCAGATGTTGTTCTCTACTGTGATAATAACTCCGCGAGACATATCGCTCATAACCAAAGCTTCCATGAGCGCACTAAACACATTGAGCTGGATTGCCATGTGGTTCGCGAGAAGATTCAAGCCAAGTTCTTACGCTTGCTGCCCATCCGATCGGAGGAACAACTCGCTGATGTCTTCACCAAGTTCCCTCATCGTACACGCTTCAGATCTATCATCCCCAAGCTTGGATTAGTAAATATCCACCATCCAGCTTGAGGAGAGGCTATTAAATGTTCTTACTTTAGGTTGTTACTCTTAAGAGCATCATTTATTGTTTTCTGTTTTCTGTTTTAGTGGTTTCTGTTAGGGATTGTTTAGATCCCCCTCACCGGAACCCCTTATAAAAGGGGCTTCCAGTTCTGGTGTTTTGTAACTTTTCAGATATTCATTAATAATAAAATAGTTCTATAGCTTTGTTCTTCTTACCTCTTTCGTGCTTCTTCCTTCTCTGTGCTGGCCTGGGTCCGTTGTTGCTGGTGGCTTCCCTGGATGCTCCGCTGATACGCTCCCATGGAAGATCTTCAGATGAGATTTCTCGAACACGATTTTCATCTTGTTGTCTCACCTAACTTCTGAAAACAAGAAACTTCTCGAGAAAGTCTTTTTCCTTTCACGTTTGGGCCAGAAGGCTTTTGCGCCTTTCTTTCTTTTGCTTTGGGCCGTTTTCAATAAGAGTCACAGTTTTTTTAAATAGTACTTGAATGTGTTAACATATGTTTTAGTTTTAAATTTTAATATTTTTAAACAGATTACATACATTATAATTTGTGCGTAGTGTAAAATGATTGTCTAAAATAAATTATAAAAATTATATATTTTACAATGTTGGTGAATTTTATTTAGAAAAAATATTCAACTATAATTTATTGTACCCAAATGATTTTTAAAATATTATATAATAAATATAAAATGTGATATACGTTCTTTATATATATATATATATATATATATATATATATATATTATAGTTATTTCTTATTATACATAAATAAACAGTTATATAATTATTTAATGATAAAAAAATCAATGAATAAAAGGTACCCATTATTTGTAAGTATGATGGGACATGCATGTTTGAATACGTTTGAAAATGCATTATATTTTAAATTACACATTTTATCATTCAACTTTTACAATTTTATTATAATATAAGGCAGCATATCATAATTTTGAGAAAAACTCTTTTCTTTTTTATATTTCCTCATCACAAAATAAGTGGGTTAATCTCTATACGAGGAAGTGAAAATCTTTATACCAATTAAAACTTGGTTATGGTGAGATTCGTTTATCATAATTTAGGTATTGTTCACTTAAATGAATTTGAAGAAGAGTAATTGAGAGGATTTGAAGATAATTTTTTTTGTTGTTTATTTGAGTGAATTTGAAGGTAATCGAGAGTGAATTTGAAAGTAAATTTTTTTTAATCTGTCACATAAATTAAATCCTACACTAATTCTCACAAACTTTACTTCCAAATTCACTCTCGTATACCTCCAAATTCACTTAAATAAACAACAACAAAAATTATCTTCAAATACTCTCAAATTCACTCAATTACTCTCCCTCAAATTCACTCAATGGAACAAAGTCTTAAAGTCTTTTTCGGAAACGTGTTACATTTAGTCATCAAACATCAGTTCATTTGTATTCAAAAGTGTGGCCTTGAGACGTGTATTTTGAATTAAATATGATGGTGTGAAATAATGATATAAAATGATATATGATAATAATATTTGAATGTTTTGATATATAATGAAAATGTATATTATAACATCCCAAAAGTTATAGCATAATACTATAATAGGAGTTAACATGTAATAATATTATAAGACAGTCATTGGAATTAAAATAATATTTACAAAAGTCCTAAAATACTTAAAATTTAAAACTTTACAAGATGTATAAGTCTGCTACAAAACGTATGAAACATACAGAACGGTTACAGTATAAACCTGTATAAACTGAACGATTTACAAAAGATAGACTTATAACTACTAACCGAATAGTCCTAAACTAAACTTCGGGGTTATCGCCTTCCAGGGCTTATTCCAGCTAACACTCTTCAACTTCTGCTCACATCCAAAGGATGATCATTGCAAGAGAAAGGATGACCGGACAACAGAAGACAAGATAGAAAATACAGGGTAAGCTAGTGTAATTTAATTAATCATAAATACAATCAAACTATTATAACATACAATCATCAAACAATCATTTCCAGCAAAGACCGAACATAGCATACATACAATGACCGAATACTTGACTCGACCATCCAAATTGTATGAATATTTAGCTTCTGGTTGTTCGTGCACCCGGGTGGTGTGGTAACTAGAAACCCCTCAACTGCCACCCGAGGTTAGCCCGTTATACATCACCTAAGGTTTCCCCCTTAGACTAGGGCTTCCTACCATTCTCACCACATGACTTACCCATCTCTACTTGAGAACTGGTAATCATTAGAATTTCAGGATGAACACCGTGAATTTCACTGTCCATATTCATACTTTACCAATTCAATAACCATTCATCGAGACATTCATCCTTGGAATTCTCTTTCATACCAATCTTGAAATATAATACCAACATACTTCCTCATCCATGATATATCTAAGTGAGATTAAATCAAACCATAAAACAATCGTCATCATTAAAAACAACCAGATGGAAAGGCTTAACACTTTCTAAGAACAAGACCGAACGGAATACTATTTCCTATAGTGTCCAAATAACCAATTTTCCAAAGCTAAACTGATCACTAGAAGGTTAGACCGAACACCTAGGACCTAGAATGAACACTATCATCTTAGACCTATTCCTGAGAACTTAACTTAAATAATGAGAACTGAGACCGAGCACTTTTGACTTAGACCAATGTTATTACCTTAAACTAACACTAATAAGTTGATCAGGACACTGTAAGTCTAGGTTGAGCACTATTAGCTGGACAGAATATTGATAATATGACCGAACGTTTTATAATCAAATACATACTCATATTAGTCATTCATACTAATAAACCAAATGTTAGTATAGATCTAGTACTCTAAGGAACAAAGCACTAGTACAAGACCGAGCACTACTTAGACCGAGTGTTTGTGTAGGACCAAACACTACCAAGCTCATACAGAATTGGATAAAGGGATTCGACCACACCATTACAAAACACTTAGTTATAACTGAGAGTAAATATAGTATCTAAAGCTTAAGTTATATTGAGCACTTTAACTGGGCCGACTACCAAGTAGAAATGGAAGATTATATTTAGACCGAACGTTATACTCTATTACATACATTACAAGACTGATCGGTCATTAACTGAAGTTCTACTAAAGAAGAATTCAGTTATGACCGAACACACAACAGACCGAAAGGTCACAGATGACCTCTCGGTGACAAGTGATAATTCTGCAAAATATTGCAGAATTGTGATCACGTCTTATTCTTTCCATCTTCACACCATTTATCAATCTTCAACATATACATTCAAATAGACAGTAACATTCATATCACATATTCATCCAATCATCAAACAAAACATCACATAAACATACAATAATTCAAAATAGAGAATCATAATTAAATTATACAAGTTTCCCTTACCTCTTTAACGGTACAGTTGCTCACTTAACAGCAGAATGCGTTTCCCCAACTCCCAACTTTTCTAAAATACCTATACCCCATCGAGAACAAGGAGAAAAGACCAAAACATGATTAGAACTTTGTGTAGATGAAACTGATACACGCATGCAACCAAAAATTTGGTTTGCATGTGCTCGAAAATGGGGTTCTTAGAAAGAAGATGAACTTACCAACTCAAAATCACAATTTGATCGGTACAAACTAAAGCCCATGATGCTAGGAAAGTTTAGACGTGGTCTGATTGTTGATCAAAAGAAAAGGAAATGAGAATTTTGTAGAGAGAAGGAGAAGAGTTTTAGAGAGAATGAAGAGAAAATGAAAGTTGCAGAAGCTTTGGGATAGAAGATGCATGTAGGAAGTGACTGAGATTTTAAAATCTCAGCATATATACTACTGTCAAAACTGATCGGTCCACTCCTTGGCAACCACCTGGATTCCACCAAGCTGTTGAATTTAAGGATTCTGACATATATGAATGATGATGATATATCATAATAATAATAATAATAATAATAATAATAATAATAATAAGGATGATACGTGTGATTACAATTATGTTTTGTTTACGATTATCATATTTTGTTTGATCATATTTTATTTGTACAAATTATGTTGTAAGTAAGGATGTCAAAATAAACAAATGAGTTTACACATGTTGATTCGTTACAGATTAAGTGTTAAAAAATTATTGGGTGTTGTTCCCTCCACCTCCCCTTTTCCTCCCTCCACTTCTCCAACTTTCTTCAATTTTTTTTTATTACAAAAATAACCTTTTTTTTACCTTTTTTACTCTTTTTAACTTTTTTTACATTTTTAGTTTTAATGTTAGTAATCATCAATCCTACTTCGTTCTTACCTCACCACCTCTCCCACCTCCTCCAAGCTTTTGAATATAGATATAGAAGGTTAATAAATTATTTATCTTCTCCCCCACATTATCCTTGTATTCACTTATCATCCTGGAGTTCGAGTTTCTGCAGATTTTCTTTTTATATATATCAGGAATATCTCTTTCATAGAATTCAAATACTAGTTTCTCAAAATACTGAAATCTATCTACTATTTAAGGAAACTCTCATCTTTCTTCACAAATTTTCTAATAAACACGGGATTGAGATTGAAACCTTAACCACGTTCTACAAAATAAAATTATCTATCAACCGTGTCATAATATTTATTTTACATGATCGAAAAGGAGGAAGAAAAGTTAAAATGGATAAAATTATTTATTAATATAGTTTTATGTAGTAGAAAGTAAAAATTGATTTAATGTTTCGAATATACTAAAAACAAAAAAACAAACGTAATTTACAGTGGCATAGATGTTAATGCTGGGTAGCATAAAACGTGGTCATCCCAATCAGTGTTGGGTTCCATGGCGCTTTTTCGATCATCCAAAATGTTCGTCATCTCCAATCTCCTCTTTCCCCTCTCGGAATCTTCTTCAACATCCCTTAATCCCCTTCGTCAAGTTCAAATGTTCACCACCATTATCCCAAACCCAGAATCCAATTTTCCTATGAGTCTCCAAAACACACCACATTGGCCTTCCACACGGCCCAACCTAGGTCCACATCCAACGCCCAAGCAATCTGCAAAATCTTATCCAACTCTCATGACTTCACCGTTGTTGCCGCTCTCGCTGATGTTGTGATGAATCCCTCGCCGGAGCTGATGTCTTTTACCTTAAACGGATGTTGAGATACGGATCCTCATATCCGTTTAAGGGAGGTTTCACGGGTTACTGAAAAGATAAAATAAGCATAAAGTAAAAGATAAAAGAGAAAGGGAGAGGTGGAGAGAGCAAATGGGAAGGTGAAGAGAGGAACACCCAAAATTATTAGCTTTAAGTTTTTTTGATTCGTTTTTTGGTAACCCAGAAATTTTCTAAACCAATTCAACTCATAACAAATAAATGGATTGATATACTTATAATATTTTATTTTTATAATTTATTTTATATATTATTGCAATATAAAGAAAATGAATTGATTCAATTTATTTATTTATAAAGTTAATCTAATTCTCTAAATATTATAAAGACAATGGTTGAAAATTAAAATATATATATATATATATATATATATATATATATATATATATAACTTATACAAACAAATAAATTAAATATTTAAATTATTCAAACATTATTTAATATTATTTTAGTATTTAAAAAAATGAAATTGTAAATTTCTATAACTAGAAGTAATAAATAATTATAATTAAAAAATTATATAAAAAAACTAATAGTGTTGTTATTGATAAATTATGAATTAATCCACCTTTAACCAAACTCAAACCCATTTAATTCATGGACTAAGTGAAATAACTCAATTCAACCCACGTCTAAAAAAACTAAATTTTACCAACTCAATCCAACTTAAATTCGTAGTAGGAGAATTTGGTTCAAAGGTCAAAAACTCATTATTTTGACATTTCTAGTTACAAGTAGAAGTAGAAATATATAGGTTTTATGATGAATTAAATGTCCAATGTTGCATCTATCATGATAGTAAATATTGCACGATACAATAGAATTTGCAAATCTCATGATACGAATCGTAGGAAAACTTATTTAATCCAACCATATACTTTTAAATTTGTTATTAATTATATCTTAACATGTTTGTCTTATATTTTACATTTTTTAAATGCTTATGAATTTTATGAATCACAACTCAAAGTATAAGTTCTCCGATACCTAATTTGTATTGCGTTTCATCTACCACGATATCTATTCATTTTACCATTTATATGTATATTAATAGACAATAGTTTTGTTAAGTGTTATAGTAAAATTTACAAAATTAAAATCTCAATGCTAAAATTTACAAAATTTAAAATTCACTGCTAAAATTCATATATAATTGAAAGTTCAGTGGTAAAATTTATGAAAGTACAACAGTTCACTCAAAATGTAATTAAAAAATATAATGCATATTCTATTACGGAGAGGATGTCACCTCACATTGGCACGTCATCACCTCTTTAGTCATTTGACATCTAATTGACGAATATGCAAAAGATGTATAATTTTGAAATTCATATGATAAAATTCAGGCAATAAGTGGAAAAATATAGTGGTAAACTATGAAAATACACTGATAGGTAAAATATAATGCAGAATTTACCATCCAAACTTCAAAGGCACTTGCAGATTCACCAAAGATTCATTGGTTATGCAATTATCTACAGAATTCCAGTATGGTAAAAAGGTTAGATTGTTAACTGATTAAACAAAATAGAAAGCATGTATTTACACATCCAAAAGCAGGAGCTGACTCACAGAGATCATCGGCTATGCAATCTTCCCAATATATCTGCACTCGCAGTTGATATAAAGTCCTTAGTTTCAATCTGGTCCACTTCAATACACACATCCTTTAATGCAGCAGCAGATGATGTTCGGCCAAGATTTTTACCATTCCTCTTACAAAGCTGAGATAATGCTTGAACAATTTCACACATCGTTGGTCGGCTTTGGGAGACTTCATTAACACATATGAATGCTAGTGATGCCATATCGTTAAGATTATGCACATCATATTTTCCATTTAATTGCCCGTCCACAATTTCTTCCCATCCAACCTTACCCCCACCTTCCATGGCTGCCTAATGATAACCGTAAAGAAATACTGTGTCAATCTTAATTATTTAATTGTATATTTTCATATGTATCAAGACACATGCATGCAGCACAGAACCAGCACACAAAAAGAAACCCACAAACAGATACTGTTCTTACTAGTTTCACATATTCCATGAGCCCAAGCTGCGGATTCCTGCCAGTTATGAGCTCAAACAGTAGCACACCAAAGCTATAAACATCACTTTTCTTAGTGAAGGTTCTTGTAGACAAATACTCAGGATCAAGATATCCGAAAGTTCCACGGATATTTGATGTGCGAGGTATGATCATCTCTGGTCTGGAAAGCCCAAAGTCAGTGACCTAAACATATATAAAAGAAGAAAGGTTTTGAGCTTCAATATGGACAGAAGCAAGTGAAGGGATAAGATGATAAAGAAAAATTGCAGCAGAATCTTAACAAAAATAAGGTATCATTTTCAGGAAAGCTTATGGCAGCATCATTTTGATGATATAGAAAATAAAAATTTATGAAATGCAATGCATAAATGGAAGAAGAAATAACAAGAAAAAATGGGACCCAAACTAATAATGCCCCCATGAAAGTTTTAAAGTATCACCAATATCTTAATCTGTGCGAACTAAAAGTGCAAAGATCACCTTTGCCTTCATAAACTGATCCAACAGTATGTTGCAAGATTTGATGTCACGGTGCACAACAGGTGGAGAAGCCTGCAACAAGTTCGATTATGAATAACAAGAAACCAAAAGGAAACTTATTCCGTTCCATGTTCTCCATGTGTAAGTTGACCGATTTAATTAGTTGATTTGAGTATTATATATACCCCACAATGTAGATATTCCAGTCCCCTTGCAACATCTAGTGCTATACCAAGCCTCAAATCCCAATTCATTGGCTCACGACTTTTTCCAAAATCTGCAACAGACAAGGGTAAGTTAATAGAGAACAAAGAAGAGTACAAGTAAAAATTCTTCTAAGCTCAGGAAGAAAATATGAAATTTTGTTTCCTAGAATTATCTTTTGCAGTATGATAATTAGTCTGTGTCAAAGTTGATGGAAAGCAGCTCAATATATAACCAGATTAATTTGATCTCCTCATATATGTGGTGACAATTTTTTTCAGTAAAATACCAGTGGTTTAAAGCTATAATGAGGAAATAAAAGAACCGCAACATGAACAGTAAAGCATGACATACTATATAACCATGGACTGGACGACAACCAACAAAGTAAATATAAAAGTTCAGTCAGACTATAATCAAATGTTTTATTTTTCAAAAGACAAAAGTCAAAAGAACTCAGATTTCCAAAAATTATTGAATTAGAAGTTTATTGATATATTATATATATCATTGATCACGATATGTCAATACAGAACCATTTTATTGAGGACCAAATAATGAAGCATTAGACACTGAGACCATCTACTCCGTTTGGCACTGTACAAACAAATTTCACCTTCTAGTATAATTGACAAGAAAAAATGGATCTCTTTCTAACCATACAAATGGGAAGCAAGGCTGCCATTGCTCATGTAAGTGTAAAGAAGCATATGTTTTCCTTTGTCTGCCACATATCCCACCAAATCCACAAGGTTTCTGTGATGTAACCTTCCAAGTAATAAAACCTGCTAACGTGAAAGGAAAGATTATAAAGCTGTCTTAGTCTTACCCTCCAAAATCATCAGTCAAAATGTAAAATCCCTAGAAAAAGAAAAATAGGAGTAAAGAACAGTTGGATAGTAGCTTGTTTTAAATTAAAGGTAGTTACCAGTAAAGTAACTGAATGACAGTTAGCTCTAACTGTTAATGCCACCGGAAAATAAAGTAGAAGAACTAGTACAAGACATAGGGGAAAAATAAAGATTTAGTATAATTATATATAAGAAATGCCTTTCAAATTATCCGGAGAAGTTTTAAGTGAAAGTTAAAGTAGATATCAATCCTGTAAAAATTTAAGAAATTGCAGTATGCACAGACTCTTTATCCTTCCTCACATATTAAAGTAAACTTGAAAGAGAATGATACTTTGATGCACACAATTTTTTTATATTCATTTGATAATATCCTTTGTTACTTTTTACTTTTTCTTTTCTTCTAAAAATACAAAAGTTTACTTTTTTTATGACTATTTTATCTGTGTAATACGTGTCAAAGGATTGTAAATGTATGTCATCTTACCATTACTCTTCTAGAAAATATCACGGACCAATTAGTTTGCTAAAGTGGTATTCTGCGGTATATTTAATATATGGATAATGAGTGCAAGGTTAATAATGTAAGATTTTTTTACCCGTGAGGTTTTTTACCCAACTTACTTTTAATGTAACGCAATTTCCCAATATATTTTTTAAGGTAAAGAATCAGTAGAATTCACAATGCAGAGAATCCTACTGGGAAGCAATATCCTATTGGGAGCCTAATTCTATACAAAATTCCTCACTCAATACAAAAGCAAAAAGCAATTTATACTGACACATCAATAGAAAGCTAAGTATACCATTTACCTCAGTTAAAAATTCCTGCTCTCCTTGTCTTGAATTAGTACCTAAGACTTTAACTGCAACTGTCCCACCTGTAGCCATCTGAGCTTTATAAACAGGACCAAAGGCTCCGTTGCCAATGATGGTGGTGAAATTAGAAGTAGCCCTTTGTATATCTCTGGAAAAGGTGTCACAAGGTTAAAAAAAAAAAAAAACTTAAAACATGAAGAAATACACAGCACAAAGGCAACAACTAAAAGGAAAATAGAGATGATTACCAACTTCAGTTACTAAGCTACTAAGAAATATGTTATACAAACACACCATCTAACACCGTGGAATGGACATCCTGAATATGGAATTGGATATTTATAGGTGGTCTCACAAGAACCCAATAACAATAGCATAATAGTCCCAAAGAACTTGACTAAGATAGGTTTTGATACTATCTTAGTAAGTAGGTTTATACCTGCTTCAACTTTACAAAATCAACTTATAAGATAAGGATTGCACTCCACTTATGTATCATAATTCAACCTTATTCCTAATCGAATACAGTCCAAGCTGAATTATATATTTCCTTATCAGTAATGTTGCATATTTTAATCTTCTTCTATTTCAGGTTATACTTTCTCTCTTCTGTGAGAAATTTCATTGCATTCTTGCTGTTTATAATATCTAGACAATTTTATTATGCTAATGGTTTTAAAAGAAGATTCCCCAACTTGTCCTACCACAATGTCTGAGGGTTTTTGAGACTGCAGTTGCAAACGGTTAAGTATGATGGAAATATGCATCTTGTAAAATCTCCTATCTCCTAGAATAATAAAAGGAGTTAGTGTTGGTGACTATATAATGGACAAGTCTAAGTTGTTTCTCTTCTCAAGTCTAAAATACTTTGAGTTAGTGTTTGGCTTTTCTTATACTTTTGTAGTAGAGTGTTGTGAGTTGTAGTTAAATTTTTGCTTTGGAGAGTGTGGGTGTATTTGGAGTCAAAGGATTGAGAGTTGTAAACAATGGCCGTGGTTTTTTCTTTGTATTTGGAATTTCCACATTATATTGTTTGTGGTTTTTCCCAACATGAAGTATAAACTGTATTTACCAACAACTTTCTGCCATATCAAAGATTTCAATGACAATATAGCTGCAGCTTAAAACCTTCATTCAACCCGATATTTTTTATTTTTTCGCCCCTCACATTGGTTTCCCAGATATTACCTCATTTGTGAGTTATCACACACAATTGTTGGACGTATTTGCTTTCAGAAGTGCAAGCAGAAGAACACATAGCCACAAGAAATATTATTTTTGCACAAACATCTCCTCTCAAGATAATTAATGATTAGTAGGGTCTAAAAAGCTAAGAGATCAAAGTAGGAAATAATATAAAGATTATCGTACTTGTAAGAATACTTGGGAATTCCGCATGCCGACACTGCACTGCTTCTCCTAAGATTTTCCAACCATAAAGTCATGTTACTCCACTCAGATGTTCTAGGTGACTCCTCACCCTCTGATAATGTTGAGTTAGAACCATACCCTTTGACATTAACAGGAATGGTCACTGCTCTGTGAGAAATGCTCTTATCAACCTTTGTGGGCTTCCTTCGCCTTACGAGGCAGTGTACTATGGATAATGTCAAACCAATCCCAACCACAAAGCCTATACAAATTCCTATTATGAAAATTAAGGTAGTTCTGTTCATCTCATTTAAACGGAGAATATATTATTTGTACTTCAGTGTCTGCCCCTTGTACCTGAAAATCACAAATACAAAACTGTTGAGAGCCAACAACTATCATATCTGTCATTAGATAACATAAGGAAAACCAACATATACATAATTTTGTATCAACAGGCATTGTTTACATAATCAGCTCTGTGAGTAGCATTTATTGAACAGTCATTTCAAGCTGAACAGATTCATTTATTTAAAGCTTAGAAAAACTGTGCACCACTGACTACCAAGAACAGGTTCTTGTGCATAAGCCGCATTTCTTTGTAATTTTTCACCATATGAAATATGGCTAGAAAAGCACAATCACTATAGTAGATTAAGACATTTCTTATTTCTCTGCCGGTAAATCACAAAAAGAGACTTTTTATTTTTTTTCATTTGAAATCAAATCAACATATCGCGCTTCCCATTTCCCACTTCCTCGACTGCTTTAAATCACAGAAGATACTGCAAATGATAAATTCACTCTAAGAAAGAGAAAGCTGAAAGAGACACCCCACAACGCTTTAGACTTCCCCTAGGGATAATTTCAAAAACCTCAAGCTTGCAGTAACTGAATGACTCGTGTCATCATCCATTCCACTCAACTTGCTTAAAATTTAAAAGCCTAAGCAATCACCACACACTGGTGAAATGAACAATCGGTGAATCACAATCTCATTACATAAGAAGAAAAATGGCATAAACTTACTATAAGCAGGTTGAACTCAAAAGAATGTAAAACAACTACCAATCAGTCTTACGCTCAAAAGAATATAAAACAACCATTAGTCAATCTTACACGTGACTCATCCAGTAGGAGTAAACAAAAATAATAAAAGCAAAGAGAAAAGTATACACATCTAAATCTCTAAAGATGAAAAATTACAATAAAATAAAGTACTAGAAAATGAAAATGCAAGTATGGATGAACATGTAAATCTTTTCATAGTAAAAGAAAATGAGGGTTTTCTTACAGAGGGATGAAGAGAATATTGTTGTGCATGTGAATAAAGACAGAGGGCAAGGATAGTGGTAGAGCTACAGAGTGAGGAAGACCTTCAACAGTAGCAAGTAGAGTAAAGAAGAAGCAAGGTCATCAATGTAAGTGAAAGTGAAATTCCGAAAACCATGAGAGAGAAGAATGGAAACTGTGCAATGATGAGGAAAATACAGATTTTAAGCATGGGAGAGAGCATCAAGTACTCTCTGTTAAAGAGCCAAAAAAGAAATATGTGAAAAGACAGATCCATAATTCCATTTTTTATTTTTACTTTTTTTTTAAGTAAAAAGGTACAATTTTCTTAAAAGATTCTATTCTTTTAATTTTAAATATAGATAATGATATTTTTTCTTTTACAACACTTTTTTTTTACAATATTTTAATATTATTTATTATATATTATTTGATCCAAAATTATTCTATAATTAATAATAATTATAAAAACTAATATAAAACGCTAAAATATTATAAAAAAATGTCAAAATATCTTTATCCTTTAAATTTATATTTGTTCTTTTTTCTATCTGTCTCAAAAAAAATTATTTTTTTATAATAAGCTACACATATGTATCTTATCTGTATAATTCGATTAACCACGTTTTTTATTTTATTTAAAAATAATATATTTTTTAAATTTAAAGTAAAATAATTTAAAAAATTAAAATTTTGAAACTTAAAAATTTACAAAGATTTTTTTAAGTAAAAAATTTAATTAATTAATTATAAGAATCTTCTTTCATCTCCTATGTCTTCTTAAATGAAGTTTAGTGGAAAGTAAGGTTTCTATAATTGAAAGATCCCTACAAATATCATATCAGATCACCCTTTTTTTTATTACTTTAAATAAAGTATATTATTTTAAATAGAGTATCATCACATTCCTTATTTATTAAAACTACTAAATGTTAAACAAAAAATTATGAAAATTAAACTTTTAAAATATACAATTAGAAAATTGTAAACAAAATATAAGTACATTAATTATAAGAAGATTTTGTTATATTTCTTTCCTAATATTTCTTAAATGGCATTAGGTTATCAGACGGTTGAAAACAGATTCAAATTTCAGAATAATAAATTAAATCATTCAACTTTTTATATAAAATTCTTCATTTTTATATTGTAAACATTTAATTTTTTATTTTCTTTAAAATTCAAATCAATATAAATAAAAGAAGTAATATGAATGATATTTTACTAAAATATATGGGAGGTAACTATAATTTAAAAAATATACAAAATATAAATATTTATTTAAAAGATATAGAGAAAATGAATGTAAATTTATTAAAATTATAAAAATGTGAATGTTTATTTGAATTGCTTGTATCATTTAAATTACACAATGATATGAATGTCATTTCCCTATATTATTATTATTATTATTATTATTATTATTATTATTATTATTATTATTATTATTATTATTATTAATCATTTTTTTAATCTAGTCGTTTCCATGCCAAAAGCCTCATAAAAGAATATTTTAAATTATTAATTAATTCCTTTTAAGAAATTATTTTTATTTTCTAAAAATATTATTCTACAATAGAAGTTTAAAGTAAATATTAATAAATTGTAATTAACTTTTATTACTTATAAAATGTTATATTTTAAAATTAAAATTTTAAATGTATGTATTTGAATACTTTTATGTATTTTTAAACTATTAAAATAAAATTATGTTGATTAAAGTGATTTTAAATATTTTTATTTTATCAATAAAATTATCTTCTATATGAGACAATTAATTTTAAGTTGATTCATTTTTTTAATGAAACTAATTTCAATAATTTTTAAAGTTTTAATTCTTTTTTTTTTTAGTTTATCTTTAAATCAGTTTTAACTAAAAAACATGGGGTACCTTAGGAGGTATAAATTGTTACAAGAGAAAACTAACATTTTTTTTTCATATACACAATACTATACAAATACCAATTTAGATTTAATTAGCAATGAAACTTTTACACCAAATTATATAAAAACCTGTTTTAGGCAAGGTAAACTTATTTATTAATATTTGTTTGGTAGATCATATTCATTATTAATATGATATCATTCCAACAAACAAAATATATGTTATCATATTTTTTTAATAATTAAAGTAAAACGTAGTATTTTTTTTCTTCGTCCTAAATTATTTTTGTTATATATTTAATTATTTAGTTTATTTCATATAAATTTTTAATATTTTTTTTTAAAATAGTTTTGCTCATAAATTTATTATGAAAACGTAAATTTAGTTTACACTTTTATTAAAACCTACCAAACAATCGAATACGGATTTAATAGTATTCAAGAATAATTAAAGAGTAGTTATGCACCTACCAAATGGATCGGAAATTGTTTAATACGAATTAACTTAGACAATTTATCGCTGTCTGCTTTAACTTTGAGAGAGTATTATCAAAACATGCATAAATAAATAAGAGATAAACATAGACCAAGTGAAATATAACTTCATAGCAAGAATTTGAGTATGGTACATACTTATTTTCCTCTAAAAACACGTAAATCTACAGATTAAATTCGTTGTGGATATTGGTATCCACAAATAATGGATAGTGAATTTTTTAATATTAGCTCTTTATTGAGTTGGATTCGAGTTTTGTATTATCCATATCTTCGATATCCATTATCTGTTTAGAAATTAAAATTACACCTTCTGCATTTTTCATGTGTCTAAATCCAAGAGAACTTTGGAATTTATTGCCTCCACTACATTCTGCGCGTGTGATGAACATAGCTTTCATTTATATTGTTCTCTTAATAGATGTTTGGGTTGTTAGCATTGCACTTTTGCAGATAAACTTGCTTTGCTATGCAGACAGGGGCATACAATGAGTTTCAATTTACTTATCAACTATCATAAACAAACATAATCACAACAAAATGATTTTTTACGGAAATTAACAGTATTCAGGCTAGAATCCTTCTTAGCCGTGACATATGGAATTCTGAATGTAATTTTCAGCTGCATCATTATCACTTTGTAACAGTCCTCATTGTCTGCAATATTTTCTTTTTAAATTTTTTTCGAGTATCCGCAGATACATGCAAGTTTTAAAATACTTGTGAATATTTTCTAAGCGGGTATCCGGTGGGTGACAGGTCGGGTGACAGATACATTTTTATCCAACGGATCAGGTTGCGGGTAGACATTATCCGTGTCCGACCCGACCCATTGTCATCCCTAATGGGAAGGGTGATAGTAAGTTACTAGGCTTACGGATAACTTGTGAACTTAATTGAAAAAAAAAAATATTTAAAATTAAAAATCATACAATATTGTTAGGTATCAATTATTTATTTTGGTTAGCCTTATATTAATAATTCAATTTTTGTCTTGATGAAAATTATTTATTCACTTTTAATTATAATAAATAATATTGATTTTTCATTGGAGTAAGTAGGATAAAAGACAATTTAACACAATGTATTATCAAGATGATCGGGATGAACGAGTTAATCGAGATGGACAAGATGATCGGAATGGACGAGTTAATCAAGATGAAAGGTTGGATGGGATAGATGGATTCTTCTTCTACTACTGCTTTTTTTTTAGGTGAGTATGAGTTTGGATCTCTGGACTGGTCTAATGAATGGACTGACGGGATGGCCAAGGATGGTCGAACTAGACAAGTTGATCGAGATAAACAGTTGCATAGGATGGATGAGGATTGTCGAGATGGATGGACTAAAGAGATGGACAGGTTGGTGTGTTGACCGAACTGATGGAAATGAGTGGGATAGATAAGATGGACATGCTGGTTGGAATGAACTAAATGGACCAAACTAACGGGATAGCTAGGATGGACAGGATGGACGAGTTGACAGAATGGGCGGGATGAGCAAGGTGGTGTGTTGGTTGGGCTAACGGGAATGGATGAGATTAATTGGATTGATGGAATGGTCGGGATGACGAGATAGGCGAGTTGGTGTATTAGTCGGGCTAACGGAGATGACTATGATGAATAGGATTAACCAAGTCGACTGGATGATCGAGACGAGTGAGATGACCAAATTGATTGGATGGGTGGGATAACGGGATAGGCAGGCCGACGGGGATGGTTGAGATGGATGGGATTAACCATACTGATTGGATGACCAGATAATTAGAATGGATAAGCTAATGGGATGGGCACGATGGACAGGTTGACGGGATGACCAAGATGGATGACTAGCTGGGATGGTCGGGCTAACGGGATGGACTAGTTGGCTGGGATGGACCAGACTGACTTGATGGTCGGGCACTAGCCAATCTGGACAAACTAGCCTAGATGGTCGAGATAGGCGAGGATGACTTAGGTGACAGGATGGCCAAGTTGCCAGGCTGATTAGGATGGATGAGCTGACGAGATGGTTGTGATAGTTGGGATGGTGTGATGGTTGGGCTAACAACAATGATCAGAAAGGACGAGTTGAATAAGATTGGTCGGGCTTACTAGATGATCGAGATGGACAAACTGACAAGACGATAAAGATAGGTAAGATAGACGAGCTAATAAGTTATCAATGATCAGACTGATTATGATGGACAAATTAACGAGATGAATGGGATAGACGGATTGGCCAATCTAGTCCGAGTGGCCCGTTGAAGCTAGTCCTTTTTGTCATTTTTGCTTAAAAAAGAAAGAAGAAAGGTTTGTGTATATATGCATTCGAGAAGAGAGTATCATATGCTATGTTAGAAAAAAAAATTGAATAACTCCTAACAAATTGAGAGTAACATTATTATACAAGTAAATTATAACCGTTTTAACTATGAGTATTTATGTCTTTTTGGAGATTTCAGAAACTATGATAATTTGCCTTACCACAAAATATAATATCAGTTTCAAGTGAATTGTTGCACCAACCATCATTTATTGTATTGTATACGTATAAAATGACATTTTTTTATATATAAGTTACGGGGGTTAAAATCATCATTATTTTTTATTGAAAAACAAATTCAATGTAAATACTGGTTAAAAAATCATCATTGACATTAAATTACGACATTTTTTTAAGGGTCATAATTCAAATATCATATAGTTTATAATTTAAGTTTGCAATTTATAATTTTCATGTATTTATAATTTTTTTAATTAATTTCATAATTTAATAAATTCTATTTTTTTATAATGATAAAACAAAAATTTATATTTCAACACACAAAAAATTAACCAACTTAATTTCATAGATAATTTAAATTAACGAACTTAATTTCATAGATAATTTAAGATAAGAAGGTACATTTGTTCACAATTACAATGTAAAAATTAAGAAAAGTATAAAGTATTGATAGTTCTGATTTTACATCTAAATACTCAAAAATAAATAAACACGGTTAAATGTCTTCCATTAAATTCAACTCTATAAGATACTTCTTTTCCACGTATACAGACATATCATGTTATTATTTGTTTTTATCAAATACATGAACATCATGAGATTAAGATTAAAACTTGTCTCATATTATATAAAGTAATTGATGTCATATCTAATTAGTAGGAGAATAAAAAAATGATTATGTAATAATGTATTCAGAGACTATAAAAGAACTTAGAAAAATAATTCTCAAAAAGACTAATTGGAAAATATAAAGATTAGTAGAGTGTTTCTAATTGATTTTTCAACTTCTTTGCCTTTCTTGAAGTATCCAAAAAAGTGAGTCAAAAGTACATATCATATATTTTTCTTTTTCTTATCTTTGTGTCTTCAATTGTGAAGCTTGCAAAACATTTTTCTCCCTTTTTTGTCAAAAAATGTTTTTTAAAAAAAATAGCTAAAAAACTTTATCACTAATTACTTATTAACTAGATATAATAAATAAATAAGAAAACTCAAAAACTTATGCTAGACGTCCAGCTGTTTTCATTTTAGTTTATTCGTCATAAACCCATCGAGAAAAATAGATTAATAAAAAATATAATTTTCTAGGAAATATTTCTATAGTAAAAATTTGCAAGGGTGCATTTTCTTCTCTCAAATTTCTCACTACCGTCACATGATTATTACAAAATGAATTAAACGATCTTTTGAAATAACATAAGTTTGGTTAGGAATGCAATATAGGACTTCTAAAATATTTATCTTTTAATACATTTTTTGAGTTTAGAATATTTCAAATAAATTCATGAATCTCTAAGATTTAAAATAATTTAACATTTTTTTAGAAAATATTTAAATATTTGCAAGCTTGTGGAAAAGTAATAAGATTCAGATAAGAAATAGTATGATTTCTCAACCACTTTTTAAATAAATAAAAAAAAAAACTAAATGTCAAATATTTGTCCTTTATACATTAATATCTCATTGTTCATGCTCAAATTTAAATAGCTAATTAAAAATTATACTATTCATTATCTAATAATATTTAATAAGAAAATTCTTTCATTTGATGAAGTTAAAAATTCATTAGAACACCATTAATATTTTGTTAGATAGTGGACGAAATTAGTTTTTCAATGGAATTGGTTGAGGTTATCTTTTATCGACCTTTTCACCGAAGTCAACTAAATTCTCTCTTTCCACATTGACCAAAACAATATTTTTTAAAAAAATTATCCAATCAAAATTAAAAACTTCGAAAAAAAAAAACTATAACAATAATGCTACCATTAAAAGATAATCGTAAGAGGTGTCTAGTTAATATTAATTGAAAAATAACCTTAACACCAATTAATAAAATTTACTTATGTTAATCCTATTATTATTATTATTATTGTAAAAAAATACGTCAACTAGCATGAGTAAAAAAAAAATAGTCTTTGAAGCTTTTATCTTTGATAGGTGTTGCTAACTTCGATTTATGTAAATAAAAAAAATTCATGTTTCACATTAATTAAAACAAAACTCATTTATTTTGCAAAGAAAACAAGCTAATTAAATTAAAAATAATGTTGACCAAAAACAAAAACCCTGAAATTGACCAAAACTTAAAAACTAAACAAAATAAGCAGTGCATTTTGTTGATCAAAAGATTTAAAATAAAAGGTAGAAAATGTCAACATTCCAGAATGGCCACAACTTCAGAACTGCAATCACCAGATTTTACTTTTAATTCATTACAGTATGGTAGCTTGAAGTTTTCACCAACGTGAATTTCAAAACAGCTTTTAGCTTAAAGTAGCAGAAACACCAAGAATTCAGGTTGCCATCTTGATATCTATTTTTCTCTTGACTCCAAAAAGTTATTTCAAGGACATATTATGAAAATATATGGTAATATACCTAAGATTGGAGAAATCTCATAACACTTTCTCCTTTGGTTTTATTCCTTAAACACTAACTTCCTACAGTTCCCTGCATGTAATATATTTACATAAAAGCAGAAGCTTTTGCTTCAGATCCTATTTTCTTACTGAAAACCAATAACTTCCATCACCATGTCATGTCTGAGCAATTGCTTTTGCCTGAAAAATATACCAAAATACTCACTTGAGAAATGATATCTGATACATACAAAAACACAGCCACTAGTGTAAAAAGTACTGTCTTTCAATCATTAACCACATGAATGAACTAGTTAACTTCTGCAAAAAACTATCTTGAAGTTATAGTAATGATCATCTTTAATTGGTTGATCAACTTTTAATATATCGGTGTATTTTATTAAATTAAAACTTAACCATTGTAATGTATTATTTTCCATAATATGTATATTATTTTTAAATTAAATATAATTGTTAATACTTATTTATTTTTCTATTGCTTGGTTTTATTTCTTATATTATTTAAAACATTTAAAATTAAAATTAAGGAAATTTGAAATTTATATAAAAATATATAGAATAAGCTGAAGGTTATTGAGAAATAATCAATTTGATAGATATCTGAAAGGAATAAGAAAGAAGAAAATAAATAAACTGATATATAGAAAGAACTTACTAGGTAGGAGTGGAATTGTGATAGTTAGACCTATAGTTCTCAAAACGGATAACCCGGTTCGACCTGGTCCGGTCCACCACGGATTGGTCACTTAGTAAGCTAACCTAACCCGGCTCATTTATTAGCGAGCCAGAAAAACTTGAACCCGACCCGACCCACCACAGGTTGGTGGGTAAACGGGTTGGCTCACTAGCCCATTGAATTATATTTTTTTAAAATAAAAAAAATATAAACTTTTTGTAATTTAAATTTAAACAAATTTCACTCCCAAAAAAATTATGTTAAAGACAATTCAAAATAATAATAAAAAGTACAATATATTCCAAATGTCATCTAAAAACAAACACAAAAAACATACAAATAAATTTCTTATATTCATCATTTTTTGTTCCTTATCCATTTACGATATTAGAATCTTGAATAGATGAATCCATAATATTTTGCTCTCTTGAATCATCCTGAATGTCAAACCTACCTGAATGTAGTTTATCACATCAATTGTTGTAACCGTTGACCCTTGTTCTTGTTGTCTCCAAATTCACTAATAAATATTTTCCTAATATCAGAACAATTCTGACAATCAATAAAAAAATATTAGTAAAAAATAAGAGAACGAGTACTCAATAGCATCAACAAAAAATTAATAGTTTAATCTGTAACATAATTTCCCAAATTCAAAGATATCAAAAAGAGCTTGTTCAAATAATATATACTCGAATTTTTTAAATAAAATGAACAGAATCTGATACAAGCATGTCAGAACATGAAAAAAATCATTTCATGTCTTCAAATCCCCCAGAACAAAAAAACAAATTTGCAAACCCCTATTTTTGTCATTACAGGGTTTTTGAAGAAAAAAGAAAGAGAAGTGAGAAAACAAAAATGTGGAGAAAAGAGAAGAAAGAAGGAAGGGTGTTTTACCTGCTCCTTGAAGAATTTCAGTGAAGTGAGAGAGTGAGAACACCGTCAAATGAGAGCAAGTACCGTGAGAGTGATTTATGAGAACAGATGTTACTTTTTTGGTATACATAGTGAGTGAAAAAAGTATTTTATTTTTTAGGGTTTCATAAATAAAATAATAAATTAAAAAAATAAAATTAGGTAGGTGGGTTGGTGGGCCAACCCGGCTCACCACAGATTCAACCCGCATGAGTCAGGTCTAAATGAGTCGGGTTGAAATCTGACCCACATATTAGTGGGTTGTATTTTTCAAACCCAATCCGGCCCGAACCCGTGACGGCCGGGTTGACCCGCGGATTGTGATCCATTTTGACAGCTCTAGTTAGACCTATCACTGTTGACTTATAAGACAAGAGACACACATTTTGGCCCCAACAATTAGTCCTTGCCTTTCCATGTTCCTAAACAGTCACTTACCTTTCCTTTCATTCCTTCCCTCTTTCCCACCTCATTTCACTTTTTTGCCCTTCTTCTACGCACTAACATATATGTAAAATTCGGACCATTTCAACCAATTCATCTGTAATTTTTTTTTGGCTTTCTTTCATTTCTCTCTGTTAGAGATCCCACATTAACTAAAACAGATTGACATGTTTCTAAAAAAATCCACTAGATTTACATTCAAACTGAAACCCTCTGGTGGAGCATCAAACCATGAGTCATCAGATTCATAGAAATGAATGTCCGAAATTCCAGGCTTCCTTGACCATTTCAGAGTAACCGAATCATTTTGTAGTATATCAGCATCTCCATAGTACCTTCCTCTACAGCATCATGTGGCAGAGGCAATGTAATAATTCCAGCTTCAGCTTCAGAAACTACACAAGATTCATTGATAGATGAAAAACCCTTTGGAAACCAATTAATATTTAAATATAGAACTCCTAAAAGAAGCAGTCATTACCAGCATCGGTGACATCTGAGTCTCCAGATGCAACTGCTTCTGATGCTTGGCTTAATGCAAATTTCACAGCTTCTGCTGATGCTTGACGTAGCATATCCTCATCATCAGCAATATCTACGTTACCTTGTGATTCATATTCTTTTCTAATATCTCCAAATTCTTTAACCTCACAAAGATCTTTATTCCCAGCAACATTGATTTTCTTATCAGCCTAAGTAACAATGCCGCAAAGTTCTTTTCACCAGCAGATTTAAGGGAAGATTTGAGTTTAGTCTCACACAACCCACCCACTTTTTCTGACTGGAATTTCTCTTTAACATTGTCACGATCAAAATTGGAAGTGGAAGTGGAAGCACCACCATTAGCAGTAACTCTACTTGTCTCCCCTGCACATTGCATTGATTTCCTTGTGGAATTACTGTTTTCCTCATCATCTGTTCTTTCTGCTATGGAAACAGAATGTGCATCTTTCCTTTTAATAGCTAGATTGGAAGAGGATTTGACCACTGCTTCATATGATTTGGATACTTCCTTCTCTTTTTCTGAGGTACTTAAATTTAACACCCTTAAAAAATGAAGACAGATCTTGAATGCTATTCTCATCTTTCCTGACCATTTTAAGGCCAACCTTTTCTGGTTGCCTGTCTACAGCTGTTGTGTCTGTTTGACCGGGGGACGTTTTTGAAACACTATACCCATCTTATTTTCTTCTTCATAAGAATTTTCTCATTTTATTCCAGCTTTTTCTCTCATTTTTCAATGATTCACAAACTGTTTCAGCCATCAACTCAGTCACATATACCTCTTTTTCAATGATACGATACCCCCACACTTGAACTCAACAATGTCCCATAACACAGCCTACTTTACCTCACAGCTCTAGGGGTATAATCTGGTTTTACAGGTCCAAGGTTGACAATGGACTTAAAAATCTGAATAAAATGATAAAACAGGCTCAAAAATAGGTGCTAGGGAAAATTTTCCAAGGTAGGCTATATTTGGCAAGTAACTTAACTCAAAGATCAAGAATGCACATCAATGATCAGTTATGAAGAGAAAGAATGCAAGGCCTAGAATGTCATTTTCATGAATGCATACACAAGGAAACTCAAGTTCAAATTCTCAAGGTTCACTTTTGTCAAAACTGCTCTTTGCAACTAATTCATCATTTAAAAATCACTTAAGTCAATGTATGGAACTGTACAAACATGACGAAAAATACTAAAATACTAATAAAACTGAGTTAGCTACTACAAATCACTAAGAAAACAAAATATGCCTATGGACCTAAAACTAGAGCACTAAAACTAGTAACAGTAAACCAGAAAAAACTGAACTAAGTTTAATATCCACATTTAACACTATCTAAAAAGTAACTATGCACACAAATTTAAAATCAGCAAACTAACCTAACTATACTCCTATCTACTCAAGAAAGCTTAAAATGCATAATATGACTACATGAACCTAGAAAACTAGTTCAAAATAGTAAAAACAGACATAAACTATTCTAATCTAAAAACTGATAGGCTTCTTTTGTCAAGAAGTCTATCTTTCCTCTCTTTCTCTCAAGAACAAACAAAACAGAACTGAATAGAATGTATTATTGATGTATGAGTGAATCAGAATACAAAGAATCACCCCCAAGGAGCCTTCCTCCCTACACTGGACAATGTTCCAGTCTAACAATTCACAAATCCAAAACTGCCCTCAACCAGACCCCCCTTGCCTTCTTATAAAGACAATCCACTTCTAACTACCCAACAACAGTTAATTCCTAAAACTGTTTTCTCTGTCGTGCCCTATTACCCATTAAAACCTATGTTATTATATCCTACCATTACACCCTGCTGCAAAACAACCTTGTCCTCAAGGTTGGTACAGTAATGCTTGTTCCCATGGCTCATCTTCATCATAGAAAGGGAACCCACTGGCTGCTGTCCTTCAATTTAGGTCTGGAGGCTTGGGTGGTGGTCTATATGAAAGAATTGTTGACTCCTTTAAGAGTTGCTTCTTTTCCAGAATTTCCATGGACCATATGATTGTTCTATACTGACTTCTGACCTGGTGACCACTTACATGGGCCTGGATTTTAACTATTTTCTGATGAATGATCAAGAATTCTTTTCTCTTCTTCCAACCCTAAAACCTTTTTTGTATTTTTATAGCAGCAGTGCTGGCTAAGAACTCTCCTTGCCCATATTTGTTCATCCTAGAAGCTAAAATGGAAAGAACTTGTTGATCTGACCATCCAATTTCTTCATCATCATCATGTTGAGCTAACTGTTTCCTCTGAATGTTAAATTGCAACCCTGCAAAGAAATATCCCTGCCATTGGTCTTCTGGTGTTTTATATGTTTGTGACAACCATATCTTTTCCCCACTCAAAACAGCTGCATCTTCTACTTTATTTCCAACCATAATAGTCACCCTGTTCCCACCATATTCTGCTTTCTTTCCTCTGTCTTCACCCTTCTTCACTGTTGTGACATACACACCACAACCTCCCCCACTATCTCCCCTAGATTCAGCAGCTTTTTCCACTTCCTCGGCAGCAACACCGACAATGTCTCCCTCATAGTTTTTGTCTTCTGCACTGATATCTCTTTCTCTTTCCTTTCCAGAAACATCAGATTTTGCCACTCCGTGAGCAGCAACACTAACAACTTTCTCAGCAGCAACTTCGGTGACTTCTGCAGTTTGGGCTAACTTCTCAAAAAGAGAACCTCTATCTCTTTCTCCGAACCTCCTTATCAATGCCTCTGTCAACTCTTTCCAAGAAGGATTCTTGGTTTTATTTTTCCTGAGCCAATAGATTGTGCCGCCCCCCATGCTAGTGTAAGCCAATCTTAACTTTTCCCTTGTTGCAACGTTTTGGATCTCAAAAATTTTCTCTGCTCTGGATATCCATCCCTCTGGATCAATCCCCTCAAAAGTAGGCAATTCTACCTGCTTCCTCCACTTCTGCTGCCCTTTGGCCCTGTCTTCCTCCAGCTCTTCCTCTGAACCATCTTTCTTTCCTTTCCTGATAGCTTTCTCACTTCTCTCTAAACCCTTTATGTGAATCTTGATTTCCTGCCACATTACTTTAATTTCTTGGATATATCTCTTCTCCGTTCTACCATCCCCATTTTCTGTTTGCTGGCCCGTATTGTCTCTTCCTTTGCTTCCACCCTTTCTTGATCACTTCTTGATCCGGCACTCTTCTCCTAAGGATATCCGGCAGGTCGGACCAAATTGATAGGCTTCTTTTGTCAAGAAATCTATCTTTCCTCTCTTTCTCTCAAGAACAACAAAACAGATTGAATAGAATGTATTATTGATGTATGGGTGAATCAGAATACAAAGAATCACCCCCAAGGAGCCTTCCTCCCTACACTGGACAATGTTCCAGTCTAACAATTCACAAATCCAAAACTTCCCTCTACCAGACCCCCTTGCCTTCTTATAAAGGCAAACCACTTCTAACTACCCAACAATAATTAATTCCTAAAACTGTTTTCTCTGTCCTGCCACTATTACCCATTAAAACCTATCTTATTATATCCTATCAAAAACAGTACTTAAAAACTTTCTAAACTAATTCTAACAAGTTTTAAATGCCTAACTAGGACTAGAATTAAAATGCAGTACTGAAAATTATGCAAAATTCAAAATATGACTTATACACAGATTCATGTTCATGACTATCTAAGAATTTAAGCCTTATTCTGTTAAGTTTCTTGGAGACAAGAAACCAGATTTCAAATTCAGTTTAAGAAATTATCACACTTTAATTAGGAAAAACATAACACAAAAAACATCCAACAGCTTCCAAGTGAAGAAAATCCCTTCTACACAGGACAAGCCCTGTTCTCAAATGAAAGTACCCACCAGCCAGGAGGGACAGTGTCATCCTTAAAAGATAACCCCTACTTAATAACTTCCACTAACCACCTAGAACCTGCCTAACTACTGCTAACTTGTTTTGTAACTTCTACTTTTGAATTTTTTTTCTAACATACACCTTAAGATCCTTATCAATACTCCCCGGATTCCAAACAACCTTGTTCTCAAGGTGAAAATCTGGAAATTGATCATGAATGGTCCCTTCATCTTTGATCCTAATCTTCTTCTTTTTCAGGTTCCTCTTCCTCTTCATTCTCCCCTAAAATTAACACCCAAAGGTTCTTATCGGGACATTTATGACTAGGACTATATAGTCCTCCACAAGAAAACATCTGCCCTGTTCTCTTCGCTTAATATATTCAGTAGGGTAAATTCCGCCATCCCTTGTTATGTTTTCTCCTCTATGCGAACTGCTCACCTTAGACTCTAAGGTTACTCCCCCTCCATCTCTTCAAGCCGTGCTAATATGACTAGAACTCCCCAATTCAGTCTGAGTCCCCTTCAACGTTTCTACCCGAGAAACCACTCCCCCACCCCCTTGCAAACATCCTTGATACAAATTACTTCTAGTTGTTGTCCTCTCTCACCAGACCTTACATCACTGGAATCTCCTTCCACATCTCTAGCGATCTCCATAGCTCTCAATAGATCCTTGGGATTGTGTGGGCGGATCTGGTTTCTAATATTCACATGCAATCCAGCAAAAAATATCCCATCAGTTGATCATTTGTCACGTCCACTGCTTGTCTCACTTGTATGTAGTCTTCTATTTCACCTTTATGTCTGATAGAAGACAATTTTTCAAACACTGATGCTTTATCCCTTTCTCCAAACCTTCTTATTAATGCTTCCATCAATTCCTCCCATGAAGGAGTTTTGGTTTTCTTCCTCCAAAATCTGAACCAACGAATGGCTCCTCCTTCCATACTGATAAAGGCCAACTTAATCCACTCCCTGGGTGAAACCTCCTGGACTTCAAATATATTTTCAGCCCTAGATATCCACCCAATTGGATCCCCTCCCTCAAACAAAGGAAGTTCCACTTTTTTCATCCACCCCCGCTGGTATTCTCTTTTGTCTTCCTCCCATTCGTCACCAATCTCTTCTCTGCTTCCCATTCTATCCCCATTTACAGAATCTCTGCTTCCTTCAAACCCCCTTTCAATATTCTTAAGTTTGCGCATAACATCCTCCATCAAATCACTGAGCCTTTGAAAGTTGACTCTAGATTCCTCTCTCATTTCCTCAATTACCCTATCTACGATGCTCACTCTACTCTCCATGACTCTCTTGGTGTTTTTGATCCGGCAAGTCTGACCAATTATTAGGTTTCTTGGAGACAAGAAACCAGGTTTCAAATTCAGTTTAAGAAATGATCACACAAATCCTATTGCACAATGTATTATCACACTTTAATTAGGAAAAACATAATACAGAAAACATCCAACAGCTTCCAAGGGAAGAAATCTTTCTACACATGACGAGCCCTGTTCTAAAATGAAAATACCAACCAGCCAGGAGGGACAGTTTCCTCCTTAAAAGATAACCCCTACTTAATAACTACCGCTAACCACCTATAACTTGCCTAACTACTGATAACTTTTGAACTTTTTTTCTAACATACACCTTAAGAGCCTTATCATATTCTTTGATTTGGACCTTGTAAATATCGAGTTTAACATAAGTGAATTAGCTGATCGAATCATTTTCACTATATGGAGCCTTATCATAGTCATGCTGATAGAATCTTTGATTTGGAGCCTTATCATAGTCATGCAGACCTGTGCTTGAGTGTGCATACTTCGGCTAGAAAATGAAGATAATAACATCCTTTTGTCAAAATTGAATATATGGTGAGACGATTTCCTGTTTGATAAATTCAAACAAAAGTTGCCCCAGAAGACTTTTCAGACATATTATAAGAGAATTGAAATAGAAACAAAATGACAAAGGGTTAAGGCCACAAACATAGCAGAAAAACAGATGCGGAGGGACTGGCAATGGATTATTCAACTCTTTCTCTTGCGTGATAGGAGTGAAACAGAGGTGAGAAATAGTAGCCTGTTAAATTTCCTGATCAGCCCCGTCTTATGAACTCTAGTATGTAAAGGGAATTTGTGTTGAGTATGTCTTAAGCAATAATAATTGCTTTTAACTCTCACTTTCAGCTCTTTTTCACTCAATTTGCATTAAAACAGACATTATGGATGAGATGATGGCCATTATCATTTCTTTTCAATTTACCTACTTTTGGTAGGCACAAGCATTATATCCCACACAACAATTATTCCTTTCAAATATCATTCATCTTCTACAAAGAACATCCCAATGAATCAGGCAAAAGAAAATGTTGATATTACCTATATCAAAGCTTCTTTATGACTTCATCAATTACACGACTATAGTAAGTCATTCTCCTGATTGCCAATTTTGCTTCCTCAAAATTCTGGTTTTGAAAAGCATGACCTAAGGTATTTGAGCAATTTTGCAGCTTCTCCTGCATCTGAATGACCAATCAAAGGATGACATCAAGAAACAACATGAAAGTAAAAATAATTCAAAATATTAGAACCAATTATGCATTCTCTTTGCAGCCTTCAGCCTTGTTGGAGATTCCATGCATACCTGGGAGAGAATGCGATTCAAAGCCTCCCCATTTGTAGCTTCTTCAACTGCTTCCCTGATTTCAAGAATCTATAGTAAAATTTAGCAATGAAATTTGGAAGCCAGATTTTCCTTTAGAAGAAGATGGAAAGATGAGATAAAAGATATTCGATAATTTATACTACTGATCTTACCATACAAATTTCAGAATTCAATTTAAGTTCTGGAAAAACAGAAGCTGAGATATTCCACAGAAAGAAATTAAAAAAAATAGCGAGCAGAACAAGCAAGAAAAGACGAAAACATTTTCCAAGTGATAAAATGCTTCTTTCATCCCCTTGAACGTATGCCTAACTGAATTGCACTTTTTATACATAAAATTTATGTTATTCACTTTATAAAGTAAGTCAGTCTTCCAAAAATCGGCACAATCCAGTTATAAATGGAAATGGGATTCCAAATTCTGAAGAGAAAGACCTAAACTAACCATCACTGACAACACAATTGCCAAACTTCCCATTTACAGAAAATGCCACCAAATGAACCTTGAGAGTGAAAGCTGATTTAACTTCAAAGAGGATAACTATCCACCCATTTTCCAAAGAAATAGCTTCACATATATTTTATTTACCATGGAAAGGAATTTAAAAGAAGATTTCACATTGAAAAGCAATAAGGTTCTTTTGTTACCTCTGCCAGTAGTTCTGGATCTGATATTGTCTGCTCTTCATCAATTTCTACTCCATTAAGCTTCAGCTGAAAAGAAAAGGCACAACTTTACATGGTAACACCAACAGAGAAACAATTGAAATTGAACAATATCTAACTAACTACATCGATGGAAAGCAAAGTTAGATGGCATGTTTGACGTATTTGCCCCAATTCAGATAATAAATTTCACCAGCACAAATTTATTATCTTTCTAGATTTTCAAATTTGGCAGATAGTTTGTTACTGTAATGAAGTATCATCAATTTGGAATCTTTGATGGAAGTATTCTTACCAAGTAAATTCCTCTTGACAAAGGCTTGCTAAGTGTACGGTAAGCATCAATCACCCTTGCAGATTGTTCAGCAGCAAAATCTCTTTCTTTCTAACCAATTGAAGGAAAAAAAAATCTTTTAGTTTCTCCGAAACCTCATTCAACCTCACGGCCTTCCCCCATCCCCTTAAAACAAAAAGAGTAGAAAGAAAAATCAAATAGAAAAACAAGAACTTCAAATAAGAAAAAAGGATGTCCCATAATACCAACCTGAGATTTTGAATGTACTAAATCAGGATGCAGCTTCTTTTGCCACTCTTTGTACTTGAACTCCAAATTCTCCCCTTCTTGATCATACTTCCTCTCCCTGTTTAAAATTAAAAAAAAAAGTAAAAATGATTTTTAACTTCTTAGCTCATCTATAAATCTTTAGACAATAATTCATCCATGAAATAAATATAGTTTTCTTCCTTCATCCCAAAAACTAAAGCACACACATTCATCATCCAGCAATGAAACTCCAAAACTTAACTAAGACACGAATATACATTTTATGCTGCAAGAAAATGGATTAAGCAATGACCTACGCTAAAATACACACACACGAACAATTAATTTCCTGAAATACTAAAGTTTCACTTTCCTAATTCAGTGTCTCAAAACAGACTGAGTCAACCATATCCATGTGCATACTTATTGCTTTCCATTGCAATTGACCAGCCAAGGTGAAAACCCAATAAATTGTCATAAGAAGAAAACTTACATACGTTATTGATTTTTTTTCTTAGTATTCTTCTAACAGAATTGACATTTCACCTCCCTGTGCTGTGTTAATATTTAATGCAAACTTTCATTACATAAATTATCAAAATAAAACTCCAATTCGATCGGAGAATGGTATCAGTAGAACAAACAAACACCAAAAAACAAGGCGAAAACCAAATCAATTGTTAAGCAATTCCTTAATTTTTGTTTAGTGTTCTTATGTCAGAATTGGAATTTCACATCACTGAGCTATGCTAACCTTAATTCAAACTTCTACTACACAAATTATAAAAATAAAAAATAAAACTCTAACTCAGATGGGATGATGGTGTCAACAGAACTAAAAACACCGAACTAAAGAAGAAAACTTTGGAAGCCATTTCAGCACCCAGAAGAAAAAAACAAAGCCCCGGAAGCTTACACCCCAAATATCTCAAAATAGTCGGTGGAACCATCGACGGGTTGAATGCACCGACACGAGTCGCATACGAGGAAAGGTGCGGAATGAGGGGCAGCATGGCAATTCCAGCACCCACTTTGGATTTCCACGGCAGATTTAGAGCATAATGTTTTCGAGGAAAACCCGGGAGAACAGTTGAAATCGAAGGTGGGAGCGCGAGGAGGAGGATGGTGAGGTGATGCATAATGAAGAAGAGAGAGTTTAATGTGAGGAGGAAAATTGGAGGTGAAGTGCTGCGGAAATGAAGTTAAAGAGCGCCGCAAAAGAAAATAAAAGGGCTTGCAGAGGTTCTTCTTGGACATGGTGTGAGCACACAGAGAGGATATGCAGAAGGAAGGTATAATGTTTGGGGGAGTGAGAAATGATTTGGGGAAATTGCAGGCGTAGATTTGTGGGAGGGAGGGTGAGAATGATCCTCTCTTAATCGAGAAGATTTGAGGGGATGAAGAGTAAAATTACAAAATGCCCCTTGTTACACTGTGCCTGTGCGAGAATGGGAAGGAGAACCATTCTCCCCCATAACAATCGATTCTGCTGTTTCAGATATGATTGTGGATGCGTTTGGAAGAGGTGGTGGTGGCCGCAGGTGGTTTCTTCATTGGTGCTGCTCAGCTGTGGGGCTGTAATGCGTCGACGTTGGTGGTGAAGGTGTCCTCATTATGCGTTTGTGGTGGAGGTGCCTGCTCGTGCCCTATTTTGTGGACCCAAGGAGACCAAGAATACTTACGAGAAAAAGAAACTGCTTAAAAATAATAATTATAAGGTTTAATAGATGAGGTTCTATATTTGGAGGTTTGTTTCAATTTGGTCTTCTAATTTTTGGAAGTGATCAATTAGATTTCTAATTTTGTCAATTTGAATCAATAAAAGTCTTTCCGTTAAATGCAGTTATGCAGTTAACGCTGTCAAGTTTTTGAAACGGTGTCACCTGGAAGTGTCAGCGTGCCGCATGTTCAAAAACTTCACAGCGTTAACTGCATTTAACGGAAAAGTTTTTATTGATTCAAATTGACAAAATTAGGGACTTAATTTATCACTTGCGTTAACTGCATTTAACGGAAAAGTTTTTATTGATTCAAATTGACAAAATTAGGGACTTAATTTATCACTTCCAAAATTGGAGGATCCAATTGAAACAAACCCCAAGGACCTCCGAACCTATTAAACCTAATTATAACAATACAATACTAATAATAATTACTTATAATAAAAATATTATTTTTCAGCTTTTTTTTTATTTTTAAAATTATTTTATTAATTAAATAATTACTCTTTACAAAAGAATTATTTTTTTATTATTTTAATAATTATTCTTTTGAATTAAACTAATTATACATAATATTACTTATAATATTTTTTTATAATTAAAATTTATTTTATTTAAGGTTAAATATGCTTTTAGTCCCTGAAGTTTCACTGATTTTTAGGTTTAGTCCCTACATGAAACATTGAAGGCATTTAGTCCTCATAGTTTTAAAACTATTACTCTTAATCCTTAAAATTGGATGGCGTTAAATTTTAACTAACGGTCAGCCACATGTAATGCCAGTTAACTGTAATTGTGTGTCACGTTGCTCTTTTCCATGGACTACAATCAGACCTCAACTTCCATAACCACTGTAAAATGAACTCCATCACTGTCGCACATTCATCTTCATCACTTACAAAACTAGAAATTAGAAAATCTCAATTACCAAGAAACCATAGAATCACACTGATTTACCAAACAAGCCACAAACTTGCCTAAAAACTATAGAATCAGTGAAAACTATGAGATCCAACCCCAATCAAGAACAAAAAATGGACCACAAATTCCATATCAGATAGAAGGCAATAATTCTGGAATGAGGCCGCAAACACAGTAACAAAGTATTTCAAAACACAATTTAAGAAAAGCAAATCATAAAAAAAACTTCACATCAAGCGAACGGGAAGCAAGAGAAATATGCAGAGAATGCTTAACGCAACAAGAATCACGACTGGCCCCACGGCGATTCCGACCACCACAACAAGAATCTCTCTCTGTTTCGCACTCCTTAGGGTTTTCTCGACTCTTCAATTTTGGGGCTTAAACCCTCGATTTCGATTTCAATTTAGGGCTTTCGATTCGCGTTTCTGTGTCCTAAGGAGCACCAAATCTCGTTTTGATTTCGGGAGGCGAGAGAGGGGAAGAAGAGGAATAGTCGTGCTTGAGCGGAAGACGAGTGTAGGTGGTGGCTTCGCCGCCGGGGACCACTGGTTTCTGAAATTTAGGGGAGTGAGGCACGCAGAGACAGAACCATCTGCAATTTTCTTTCTCTGATCCAGTGTCAATTATTTATATTGAGCAACCTTGCAAAAGTTGTACCTAAAAGAACATACAACAAATTTCAGAACAACATTCTTCTGGCCGTCAAACACAACCCTTAACACAACAAGCGTACCAAGAACCAGCAGGAATGGCAACAGATTCGTTCCTTGGACAAAACGGGTTGCGGTGATTGAACCCCAAAATCAATGCTTCCAGATAAAGGAGGAGATTGGGGCACTGTTTGAATCAACCTATTAAACCCTAAAACACTTCCTAATTTGAACTCTGACAGGAAGGTTGGTGTCGGCGATGGAGAGGGGAAAGGGGTTGTGGAGGAAGCAGAAGGGGCAGATGAAAAACCAAAAAAGAGTAATTCAAATGTTAAAAAAAAAATTATGTGGCAGAGAGTGCACAGTGAGACGTGGCAGTGTCGTTAGCCACCTCACCAAAAAATTAACGCCGTCTAAAATTAAGGCCTAAACATGTATGTTTCTAGGAGGATCAAATGCCATCAATGTTTCATGCAGGGACTAAAACCAAAAATCAGTGAAACTTGAGGGATTAAAAGCATATTTAACTCTTTTATTTATAATTTTATCTATAACTATATATATACTTTTTGCTTTTCCAATTTTACTATTTTAATTATTATTTTTAAATTTTAACTAATTTATAAATACTTAAAAATATACACAATATATTACTTTACGCTAATAATAATAATAATACACTTAAATTTCTATCTCATTTATTTTTAAAAATAAAATGATAATTATTTAATTTTATTAATTAAAACATATTATTTTATATATAGTATCCATTATATCATATACAGAATTTTAATCACAAATTCATCCAAATCACATCCATTTTCCTTATCCAAACAATCATACTTTAACTTTCGCTTCCTTTTCGTCTCGAATTCATCCAAATCACATTCCTTTTCCTTATCCAAATCACTTTCATTTCCTTTTCTTCTCAAATTTATTCTCTCATATCTATCTTTCAATCTAAACACTTCTTAAAAGAAGAGTTTTATTTATTTATGTTAAAAGAAGAGTCTTATTTATTAATGGTAGGAGAAAAAATAGAATGACAAATAAAGTGTTAAGTTCACTTTCTATTACAACTAGGGTGATTTTATTTTTCAATTTTATCTCACTATTTTAAGTATTATAGATCTAGTGTCACTTTAAAAGTTTTTTTATCATATTAATGTTAACTAATTTATAATAAGAACAAATAATATATATATATATATATGGCATGGGATTTTCCCGTTCCAATTTTCTTTGATTTCTCATTCGAAAATGGAGTGACTTTGTTCATTCCAAAACACAGACTTGCACATTTAAAATTATCTTGGGTTTTATTCTTTCACTTTTTAAGAGATTCTTACTAGTTCTGAGTTCCTCAGAAATTTCTGAGAAGTTCCTGTTGTATCCTGGGGACTTCCGCAATACACCGCGGATAAGTTCTTAAGGACAATGACTCTACACGTCTTAGGAAATTTTGTTCGTGATTCTGTCAGTTTTTTCACCTATTGATGCTGATAAATGTATGTACTCTAAATTTGAAAATGGTGATTGTGTCATTATATGTTTGTATGTGGATGACATGTTAATTTTTGGTACATGCAATGAAATTGTTGCTAGAACTTTCTAGGATCGAACTTTGAAATGAAAGACAAGGGTGAAGCCAATGTAATTTTAGGTGTTAGAATCATAAGGAAAGGAGATAGTATATTACTATCCCAAGAACAATACATTGAGAAACTTCTTAAGAAGTTTGGGAATTATGATTTCAATCCGTGAGTACCTCTTATGATGCTAACTCTAAATTAATGAAAAATAGAGGATAATCATTATCTTGGCCTCAGTATGCCCAGATAATTGGGAGCTTACTACAGTTGATGAGCTTTTCTAGACCTGATATTGCTTATGCAGTAGGTTCACTCAATGTCCAAATCAAGAATATTGGGATGCATTTTCCAGGCTTATGAGATACTTAAAAGGTTCAATGGATTATGCCATTGAATATAGTTGATTTCCCGCTGTACTAGAAAGGTAGAATGATGCTAATTGAATCTCTGATTCAGATGAGACAAAATCCACTAGTGGTTATGTATTCACACTTAGAGGTGGTGCGATTACATGGAGATTAGTCAGACAAACAATTATTGCAAGATCAACAATGGAATTTGAGTTTGTCGCTCTTGAGATGGCTGGTAGTGAGGCTGAGTGGTTGAAAAACTTCTTAGCAAACATTCCACTAGGAAAGAAACCAACCCCATCAGTGTCTATACACTATGATTGCCAATCGACAATAGCTATAGCTAAAAACAATAATTACAATGAAATAGACATATACAATTGAGACATAATTTGGTGAAGCAGTTGCTAAAGAGTGGAACTATTTCCATTGACTATGTGAAGTCATAACAGAATCTAGCATATCCTCTGACAAAACCCTTGGGAAGAAATATGATTTTAGAAACATCAAGGGGAATGAGACTTAAGCCACTGGCAAACAAACAAGATATGGTAACCCAACCTTTGTGATTGGAGATCCCATGAATAAGGTTCATATGAGTAAAATCAAGTCATTTGTTAGTTTTGATAGCACTAATTTGATTTTAAATCAAATATGTCCATTCCTATGGTGTGTGTGAAAGTGCTAGAGACTACATTATTCAAAGGTTAAACTTTGTAATTAATCAAAGTTTTTAATGATCTTCATCTCCCTTACGGGTGGTGTATGATTTGCAGCATACTCTTGATGAAATCACCTATATGAGTGTTAAGTGGGGCCGCTTGCATGAGATATTGGCATGATCTCTAGAGTACTCATGAATACCGAGCACGTGCATGGCCTAGTCAGCGCATCACAGCGATAATAACAAGGATTGTGGGGGTGTACTGTGATTGATAAACCTCTAACACACTCAAGTATATTTGGTTCATATAGCTTGCTATACCAACTATAATGTATGTTAAGTTTCTCGATTTAAGACTGGTTCATATAGCTTGTTATACAAGCTCTGATGCATTACATCTTATAAAACCCAGGATTTTTCTTCTTTTCTTTCTTTCAATCATTGTTTCTTATCTTTTGCAATATGTGGGGGATTGTTATTAATTATTTTAATATAATATAATATTGCAAAAGCTTTAGATGGGCAGTTGCAGAAGCCATAAAGTGCGGAATAATTCTTCTGAGCTTAGACCTCAAGCCTTGTGCATTGCTGCCAACGTTTCCTTTCGTGCAACGTTCATATTTCTATTTGCTGCAATTATTTTTGTGGTCAAAAGCCACTCCTGCAAGGTTTGGGATTTATTCATAAACGCAAGGCACGGGATTTTCCCGTTAACTTTGGGCCTTGGGCCAATTTTCTTTGATTTCTCACTCTATAAATAGAGAGTGGCTTTACTCATTTCAAAACACCGACTTACACACTCCTCTTTCTCTCATTCTCTTATTCTCCTTTTGTTCTCATCTTCCTTTTATTTCTTAAAATTATCCCGGGTTTCATTCTTTATCTTTTTAAGAGATTCTTGCTAATTCTGAGATCCTCTTCTTCCTTTTTATTCTCTTATTCTTCCTTTCATATATTTTTAATATGTAAAATATATATTAAAAAATATATATTTTATACATTTAAAAAAAATTAAATAAAATTACAAAAAAATATAAAATTTAATATAAATGAAATAAAATATAAAGTAAAATTTAATTTTATTTATATTTAATCTAAAAAAATATAAATAAGTTTTATTTTAAATTCAATTTAATTAAATAAAATATAAATTATTTTTTTATAGGCAACGGTATCCAATATAACACATTTGTTTATAAATAAATATTAAAATCAGTATAAGTTTGCCAAAATTTTAGTATCACATGGCAGCATATTTTCACTAAATTCCATTTTCTTATAAACGAAGTCAGGAGAGGGAAAGTGCAACTGATTTATTGCAGAGCAGTGAAGAGGAAGTAGAGACATCTTTACTAAACCTCTGAAACAAGCTCGGTTTGACAAAGTTAAGAGTTGTTTCGTTAGACTTTTATATCCGTGAACTGACCGTTTCTTATGTTTTCTATCAATCTCTCTGTTTTCTTTATATACATACGTCTGTGTTTCCTTGCTACGGTCCCCAACAAGACAATATACAATATGTCTTATCTTATTATCAAACAACAAATGTGTTTACATGTATACCATTAAGTCTTAATTTCTCTTCAAAAAGTCTGACTAAACACTACATTAATAAATATTATATTATATATTTAAATTCATAGAACCTTCAATTTTTTATTTTTATATATGAGTAGTACTAACTTCAAGATCCGCAATTGGATTATAATTCTTGAAATTTGCTTGGTGTCACACCCCATTAAATTCTCTATTGTAGTGGAAGACATATGTCAGCACCTTCCCAGTTTCTCTATAGTAGTGGAAGATAAAGCTATCAGTTGCATTAAATTTCTCATTCATCGTGAACCGTGCGGGAGCAGAGGAGATGTGGGAGTGCAGAGAGTGGAAAACACGTGGCACCGATAGGGCGTGCAAGGTTTCAGAAAGTGGAGTACAGGTGGCAGCGCAGGAAAGGACCGATCGGTTTTGGCAGAAGTATTTAAGTTGGGATTTCAAATCTGAAGCCATTTTCTACATGCAAGTTTCTTCTCATATTTTCCGACCACCTCCTCCACTTCGATCATCAACCTTCTTTCAGATTAGTTACTCCCGGTGTCAAGACCTTCACTTTACACCGATCAAACTTTCACTCTGAATCGGTAAGCAATTTTGTCTTTTGAAGCATTTTATCTTCCTTGCATGCAAGAGTAATGTGATGCTTGCATGTGTTTGCTAAATCACTATCTGAATCCATTTTGTGTATTTGATGCAATGGTGGATGCCCTTCTCTGATCAGATCTTGGACCTTGAAAAACTTAGAAGTAGTCGCTGCTCAAAAACCTTAGAAGATTAACAAAAAATAGAGGAAGAAAAGCTTATAATAAATTTAATTATGATTATGTTTTATGAATTAATGTATGATGGTTTGAGCATATGATTTATGTTGTATGATTTGGATTAAATATGAAAGTATGGTATGTTGTTTGATGTACTGCATGTCTGATTTTGGTATGAAATTATCTATATGTATATAACTTAGTAAAATTCTGAATCTGTAATCGAAAGGTCATTAGGACCGATCGGTTTCCCTTAAAATAATTGATCTGATACCTCAGTTGAAAACTTAAAATATTTTGTTTAGTTAGTTGTTCGGATTTACCTATTAAAAGGACGTCCGGTCTTACACTGAACGTCCGACATTGAATTTCTTGGTCATAGACTGAGTATTCGACCTCATATTAATTATTTAGAACGTTCAGTCATACACTGAGCATTCGGTTTCTATTGATGATTATTTATTTGACAAGTACTAGATCTTATACCAGTACTTGAATTCTTAAAACGTCCGGTTTATAAATTTATTTATTTGAAAAGTGCTCGGTCTTAGATTGACACTTGATTCCTCACAGAGTATCCAGTCTTGTACTGACACTCGCTTTATTGAAGAGAACTCTTTTATTGATATTTCCGTCGGGTTTTCATTGATTATGTCCTATTTGCTTTCATTGTTGAGTTTCTATTGATATTTCCGTCCGGTTTTCATTGATTATGTCCTATTTGCTTTCATTGTTGAGTTTCTATTGATCTTTCCGTCCGGTTTTCATTGATTAAGTCCTATTTGCTTTCATTGTTGAGTTCTCTTGATCTTTCCGTCTGGTTTTCATTGATTAAGTCCTATTTGCTTTCATTGTTGAGTTCTATTGATCTTTTCGTCCGGTTTTCATTGATTAAGTCCTATTTGCTTTCATTGTTGAGTTCTATTGATCTTTCCGTCCGGTTTTCATTGATTAAGTCATATTTGCTTTCATTGTTGATTTCTATTGATCTTTCCGCCTGGTTTTCATTGATTAAGTCCTATTTGCTTTCATTGTTGAGTTCTATTGATCTTTCCGTCCGGTTTTCATTGATTAAGTCCTATTTGCTTTCATTGTTGAGTTCTATTGATCTTTCCGTCCGGTTTTCATTGATTAAGTCCTATTTACTTTCATTGTTTAGTTCTATTGATCTTTCCGTCCGGTTTTCAATGATTAAATCCTGTTTGCTTTCATTGTTGAGTTTCTATTGATCTTTTTGTCCAGTTTTCAATGATTAAATCCTATTTGCTTTCATTGTTGAGTTTCTATTGATATTTCCGTCTGGTTTTCCTTGATTAAGTCCATTGGCTTTCATTGTTTAGTTCTATTGATCTTTCCGTCCGGTTTTCATTCATTAAGTCCTATTTGCTTTCATTGTTGAGTTTCTATTGATCCTTCCGTCCGGTTTTCATTGATTTTCCGATCGGTTTCCTTTTAACCGTCTGGTTCCCATTAGCTAGTTTGGCTTAGTTTTCATTGTTGAGTTGCTCATCGATTCTTTTTCTTCGCTGCCAGACCGTTCGGTCACCTATTAGAACTTTTTGTTTGTTTCAGTTCTCATTCTGTCTCTGACCGTCCGGTCACTTATTGAATCCCTTTGATACTCAGTTTCCTCCTCACTGTTTGATCATTTTGTATTCGTACTGTCTATAAGAAAAAGAAGAAAATGATGAATGAGTTTATTATGATTTAAGAGTATTCCAGGGAGGAATAACTCATGATTGGAATTGTATTGGTAAAATATGAACATGGTCAGACTCTGCTGTCGTCCTGATCCTAATATTCCGTGATTACGCCTTCTCAGGTAGAGAAGGGTAACTCATGCGTGGGAATGGCAGGAGGTCCGCGGTCATAAGACCAGATGATCGTTGTAGGACTAACCTCGGGTGGCAGCTGATAGTTCAGGCAGCTACTACACCACACCGGGTGCTAGGGACATCGAGCTACGTGATTCATACAGTTCGGACAGTGTCTAATTGGTTGGATATAATAGTAAAACATTCGGTTTATATAAATATGAATGTGTTGATGGATGTGTTGTTTGGTTTGTATGTTTATACGTATGATTTGAAATGATTAATTAAATTTACATAAGCTTACCATTATCTGTTTTGTCTTGCCTATGTTGTCGTTCGGTATTTGACCGTCCGGTTTGTTCTCTTCACTGCGATGATAATCCATTTTGGGTGTGAGCAAAGGATGCTCTTGAAGATACTTTAGAAGATGCCCTGCAAACAGAACAACCCTTAGATGTGATGCCGGAAAATTATGTAGGACCCTCCGGTCCTTAGATTAGATTTTATTTTCCCTTAGTGTATGTAACCGTTCAGTTCGTGTTTGGTAATAACCGTTCGGTTCGTGTTTGGTAATAACCGTTCGGCCTAGATTTCTCTTTGATGTACCATTCGATCTGGAACTTGTCATATGACTGTTCGGCCTTAAATTGTAAATGCCATAAGACTTCTATATCTTGTGCAGCTTTAAATTCTATATGAAATCTCATATTTTCTTTATTTCTAAAGTGCTTATCTCCCACCGTTCTTAATTATTATTTATGTTAATTCCTAAAATAAATCATAGTTTTCAAGGCTATATTTATTGGGATGTTGGATTGCATATGAAATATAAGACCGAATGAGATATGTGAAAAATGTCAAAAATGAATCATGTAAATGTTTTCCTATTATTGAAATCAAATTCAATATAAAATACAAGATTAAATATACCAATGATACCATATTATTAATACTAAACAAAATATTTTCATTAGGGGTATTAAAAATAAAAAGTCGTAAATGGAGGAGTGGGTAATAAATTAAAACAAATAAACAAAATTGTGTGGATGAGCAATATGGTACAAGAGAAGAGTGTGAGAAAGATATCAAATAAATTTGTTTTTGTAATTTATCCTTGACGAATTTTCACATTGATTATTGAGTATAGGTATTAGTCGTATTTGACTTTTTTTAATTGAGTATATAAAAAAACATAATATGTACATATATATGTCACGTTCCCGTCCCAATATATGTCATAATATTCATCTTCATCCTAATTTTTATTTAAATTATTAAAATATTTATAATTTATTAAATAATATATATACACATTTTTTATATTTTTTCTCTCTTCTAATTGTTTAACTTGTAATGAAATTCATTTACATTTCTACGATATTTTTCTATTCTTTTAATATTTTTATTTCTTTTGTGTATTTTTTCACATGAGAATGTTTAATTCTTGTATTCAATAATATAACCTTTTCATTTAGTAGGTAATATGAAAAAAGTTATCTTTATTATTTTATTATCAATTTTTGGTTCACTTAGAACTATTTTTATATTTTGCTGAAAAAAAATTTCTTCTCTCTTAACCGTTTGATTAAGTTGATATGGAAAAGTTTTTTTAATCTCTAAGCTATATTTTATTTTATCATACATTTAGTTATACATTTATTTTTCTCTATGGGATTTTATTTAAGAGTTTATCAAATTATTTCTAAGACACATAATTAATATTTTTTTATATAATTATTTTTATTTTATAATTCATTATCATAAGTATAATTTTATCATTATAATTGTATTAATAAATTTTATTTACTATAATAATAATTTAATGTGATTGTTATGAATATTTTTTATTACCATCTAACATATATTGAAATTCAAAAGATAAAACATCTATGTTAAATTTCAATTATTTTTAGTTTAATATTTGTTCTTTATATGATTTTTAATAAAGTGGTGTATTATAATCTTTATTAGTGCATTAGAAAAAAAAAAGACTTCGTTAAAATTTAAAATATAAAAGTAAAAAGACATTTAAAACATTTGTTTTCTTTTTATATTCTTTTAAAAATATTTTTAAATTTTATTAACTAGGTTTGATTAATGTTTGCAATTTAATAAATGTTTTGATTCTCATGAAATTTTAATGTGTATTCTAATTTGAAATCTATATCATTATGATTTTTTTAAAATATTTGATATTAAAGAAACGAAAATATCATCATTTTGATATTGAATATATTTCATAATATCATGTTTTCTTTGCAGTAACTTTTTATTATTTTATAAAATTTAATTAATAATAATGAAATAGTAAGAAAATAAGTATGAATATGAGTTTACCAATTCACACAAAAAATAAATATGCTTTCGAATTGACTCAAAAGTCATGAGTGAGCATGTAAACACATTCAAGTTCAGGAGTCATTTGCCAAATTTGACAATTATGGATAGAAGGGAATGGTGAAAAGTTGGTGTTGAACAGAAATGGAAACATAAGGAAGAATAATGTAATCTAACTCTAATGTCGACCATGATTGAAAAAGGTGTTGTTGGAATAATGCATAGGTTGAGGTGAGACGCTAAGCGTGGTTGGAAAATATTATGAGAACTACCAATATCCACTAAAATTGTAACCGGAAGGTGATGAATATGACCCAACAACTTAAAAGTATAAGGAGATGGGTTTCCTAAGATGGCTTGGGTGGATAAATGAAAGTGAGATGGTTTGCCGAGGTCGGATTAAATGAAGGGGTCAACTGGTGGGTCCTTGAATAGCAAAATAAGGAAACATGAAGTGATGCATTTGTGGTCTTGAATACTGATTTTCATCGCAGTTATAGCGGCTCGAGGCTCTTGCATTTAGAATGTCATGAGTAAATTATAACAATGCTCTTATACACGAAAAATTACAAAAAATCAAAAATCAAAAAACTGATGTAATGAAAAAATCCTTAATTTATTTAAATACCAAATAAACATAAACTTATTCCAATATTGTAAACTTCCAAATAATAATCCAAAACCATTTCATCAAAATTAACTGAAAATGTTTAAAACATAAACAATAAGAATTTTCCCCAAGCCCTCCTTAGCATCTTGCCCCTATACTCATTAGTTGGAATATCTGTAATAACATTTTCTTCCTATAACAACACGAGTTACACGATCATCGCAACACACAAACAATAACGGTGAGCTACTAGAATAATAATATAATAAAATAACATAACAACGATTAGTCAACTTATTAATGTTTTCAACATGATACACCCAACAATAAGCCACAACCAAGCAATTTGAAAATATGGTTCATTCTTTCGTACTCTACTATATTAAACATGTTCACCAAAATAGGACACATGTTCACCAAAACAAGATAGTTTGAGTCGCCCTCCGTCGTAGCTTTGGACCTATCTCCCTTACTTCTCAAGGACTTATGAGTAAAAACTCCACTATTGCTTACAACGAGCATTATACTCAACATAAGTTGGAAACCTACGGACAAGACATCCTTTGATGTAAGCTAGGCAAGGTCTAATCAAATTATAGCAATTCCAAACAGCGAGCAAGCTTCAAAGTGTAGCCAAGGTCCTTCCTTTTCTATCGCCTCGAAAGACGAAAAGGCAACACTCGAACCTCATCTCTTTTATTGCCTCTTAAACAAAGAGAAGGACCTCTAGTTTTAGGAAGTACCGCAAGAAGACACAACATACACATTGTAAGATCTAGAAAAAATGATTAAATGTTTCCATTTCTTAATATATACGACTATCTAATTGTATTTTATTAAGTTAGATACGATTATGACCATGGTATCAGTATTGGAGAAAATTTTCTAGTAGTTAAAATAATAATAAAAAAAAAATTTAATGAATAGTAAGAAATGAATAGTAAAAATAAATAGTAAAAAAAAGGAAAGGATAAGAAGACACGTAATGTTGAGTCATACTTTTATTAAAACAATATTTTTGAATAGTAAAAAATGAATAGTAAAATTTTTGGCTATAAATAGCCAAGGAGGGAGGAAGAAATTTTTTGCACCAAGAAGTAGAAATTTTTGAGAGAAGAGAGAGTTTGAAAGATATTCTAGTTGCGAGAGGGAAAATTTTGAAAGTTTTGAGGAACGACTGAGCAGAAGATTAAGTCTGGAATAGAGGTAGGGGAGTTAATTGAGTCTTTTGTTTCTGTATGATCTGAATTCTTGGATATGTTTGGAATTTTGTTTCTCTTTATGAATTTAGTGTGATATATTATATATGTTATGTTTATTTTATTTATTGTACTTTCATTTATTTTCTTACAATTTTGGAAGGATGAGAAGTTGTCTAACGGGCTCTGCCGAATTCAACTTCTTATTTCCCCAAATCATTATTACTTCTTTACATTTTTCCTTTCCTTTATTTATTTACCTTGCAAATTTGGAAGGATGAGAAGTTGTCTAACGGGCTCTGCCGAATTCAACTTCTTATTTCCCCAATACGTTATTATTTCTTTACGCTTTTATTTATTTACATTTATTTATTTACTTTGCAATTTTGGAAGGATGCGAAGTTGTCTGACTGGCTCTGCCGATGCAACTTCTTATTTCCCAAATGCTTTTATTTTATTTATCTTATGTCAATGTTGAGATCTAATTTACCTATATGTGATTTATTGAATTCTACTTTTCAGATTATCTTAGTAAATTGTCAATTTTTACTTTGTGTACCGTTAGATGCAGTCCAATTTTTGATATATGATACATAAGACATATTACTTTGTTTTAACCGTTCGGATTAATATTGTGTAGTTTATACTTAGAGAATTAAATCTCACAAGTTAGAATAAGTTGATGATAACTTTATTTCCTATTATTAAGTCCCCTCGGAAAAACGTAAATTCTGGACAAGTTAACCGTTAGATTAATTCAAAATTTTGATAAATGTTTCTTAAGATATAAATGTTGAATATGACCGTTCAGATTATCATAAGAACATATACATGTAGAGATATAAGTTTTACATTTTAAAGTATATGATTTTTCAGCTTAATTCTGTTCCAAAACCATCTAAGGAAAAATTTATAATTTTCTTAACCAACCGTTAGATCACACTGAAAATTTTATTACATGTTTTAGGAAAATATTGGGTTATATTGACCAGTCGGAGATTCAATTAAGAGTCAGGAGTTGAATTAATACACTTGTAGTATTCTAACGATATTAAGTAACCGAAACTTTTGTTGATCACTACTTTTACAATTTTACTGCAGTTATTATAGTGGTCTAAAAATTACAAATCTAGTGTTAAAAGAAAGATAATTGAGTCTAGATTTCAACAAAATAAGAACCACATCATTTGGAGTTATGTAGAGAGAAGTATTAGTAAATTAGTCATCAAAGGTCATAGTTGGATAGGGAAAAAACGTGATCAAAATACTTATCTTGATATTTTTACTGCAACTAACCTTGTAATTTAAAAATTATGAAATTAGTTTTAAATTAAAGATTTTTCAGTCCAGAATTCAATAAAACAAGAATCAACTCATTCGAAGTTCTCTAGGAAGAGTTATGAGGAAACCACTAAGCAAAGGTCAAAAATTGATTGCAAATTGTTTTGAATGTGATTTTTGGAGCAATGAGAGAATTGATAAAATTATCTTGATGATACTCTAGTTTTATCATGAAGAAGATTTATGCTGTGTCTCGGTAGTTAAAAGGATGATTTCTTTTGCCTTTGTAAGGCGATTGGTGGATTCGAGTCCTATTAGTTTCCTCTCTCTCGAGAGTATACAGACATCTCGCCTAAGGTTTCGGTCTAGTGTGGAGTAAGGTGATTGGTAAATGGATGTTACTCACCAGTGTTTTACTCATAAGACCTGGAAGAAATGAGGGAGATGTGTCTGAAGCTGTGTGTGGAAGACGACTCTTATCCGTAGTCCATATGAGGGACCGGTTTTGGATGTATAAGAAGAATATAACCGAGACAAGCCCATAAACTGTGATAAACCTATTATCTAAATGCAAGGGAATGAAAATAAAGAGGGAATCAAATTCATTTGTTTTGATTACGTTGAGGTGATACAAGTTGATAGATAGAAAGTATTATTAATGAATGCATGAATGGTATAAGTAAATTTAAAGCATCTTGTTTCTTCCTTGTACTTGATTAGCTCACCCTACTTGTATGACTACGATGATCGTATAACTCGTGTTGTTATACGGGAGTAGATAATGTTTCAGGTGATACTGGAGAAGTGTAGAGAGAGGAGACATTGGGAAAAACTCTATGGGATTTTCAAATATGTAATTTTAAGTTGTGAAATAATTGGCTTGTAATTGTGAACAACTTTTTAGATTCAGTCTCTATTGTAATTATTACTTTTGAAAATTTGTGATGGTATTATTGCGAAATATAAATAAATGTTGTGGTTTTAAATGTGAAGTATAAAAAAAAATTATTAGAATTTTCTGTAACCCTCTAAGAATTTGGGTGTTACACTTGTTGGTATCAGAGCAAAGATAAAAAAAAATGTTTTGGGATTGGGGAGTGTGAATTCTTATCATGCATTCTTGTGCATTTCTTGTTTCTTCATGAAATTGATTTGGTTATTATGGAATAGAGAGAACATCATGTCTAGGAACGACAATTCTCACAATATGACTGAAAGAATTGAAGGAGTTGTTGGTGCTATAGAAAGGGTAGTTGATATCCTGCACCACAATGCTACAAATGGTTCAAAAGAGGAATATAGTCTAACTCATTTCATGCATCACAATCCCTCTAAATTCGATGGAAGTGCAACTCCTAATGAAGCAGAATATTGGATCCATGAAATCGAGAAAGTCTTCGAAGCTATTTCATGTCCAGAAGACAAGAAGGTGATCTTTGCGACCTTTCTACTGATCGGAGAAGCAGAATACTGGTATCGAGGAGTCAAACAACTAATGGAGATTAACAAGGAAACTATCACCTGGGAAAGTTTCAAAGTCAAATTTTTGGAGAAATATTTTCCTAACAGCGCAAGGTTCGCGAAGGAGCTCGAGTTTCTTAGTTTGCGCCACGGAAGGATGTCAGTACATGAGTATGCAGTAAGATTTGACCAGCTTTCAAGATACTACTCACAATCCCTTTCAGACGAATGGAAGTGCCAGAAATTTGAAGAGGGGCTGAGGCATGAACTAAAGAAGGCAATTATACCATTAAATATCCGACATTTTGTGACTATGATTGAGACTGCCAAGAGAGTGAAGATGCTAGAAATAGACCCCGATAGGGTAATCAGACCTCAGAAAGGAAGTTCTTCCGGGGCAAGATTTCAAAAGAAGCCCTATCTGAAACCTCAACAACTTGTTCCAGGAGCTGTGAAGTGTTATGAGTGCGGTGGTCCACACTACAGAAGAGAATGTCCAAAACTCTTTGGTAACCAAAATAATGTGAAGAAGTGTTTTTCCTGCAAAAAGCCAGGACATTTTGCTTCCAATTGTCCTGATAATAAGATAAAGGTTGGACCACAACAACCCAGTCCTTCTGGAGAAAAGCCCAAGGCAGCAGGGAGGGTCTTTGCTATTACTGGAGAAGAAGCAGCAAAGCCAGGTAACCTTATATTAGACACGTGCCTTTTATTTGGAAAACGTATGCATGTTTTGTTTGATTCTGGAGCTACGCACTCATTTGTATCGTCTTCATGTTTGGAAGAATTGTGTTTACCTGTGAGTGATCTTGGGTTTTTTCTGGTGGTTTCTACATCAGCATCAGGCCAAATCTTGACCAGTTCAGTCTGTGTCGGATGCCCGATCATAGTACCAGGACGAAAGTTCAAAGTGAACTTGATATCTTTACCTTTGCGAGATCTTGATATCATTTTAGGAATGGATTGGTTATCCACCAATCACATCCTTATTGACTGTGGACAACACAAGTTGATTTTCCCTGAAAGAGACAATTTAGAGCTTATCTCAACTAAAGAAGTTCTAAAGGAATTTAAAGGAGGTGCTGCATGTTTCATGATTATATCTCGCGATAAGACGAAATGTTCTGAAGAACAAGCGATGAATATTTCAGTAGTGGAAGAATACGCTGATGTTTTTCCATATGAGATACCTGGGTTACCACCAAGGAGAGAAGTAGAGTTTTTCATAGACTTAATTCCTGGTGCAGGACCAATATCTGTAGCTCCTTACATGATGGCTCCTGCAGAGTTGGCAGAACTAAAGAAACATATAGAAGAACTGCTAGAGAAACAATTTATCAGACCCAGTGCATCACCATGGGGAGCTCTAGTATTACTCGTGAAAAAGAAAGATGGGAGTTCGCGTTTGTGTGTCGACTATCGACAACTGAACAAATTGACGATCAAGAATAAGTACCCACTGCCGAGGATTGACGACCTACTGGATCAGCTACAAGGAGCAAATATATTCTCTAAAATTGACTTGAGATCTGGTTACCACCAGATTTTAGTTAAATCGGAGGATGTTCAGAAGACTGCCTTTAGATCACGCTATGGACACTATGAGTATTTAGTGATGCCATTCGGAGTTTCAAATGCTTCTGCAATATTTATGGACTATATGAATAGGATATTTAGATCTTACCTAGATAAGTTTGTCGTTGTGTTTATTGATGACATTCTCATCTATTCAAAAAGTTGTGAAGAACATGCAAGACATTTGAGACTGGTGTTGGAAACTTTGAGGGAACATAAATTATATGGAAAGTTGTCTAAATGTGAGTTTTGGTTGGATGAAATTCAATTTTTGGGTCATGTAATTTCGTCACAAGGGATTGCGGTGGACCCGAAAAAAGTTGAAGCAATACTCAAGTGGGAACGCCCAAAGACTGTGACTAAAGGAAGAAGCTTTGTGGGCTTGACAGGTTATTACAAAAAATTTGTAGAAGGTTTCTCTAAAATTGTGGGTCCTTTAACTCAATTAACTCGTAAAGACCAACCTTTCTCATGGACGGATAAATGCGAAGCAAGCTTTGAGGAAATGAAGAGAAGATTGACAAGTGCTCCAGTTCTGGCCATTCCTGATACTACTAAGAGTTTGGAAGTGTTCTGTGATGCTTCATATCAAGGACTGGGATGTGTGTTAATGCAGGAAGGAAGACCAATTGCTTATGCATCACGACAACTGAAGGTGCATGAGAGAAATTATCCAACACGCGATATCGAATTAGCAGCGGTAGTGTTCGCGTTAAAGTCTTGGAGACACTACCTTTATGGAGCACACTTTCAAGTATTCAGTGACCATAAGAGTTTAAAGTACCTATTTGATCAGAAGGAATTGAATATGCGACAACGAAGATGGATGGAATACCTGAAAGATTACGATTTTGAGTTGCAATATCACTCAGGAAAGGCGAATGTGGTAGCAGATGCCTTGAGTCGGAAGCATATTAAAATGTCAGCTTTGATGGTAAAGGAGTTGGAATTAATTGAAAAGTTCAGGGATATGAATCTGAGTTGGAAATTAAACTCAGATCATATTTGGTGTAGTTACTTGACAATCACGAATGACTTCTTAGAAGAAATCAAGGCAGAACAGAAAGAAGATTCTAATTTACAGCGTATAATGAAATCGTTAAACTCAGAACCAACTAAGGAGTTCTCTATAGGGACATACGGTATTCTTCGTTTCAAAAATCGGGTATGCGTTCCAGCAAAGATGCAATTAAAGAAAACAATACTTGAAGAAGGGCATAAGAGTCGTCTTAGCATACATCCAGGTATGACTAAGATGTATAAGGATTTGAAGGAATCATTTTGGTGGAACGGAATGAAGAAAGATGTGACAGAATTTTTATCATCATGTTTGGTTTGTCAAAAGGCCAAAATTGAACACCAGAAACCAGGAGGCATGTTACAACAATTATATATTCCTCATTGGAAATTGGATAGCATCTCGATGGATTTCGTAACTCATCTTCCAAGATCAACAAAGGGCCATGACTCAGTGTGGGTGATTGTAGATAGATTGACAAAAAGTGCCCACTTCTTGCCCATCAATCAAAGAATGACGTTGGATAAGCTGGCAGAACTTTACGTCAGAGAAATAGTTAGATTGCATGGAGTACCATCCAATATCATATCTGATCGTGATCCAAGATTTACGTCAAGATTTTGGAAGAAATTACAAGAGGCTTTAGGTACGAAGCTTAGGATGAGTTCAGCATATCATCCTCAGACAGATGGACAGTCCGAAAGGACTATTCAATCTCTCGAAGACTTGTTAAGAACGTGTGTTTTGGATCATATGGGAAATTGGAGCGAAATTCTCCCTTTGGTAGAATTCACTTACAATAACAGTTTTCATTCCAGCATAGGGATGGCACCATATGAAGCTTTGTATGGGAGAAGATGTAGGACACCTCTATGTTGGTACCAAGATGGAGAAGCAGTTGCATTAGGTCCCGAGATGTTACAACAAACGACAGACAAAGTTAAGTTGATACAAGAAAGAATGCGCGCAACTCAAAGCAGACAAAAGTCTTATGCAGACAAGAGAAGAAGACCTCTTGAGTTCGGAATAGGAGATCATGTGTTCCTTCGTGTGTCTCAATTGACAGGCATAGGAAGAGCTATCAGATCGAAGAAGTTGTCTCCCAAGTTTCTTGGACCATTTGAAATCATCAAGAGGATCGGGCTAGTAGCATATGAAATCGCGTTACCTCCACAGTTAGCGAATTTACACAACGTGTTTCATGTGTCACAATTAAGAAAGTATGTGTCACGACCAGATCATGTGCTTGAGATGGATGACATTCAAGTCAATGTAGACTTATCTTTAGACGTCAAACCTGTGAGAATTTTGGATCATCAAACTAAACAACTCCGAGGAAAAAGCGTCCACACGGTGAAAGTATTGTGGGATGAAAGCACACAAGAGATGACTTGGGAATTAGAAGATGATATAAGGAAGACCCACCCTTATCTATTCTCATGATAATCACAATTTTCGAGGACGAAAATTTTTGTGGATAGGGAGAATGTAAGATCTAGAAAAAAACATGATTAAATGTTTCCATTTTGTAATATATATGACTATCTGATTGTATTTTATTAAGTTAGATACGATTATGAACATGGTATGAGTATTGGAGAAAATTTTATAGTAGTTAAAATAATAAAAAAAAATTAATGAATAGTAAAAAATGAATAGTAAATAGTAAAAAAAAGGAAAGGATAAGAAGACACGTAATGTTGAGTCATACTTTTATTAAAATAATATTTTTGAATAGTAAAAATGAATAGTAAAAATGAATAGTAAAAAATGAATAGTAAAATTTTTGGCTATAAATAGCCAAGGAGGGAGGAAGAAATTTTTTGCACCAAGAAGTAGAAATTTTTGAGAGAAGAGAGAGTTTGAAAGATATTCTAGTTGCGAGAGGGAAAATTTTGAAAGTTTTGAAGAACGACTGAGCAGAAGATTAAGTCTGGAATAGAGGTAGGGGAGTTAATTGAGTCTTTTGTTTCTGTATGATCTGAATTCTTGGATATGTTTGGAATTTTGTTTCTCTTTATGAATTTAGTGTGATATATTATATATGTTATGTTTATTTTATTTATTGTACTTTCATTTATTTTCTTACAATTTTGGAAGGATGAGAAGTTGTCTAACGGGCTCTGCCGAATTCAACTTCTTATTTCCCCAAATCATTATTACTTCTTTACATTTTTCCTTACCTTTATTTATTTACCTTGCAAATTTGGAAGGATGAGAAGTTGTCTAACGGACTCTGCCGAATTCAACTTCTTATTTCCCCAATACGGTATTATTTCTTTACGCTTTTATTTATTTACTTTGCAATTTTGGAAGGATGAGAAGTTGTCTGACTGGCTCTGCCGATGCAACTTCTTATTTCCCCAATGCTTTTATTTTATTCATCTTATGTCAATGTTGAGATCTAATTTACCTATATGTGATTTATTGAATTCTATTTTTCAGATTATCTTAGTAAATTGTCAATTTTTACTTTGTGTACCGTTAGATGCAGTCCAATTTTTGATATATGATACATAAGACATATTACTTTGTTTTATCTGTTCGGATTAATATTGTGTATTTATACTTAGAGAATTAAATCTCACAAGTTAGAATAAGTTGATGATAACTTTATTTCCTATTATTAAGTCCCCTCGGAAAAAAGTAAATTCTGGACAAGTTAACCGTTAGATTAATTCAAAATTTTGATAAATGTTTCTTAAGATATAAATGTTGAATTTGACCGTTCAGATTATCATAAGAACATATACATGTATAGATATAAGTTTTACATTTTAAAGTATATGATTTTTCAGCTTAATTCTGTTCCAAAACCATCTAAGGAAAAATTTATAATTTTCTTAACCAACCGTTAGATCACACTGAAAAGTTTATTACATGTTTTAGGAAAATATTGGGTTATATTGACCGGTCGGATTTTCAATTAAGAGTCAGGAGTTGAATTAATACACTTGTAGTATTCTAACGATATTAAGTAACCGAAACTTTTGTTGATCACTACTTTTACAATTTTACTGCAGTTATTGTAGTGGTCTAAAAATTACAAATCTAGTGTTAAAAGAAAGATAATTGAGTCTAGATTTCAACAAAATAAGAACCACATCATTTGGAGTTATGTAGAGAGAAGTATTAGTAAATTAGTCATCAAAGGTAATAGTTGGATAGGCAAAAAACGTGATCAAAATACTTATCTTGATATTTTTACTGCAACTAACCTTGTAATTTAAAAATTATGAAATTAGTTTTAAATTAAAGATTTTTCATTCCAGAATTCAATAAAACAAAAATCAACTTATTCGGAGTTCTCTAGGAAGAGTTATGAGGAAACCACTAAGCAAAGGTCAAAAATTGATTGCAAATTGTTTTGAATGTGATTTTTGGAGCAATGAGAGAATTGATAAAATTATCTTGATGATACTCTAGTTTTATCATGAAGAAGATTTATGTTGTGTCTCGGTAGTTAAAAGGATGATTTCTTTTGCCTTTGTAAGGCGATTGGTGGATTCGAGTCCTGTTAGTTTCCTCTCTCGAGAGTATACAGACATCTCGCCTAAGGTTTCGGTCTAGTGTGGAGTAAGGTGATTAGTAAATGGATGTTACTCACCAATGTTTACTCATAAGACCTGGAAGAAATGAGGGAGATGTGTCTAAAGCTGCGTGTGGAAGACGACTCTTATCCGTAGTCCATATGAGGGACCGGTTTTGGATGTATAAGAAGAATATAACCGAGACAAGCCCATAAACTGTGATAAACCTAATATCTAAATGCGAGGGAATGAAAATAAAGAGGGAATCAAATTCATTTGTTTTGATTACGTTGAGGTGATACAAGTTGATAGATAGAAAGTATTATTAATGAATGCATGAATGGTATAAGTAAATTTGAAGTATCTTGTTTCTTCCTTGTACTTGATTAGCTCACCCTACTTGTATGACTACGATGATCGTATAACTAGTGTTGTTATACGGGAGTAGATAATGTTTCAGGTGATACTGGAGAAGTGTAGAGAGAGGAGGCATTGGGAAAAACTCTATGGGATTTTCAAATATGTAATTTTAAGTTGTGAAATAATTGGCTTGTAATTGTGAACAACTTTTTAGATTCAGTCTCTATTGTAATTATTACTTTTGAAAATTTGTGATGGTATTATTGCGAAATATAAATAAATGTTGTGGTTTTAAATGTGAAGTATAAAAAAAAATTATTAGAATTTTCTGTAACCCTCTAAGAATTTGGGTGTTACACACATCATCACATGTATCCAAATAGCTCGACATACATACCTATACCAGGTAAAGAACTCGACAATCACTCCTAGCACCTCAGGCACCATGCACATAACTTAAAACACATAACAAGCAACTTGACCATACACACATAAGCTCGACCACCACGGAAAACGGCTTGGCAACCTCCACCAACAGCTTGGTCAGGGTCTAAAATCCCTAGACTGACCTATAGACCACCAACAACTTGGCAACCTACACCAACAACTTGGTCAAGGTCCTGAAACAACTTGGCAAATAACTTGACCAATGCACAAACCAACTCGGCCAAAAGCTCAAACAACTCGGCCAACATCACTAACAGTTTGGCCAGGGCCAAAAAGCCAAACCGATGCCCAGAAATGAGTTCCAAAACCTCGAAACTGAGGTCCCAAACGACTTGGACAAGATAGCCTGGCCAACCCAACACAAAAAGCTCGCCCCCAACACCACACAACCCGGAAAACTCGGCCAAAGTAGCCCAGGCAACCCGGCTTTGACATAGCTAGCTTGATCGGAGCAACCCAGACAACCTGGTAGAAACAAAAAATGTGGAAACAACATTTCATATATATGACACAACATAGTTTAATGACATAATCATAAATAAAGCATGTAATACTTACATATAACACATCAAACATCATAAACGTAACATCATTGACCAAACCACGTTCTTAAACTCACAAACATTTATAAAACTTTACTAAAAACAACCTTCTACTATATAAATCTCTCCTAACCCAACCTCTACTTAGCCTAATTGAATTCTCCACCATTGTTTATCTTAATCCCATATGACAACACCTATGATATTCCCTTCACAAACCTCTACACCACGCCACAACAACTAGATTAGTCATTCTTAGGCCTAAACTTAATACTCTTGACCAACCTTTACAGAATTTTCCCATCGCTATTATATCATGACATTTAGCCTAGACCTCGCCCACCCCAATTAAACTACTTAAATCACCAACTACAAGGTCCACTTCACCACGCCGGCCTATACTAAACTCAAAAATTCCCTCAAACACCTATAATGCTACAATGCTACAAAATTCCATCAAAACTAGTATCAATCACCACGACACCTTACACATCAACTCCAAAAAATTGATCATGCACCTAGACACTAAATCAACCAAACCATACTACGCATAAAAACAAATATTATACTTAGCTTCCTACCCCAAACCACAATTGCACCAGAAATAGTGAGCACCCTTCAACTCCTAAACCACTAGTAACAATTACCTGATGTACACATATAACACAACCTTCTATCGAAACCCAAATTTAAATACCCAGGCCCTTAATAAAGACCAATTCAAATAGCCCAACCTTCAATCAAAACCAATTTAAAACATTACAACAAAATCTATGTGACCATGGATTTATATCAAAACCCCTAACAAATTCAACTCTCGGTCATACTAACTACAACACACATGCTTTTGGACAAACAAATAAAAAAACATAACCCATAGAGTTAATTTACTTACATGGGTGACTGCTCCTGCATTCAATCTAACAATACTAAAATAACCATACTAAGTATATCTTATATAATCCCTCAATTCTCGTCCAAACCTAATTTATTATTGGCCAACTCGTAATTACATTGCCAAATGAGGAAAACAGTAAAACAAAAATATTCTACTTTTAACCACACTTGCATGTACAACAATTCAAGATCATCACATGAAAATTCACAGAAAATAAGAGACAAGATCAGCTCCCCTTACCTCAATCTAACAAAGATTACAACCTCTAAGTGGTTCCAAAAGCATAACACAAGGGCTCCTTCTAGCCAATGTCTGCAGCACGTTCCTATCCCTCTCTTAGGTAGAAAAAAAAATGAAATTTAAACTCTCTTTCACTCACGATTGTAGTAATGTTACCAATGAGAAGCATTGATGCTATGAAGAGATTTTGATGATGATGCACTTAAAGACTTGAAGAAACAAATACATTGATTGTTAAAAGAATTTTTTGTAGAAATAATTTATATATGAGTTATCTCTCAATTGTAAGAACTTATAAGTCTTATAACTTATTGATTTCTTGCAACAATAATTGATTATCATAGAGGATAGTCGATTATCATAAGCAAAAGTGGAAAAGGGTTTGTCTCAGCAATAATTGATTATCATAGGAGATAATTGATTATCACCGCAAGTTTTGATATTGTCCAGGGCTCGACAATAATCGATTATCACTAAGGATAATCGATTATCACGTTTTCTAAAACCCATAACGACTTAAAATAATTGATTATCACTAATGATAATTGATTCTCTCTGGCAGTTGAGAGTCTTTTGATTTTCTGACCACTGGCTTATAAATAGAAGTCTCTTAAACCTTTTATAGGTTACCTAAACTATTGAGAGCACAAAATTGTTTCCGAGGAAGTTCATAAGTTTAAGTGTGAGCTTGATCAAAGTCTTGAAGAAGGAGAAACGTGATTTAGTGTGTCTAAAGGTTCAAGCAGTTCTCTACCAAGTTGATTAAGTTGTTGTTCATTCCCTCGTGTGTTGAAGGAAGGTATCTGCTACTCTTATTGTATTACATTCTTATTGTAATAAACTGATTTTTAGAGAAAATTTAATCACTCTATTATAGTGATTAACGACTGGATGTAAAATCTTTTGATTCAAACTAGGATAAAATTTTGTATGTGCTTTTATCTATCTCTGCATCTATTATTTATAAACTGTACGATAAAAGTTCTAAGAGAAAACCAAAATTTTTAAAAGAACCAATTCATCCCTCCCTTCTTGGTTATTATCTGTTTACACGCTCTTTAAAACATTCCACTGCGCGATACCACAATTGGTGTCAAAGCTTGCTTTGATAGTTTTTCAAATTGTACGAAAATGGTCGGACATAACCAAGTTTATGCTGATGGTGCTTCCATCCATAGACCAGCACTTTTTACTGGAGATAACTATGCTTTTTGGAAAGTCAGAATGCAATTTTTTATGGGGTCTGTTGACAGAGGCATTTGGGAAGCAATTGAGAATGATCCTTTTATCCCAACCCGAACTGTTGATGATGTTGAACAAGAAAAACCTTATTTGTCTTGGATTGTTGAGGAAAATAGAAGAGCACAATTTGATATTAAGGCTAGAAATATTATTTCTTCTATCGTGGTACTTGATGAATTTTATAAAATATCTGTTTGTAAGACACCACAAAAAATGTGGGAGGTCCTCAAAGTAACTCATGAAGGTACAAATGATGTAAAGCATGCAAGGAAGAATACCTTGATCTAGGAGTACAAAATGTTCAGAATGCAACATGGAGAAACCATAGCAGATGTGCAAAAGCACTTTACTCACATTGTCAACCACCTCATTGGACTTGGTAAGACCTTTGACACTGATGAACTGAATGTAAAAATCTTAAAATCTTTGGACAGGTCTTGGCAGCTAAAGGTGACCACTATCATAAAGTCACAAAACTTATCTTCAATGTCCATGGAGATATTGTTTGGAAAATTTCATGAACATGAGCTTGAGCTCAATAGATTGACTGCAGAAGAAGATAAAGGAAAGAAGAAGACATTGGCATTCAAAACCGAATTCTCTAAAGGAAAAAGCTCAAGAATAGAAGATGATTCTGATGATGATGATGAACACATAAGCCTCATGATAAAAAGATTTGCTAAGTTCATGAAAGCTAAGGGTAAGGACAAGTTTAGAATGAAAAGAAGGATAATCAAGGGTCCTCCTCAAGCTACAAGTGTTATGGTTGTGGAGAAAGAGAACATGTCAAGGAAAATTGTCCTAAAAACAAAAAGAGTGAGGAAAAGAAAGAGAAGAAATTTCACAAGAAGAAGAAAACATACATTGTTTGGAAAGAGAATCACTCTAGCTTATCCAGTTCAAGTGACTCAGATGAGGAAACAAACTTGTGTCTAATGGTTGATCTTGATGACACAACAAGCCAATAACCTTTAAAATCAAAGAAGTATTTATGGTATCTTGATAGTGGATGCTCATGACACATGATGGGTGACAAGACAAGGTTCATAAGCTTTGAGAAAAATAAACAATGGTTCGTTACCTATGGGGATAACAACAAAGGAAAAATCACTGGAAATAGAGACATTGGAGGAGGAAGTATCTTGACAATTAAAGATGTGCTATATGTTGAAGGACTAAAGTACAACCTCCTAAGCATAAGTCAATTATGCGATAAAGGTCTCAAGGTAACTTTTGAAAGTGATAAATGTATTGTTTATTATAAAAATTCCTCTAACATTGCATTACAAGGTGTTAGGCATAATAATATCTATTTGATTGACATTGAAAGTGCATCTAGTCATAATATAACATGTTTAGTTTCTAAGGAAGAAAATCCTTGGCTATGGCATAAAAAGGCTGCACACATACACATGCAACATTTGAATAAATTGATTTCAAAGGATCTTGTGATTGGTTTGCCTAAATTAAAATTTGGAAAAGACAAACTATGTGCAACTTGTTAAAAAGGAAAGCTAATAAAATCTTATTTTTCATCTAAAAACATGATTTCTACATCAAAACCTTTAGAATTATTGCATATGGAGTTGTTTGGTCCTTCTAGAATCAAAAGTTTTTGTGGAAATTATTATGCACTTGCAATTATAGATGATTACTCTAGGTACACTTGGACTTTCTTTTTAACTTTGAAAAGTGAAGCTTTTAAAGCCTTCAAAACCTTTGCAAAAAGAGTCCAAAATGAAACAAATTTGAAAATTAAGATTTTGAGAAGTGATCATAGTGGTGAATTTCAAAATGAGTCTTTTGAAAATTTTTGTGACGAGTATGATATAACTCATAATTTTTCTGCTCCTAGAACTCCTCAACAAAATGAGGTTGTTGAAATGAAAAATAGATCTTTGGAAGAGTCAGCTAGAACTTTATTGAATGAGTCTAATGTTGCTAAATATTTTTGGGCTGATGCAGTTAGTATTGTTTATTATGTTCTGAATATGATGCTCATTAGGCCAATTTTAAAGCTAACTCCTTATAAGTTATTTAAAGGTAGAAAGCTTAATATATCTCATTTAAAAATCTTCGGATATATGTGTTTTGTATTGAATAATGGTAAAGATAACTTAATATGTAAGTGTTTGTATCAAATGATTGGTACAAAATGGGTTTTCCGAAACAAATTGGATGAGAAAAAGATATGGATTATGATGAAACTTATGCACCGGTAGCCAGGTTAGAAGCTATTAAATTATTACTTGCTTATGCTTCATTGATGAAATTTAAATTATATCAAATGAATGTGAAAAGTGCCTTTTTAAATGGTTTCATTTAGGAAGAAGTTTATGTTGATCAACCTCTTGGTTTTGAAGATATTAAGTTTCAAAATCATGTTTATAAGTTAAAGAAAGCTTTGCATGGCCTTAAACATGCACCTAGGTCTTGGTATGAAAGACTTGGTAACTTTTTGATTGAAAATGACTTCTTTAGGGGAAAGGTTGATTCAACCTTGTTCATAAAAAAAATAGGAAGTCATATTTTGCTTGTACAAGTTTATGTTGATGAAAAAATCTTTGGGTCAACTGATAATTCCTTATGTGAAGGGTTTGATAGTATAATGCAAGGTGAATTTGAGATGTCTATGATGGGTGAGTTAACCTTTTTTCTTAGGATTACAAATAAAGCAAATGGATGCGGGAACCTTTATTTCCAAAACAAAGTATTGTAGAGAAATTCTTAAGAAATTTGGAATGGGTAATTCCAAAGAAGCCAACACTCCCATGAGTACCTCTTGCTATTTAGATAAAGATGAATCTGGGGTAGAAGTAAATCAAACCATGTTTATAGGCATGATAAGATCTTTACTTTACCTTACAATTAGTAGACCAGACATAATGCAAAGTGTTTGTGTATGTGCTAGATATCAAGCCATTCCCAAATAATCCCACCTTATAATTGTTAAGAGAATAATGAAATATCTTAAAGGCACTACTTCATTTGAGTTTTGGTATCCTTCAGATGCAACACCTAGACTAATAGGTTATTCAGATGTTGATTATGGGGGTTGTAAAATTGATAGAAAGAGAAATAGTGGAACCTGTCACTTCCTAGGTTGTTCTTTAGTTTCTTAGCACTCAAAGAAACAATCATGTGTAACATTATCTACCACAAAAGCAAAATACATAGATGCTGGGAATTATTGTGCCCAAATTTTGTGGATGAAACAACAACTTGAAGATTTTGACATCTTCCTTAATCACATTCCCTTAAAATGTGACAACACAAGTGCCATAAATCTGACTAAGAACCCCATAATGCACTCTAGAACTAAGCACATTGAAATTAGACATCACTTCTTAAGAGATCATATTCAAAAAGGAGATTGCATCATAAAATACATAGACACAATGCACTAATTGACTGATATATTTAGTAAGGCATTACCTAAGGACATATTTTATGACCTTAGAAGAGATTTAAGAGTGCTACATATGTCTTAGGATTAAAATTTGAGGAAAATTTGTGTTTTTTGTAATTCACCGCATAATAATTAATTATTTCTAGGTCATAATCAGTTATATTTGAACTAAGAAACCCTTTTGATTTGGTAATAATTGATTATTGCATGTCATAATCGATTATCTCAAGATTTTTCAGCAATTGGGTTTTCATTCAGTAATAATCGATTATTTGCAATTTTCTGGGAAGTTTTTTTGAAATGATAATTGATTATCATTAGTGATAACCGATTGTCGCACGTCATTTTTTTGAAATATAGTCGTTGCAACGATTCAAAACGACTAGAAACGGCCATAAACGAATAGTTTCCTCTTTTCCTCTATAAATACCACCCCATAATCGATTGAAACCCACTTTTGCACCCAAACTCTGCCAAATTAAGCTCTCAAAAGCTATTTCTCTCATTCTCTTGCTCAAGCCTTGCACTTTCATTTTTCCTAAACCTTCCCAAATCAATTGTTGATGCTCGTAGAAATATGCTTACAAGAAGAAGAACTGACGCTTCTTCATCTGCTCGTCCTCGTGCCTCTCTTACCGCAACCATTAATGGATGGCTCTCCGATATTGAAAAGCATGGAGAGTTCACTCATTTCTAGAAGGAGAAGAAGATAATCTCCTGCAAATATGTTAATTTAGGTTGGTACAAATTGTATGGGTTCTAATTTCCTAACCTTTTGGAAGACCAAGGTTGCAACTTCTTGTAGAACAAAAAGGTTGCATCTATCGGAATCTTATTCGTGTCTTTTACTTCAATATTTGTGTTTGTGACAGAGTGGCTACTACGAAAGTCAACCTTTTTCATCTCTCTCACAAAAAGCACTCATTATTTCTCTCATGGTGTTTGACTTTCGCCTCTTCTTTTTCTCTTTCTCGGTACTCAGAGCATAAAACTCTTATATCGATTTATTAAATATAAAACAAAATTCTGCACTCACACACTATAAAAATAATGCACTAAAATTATGCACCCGCATACTATAAAAATATTACACTCACCCTTTAATATATATATATATATATATATATATATATATATATATATATATATATATATATATATATATATATATATATATATATATATATATATATATATATATATATATATATATATATATATAGAAAAACTAAGAAGGTACTTTTTCATTCACATGACTTTAAATAGCCTCACAAATGGGCCAAAGGGCCATATGTTTATATAAAATATCACCTAACTATGATATAATAATTCTCAGCAAATAATACTGACTCAAGCACATAAAAAACAACTACTAAGTTGTTATCGAAAACTAAATAGAAAAAATAAAATTGTGACAAACTTTAATGAAACACATAACAACAACTAAATGCACCATAATGAAATTTCAATTTTAACCCTTCTTAATTTTAAGTTTATCTAACAAAGGAGAATGGTATAGGAATGTTGGAGAACACTCAAGCGTATTTGCATAATGAACATTCAACACATAAAACAATGTTGTACCAACAAAAAATTGGTTATGTTTATGCAAGTGCTCAAGATGTAATGTGCACCTCTTATGATCCTCCTTCATCAAAGCTAGTCTTTCACCTTTTCAATGGTGTTACTCCTCCAGACAACTTCGGTGGTCCTTCTTCTTCTCCTTTCCTTTTTGTTGCCTTTGCTCATTTTTTGTTTTGGGTGTATACCTTTGTATGTTTTCTTTCTGCATGATTGGAAATAGATGTATCTAGGGGAAGAAACTCAGAGTCCAAATCTGAACAACTCCCCCCCTTCCCCAAGTATGTATTCCCCTCTTTTTAAGTTCATTTCTTCCCTCTTTTTGTCAGTCGTCCCCTCCTACCTTAGACCATGTGAAAGGGGAGATTGAAGACATGGAATCGTTACTTCCTACCATACTATCGCGTCGTTGCTTCTTGCCATGTCATTTAGCCATCAATTACCTTGTCTCTCTGAGCTTTTACAAACAATACATTTTTTCCTTTTTGTGTATAATCACAACAACATAGGTGACATTTTTTTTGTTACATTCACGAATATATACTATGGTTAATAACGAGTTTTGTTTTTAAGTATAGTTGACTTTTTTTCTTCTCTTTTTATCAATATACTTTGTTCATTGCTCAAAATATAGGATACTCCAAAGTTATGTTTAGAAATTAACTTTTTTTCTTCTTTTCTCTTTCTTAATATAAATAAAAAATATATAAAAATAAGAAAAAATAAAATAAAAATACAATAAAAATAATGATAATAAAAAAGGCAAAAACATATTCTTTCTCTAACTAATATACATTTTTTTTTCAAGTTAATTCTACTCTTTATTTTTATCTTTACTACCTAGATGAAATTGAATATCGACAACCAATTACGTTGATTTGAAGGAGAACCAATATCAATAATTACGATTTTGCCATCATGTCTTGCTTTACATCGATTATGAACAAAATGATGTAAAATTTTAGTGTTAAATGTTTAATTTGCACTAGTATTAAATTAATAGTCCTCACTCACAAAGACTCCACACATATAAAAAATCTTCAGATAATTCTAACTACACATAAAAAACTGTGATCTAAACACATCCTTATGACCACAAAAGAGCAAAAAAAATCAAATAGAGTTGCTTAAGGTCACATGGAATCCTTAATCTATTTATATAATAATTTTTACTCTTAATCTATTTTATAAGACTTCACATTATAATTAGTAATTTGATTTAAATTGTATTTAATTTTTTTTTATTTAATTTTATATATTAAAAATTTCATTTAAAATGAAATAAAAATATATAAAATTATAGGACTATTAATAAGTATTCACAAATATGAAAAAACAACCATTATTCTTTCGCGAATACTGAACAAGTAACATGACGAGTAACGATACTATTATTTAGGTGTAGTAGATAGGTATGTATCTAATCCGATCTCTTGCTATTATTATAAGTGATTAAATAAAAAACAATTATTAAAAACAATAGTTTGTTTTATAAAATTTGTTAATAAATATTAATTATTATTGATTATGTAAAATGTGACAAGAGAAGGCGTTCTCTTTTATCTATTATGGTATAAATAAATGATATAAATACAAAAGTTAATGTTAAAATTATTATAATTTACCTTAAAATAAAGGGTTAAATATGTTTGTAGTCCCATACTTTGGGGCGATTTTGGTTTTAGTCCCTCCTTCAAATTATGGTACAATTTAGTCCTTCAACTTTAGAAAATTCTAGTTTTAGTATTTTTTTACCAATTTTTTTTAACTTTATTTTTTGTTTCAAGCGCATTTCTCAGTTAACATTGAAGCAAAAATGTGTCAAACAGTTTAAACAATCCAAACGCTATAATAAAACGTGCTTGAAACAAAAAATAAAGTTAAAAAAATTTGTTAAAAAGAACTAAAACTAAAGTTTTCTAAAGTTGAAAGACTAAATTGTACCATAATTTGAAGGAGGAACTAAAACCAAAATCGCCTAGGGACTAAAAACATATTTAAACCTAAAATAAATAATCTTAATTTGACGATAATTAGCGTGCATTTTAAATAAGCAATCATTATAATTTAATCTTTAATGTCTTATTTAAAACTGTTGGACCAAAACAAATCAGTAATCTTCAAATATTAAAACTAAATGTCTCTGGTTATAGATTTAAAAAGAAGATGAAGAGTGAAGGAAAATAAATTCCAAGAATAAATTAAAAAAACTGTTGAGAGAATATCATTCACAATCATTCTCCCACAACACTCTTCACTTTTGTTTCGCACCCCACACCAAACCCAATACCTATAGTAGTCGCCTTCTTCTTTCCGTTGTTCTTCTCCATTCCCACTCGTGGGGTTGTCCTCCTTAATCTTCCCTTCGCTTCCAGCAGCAACCACCACCCTTAATTTCAGGATTTGGGACTGAGATTCTTCTCTTCCCCTTTTTTTTTTTTAATTTTTTTTTATTTTTTATTTTTTATTTTTTGTGAGGGAGAATGTCGAAGAAGAAAGTTAGCGGTAACACCATGACGCTCAAGGACTTCCATGGCGGTTCTATACCCTCTGATCTCCCTCTACCTTCTGCTCCTGGCGTGTAAGTAACACCCCTTTAATGTTTTTTTCCTTGTTTTCCATCCATGTATTTTAATTTTTGATCTTTCTGTGTTAGTTTGATGTGTCTTCGATTATTCGCATATGGGAACCCCTTTTGATTTTGTGGTTTTGCAAATAAAAAAAATGAAGGGGTGTGTATGAGAGGAATTAGATCTGTGGATTTAAATTGTACATGATTTCCTTTTCCGTTTAGTATGGTGAGGTTTCTAGGTGATGGATCTGTTTGTGCAATGTCTTACCTTTTGTTTTGGGTATTTTTGGTCTTTTGCAGGACTGTGAGGGCTTCAGATCGTTCTGGTTTTGACCGGCCTTTGGCGTGGGGAACACAGATGGGGCGGTCAGATCATTGGTCTCGGCCACACACGTCGCCCGCAACTAGGCATTACGATGATAAAAGCCCGTTTCTGTCACACACTGCTCCGATTGGTAGGAACTTTGATGAGGATGAGAGGAAGCCCCTGGATGGCGTTTCGGTGCCTCGGAGGACAATCAGTGATGAGAGCATTCGTGGTGGTCCGCCTTCTCGTGTTGAAGTGAGGCCGGATTATGGACTGGGAGGGAGTTCATTAGGCAGGCAAGTCACTCCAGTGTCTCAAAATACTATTGGGATGGGTAACTCGTACTCTGCGAGGCTTACCGATGCAGTGCACGTAGGGATGAATCCTCAGAGTTTAGGAGGTAGTAAGGAGCAGGGAACTGGTGGTGGTGGTTATCCGAACGCATGGTCGATGAGGAAAGAAGTGGCAAGTGCTGTTGAGCCGGAGCAACCCGCCTGGTCTAGTGCTAGTGCTGCCTCCAAGTTGGCTCATGCGAGTGCTCTTGAGAAGGTGTCTTCTGGTAGATGGCAGTCAAAGGCGGTACATTATCAGGCAGATGCTGAGATTGTTAGATCTCCTGAAGTGGAAAATAGACCACGTGTTAATGGTAGTGTTGCCTATAATAGGATGGATGCGGTTGGTGAAAAGGAGCACTATGATGCTGCGGTTGGTGAAAAGGAGCACTATGATGCTATGCTAGCAAGACATGCTGAAAGGACCTTAGGCATTGATAATCAGGTGCAAGGTGGTAGGAATGAGTTACTAAATTATGAAAGGTCTGGGGTTTCCAGGTATTCAGATGTACGACCTACAAGTGCACCTTATAACTCTGATGGGGTTCAGCTGGCTCGAAACGAGGACAAAATTGTTGGGTCTGACTTGCAGCACCCTATGCCTTCTGAACCAACTGAGCGACCTAAACTGAAGTTGCTACCAAGGGCAAAGCCGCAGGAAACTTCAGAACATGCTGCTATGGAGTATGCGCAGGTATTCACAAGTTCAGCTTACAAGATTCCTTTTCACAGGAGTTTTTTATCTCTGTCTGTTGCAGGGGGATTGGGTGATTAACTTTTATTTAGTCTTATGGTTGCTTTATGGATTCTATTATTTGCTTCATGGTAGGGTAATCGTCAGGTTAATGATTCTGGTCATGTTGAAACTGTTTATCTGGCACATGGCCATGCCAATTTTGCGAAGCCTGTATCAGCTGGGTCTGACAGTGGTAAGGAGTCAGGACAGCGTCCCAAGCTGAATTTGAAGCCTCGGTCTCATCCTGTTGAACAGTTGGACGGAAACAGTGAAAGAGACAGGTCAGTTGTGTGAGGCTGTCAATTTAGGAATTTTTAACTTATTACAAGTAGTTTAGCGATTTAGGTTGCCTTCATCGGAGTAAAGAATGCTTGTGTTCTCTGTGACAAAAGTGATTCTCCTTTACTACAAGTCTACAATTCGAATATTTTCTGAGGCAGGTGTTGTTCCAAGAGAGACATTCTATGTCCTATAACTTCTAAATTCTAAGTGAAATTTAAAATTTTAATGAAAGTAACAGAAAAGGGAATTGTGTGCACATTTCACGTCTTCTTGATTCTTGTATGTTCTTGATAGGAATATTAACTTCGTTCTTCTTGTTCATTAGATTATAATTATGGGAAATATTAGAAGTTTCATTCGATATTTGTTACTTTCAAAATGCCATATTTTGGAGTAAGAGTTGTGCTCTCTAAATTCGGAAAGTGATGGAGGAGAGGATTAGGGAGGTGAGACACTGGAAGAGAAGTGGTTTTAATTCTTCAAAGACTAATAATAGATTGGTCACTTGACCATTGAATAAATGTCTGCAATATGTTTGTTTTTGGAATGGTAGAATTATATTTTTTCCTGTTGAAATGTGGGGATGCTAGCGTCTGCAAAAAGAAAGTAAGTTGGTATTCCCAGTATAAACCAGAAAGAAATTTATCCCAGTAGTTTTTAAACTTGGCTATTCATCAGTTAACTCCTTGACGAGCCTCATCCAGCTTCCTCTATTTCTGTCTGACCATCTGCACCTTATACATTTCATATTAAACAAAATTGAATAGGGCATGGAATTACATTTACACATCATACATATGGAAACATGTTATATTATAGATAGCAATAGTTCTATGTGTGTTTGTATCCTTTTTACTCATTCAAATTTAGTTAGTACATTTTAAAATTTTGGAGCAGTTCAGGTAGATTTGGCTTAGGGCTTGCCTCATGCTTTTAATTGGAATTTGGCCCTTAAATTCACATCACATGTTTATCAAGCCTTTTGGAATTATAAATAGTCGTAAAGATTCATCAATGCCTCAGAATAAAAAACTTCTAAGTAGTGCTATTATTGATTCTTATGTTTGCTTTTAACTTCGAGAATAGTTGTTTTATATTTGCTTTTATTCTTGTCCTATAAGGAGTGCTTTATGTTTGCTTCTCATTATAGATATGTTGGTTAAGGGGCCTCATAACATAGAGAATGTATGCCTCATTTTTGGTTTTCTTCAATTAGTGTATGGAACTCCTGTAGTTTAGGAGTGTAAGAGTAACCAAGCATTATACATTATTGGACTGGGATTCTCAACTTTGTGGTGTCTTGATTTTATCTCCTGTCTTTGATCATTTCATAAATAGGGCTACTTTCAGAAAGTTTATTTGATTAATTATTTGTGGCTTGTATAATAATGGAATGGCCCATGCATATGTTTCAGGAATGCTTTATTTGGTGGTGCTCGCCCGCGAGAACTAGTATGTTTTTTTTCTTCATGTATTATCCTAAATGCCAGTTAGATTCATGCTTTACCTTTATTATTGTTGTGTTTTTATCCTGTTAAAATCACCCCTACCCAGTATGGGTGGAATATTTTCTTTTCCTATAATTAATGTGTCTTATAATGCCAACTGCTGCCACTGACATTACTTTTCTTTCATTTTGTCCGTGCTTGGCTTCTCTTTTCATCCTGATAATGTTAACAACCTTTTCCACAGGTGTTGAAGGAGCGAGGGATTGATGATGTGTCAATCAACAGTTATGATGTGGTGGAGCATTCAAATCGGTAAGGACTTGTTCTGTCTGTCTGTACGCTATACCATACCATTTAACTCAATGGTGATACAATTCTTGCTAATTACCAATAAATCTTGTTGCTTGAAGGGTTGAAAACAACATTTTGAGGGCTGAGAAACATCATCCTGAACATTCAAACCAGAGCCGGTACAGTGAAAAGACTGAGGATGGTCATATCGATCAGAGGACTGTCAGAAAAACTGAAAGGAAGGAGCAAAGGGTAGATGGTGAAAGGGTTCATGCACAGAGAAGAAATTGGCGGGGTGATAGTCGGAGAACTGTGAGGGAGACTGATAGGCCACAGGCTTCTGAGAGGCAACCTTCACCTGAGACATGGCGCAAGCCTGTGGAGCAGCAGCCAAAAGCATCTCCAGGTGCTGGTGGCATTCGGTATGGTAGGGGTGCTTCAGCAGTTGAACTTGCACAAGCATTCTCGAGATCTGTATCGGATCCAAAAGTAAATGATAGGTTTTCAGGTCAAAGGGCGCTGAACACAGGAAGCAACAGGACACAAGTTCCTTTTTCACGGCTTGTTGGCCCTACATCAAGGCCTCAGATCAATGGTTATTAAATCTTTGGTGGATAATTGGGAGAATTCGTGCAAAGTGGATTGCCGAGCACTTCATGGAGTGGCTGTACTTTTCACTATTTTCTCCTCATTCTCAACAAACACGAATGAGTGAGAAGATTAAAACAAAGAACTAGTTATGACAATACCAATTTACAATCACCATGTTTTATTGTTTTTATTTATTGCCCCGTATCATTTCTCCCCTAGAAACTAATTTTTTCTGTCTTTGTGGTGGAGAAGGTGAAAGGGCTGTTGCCTTATCAAGACATTGTAGCATGATTAACACCATAAATTTGTTCGTTTTAGTTGTTTCATCATCAATTAGCCATTTTTTGGATATCCTTATCACGGGTTTTTACCAGTAAATCAATCAAAAGTTGAAGTTCGTAATATTCTGTATTGATGCACAATGAGAAAAAGTTTCCGTTGAAAACAAAAAATGCAAAATGAATATGGGAATCAATGCAAACTTACAGTTGGTGAACAAAAAGTTGTGTTGTAAGCTACTTTGAGATTTTCCATGATGTTCATAGATGTGGGGAGAATGCATAGGGTGACTGTTTATTTTCTTACACAAGTGTCTTGATGCGTTGCTTCCTTGAAAATTTAGGTAAGAGCACCGAATTATACAAGTAATCACATAAGTAGTAACGTGAGAAGTAAAAGTCCTATTCACACATTTATCTGATAAGTGGACAATTCAAATATAATATATTGATTAACATGTCATCCCAGTCTTAGAAGAAAAGAATATGTTTTAATATGATAAATTATTTTTACCTTATCCTAAGTACAAAACATAATTAGTTGTTTTCTCTCAATCAAATCAATGCGAAGTTTAAGAATGAAAGAAGAAAAAAAGCAATTAGAAACACTTTGCGATTCGACCATGAATGAAGAATCAATGGAAGAAGAATCTTTAGGCATGTCGGTTGTCCTCAACTTTGTGCATTTGAAACGTGTTAAAATAAGGCCTTAATAATATTTACCTTGACTATTGCTTTTTGCACCCTCTAATATTTCTTTTAGCATCCTATCACTTCCCGGAATTTATTTCCTGGGGATTTTTTTTTCTCGAAAAGCAATCACCCCCTCCTATTACGAAAATATTTTCAGGAGACTTTCTGATGGGTGTAGGAAGCAACAACCATTTCATGTACTTGGACTTTTGTAATAGAAGTGATTAAGCTAATATATTTCAGAATATAAAATGAAAAATACAATTTCAATATAAAATTTTATAGGAGTGCAAGAGGATGGATATCATGGAGATGGAAGAAGTTGTCGTTTTTTTTTTTCAATTTTTTAGTCTTGCTTAAGCCACCTAAAGACGGATAGCAAATGTGCTTATAAAAAATATTAGGCTTTTACTTTTTGCATCTAATTAAATTTCTTCTTGTATCCCATCATTTTGATTTTTTTTTTTTTGAATTTAAATAGTTAAGAATTAAACTTTAAATCCAACACAATTTCATTAAATCAGTTTGTAAGATTATATTTGTATTTATTTATATACTATAAATTAGTTTTTTTAGTTAATATAAGATTTTCAAACACTCAACTCATATATATATATATATATATTTTGTATATAAGACTAGATATTAATAGATGATTCGATAATGATTCAATAAAAAAATGAAATAATATGTTCACTGTATAATAAATGTTGCTAGAATAAGTATTATAATAATAACTTGGATACCAATTTTTATTTTTTTTGAAAGACACTTACTCATCATCTTCTTTTCCAAAGGACATTCACCTATTATGGATTTTCTTTTTAATTTTGACGAAGTGTAGGAAGAAAATTGATAGAATGCACAAACACCCAACTTTTTATCAATTCTTGTGAGCTCAAGTTGAACAAACAAGTTTAATTTATTTTATTTTGTTTTAATGTTAATTGAAGTTCATGAGTTCCTTCTAAATTTCATCATTAAACTAATACCTTCAAAACTAAGAAAAAAAAAACAAATTTAGTGAAAAAGGTAATAAAAAATATATTCAAATTTAAAGAACCATTTATTCTAAACTACACTAAGTTAAGCACAATTAATCTTTAAAAACATAAAAGAGGTAAAATAATTGTATCTAGAATACTGTTCAAAGTATGTATTGATGACAGTTATAACGTGTCAGGATTTGATCAAGTGAACTAGATTGAAGTACACATGGTAAGACTTTTTTCTTTTTTAAAAGCATCGATATACAATGAAAGACTGCAAAAGTTTTCATCCAGGTGTTCTTGTCAAGGTTAGTCTTTATCAATATGACTAGAGTATCATTTTGAATGCCATGTTACATCCACTTGTAAGAGTTTCACTTATTTAAATCAAATAAATTTTAAGCATCAAAATAAACTAAATTAAATAACATTTTATTTGAAATTGACCAATAAATTAAAAAGATTAAATTTTCAATTAAAAATAAAAATAATTTTATTACATTTTTCTATTTCTATCAAGGGATTTTTATAACACATGATATACAATAGAAATTTCTATGAAGGGATTTTTATAAAATTAAGAAAATTGTGGTGTGTAAATAGGAAAAGGAGGTGTGAAAATAACATGTGCCAACTTTGGCCCGTTACTTCTGTACTTGATAATGGACTGCTACTTCCTCTACCTCCCCTTTTCTTAATGCACCCCATATGTTATAGTATCTCCATTTTATCCTTTATGAAAGCATTAAAATCCTGAAATCCTAATTTTACATTCTCTTTCCTTCCTTGCGCATTGAAATTGCCTTTCACCTTCCTTAATTTGGAAAGTATTTCTGAAAATATCTTTCATAACATTCATTTTGAAATACAATTTTTTAATATTTTGAAGCTAACTTTAAAACCAAAGTATTTTTTTTTTGAAATAAGTATTCCAAAAAGTATTTCTTAATCAGAAAAATACCTTCCAGAAGGGATGTTTTGAAATGTTTTAGATTCGAAAATATATTTCGAAACACCCATTCCAAAATATAAAAGAAATTTTCAAAACACCCAATCTGGAAAGCTTTTTTAGATTTGGAAATTTTATTGAAACACTCATTTTGGAATTCTTTTATATTTCAAATTTGAAAATTTTCGGAATAGTGATATTGAAATATTAAAAAAAATTATATTTTAAAATCGATGTTCTGGAAGATATTTCATAACCAAGGATAAAATAGAATATTACAACTTATGACGGTGAAGAAAAAAAGATGGGAGGTGCAGTATGTAACTGCCCTGATCATGTTGGATTGATGGAACAAATTATGTGTTTTAATTTTTTATAATTAAAAGAAACGAAAAAGCAAAGCAAATGCGATGCGACGACGTACTTTACATCGACAGAATAGGAGCAACTCCGCGTGAACTCGTTCTCCGATCCATCGTTGTTTTTCTTTCCTTTTCCGTCGTAAGACTCTCACTGATCAAACACGATTTTCTGTTTCTCCATTATCTTTTGTCATTTCTGGGGCCATTCGATCTTAAGAAGACTTCAAGAGGAACGACATGTTGGAGAAGATTGGGTTGCCACCAAAGCCTTCTCTCCGAGGGAATAATTGGGTGGTTGACGCTTCACACTGCCAGGGATGTTCCTCTCAGTTCACCTTCATCAATCGCAAGGTTTATTTCGATTATCATTTTTCATTTCGATTATTATTTTTTTTTTCGGAGAGGGGGCGTCCTAGTAAACACAGAAACTTTTTGCACTTAGAGAGAATACTCGTGATTTATTTGGGTATTTCAGGAAATCTTAAAGTCGTTAAATTTTCGCTCATTTATTATTCATGAATAATTATAATTTTGTGGCTGGTGTCGTTATTCGTTGTGCTAGTTGGTTTTTGGCTTCAATGTGTCGATATTTGTGTGTGTTTATTCTTGAATTATGCCGATAATTGATTTAGTTGAGTTAGTACATTTGTTTATGAAAGGTGTTTAACTCAGTCAAATATGTCGTTGATCTGTTTGGGATAATCTGGTTAGGGTGATTGATTTTCTTAATCAGTGGTAATTGGATTGAATTGCTGTGATTACTAGAAATATTGGGTACAAAATCTCTTTGTTCTGTGAAGCCGTGTTTCATAGGGGCTACTCATTTTCCTCTTAGTAATGTATATGCAAGATTTTGCTTCCTAAACTCATTCATGTGAAGTTAGAAAATATAATGTCCATGTGACAGTTTTTAAATTCTCCTTCCTTTGTGCATTGCATCTGTAACTTGTCTAAGAGAGGATAACTCACCGTGTATGAAGCGTCCCAGTTGAATCCTTTTTACAAACGGTAGTTTGAAGCTTCATGGAATCCTTGGTTACCATAAATGAATAAAATGCTAGTCTACTTCATTTCATAATTTTGTGCGAAGCATAAGATGATGTTCCATATTTGCTTATGAATCTGTTGAACTCAAACTTAATTCTTTGTCCAAAATTTATTTATTTACATTGCTTGCAATTTTCTTTTACGTTTCAGCATCACTGCAGGAGGTGTGGTGGGATCTTTTGCGGCAGTTGTACTCAGCAAAGAATGGTTTTACGTGGACAAGGTGATTCACCTGTGCGTATCTGTGAACCTTGTAAGAAGCTAGAAGAGGCAGCACGGTTTGAATTGCGACATGGACGTAGACCTGGGAGAGGTATTTTTATTTATTTTTCTTCATATGGCTTTTAAGCTGTGCTATTTTGCGTTAAATTAGACCTCCTTTATTTCACTTTTGTTATTATTTCACAGTTCCATACTTTTTAAATGTTCATTTCAATTTATCCAGGGAGCTTGAAATCAGCACCGAATGATGAAGATGAAGTTTTGAACCAAATTCTTGGTCAAACCAGTGACAAAGTAGCTAGCAGACAAAAATCAGTTGGTATTGCATCTTCTTCAAGCACATCCAATTATGATGGAGAGATACAAAACATTGTCTCGAATGATAAACCTAATCTTTTGGGATCCACCACTCCTGAAGAGTTACGTAAGCAAGCTTTGGAAGAGAAAAAGCAGCACAGAATTCTTAAAGGAGAGGGGAAATCTGGGGAGGCGATGAAAGCTTTTAAGAGAGGGAAGGAGCTTGAGAGGCAGGCTGATGCTTTGGAAATTCATTTAAGGAAGACTCGGAAGAAGAGTTTACCTTCGGGAAACTTGTCTGACTTACATAACAAAGCAAATCCTGTAGAGTCTGACAGAAAAACAAAGTCACTTTCTTATGTTGGCAGAGAAAAGGATGATCTTACTTCTGAACTTAGAGAACTGGGATGGTCTGATATGGATCTACGTAATGAAGACAAAAAGTCAGCAAACTTGAGTTTGGAGGGTGAACTCTCATCAATAATTGGAGAAGTCTTTACAAAATCTGGTGAACAAAAGGTTAGCAGGATTGACAAGTCTCAAGTTGTTGCTCTGAAAAAAAATGCTCTACTGCTGAAGCGCGAGGGTAAGCTTGCAGAAGCCAAAGAGGAACTAAAAAGAGCTAAACTTTTAGAAAAGGAACTTGAAGAACAGGAACTCCTTGCTGGGGCTGAAGATTCTGATGATGAGCTATCAGCATTAATTCAAGGCATGGATGATGACAAAGAATTACTAAATCTGCATGATCATGGACATGGTTTTGATTTTGAACGCCTTTTGGCCACTTCTGATGACCTTGACGGTAATTTTGAAGTGACTGATGAGGATATGATGGACCCTGAAATAGCTGGCGCTTTGGAATCATTAGGCTGGACTGAACCTCAAAATACGTCTTCCAAGTCTCAAACCTTTAACAAAGATGCATTGGTCGATGAAATTCAGTCTCTTAAAAGAGAGGCGCTTAATCAAAAGCGAGCAGGTAATGCCGAAGAAGCAATGAAATTCCTGAAAAAGGCAAAGTTATTAGAAAGGGACCTTAACAGCTATGAACCCGAAGACTATAATAATGTGTCTCAAAAGTCCACATCCTTAAGGAAAAGTGAGCATTTGGAAATTGCTGGTAATGGATCAGACTCCATTAAACTGGATGAGAGAATTACAAGTGCCACTAATAATGTTTCTTCCACTGTGGCACCAAAAAGTAGATTGATGATTCAGAGAGAGCTTTTGAGTTTGAAAAAGAAGGCTCTTACACTAAGAAGGGAAGGGAAAATGAATGAAGCAGAAGAAGAAATGCAGAAGGGTGCTGCACTTGAACGTCAGCTGATGGAGATGGATAATGTATCAAGCCTCAAAACATCACATACAAATACTGCTAATAATGTTCCGGTTACAGTACATAAGCATGATGATTTTAGTATAAATCTTCCACATGAGGAAGGAGGTGAAGATGATGTGACAGATCAAGATATGTCTGATCCCACATATCTTTCACTCCTTAGGGACATGGGTTGGAATGACGACAATAAGGAACTTTCTAACTCTCCAAGCAAGCCTTCGAAGAAAGATGATAATCATTTTGTTCCTGTAAATGAAACTTCTCTAAATAACCATTCTACAAATATCTCAGTTCAAGCTCCAAGAGGTAAAGTTGAAATTCAGAGGGAACTCTTGGGTTTAAAGAGAAAGGCTCTTGCTCTCAGGCGTGAAGGGAAAGTTGAGGATGCAGAAGAAGTTCTTAAAACGGCCAAATCATTAGAAGCACAGATGGTTGAGATGGAAGCTGCAAAGAATAAAGCACCGGTTGTGGCCACTGTGATGAAAGACAAACTTTTCAATCCTCCAGATGATGAAGAAAGTGATGTGGTAGTTTCAGAAGAGGATATGCATGATCCAACATTGAATTCAATTCTTACTGATCTAGGGTGGAAGGATGATGAATCTGAACCTGTGACCGTAAAAGCAGAGCCAGTTAAGGAAGCTGCTGGTAGGTCTACTCATACTATGGATCTATCTGTGCCTGATTTGTCTTCAAGCATTCCTGCTACAGCTTCAAGAAACAAGGGAGAGATTCAAAGAGAACTTTTAGTATTGAAAAGGAAGGCACTTGCATTTAGGCGCAAGGGAGAGATAGAAGAGGCTGATGAAATTTTAAGGCAGGCCAAAATTTTGGAAGCCCAACTAGAAGATTTTGGGAACCAGAACAAGGACTTGTCACTTAATGTTTCTAAGGATAAACAGTCTCTTCCGTCTGAATTGCCTGATTTTAAGGAAAGGCATGGAAATTTGGGAGTTGCTACTGAAGTTGATAATGCTTCAGCCTCGTCTGTGGTTTGGTCAAGTAAGAATAGTTCTGAATCAACATTCGGTTTAGAAAGAATCAACAATGAGTCAAATATTCCCATCTTAAGGAAGTCTGATAATTTACTTCCTGCAACTTCTCACTTTGCAGATGGTAAGCATTCATTGCCTGCTGAGGAGAGTACTTCAAGTGAAAGTCTTTCAAAAAAGATTAAAGCGGAAAACAACCAAGGTCATAGCTCCTCAGCTGGCCACTCTTTGGATGTGCTAGAATTACGAACTGGTGACGTTAGTAACAGTTCTGAAATATTGACTCAAAAACATAAAGAACTTGCTTCAGCTAATTCATCTCAAGCTGGGTCCGCTATTCACTTGGACTCTTCAAAGAATTTCAGCCAGCATACTGATTTAATTGAAAAGCCAAACATAAACAAATCAAATTCTGTACTGGATTATGCTTCTCAGCACCACCTTACCTTGCGTCAGGAAGTTTTGGCTCATAAAAGGAAGGCAGTTTCTTTGAAAAGGGAGGGGAAACTATCAGAAGCTAAGGAGGAACTCTTGCAAGCCAAGCTGCTAGAGAAGCGATTGGAAGATGGAAGTATGCAGCAAGACACTGCCTCTGTGACCAATGTTTCCCAGGCGTCAAATGTTGTAGAAAAGAAACAGGAATCGTCAAATGTTAGTTCAAAACCATTGAGTAGTCGCGAACGATTCAAATTGCAGCAGGAATCTCTTGGGCATAAACGGCAGGCCCTAAAGCTACGGAGGGAAGGCCGGACAGAGGAAGCAGAAGCTTTGTTTGAACGGGCAAAGGCAATTGAAACCCAGTTGGAGGAGTTGACAGCTCAAGATTCTAACAAGTTAGATGGTGTAGATGATGTCACGGTTGAGGATTTTCTCGATCCTCAACTCTTATCTGCTCTGAAAGCTGTTGGACTTGATGATGTAGGCGTTGTATCAAAAGCCCCAGAAAGACAAGAGACTGTGACATCCAATGCTAAAGTTGAAAACTCTAACCAAGAGAGAATTCAGCTAGAAGAAAGAATCAAAGAAGAAAAAGTTAAGGCACTTAATTTGAAACGTTCTGGAAAACAAGCCGAAGCGTTAGATGCTCTTCGACGTGCCAAATTGTATGAAAAGAAGCTAAATTCATTAACCTCTGGTTAATGAAGTAAATACTGCAACTTCAGGGTGGGAAGTCTTCCCTTATTCAAATTGGTAGTTACTTTGAGGTTAGTTGAATTTGTGAACTTTCATTAAAGGAGGACTAGAAGGTGCCCAGGAGGTTTCTCCTTCCCTAAATACACATTTATGTTTGCTTTATTATGCTCATAAATATTGGAGAATGTATACATGATCATTTGCTAGTTACAGTTTTCAGATGTGCTTCTAAACATGAATCAATGTTGTATAATATGTTTACATTTAGTTTATATAAATGTCCATTCCCACGACATATTGCAGGAACAATACCTTCATTTTCATCTAAGAGCTGCTCTCATTATTCCCATTTGTATGGACCCTGTTTTCCGGCAATAGGTTAGATCTTTCTTATCCATTTTCCTTTTAAAATAGCTTCATCGCTGTTGCATTAGTGGGGATCTATGACTGTGTATACCAATGCAAATTGTAGTGACTTTTGGGGCAGTGCTTAATGCATGCAAAACGACTTAACTATTCTGCATAAAATAACGGAATTCAAGAAAAAAGAAAGTAAAAAAGTAAGGGTAAAGTATGTTTTTCAGAGTATAGTTTCATTTTTAACACCATTAAAGTTTTTTGACTGGTCTTTATATATTACTAATTATTTCCTTTAAGGTTTTAACCTTGGGCGTTTAAATTAGCATTAAGGGAAAGAAAAATAAAAAGAAAGGTACCCGAATTGTGATCAACCATACAAAAGATGACCCTAATAGTGTGTATAAACAGGTAACTTAAAAGGATAATTAATTTTTATAAAAAAATAAAATATTTATTTATATGTTGTCGGGGTAACAAAATTGAAACTTTATAATTTTACGAGAATAATTGAATTACTAAAAGTTAGAAAATCTCAAGTTTCATTTTTTTAAAAAAGAAAAGATTTGAGAATTTCAAGTTTTACTTTTAAAAGTAAACATTAAAATTTTTTGTGTTATCAAATTATGTATCTTCTCTTTATATTTTGTTCTTCAACTTAGTTTTGACTGGGACATGTCTATTTGATTATTACTTTTCGGATGATATTCACTCGAGTTGTTGAAATAAGATATTTTCTTTATCTAAATTGTTACTATTATTTTGTTATGTATTATTATTATTTCTCAATCTATACTAAATATGCTTTTCTTGGCCAATGTCATGGATGCTAGATGTGCTAATTCGATGTCGTATAAATAATCTGGATCTATGTCAATTTAACTAAGGACATTTCTTATTACATCTTAATACTTTCTTCCTGCACCTCCATAATTAAAATGAAAAGTCAACTTGGTCAGATATAATCCAATTAAACATTAATTTAATTCTACATAATTTAAATTCTATCAACATTAATTTGATTTGGATGTAATTTAAATTAGAGTCAATCGTTTTTATCTTGATCTAAAACCAACTTATCCAAAGTAATTCATAAATTAACCTGACCCATGAACTTTTGTTGTAATTTTATTTTTATGTCGACTTCTTGATCCTAAAGTTATGTGATACTAAGCGTGATACTCGATTTGGCTTGTATCTATCTTATCGCCATTACAGTCACACACGTGCTTCTTGATTTATCTCAACGTGAACAACGTGGCTCACAAGTCAAATCTCCAATTATCCTTCACTCAATAATGTCAATACTCGATGTGACTTTAATACTGTCGACCACACCATACACCATTCAAGCTCTTGCTTGTCAATAAATTTTTTAATGTTAAATAATTAATAAACGCTTAAATTAAAAAAAAAAAACACATTTAAGCAAACAAAAAATTAAGTCTCTTTTGTACATACTAGTAATATACTTTCACTCAATCTGAAAACAGAAAAAAAAGTTTCAATTTACCTTAATCGAAAATCACAATTAGGGATGAAGTGGAAACATGTTTTATTATCATATTATCACTCCAAAAATAAAATCAATATCTATATTCATCACTGAAATAAAAATTTATACTTATCATTATCTCATATCCAATGGATATACTATTTTTGTCTCCTGTATACCCCACCAAATAATAGATATATTCATATCCATGCCTATCTTCACTAGTGTTTCAATATTGATTAATTAAATTTTATAAAAAAATAACAAAAAAAACTTATCATCATCATTTAATGTCAAATATTTAAAAATACAAATAGCAATTATATAAAAGTAAAAAGCTTATATAAAATATTATAAAAGTAAATATAAATAAAATTTTATAACAACCAACATAATCGTTAATTTTGAAAATATTAATAAAACAAAGTTGATAAATTAAAAAATATTTTTAAATCTTATAAAAGTAAAACAAATATTCAAGTTTAAAAATATTTTAAATATCAATTTTACTTCAACGAAATCTTTTGTTTTATACATTAATAGAGACTATAATATAGTATTTGAATGAAAGCAAACATAAAACAAATATTAAATAAATAATAATTCAAACTTTCACATAGATATTTCATTAAATTATTATATATTATAATAAATTATTATATATTATAATAAATTAAATGGTTTTATACAATTGCAGCAGTAAAATTACATTTATAATAATGAGTTAGAAAATAAAAATAAATATAAAAAAGCATTAAAACAATATTGTATATGATTAACAAAAAGTAAAAATTTCTAGAAACGATTTGATACACCATTAAACTAATTATAGAAAAAAAACAAATGTGTAATTAAGAATATCTTAAAAACATAAACTCCCTTGGAGATGTGAATAAACATTTTAGATGTCAAACTAGTTAAACTATTGAAAAATAATGAAAATTGTTTGAGGAAAAAAAGTTATTCAAATAAAATAAAAATTAAAGATAAAAACGAATAAAGAAGATAATTTTTTATATTATATAGTAAAGTAAATATAGAAGATAAAAACAAATCAAGCAATTAGAAAAAGTGAGAAAAAAATGTGTAATGAAAGAAAAAAAAGGTTACAAAATTAAATATTAGAAATAATATATATATATATATATATATATATATATATATATATATAATGTTAAATATGTTTTTAGTTTCTAAATTTTGACGTGTAACATGTGTTTTCCAACTAACATTAAAGCAATAATGTGTCAAACAGTGTAAACAAGTCATATGCTAAAATGAAACACGTTTGACACATTAATTTTTTTAATTTAATTAGATTAAAAAAACTATATCCATTCCTTTTTAAAGTTTGGGAACCAAAATGTATCAAAACGAATCTTAATTTCGCATCAAAATTTAGGGACTAAAAACATATTTAACTCATGTATATATATAAGTCTTTTATGTTAATAAACTATGAATATTAGAGACAAGGAATGGTTATTGGGACGAGTATGGGGACGGGGACAAAACAAATATGTACATACCCATCCCAGTCCACATATCCAACTAAAAAAAGATCAAGTTTTACCCATATCCAATGAATACAGGAATTCCCCATCAAAACATAAAGGAGTTCATAAAATATTCACGAAATAAGATTTATTTGTCATTTCTAAACCTAACTGGATAACATTCTATATATAGAAAAGTCATTAATAGTTCCCATTAAAGCTGCTCTCATTAGAAAATTTTACTTCCTTAAAACATCGAACATTTAAATATCATTTTATGACTTATTCAAATAATCAATCAAAGGCTCCAAATAAAAATTTATGAATGTCTATTGAATTTGATGGACCTAATATTAGACACGTTTAAAACATATAAGACTTTGTCATAAGATCTCGGGTGAAAGATTGTATGGAGTAACAATTATAGGCCAACAAAATATCCTGATGATGATGTCTAAATGTACAGATTAAATCTATCCGAACATAGGCCAAGTCGAACCTTACGGGGATTACTAGTGAAGGATGGAAGTTTTTGGTCAAAGTACTTCCAAGCTTCACCATCAAATGAATGATGTGACATGCCTTGTATTTTGTTCACATCATGACATGTCATATTTTGTGTTGTTTACATTGAAACAAACATTCTTTATGATATAAAACATAAAATTAAATGAAATTGGTTTTTTTGCCTTTGTCTTGGATGAATTATGTGATACTGAGGTTGCCTACAAAATTTACATTGAAGCAATGATGCATAAATTTTGCTACTATAATGTCATGTAAAAGCATACAATCATTTACACAAGAATCAGTCTTCTTATCCTTCAATCCTAACTTCGAAACTTGTTGGGTGTAACAAGGAGGAGTTGTTAAAAATGGTGACCCACACAAATAATTTTACTCTTCAATTCATTGTGGGTGATTTTCATTAAACCTTGGCAACCTTTAAATAGGTGCAAATCGGGCCTTAGGCCAATACAAATAATAAAATCTGACACTAAAATATCAACTCACTTAAAAATAAAATCTGCTTATTCTATCATAAAATAATATTCTACCTATATAAATAGAAAATCATAACTAACCATCCCTATTTTATCTCTATCAAATCAAACTAAATATTACTAGACCAAAAACTAATAAAATAAGATTTAAACAAAATTATTAATAAAACCCTAAAATTTAAGTTTATCCCAACAAACTCCCCCATAAACTTAAAATTTTCATCCTTTATTCTCGACTTCTGCTCCCACACCTCTTCTCCTCATTCTTCTCCTAATTCTTCTATTAGGATCGTCTACGGCCTTGAGTGTTCCGAACTTCTCCCCTTCAGGTTTGAACTAGTGGCTAAAATCTTCGCTGCCGGTGCGCCTCCAGAACCTTATCAAAGTCTTCAACCACGAGCTTTGATAGGTCCTTCGACTCCTCGGCGACGCACACAAAAATCTCGAAATCATCTGTCAATGATTTCAAACTCTTCTCTACAACTCGGCTAGCAGGCAACGACTCTCCATTTTTTTCAAGTTTATTTGCCACCTTCTCCTTCAAAGTTTCAAACTCCGCTTCTCAGAGTTTGAAGCCGATCTTGCCTAACACAATTGTCCCCTGTACGCATCTTTTGAAGATGCATCTTTTGCTATCTTCTCACCATTGTGGACTCGTCTACAATCTCATAGAACCTGTCCTTCACAAATTTGGGTCTGCTCCATGGGTTCTCGTTTCCCACACAATACCAATTCCAGACTCTAATTACCATAGTTAACTCTCTCTGCCAGAAAACACTATTTGCAAGATTAGCCATCTCTTACTCTCTCTTTCTCCTTTCTTTTTTACTTTCTTTTTCGAACATCCTTTCTTTTTTACTTTCTTTTTCGGACACTCATACTCTTCCCGCTCTATCTTTTCTCTCTCTGGGTATATGACTCTCCCTTCTCTCACTTTTTTCTCTCTCAGTATTTGACTCTACCAACTCTCCTCACTCTCGATATTAAAAAAAAGGCTCTGATACCACTGCTGGGTGTAACAAGGAGGATTTGTTAAAAACGGTGACCCACACAAATAATTTTACTCTTCAATTCATTATGGGGGATTTTCATTAAACATTGACAACCTTTAAATAGGTGCAAATCGGGCCTTGGGCCAATACAAATAATAAAAACTGATACTAAAATATCAACTCACTTAAAAATAAAATCTGCTTATTCTATCATAAAATAATATTCTACCTAGATAAACAGAAAATCATAACTACCCATCCCTATTTTATCTCTATCAAATCAAACTAAATATTACTAGACCCAAAACTAATAAAATAAGATTTAAACAAAATTATTAATAAAACCCTAAAATTTAAGTTTATCCCAACAAAACTAATATCTTGAATTCATACTAATTGTTTGGCAAAGAAGTATTTGATGGTGTTAGATCTAGAAAGATTTTTGAAATGAAGTCAAATCATTTTGGTTGGGAACATTCAAATTCGATTAGCAAGCCAAAAGTCCAATGCATATTGACAGTTTTGACTCTGTTGCCCCTTCAAATACAAATTCATTTTTCTATGCCAATAAATTGTAAAACCTTTGAGTGGATTTATTTGGAGACTCTATTACTAGACGTCATTTTGTTGTAGACATCGAATGAGACCTGTAAACGACGTCTAACTATTGAGTTTATTTACAACAATGCCATCGATCATTGTTAACGTTGGCCGTTTTGTTATTAGACGTTGAATGTGTGACGTTATACGTTGTTTTCGTATTATTCACCATCTCTTGCATATACATAAATTGATCCTTTTTAGAGGTATGTACAACAATGATTGAACTAGGAAAGCAACTTTCATGTTTAGTCAAATCAAATGAGGGCATTTTCCTCCAATGATTCGTCCAAGTAATTTAGCCTCAATCCTTGTTTGTATTGGTGAACTTTAAGGACCTCATTTTTCAAAAAAGCATAATATTTATATTGTCAAGTTGTTTGGACAAACTCTTCAACTCTTAAGTCACAAGTTTTCTTTTTCCTACCACTATAACAATGATTAAAATTTAGATGTTAAATTTCTTTTGTTATGTTGTAGGACTCCTTGGTTTGAAAATATCCCAAGGTACTTTCACTTCATAAGGTTGTTAGAACATTCTTCCTACTATAATTTGACGGCTTGAACACCCTGGATAGGTTCATGCTATTGGATCCGAAGTAGGGATTTGCCACTATTTTGGAGGCTTCCACTGTTAATCTTCCAACACCTACAATGTTAAGTATGAAGAAAGATTGATAGAGAAAATCACTCGAAAGGTCAAAGCGAAACTCTATGATGAAGTCATTGAGTAAGTGACTGAAAGAGTTATGCGCAAAATCTAGTAGCAGTTTGATAGTTATGCCATCCGTCTGCAAGTATCTCTTCCACCAAAACCTTTTGTGCCCCTATAGGTAAAATTAATAATCATTTTGTGCTAAGTTATGAATTTAATAATAATAATTTCATAAAATAAAACTAACATTGACTTTGACAGGTAGAAGCGAAAATGAGAGTTTTTCAGGTCCACCTCCACTAGGGGATGACAAGAATGACACTCGTCTGTGTCAACTATATGTTGCATATGGTGCATGGAGGACTGATTGAGACCGTACCAGAATTAAATTTAATGTTCAATTAAATGCAGTATAACTAGGAGAATGACCCCTAGGTCGTCTCTCAAGAACCAACTGTGGTTCAAGAAATAGGTCGAACACTTGGTGGGGGAGTTATGTGGACAATTTTGTGACTAGCAATAACAAACCAAAACACGAAATTCACACAATTCAAAGATAGTTTGGTCATTAACTCATTTACAACACTTCCAATCCTCGATTAACCATCATTAATCACTTCTCTCACCCTATTCCAACACCAATCAATCAACTAAGCGAAAATTAATTGGGTTTTCATAAAATCGAATTAATCAAACAAATTGCACATATTTAATCAATCTTGCACCAAACAGATTAATTAACTAAGCGATAATTAACCCACATTAGACCACTAAGCGTGTTCTAATCTCCAATGCACAACAGATTCAATGCAATGCAAGGTAAAGTGCAATAGATTCACGTTAAATGCACATAAATCTCAAGAAAAACATTGTAACGTCACTAATGACCAAACCAAGCCGATTAAACTTCCATTAGCACGAATTCAAGACAGACCCAAGCATTAAAAATGCAATTACAGAACAAAAACAACAAGGAAAACGAAAACCCTAATCCTTAAACGAAAATGAAACCCAAATACTAGAATTTAGTAGAATACGAAATTAAATGCACCAATCAAACTTAGAAAACGAAATGGAATTGAAACTTAAGTGCAGAAACGAAAATGAATGCTGGAACCAAATGGAAAACAAAATTTAAAGTGGAGAATGCAAGTGTTGAGACATAAACGAAATGGAGAATTTCATTAAAACAGAATTCAAGTTCAATACAATGAAGAAATAAAGAGGAAAACAAAAGTAGAAGACGAACTTAAAACTTGGAGAGCTCTCTCTGTCCAAGAACAAGCAAAAATGTAAATGAGAAAGTGTGGGAGAGTGAGTGAGTCTTTAGGGGTCTGCCCCCTTTTTCACAAAACCCTAGGTCATATTTCACTAATGGGCCTCTCCAAAAGTGGTCAAAAACGGCCCAAAATCTAAATCTGCTCAAAAATCCTAAAAAACAAAATTACATTTTAATTTTAAACTAAAATGTTGATGTGACAAGTGAAAAATTACGTGGCAGCTCTTTAATGTCTCAAAATATACCTCCAAAAGTTCCCTTACAATTAACAATGACAATAATAAGCTTAAGATAATTCAAATTAATTAAAATAAGAATTTCTGGTCAAATTAAGCACAACTAGCAAAAATGGGAAATAATGGACATTCAAGCATAATTCCCTAATTTAATATAGTACAATAAGCTAATTGAAGTCAAGAAAATATTGATTCATCAAGGACACTTGTGGCATGTGGAACAATATTTAAGGCACCCACATTTCTTCATGATATGGAGCTATCAATGAGGTTATGGTCATGATAGAAGAAGTTCTCATAGCATATGCTTTAGTTCCTATGCCAAAAAATGAGGTATATACTATGAAACAAACATTTCAATCTTTCCTCAACTGAACTAAATATTTGGTTGTTCTATTTATGATCTTCACGAACAAACTCTTAAACCTATCTTAGACCACTCTATTTTTAAGTTTACATTTTATTTATATTCGTACTTAAATTGGTTTCCATGTAACAACAGAAGCATTGAGATTAAAGTCCTAAACCAAAAAGATTCATCTATCTTTTAACGATCCTCTTGGTGTAGTCCACCACCTTGCTGCCATCATAAACGATGAGTCAATGCCAGTTTCATGGGATTCTAATGTATTTGGGAGAGGGTTATCTCTTACTGTACTTGTATAAGGAAGATTTCTAAGAGCTTGCGTTAGGGACATAAGAACTTAATATTACCTTTATTGTGTTATGAATGATGTAAGTCTCTAGTGCATATTTTATATTTAATTGATTTAGTAATTACTTATATGAAATAAATGTTTGATGTTAAGGATATGTATGATGTCACTAAGAATACGAGGTTGAGTGGGTTCATATACCCTAAATTCCTAAATGAAGGCAATCAATTTTATCACACCCATGTATACGTCACTAAATGCATTGAACGAGGAAAGAAAATATATTTTATTCCTTATATTGGTTCACAAGTGTAGTTTGTTGACTTGTAATTATAATTCATCATTTTAAGATATAATAATGAAGTTATTCTTAATTCAGAAGCCATTCGCAACAACTTGTAGTTTCCTTGATGGACATATTTAAAGTGAAATGATAGAAAATTGTCATATTGTTGTACATAGATTTTTGCTGATAGTGATTGCAATTTATATAATGTGATGCTTCTGGCTATATATATTTTCTGTCTAGGTTTGATATATAGGGAGAAATAAAAGCCAAACAATTATTTCAAAAAACTACTACATTAGGTTTTGGTTATTACCAAAACTAAAGCATAAAGTAGATATTAGGGTTCGGTTCTCGTAATAATCGAAGCCTAATCCCTTTCTGATTTTAAAAATTATTTAATTTTAAAGATATTAAGCTTCAATTATTTGGAGAACTGAAGTCTAACTTTTATTTAAAATTAAATATTTTTAAAATCAGAATGGAATTAAGCTTCAGCTGTTTGAAAAACCAAAGACTAACATCTACATAAAATTTAATAATTTTTTTAAAATCAGAAGAGGATTAGGCTTCCATTATTAATAGAACTAAAACTTAATACCCTTTTATTTTTTTGTTGTTTTTACGCTTGTTCTCTTTTCTACAATAATATATTATTTTGTTATAAACATGGATGGTGGTGGAAAATGTCAGACATATAACAGGAGTAGTTTAAACGATAATATATATCATTTTGAAAAATTATATTAATTATAATACATTTGTTATGGAATAACTTGTGATTATTTTTTTATTTTAATTATATATATATATATATATATGACTTTATTTATCATGAAGTAGTAGTGAGTTAAGAGCTTACAATTTGTGAAAATTTGGGATTGTTATTGGATATAATTAATTACATTAATATTTTTATGTGAGAAGAAATAAATAAAATAAAAGGGTCTTAAGATTTAAAAAGAGTTAAAAAGCTTACATGGACTAAAAAAATCATATTTGTAGAGTTAAAATAATATTTAAATCTAGAAATGGTTTTTTGAAAAAGTAGAAGGCATGTTATTCAATTTTGTGCTTTTGTTTTCTTTGAAATTAGTTAATTTTGATAGATTAAAATTATTTTTAATATTTTTTAAAATACTAAAATTCTTATATTTTAAAAATATAGTAGAAAGACTACTCTGAAAAAAAAGAGAGATTTCAAATTCATGATATTCATTCCAAGAAATTAGGAACCATTCATCCGATGTGTTTTATTTTTAGTTATAATGTGAACATAGTGAGATGAAATCTTAAGTTGAAGATAGTATTGTGAGCTACTTTGGCTGAGAGTGATGAGTTGGCGTGGGACATGATGCGTGACATGCGTGAGTAGTGGAAATTTTAGGTGTGATATATAGATGAAATAAATCTTTTCCTAATTAGTAATTTTCAGTTCCTTTTAAAACACAAAAATAGGAAGTGTTAGTAGATTGATTATTAGAAACAATGTACATTGGTATTGGATATTATATGTGTAGAGTATTGTAGGGCTTTTATTTTTTTTATTATTATGGAGATTAAAACAAAAAAAAAAGAATAATTGTATTTCTTTAGATGAAAACGATGATCTTTGAAACATCCCAAAAATATATGTATGTTTATATCATGTGGAATGCATCATATGTAATAAAGTAAAGCAGTTAAGAGTAGAAGTATGATGAAGTATTATAAGATACAGTCATCCAAAATAAAAGGGAATTAAAAGCTCTACATATTGTTATAGAGTCTTTCAAAAAGAAGAGAAGGAAAGAAGACTAAGTTATATACAATAGGTAATAACTAAGCTACACTACTTTGCAGCATCAGCAGTGTGTGGGATATCTTGTCCATCTAGTATTTGCTCCAAAGGGCCTCTGAAACCTCTGCTCACATCCAATTAGGATGATCATTGCAAAATAAAACAAACACATTACCAAACAGGCAACAAACAAAGCAAGGGTAAGCTAGATTTCAAAAGGAAACAAGTTAACTAAGAGATTATCAAACTAAAAGAGGCATACAAGAATTACAAGCATGGAAGAACAAGTTAATTAAGTTATGAGTTGTGATTTTATTAAGTGGTGTTAGACTTAGACTCGTCCGGACTTAGAATGAATATCGAGCTATGGCGGGTCATGCACTTGTGGTGGCCTCTACTGCTTTGCAAAGCCATTGCCAATGGGTTTCACCCTACCACACACAAGGTTAGTCCATTATCACTCACCTTGGCCCATATACAATGGAGACAACCAAGACTAGGACCCCCTAATGCTCTTCACCACATGAACTAATCTTCTCTAAGTGAGATTGAATAGTCATTAGAGCTTTAAGGGCAACCCCCAAGACTGAGCTACCTATATTCATTCCAGTACTTAACATGATATCACTCATCTTGGCCCATATAAAATGGAGACACCCAAGATTGAGCTTCCTATATCCATTTTCATAACTTAATTTGAATCACTCATTCTTGGCCCATATAAAATGGAGACACCCAAGATTGAGCTTCCTATATTCATTCCAGAAACTTAACTTATATCTCACCAAGAGATGTACTTAACTCTTTTGAATCATTTCTCAAACCATACCAAACTTTACTTACTTTGATTTCTTAAGTTTTAGACACGTTAATGTTAACTTAATTTGATTTTGAACAATCTTTACTTATTTAATTCATAACATACCAAGATTAATCATACAAGATTAGTTACCAATCATACACACTGCACAGATCAAGAAAAGAATGAAAAATATCAAAACAGGGTACAAGGATTCGCTACAGGACTATCTGCCTGTGCTTTTAGCTTAGGCGAGAAAAATCTAGCTTGGGCGAAATTGACAGGGCTCTCTGCCTGTGCTTCTAGCTTAAGCGAGAAAAATCTAGCTTGGGCGAAATTGACAACTCACATACTCATATTTTGATCTAGACCATATTTTGAACTTGGGACACTTCTAACATGAGCTAGGGATGATTTTGGACTTGTTTGATGGTTCACACAGGTTCCTAACACTAAATCCTTAACAATTATGTATTGATTTATGATCTAACATTAAAAGTTCATCTACTTAGAGGCTTGATTTCTAATTCACTACTTGGGAGCTGTTTCAGACTAATTTGATGTTGCTAACAAGTCATATATAACTTAAATGAGTTACTCAAATGGTCAAACTCAGTCCCCAACCCCTACTCTACCAATTCACTACTCCACTTTCCCAATTAGAACTTAACCTATACTATTAACTTATCTATTTACCTATCAATCTGCCTACTTAAATTATACTTCCTACAATCATTATCCCATCACACATATAATCCAATGAGATTCATAATTTCATAATACTCTCAATCACATAATTCCTTAACTAAAGAAATGCATTCCAACACACAAACACATCAATTCAGAACAACAGGAACCGATTCTACTATACAATTTATGCATGTAGTGATTAAATGTTCTTAAACACAAATTCAGCACATGCAATTTAATATTCTACAAGCAAGAGTTCAATCTAGCTTCCCTTACCTCTATCTTGAATAACACAACTCACAAGAAGATTGAAATCAACACCTTGCACCCTAGTGAAATTTGAAAGTACCTATAAATCCCTAATTGGACATAGAAATTAGGTTTTAGGATATGCTTAGAGTTAAACTTTGAGGAAAACATAGAACCAGTCACATGCAACATGATAGATTGCATGATCACAGTTCAGAAACACAGAGAGAAGAAGGGGAAACACTTACCGGACGGAAACATCAAAATCGATCGGTGAAGTTGAAGCCCACTACAGTATGAGTGCTTGAATATCACCTAACCAGAATTCAAACGGTTCATTGATTTGAAATGGGTTGGATATGATGTAGAACAAGGAGGAAGAAAAGGTTGAAAGGAGACAGTGGTTTATCAGAAGACAAAATGGAACAAAAACTTAGAAAGTCCCAAGTTATTGGTGTCCTTAGCATTTAACCAATTGTTTGCTGCCGCATGGACATTCCCAATATTGTGTTTTTCTCAGACTTTACAATCTTTATGTAATTTTTGTCAATTTAATTTTTAAATTTTGATATTTTAACTTGACCTCTCAATAATTTAAAATATTATATATAATTTTTTCATAACAAACCTTTCATTATGGTATATATAGATATGATGCTAATAAAATGAGAATATGGTTGTTACATAAATTCTCAAACAGCATCTCTATACAAAACGTGTTATTTTGTCTTTGAAGTTTTTCCTTGTTTATCACGGTTATCATGCAAAAAGATAAACTAATTAGCTTTTCCATCTTGGGATAGGAAGAGAATATTTTGTTTCATTAAAATGATGATAATGACTATTCAGGAATGCTTCAATAGATATTAATATCTCAGCTTCTAAAAAAGATAACGTTTTGAACGAGTGGTGTCCCATCCTCCAATAAAAGTCGGAAAAAATGGACCAGCTTCATTAGTTCTGTGGTTTGTATTCTCTATAGCCATGGTCCCTTCACACCAACTCTACAGTGAATTTCCAAATAACACATTGTACATCACCCCCAAATTGTCGACACTGATTAACATCTTCACTCCTCACACTACTATAAATGTACCAAATTATGGTCATTCATCTCACAACTGTCTCTCTCTCTCTATCTATCTATCTGCTTCATCTGAATTGGCGTTTTTGGTCATGGCACTACATTTCCAGTCCTGCATTTTTTCTTCCAAACCTCAAATTCTTGCACCAAACTCTCAACTTTCTGGATATCACAACAACCCTGCCAAACTTGATGCTCTTCACTTCGCCAACAAATGGAACTTTCTTCAAGAGGAAACCTCTAACACACAACTATATAAAACGGTAGGTCAAAATTTCAGCTTTTGCTTCATGGCTCTGTGAGGTTATTCATTACAAAGAAATTATATATTTTAAAAAACTTTGAAACATTTTTATCATATAATATTTAATTTTGTCACTTTATCTAATATAGAATTTATTCTCAAACTTAGATTATTTTTAATCTTCTTCGTCGAACCTGAAAATGATAATCAGATCGATCACACACACAAAAAAACAACACACAATCATATATATATGCCATGCATGAAGGGTTGAAGTGATTATTTAGTTTCCTTTGCAGGGAGATCTGAGCACGAGTCTCTTAGAGAAAGTGGAGGTGGTGAAGAATGAAGTTTGGAAAACAGTGGATGAAAGCTCATTGGAAGGTTTGTGCATGATTGATGTAATTCAGCGCTTAAATATTGATTACCACTTCCAAGACGAAATTGAAACATTCCTAGAGAAGCAGTATGCGAATTACAGTAGGGTTGGGAGTGGTTATGGTAATCATATTCATGAGATTGCACTTCGATTCAGGCTATTCAGACAACATGGTTACTTTGCGCCCTCAGGTTGGTTCTACTTAACTTTATATTTCCACGTGTCTACATGTTCATTCACTCATTCCTATACTACACTGACACTTATATGCTAAAAGTCACATACGTGTCCGCCAAGAAATTATTACCTATATTTAAAGAAACAATCATCATAGTTTGATAACCATAAATTTTTATATTTATTTCACATTATTTTTTATTTTTAAACTTTTTTCTTTTTTTTAAAAAATATAAAACAATTTATTTCTTTATAACTTTTATTTTTATATTATATGTCAAATAAACGTAATATGTGATTTTATTATTACCTTTAAACAAAATTTTCTGAGTCCAAAAGATTTTGAAACTAACGACACTCAGACTAATAAATGAGAAAATTTTCTAATCCTGCAAAACCAAGGGCACAGTTTTTATTTATTTATTTTCTTCTTTCTCTTCCATGCTGCGGGAGCAAACATGGTTGGTTTCCCTTTTGGTATTATTTGAAGGCTAAAATGTCTGTTCGTTGGAAACATGACAGAGGTGTTTGAAAAGTTCACCAACAAAGAGAGAAAAATCAGGCCAGAACTTAGTGAAAATATCAAGGGGATGGTAGACATACATGAAGCTTCACAGTTAGCCGTAGCAGGGGAAGATATACTTGCTGAAGCAGAAAAATTTAGTGGCAAGGTCCTAAAGGAAAAGGTAGATTGCATCGACAGTCATGGAGATCAGTTTGTGAAGAGAACCTTAGAACACCCTTTTCACAAAAGCTTGCCCTTATTTACCGCTACAAAGTTCTTGGGCGATTTTCATGACAAGAATCTATGGCTAAGTTCCTTTCGAGAGATTGCAAAAATGGATTTCAGTTTGCTACAGTTCTCGTACCATCGAGAGATTGGTCAAATTACAAAGTATGATGGATGTTTAATTCAATTGATGAACTAAGCTATCTTGTTATGATTATCAGTCCTTACAGTTGAATCATTTTTGCAGATGGTGGACCGGGCTTGGTTTAGCCAACGAGTTAGTGTATGCGAGAAACCAACCCCTTAAATGGTACATTTGGTCGTTGGCATGCTTTGCGGATCGTACTTTCTCAGAAGAAAGGATTGAGCTCACAAAACCAATATCTTTGATATACATAATAGATGACATTTTCGATGTTTATGGGACTCTAGATGAGTTAACTCTGTTCACAGAAGCTGTTTGCAGGTGGGTAAATGAAACCACTTATTCACTGTAAAAGTTTTCATAGATCAAATTACAGACAAAGACTAAGAAAGAACAATGCAGATGGGATATTACAGGCGTTGAACAACTTCCAGATTACATGAAGACATGTTTCAGTGTCCTCTATAATCTCACAAATGAAATCAGCTCCAAGGTCTATCAGAAGCACGGCTGGAACCCCATACACTCACTACAAAATGCGGTAAAAGAATACCCACATATGGGTTAATTTTATATTCAAAACTGTAAACACTTTCTTGACAAAGATTTGTGAGCTTTTTTTCCCTCGAACTTATAAGCACGCATATGCAAGAAATTTGGTTTATATCTATAAATTGAAAATTATATCAGAATTGAACGGTTACATCTTGATGATCATATGGAATGTAAAAGAGACGATGATTTTTGTGCAGTGGAAGAGTTTGTGCAAAGCCTTCCTAGTTGAAGCAAAATGGTTTGGCTCTGGGAAGTTGCCCAGTGCTGAAGAATACTTAGAGAATGGGATAGTAAGCTCTGGAGTGCACATTGTGATGGTTCACACTTTCTTTCTTTTGGGTGAGGGATTAACCGAGGAAAATGTTCAGATCATAGACGGAAACCCTGACATCATTTCTTCCCCAGCAACAATTCTCCGACTCTGGGATGACTTGGGAAATGCACAGGTAAACAGATTTTATGTGTTCATTCAGTTAACTTATAGGTTGTAAATTATTATTGTGGTATTATATGAGTCTCAATTTTATAAATTAGTAATACCACTGGTATTGTTGTAAAGGATGAGAATCAAAAAGGCAATGATGGATCGTATGTGAATTGTCTGATGAATGAAAAGGCAGAGTACACGAGAGAAGTAGCAAGAGAAAGAGTGATGAGTAAGATCAGTGATGCATGGAAGAACCTCAACCAAGAGTGCTTCTTTCATAAACATTTCCATCCAACATTCACTAAGGCTTCACTCAATGTCGCAAGGATGGTGCCATTGATGTATAGTTACGATGACAGACAGTCCCTTCCAGGACTAGAGGAGCAAGTCAAGTCCTTGCTTTATGATAATTTTCTTTAATTTATAGTAATCCAATGATGTTGGTTTAAGAAGGCCACACTCTTCAAGGAACACCTCCTTAATGGTTTACTACTTTACCGTAGTTCTATTGAGAACGAGTTTATATGGAAAATAAATACATGTTCAGGTGTTATTTGATAGGAATGTAATTCAATATTTCATTAAATGTATTTTGTATGATCATAAATATAAAATTCTAGTTGCAATGTAGTTAACTGTTCTAGCAAGGAAATATGGGTATCCCTAAGCTAGATGTTGCTTTCTACCTTATCTCTTTGTGTCCCTTTTAAGCCTCAAGAGTTAATAATAATTGTCCAATCACTTCTTTTCAATCGTTACCTTTTCATGCCAACCACACCTTTTCTTGCCTATAACTATTAGGAAAATATTTGTTTAACACCATGCTTTGACACAAATTTGACACCGGTCCACGTGTCAAATTTGTATTGGATGGCTGAAGGTGTTTTAAAAATGATATTTGCAAAAGCACAGAAGGGTAGAATAGGCATTGTGATGGCATGAATGAAAATTGAATTTGGCGGTTTCATTTTTCATCTTTCACTTTCACTTTCGTTCTTTGACCATCGTTGTTCTCTCCCATTCACAATCTCTCCCATTCGACTCTGCCATTCTCCCATTCGGGCATCTCCCATTCTCCCATTCGACTCCCATTCTCCCATTCGGCCTCTCTTCATTGTCGTGTACCATTGCGTCGTTCATCTCTGCATTGCGGTGGTATTGGTCATCGAAAGGCATCGAAAGGCGTCATCTCAAGCAAAAGTGTCGTTTTGCTTTGACTTTGTACGGGTAAGTTGTGTTTGGCGTTTTGGGTGTGTTTAGGGTTTAGGGTTCGTTTGTTCTTTTGGGTGGAACCGTAGGTTATTATTGTTTGATGTTAGGTTTTTGTTTGTTGTGAATCCTAATGTAGCAATGATTTATTGTGCAGTTGAAATGGCGTCGGGTAACCCAAAGGTAAGTTAAATTTTAGGTAATATTTATAGTTTTGATTTTTTATAGTAAGTAATAAAAATTTATTTTTAATGTTTGGTAGTGACGGGTTCGAATGTCTGTGGATTCATCTTTGATTGTCTTAATGAATGGGTTACTGAGAAAAGAGCATGTGGAACGAATTGGTATGACACCGTTTCATTGGTGTTTGCGACTACGTAAGGCTTTGGAGATTAACTGTGAGTTATTGAAGGTTATGGTATGTAGGTGGGCTAGGCATGATGTTAGCTTTAGGTTGAGTCATCAATTGGTTCCATTTACAGTTTTAGATGTTTTCATGACCATTGGTTTAGATATAGGTGGTTTAGAATTCTCGTCTGATGAATGTATAGAAAGTTTGGTTGGAGAAATGTTTAATAAAAAAAGCACAACTTTGAAAGAATTGGTTGACATGTTTAATGTCATTGTTATAAACGAAAAGACAGACGTTGACGTTGTTTGTAGGTTGTATATATTTGTGTGTTTGGTTGTCTTTTTCTTTCCTAGGAAGTCTAAGATAGTTGCTAACATGCCATCAAAAGTCTTAGATGACCTAGATAGTCTCTATTTATATGATTGGGCTACCGGTGTACATAAACACCTTATTGATAGTTTGAATAAAGCTATGAAAAAAATAATGGTCGGAGGTATCACAAGCGCACTGGGTCTAAGTGGGAATGTCGCGGTATTGCAGGTAAAATTCTTTGTAGTTGTTTAAGTGAATGAATAGAATTTTTTACATTTTGATAAATGTGTGAATGAATTTTTTTTTCAAATTGTAGGCTTGGGCTGTAGAGAGATTTTTGTTGGATGGTAATCGAATTCATAGGGATTTACCTCGCATGCTGCGTTGGTTCCACTATAAGGCACGGTCATACGAAATATTAATGATATTTTTTGGACTGGAAAGTAAGTATTTGATGTAAGTTTTGTATAAATTTTGATGATTTGAATGCACTGTTGAATTTGTTTGCATGTTTGTAGTTTAAGGTGGAAGTGGTATGTTGGCGAGCGTGTCCGTGACATGCCCGAAATCAAAGCTGCTTTTGAGCTGTTTGATGGAGGGATAGGTGTGGCACAATTGCCAAAACGATGTAGAGTTGAGGAAACTGATGATGATAGCTCCGATGATGACACCTTTGAAGCAAACCTTGACGAGATATTGAAGAAAAATAATGAAGAAATGATGGCCTTGAATTCAAGGATAGTTTTTTTGAAGAATGAGCTATTTAAAATTCGTGAAATTCCAAATTTGAATGAAGAAGGTGTTTGAGGAGTTGAAGAAGAACCTTTAGGTGGAGGTAATGAAGAACCTTTAGGTAGATTTACTGAAGAACCTTTAGGTGGAGGTAATGAAGAACCTTTAGGTGGAGTTAATGAAGAACCTTTAGGTGGAATTAATGAAGAACCTTTAGGTGGAGGTAATGAAGAAGCCTTCAATGAAGAACCTTTGGCTGAAGGTGAACAACATGTTGTAAACGTTGTTGAAATTGTTGACAATGAAGAACCGGAGGCACCGCAACCATTGGCAATCATACCTCTGCGTGCAGTTGCTGGTGATCCAAGGCCTAACGTCAATGCTGACCAACTTTACATTGTCGTGAGCGTAAGGGATAGACCATAGAGGTAAGTCATGATAATTTTGTTTAATGTATTCTTATGGTCATAGTTTTTTATTCAAAAGTACATTTGTTTTTTATCAGGACCGTCTGTGATATAATTGGCCAGACATTGAGCACAACATGTATTCATTCCTTAGTTCCTTACGAAAAGGTTGATAACATGGTAAGTGTGTTACGTCATTAGTTGATTTATACTGTGCATATTAATTGGAAAAAATAGAGCGGTTCTCTATTTTTTCGTATGTTAGAAGATCGTTTCTGCCTTTCTGTCATGTCTTTTAATAGCCAATTAACTTCATTACAACGGCGCCAAAAACTTGATAACTTTTTGACAAGTATACCAAATCGTTACAAGTAATACAATGATAAAGTCCAGTATCATTCTCCAAAGGGAATTTGAGTTAAGTTGTTCAATTAAAATTATTTATCAAAATCAATTTAACAACAACAAATGACAATTTGATTCAGTGAACTAGAAGTAAGAAATTAACAGAATATTTAAATTTGAAATTAAAAGTTGGAAGAAAGCTTCGTTGGAATTGAATTCATGACTAACATCACAGTAACTCATATGAACAATATAAGTTGCATTCAAACATTAACATCATTGTATCTTGGTTTAATCCCTTAAAGCAAGTTCTAAAGAATTATGCTTAATTATTAATTCCTTAAGTAATTAAACATAACCTCTGCATTAAGATCTGATGTTTATCAATGACCAGAAGAATTGAAACTATTCCTACATTGTTCCTTCTGATTGCTTTTCTTACATTCATACTTAAATTTACTTCCCAGTACAATTTGAATATATTAGATATATCATACTTCCATATAATGACAAGTAAAACAAGAAAAACATATGAACACAACATATATATTGAACAGGAAGTTTACATTAATTGTCAGCCATTACATTCAATTCCAACGAACAAAAATTTAGCCTATCCTAGACATCACAAACGTACTCATTTCAACAATTTCTTGCATAATGTGCAGTCTTGATGTCTTGAGAGGTCTCCTGAACTTCTCCAGAGCGGTTCTCTATTTTTTCGTATGTCAGAAGATTGTTTCTGCCTTTCTATCACGTCTTTTAATAGCCAATTAACTTCATTAATTCGCTTAGCGCACAAGAGTGTGTACGCTGTGCGAATTTCTTTTAATTCTGCACTAAAACTGCTGTTATTCGCTCAGCGCACAAGTATATGTGCGCTATGCGAATTTCCAAATTGTTGGCTTCTTTAACTGTCGTGATTCGCTCAGGCCTTGGTTTGCTGTGCGAATTTCTTTTTTTTGGCTCTGCGAATTTTGGCGTGCGCTCTGCGAGAATTGGCTGGCATATACCAATTTATACATCTTTTTCCTGTATAATAATTTACATACAATCTACTTCCTATTACAACTTTTCACTGAGTAATAACATGAATAATTACAAAATTGAGATCATTTATAAGTGTAAAAAATAACTCTTTTTCACACTTATCAGCAGCTGAGCTACCAGTCTCTGGATTGTTGACGTTGGGGTGCAGCTGGGATGCAGCTGAGCGCTATGTCACTGGAATTCTGTCGCTGGAGTGCAGCTGAGGTGCAGCTGAGCACTCTTCTCTTTGGAATGCTGCCACTGGGGTGCAGCTGAGCGGTGGCGACGCTAATGTGTCAAAATGGGTTATTTAAACATGGATCTCATGATTTTTTAGGCATTCTTCTCTTCCTACACTTACATTCACCACCTAGAGTGATTGGGAGAGGCCTTTGGAGGCTGTTTGGGGTGTTGGGAAGTTCTCCCACTCCTCCTTAGGTCTTCAAGCTTCATCAATGGTGATTTTGTCCCTTTTGGGTTTAGGAAGAAGATGGGTCACAAAATGGATATGGAGCATGGAGCAGCTGCCAAGAACCTTGGGAAAGGCTGTGGATCTTCTCTGTGGTTCCAATTTCTTCCCTATCTCTTCAATTTTGTAGAACCCTAAGTTCTCCACCATGGAGGGCTTTTCCTATTTTTTGAAATTAGTTGTAAAACATGGAATTCTTATGTATTTTGTGATGTTAATGCTATATGCTTTTCGAATTCATGTTAGTATTCAGTTTCTATGCTTAATGCTTGCTTTTGATTGATCACCCATGCATGAATTTTGGTTCTTGATGTATTGAGAAATATGATTGAACCTAGAATTGAAATTGAATACCTATTGGATGGAATTGAGATGTTTGTGAATGCATGAGAATAAAATGGACGAATTCTAGTCTTGACAAATTGTAAATACTCTATTTTAAATTCCTTGCACACCAACTTTTTGATAAAATACCAAAAAGAGTTTCTAGTGTTTTTTTTGTCACTTTTATGTTTAATTGAGTTATAAAAGGAATATTTGTTTTGTGTTGCACAAGTCCCTTGGGAGAGAACGATATTTATCACTTGCTACGTTGTGATCGGTGCACTTGCCGTTGGTTTTGCAGACAACAGTTTTCCTACTTTCTTAATGAATAAGGTTGAAATCAACCTTTCCACTAGAAAAATCATTTTCAATCAAGAAGGTACCAAGTCTTTCATACCAAGACCTAGGTGCCTGTTTAAGGCCATACAATACCTTTTTCAGTTTATACACATGATTAGGAAATCTAAAACTTCAAATCTATGAGGTTGACTAACATACACCTCCCTTTTTATAATTCAGAAATTTACTTTTTACATCTATTTGATACAATTTAAACTTCATTATAGATGCATAAGCAAGTAAAAGTCTAATAGCTTCTAACGTGGCTACTAGGGCATAGGTCTCATCATAATCTATACCTTCCTCTTGATAGTAGCCCTTTCCAACTAGCCTTGCTTTGTTCTTTGTGATGTTTCCATCTTCATCTAGCTTATTTCTGAACACCCACTTTGTGCCAATGACTTGATAGTCTTCTTTTCTAGGAATGAGTTCCTAAACATCATTCCTTTCAAATTGGTTTAGCTCTTCTTGCATAGTAATGCACTGCTTGTCATCTTGAAGAGGTTTTTTTATATTCTTGGGTTCTATTTGAGAAACAAAAGCTACTATTAGGCAAAAAATTTTTAAATTGTGTCTAGTAGTTACCCCTTTTGAAATGTTTCCAATGATGTTGCCCAATGATAGTCCACGTGGTTGTTGATAGCTCTTAGGTATTTGTAAAAGTTCTAAGTTCTCAATGAAAAGGTTGAATGTCATAATCTTTTCCTTTAACACTACACCAATGCCCAAGTCCTGCACACACATGCTTCTTTAACCAAAATTGTGTTTTTTTGGCCAAGTGCAGGCCAATATCCTGGAATATGTTGCTCTTTTGCTTGCTGAATTGTTCCACATTCCTATTTGAAACAATTTTGGTTACTTCACAGATGATCAATTCAAGATCACCAACAAACACTTAAAAACAAATGATGTTTGGAATTTTCCTGAGAATGAAAAGATTGTTGTACAATGGAATGAAGAGTGTCAACCAATTGATGATGGTGGAGGATTATTGAATTGATTCTTGAGGAGTATTGCTAGAAACTTCAAGGAGTTCTCTATTTGCTATACTACTCAGAAAAAGATTACAAAGAAGACATGATTCACAATACCATTCAAGTAAGTAATGTTTGTTTTCAATTTACATTTTAGTTATTGGGTACTTTTTAATTTTCATTCATATCTTTTTTGAAGGCAAAGTTTGCAAACAATTCCAATATTCAAATAAATTACACTTTGAAAGTGCTTAATCATCAATGGAGATATTATCGGCAAGAATTGTGGCAACAAAGAGATGATGACACGCATACTAGACGTGAATTGATTGCAATGGCTTTAGAAGGAATAGATAGAGATAATTGGACTTCTTTTTTTGACTATCGACTTAATGAAAGAACAAAGGTAAAACATATAATTCTTCTCTTAAAATTGTGTTATAATTTAATAAATTTTTTGTGATAATCTTAGGATATTGCCTTAAAAAATAAACACTATAGAACAAAGCAAACTCTTGCTCACATAAGGGGGGGGGGTGGGGGGGGGGTTTCGAAGAGCATTGCAAGAAACAAGAAAGAAATGGTGTAGTGTTATTGTTCTTAAATTTTCTATTTTTATAATATTTATGACATACTTAATATATATAATCATCATTTTCATAGGAAAGAGAGTGTGGACATAAGGTTAACAGAGGAGAATAAATACTTCTACTGTTGAATTACAAGCTCAGGTGAATAAATACTTACCAATATTTACTTGTTTTTGTTCTTTTTATGATTAACTTGTAAGTTATCATTTTTCTTACCTTTAAATTAAGTTTTTTTTTTCTTTAGATATCTTCGTTGACATCACAAGTCAATGAAATGAAAGCAATGATACCATTTATATTGCAAAATTATCAAGGTCAATATTCATAATTTGCTATATTTCAATCATTACTGATAATAATTGATTTTGTAAATTTATGAAATAATTTTTTTTAAATATATTATTAATTAACTATTATTTTATATTGTAGTATCTGATTGAGAAAGTAGAATAAACTATGAATGTAATGAAGAAAAACAAAATTGATCATTAAACATGTTTATCTTTTAATGTTTATCATTGACAACATTATTACTTTATGTTGCACAATTTGTTGTATCAAAAAATGTTTGCTATTTATTTTATAATATTCAATTTTAGTTCGAATTTATTTAAAACACTTTTATCATAAGCAAATAAATTATAAATAATAATAATAATAAAAATAATCTGCTTACATTCTCGGAGATTTTGGAACTTTTGTTAGTATTAGCGTTAGCAGTTTTTGCAAAATTCTAATTAATTCTGGTGTTTTTTTGTTAATTTTTGCAAACAGTGACGGTTTTAGAAAAATATATGCAAATACTAGTCGTTTTGTAAGGACCTCTGCAAATATTGATGGTTTCCTAAAACTTTTGGAAATCGTTGCAATTAAGGAAAAAAATTGCTAGATTTGTTTTTTCTAGCGGTTTTTTTTTAATTGTGGGAAGTGTATTTTCTAGGAGTTCATATTGTAAAAAATGTTAAAAAATCCTTTGGTAAAATTTAATATTTTTGTAGTGTAGGGCTGCTATCAAAAATTAGTTTTCATTTCCATAGGAAGATATCAAATTTAAGCCAGTGTGTCACTCTTGGATACAAAATGACCCTGCTGAGACTTGAGTGATATTTTCCACATCTCTTCTCTGATAAATTAAAACCATCCCTTGATGACTTTGACCTACTTTGCTGTTTTGAGCTTTTCTTTCCAAGGGTTAAATCTGCATAAGTCTAATTTAGAAGCAGGGAAATATGCTTCTTTATGTTCCATGCATGTTTTGTAGGTTTATTTAACTAGTCCTTTCATTTTTACTAATTGCATTTTTATTCCTTTTTTAATTTACAATTGTGGATTTTTATTACACATACAATGTCTTCAAAGTTGAGGTAAGATGAATATTATTTTATAATTTCTTACTACAAATGCTGTTAGTTCGAAGAATATATGTAGGTTTGTGTATTTTTCTTAGTTCTCTTTCTTAGAAAATAAACTATTAGATTAGGAATAAGAGTACTATTATTATATTGTATCTTGACATTTATATATAGTTAATAGTACATTAATTAATCATTATAGATAAGGAAAATATGGACTAAAAATAAATGTTTGCTAGTCAATTATAAAAAAATATGAGGATGAGGTGATTTTTTTTTTTAGATTTGCATTTAAGCATGCAAAAAATCCTAATAAAATCATTTTTCTTTGTTTGAAGTGTTGTCATTCAAGGATAGTGAATGCATATAAGTTAGTATAGCATTTAGTATGCAATGAAATTGATAAAGGTTATTCATGCTGGACCAAACATAGTGAAAATAGAAAAAGTCATAGAGATCATGATTTTCATGATATTACAAGTTATGCATCTAAAGAGACTAACACAACATATGAATTAGACCAAGTTAAGGAGATTGCAAATGTTATTGAAGATGATATGCGAGATTGTCCTAAGATGTTCGATAGGTTAACAACGAATGCAAAAATAACAATTTGAAAGCAGAAAATGGATGACTTGATAAGAGTTTTACTGAATTACTATCACTTTTGAAAGATATGCTACCACAAGATAATGTGCTTCTTGGCCAAATGTATGAGGCTAAAAAAATGTTAAGCTCTATTGAGATAAGCTAGAAGAAGATTCATGCTTGCTCAAATGATTGCATTCTTTCTTGAAATGAATATGCACCTTTGGATAAATGTCTTAAATGTAAGGCATTGTGTTAAGAAAAATTCAGTGTTGATGAAAGTGGTATGGTATTTTCCTATAATACCAAGATTTAGGCGCATGTATCGTAATGAAAAGGATGCAAAGAACTTAAGATGGCATGTAGAGGAAAGGATATGTGGTTGAAAGCTTCAACACCTTGCATATTCTCCTCAATGGGAAAAAGTTGAACATGATTACCTTAATTTTGGGAAAGAACCACGAAACCTACGTCTTGCTTTGTTTACTGATGGAATAAATCCACATTGTATGCAAAGCAACTAACATAGCACATGGCCTGTGGTTATGATTATATATAACCTACCACCATGGCTATGCACGAAAAGGAAGTTTATGATGTTATCCATGTTAATTATAGATCAAAATAGTCAGGGAATGACATAAACATATACTTTCACCTTTTATTGAAGACTTAAGGATATATGATGAAGGTGTAGAAGTGTGTGATGGGTATAGAAAGAAACTTTCCTACTAAGGGCAATGCTATTTGGCATAATTAATGATTTTCCATATGGTAATCTATCTGGATATAGTATCAAAGGGAAGTGTGCATGCCTTATATGTGAAGATAATACAAATTGGGTGTGGTTGGAACGTGGTAGGAAAAATGTATTTCTTGGCCATCGTAGATCCTTACCTTCAAAGCTTCGTTATCAAGGGTGAAGAAAATCCTTTAATGGAAGGATAAATGAACGTAAAGCTCTAGAGTAGTTTTATGGTAATAAATTTTTTTTTGAAAAGTCAATATTTTTTGATTCATTAGTTATCATAGATCTATTGTTCAATCTAATGTTCTTATAACTTAAGATTCTTGTTGAGATTGTTGATAAGGAAAAAACTAGTTTAGCTAACCTTAATCTAATAGTGTTTTATTTACTTTGGTTTTTGATGATGACAACACATTATTAATAACACATGTCTTGTTATGTGTTACATGTTTCAATCTTCAGTTTGATTGTAATCTTGTTGAACATGTTTTGTGTTGATCTTAATATATGAATGCATATTCATTGTTCTGATATATGTTACATCTGTTGTGATTACATTACATATGTTTTGGAAATGGAAAACCACATTCACTTTGATGAACTTATATTGTGTGGCAAATCTGCAAGTCCTAAGTCAACTTCATTATTAATTGTGTCGATTAAGACTAAAGACTTTGCACAGATTTTCAAATACAGTGTTATGCGAGATTTTACATTGAAAAGAATTTCAATATATGCAAAATGGTCAAAGTCGACTGTGTGCGCTATGCATTCACTTTTTTAGTTGTTTTATTTGAGATTTTGTTATGCTTGTGAATAGTAACGACTATATTTTCAAAAGTTAGTTAAGCATTGAATGAGAGTCAACTTTATTGAATGTGGAATTAATTTGTTTGACTTGACAACTACTACTTTGACTTAACTGTTATTACTGTCAGAGGACAGTCGACTCTATTAGTAGCTTAGTCGACTACAAAAGTGTTTGATTTATGGAAATCTATAAATAGACGAGATCTGAGTTATTCAGAGAACTTTTGGAAGAACTGACATTTTCATATTCTGTTTTCAGATTGATTCTCTGTGATTTAGTGCTCCAAGAACTCATCAAGAAGACCGTGGAGATCAATTTTTTAAGAGGTTCTGAAGGAGAATTCTGATGTGCTTACTGCTTGATCATTATCTGCACAATTGAAGTGTTCTTTGGTTGATCAAGGCTCGTGTTACAATCCGCTAGAGAGTGTTGTACCTGTTGTGATTACAAGGGGTAGACTCGTGGAGTTTGGACACTTTGAGGATTGTTCAAAGTGGGTTGAAGATTGCAGGAGAGGGGATTCTTGCTACAGATCTTCTTGTGTGTTTCTGCCTTTATTTTGGTTAGAGGGTTAGAGAGGTGTTTTATATTTTTGACGTGGAGGTCTCTATAAAAGCCTTGTTGTGAAAACCTTGACCATTATAATGCATTTGCTTCCTGGGATTGGAAGGACACTGGATGTAGGCACTGAGGCTGAACCAGTATAAAAACCTGCGTTTGAATTCTCTATTCCTACTCTTTTACATTTAGTTGACTCTGTAATTTGCGTAGTCTACTTTGATATTTCGCTGCACTTAAATTTTCATTACTTGTGATTCAAGAAATTGTGTAAAGGTTTCTACTTTGTGAAAAAGATTTTAAAAAGGCTTTGATTTTGAAACTTCACCAATTCACCCCCCTCTTGGTGTTGAAACGAAGCCTACCTGTTTTCCAACAATTCTTTCTACTAATAGTTTTTTACTGGTAATTTTTAATGGTGATACATCTCGCTAGATAATGTATTAAGGGAGACATATAAGTTGCTTATGAGTTTTAGAACTAGTTTGTCAAATAAGTATCTAAAGGATGAGAATGGAAATTATTTAGCGAATTCTCCTACTCAACCTCCTGAGAAGTATGCATCAATGATTAGTGAGGATATTTGGAGAGAGTTTATTGTAAAATGTATGGATAGAAGTTTTAAGGTAATTTATTCTTCTTTCTTTTAAGTCCAAGCTATGTGAAATCTCACATTGCTTGCACCTTAAAAAAAAGAAGAAGATATAAGATTCTTTATAACCAAACTAAGAGAAAGAAACTAGAAACTAGAATAGGCAAAATACAAGACTAAGAAAAATATATTTTATTCATTTTATGCTTCATGTCACTCTTTAAACTCTACAATATTGCCCTATCTATGATCATATCAACTAGGGTTATACAAAACTATTGAGCTCAAAGAGAATATATGGTTTCAAAGTCTAAGTTAAGCAATATCAAGTGAACATTGATTAAGGTAGATTACAATTCTTTATTTCAATATCTTTTGATTGTTCACACCAATTATATTGATGTTTTCTACTTTTGGTTTCTTAGTGTCCCAAACAAGTCAACGACAATGATTGTGGTAATACATTTGTCACTAGAAAATTATCACATATTATAAAGGAGGAACAATTCCAATAGATGTAAATTATCTTGATTGTATATATAATTAATTTGTAATAGAATTTTAATTCATTAATTTTATATTATTTTTCTTTGTTGTAGTATTTTCCTAATTGCATATGTCAACAAATCAAATCATTGAAGTAGGGAAGATTGGTGTTTTTATCATTATAAATGCTTATTATAGGTTAATATGTTATGCTTGTATATTACCTAATAAAACTATGTCATTCCTTATGCTAATTTGAATCTATACATTTCATTTTACTACTTGCATATTGCCTTATAAAACTACACTGGGTTGTGAGCAGGAGTGAGTTAAGTAATGAAGTCATAATATGCACTAGAATCTGAATGGTTTAAACTGCATTTTTGATGGAATTGGGCAACCTACAAAGGTATGTCTGACTACCAACATGTTAAAAATATGGACTTATATGCAACATGTTAGAAATCTATACTTGTTAGCATCACCATTTATTTATTTTTGTTTCCCAATGTTTTGTTTATTTTTATGTATTTCAGAATATTGTTCTAATGTGATAACCAAAAATGAGCAAGACTTTTTGTGACCTTTGTCCTTTTCTTATTCTTCTTAATATTTTATGTTTTCTTAAACAATTGTCATTTATTAGAGCGTATTAAACGAAAAATTAAATAAATTATAAAAAAAATATTGGAAGCAATAGACAACACTTTTTTCAAGTGTTGTCTTGAAGTGTAATTCATACTAATATATATCATTTTTTTAAGAAGCATTGTCATCTGAAATGTGATTAGATAATGCTTGCGTTCATAACCGATGTATATTGAATGTCATTAGATAGTGTTCTTTTACAAGCTCTAACTATTAATAGACATTTCTCTAATAGGCAACACCTAAAAAACATTATCTATTAAAAAAAAGCATTGCCTATTAAACATTTTGGCATTGTGTCAACATTGTGAGATGTTGAATATTATGCATGGGTTTGCATGTATGAATAGTTATTAGGTTCTTGGGCATTTAGTTTGTATTCCTTTTGCCTCTCTTATTATTTTGCAATGTATGTTCTGTATGTTAAATCATAAAGTTTTTTCTCCTTTATAATATTATCTTCTATAATATCATCATATGGTATCAAGAGTTTGATTCTTATCTTCCTTCTTGGCCATGTCTTCCTCATTCTTTATTATCTTAGATTAAGAATTATTCTATATTCTTCCTTCCTTCATTCCTCGTACCTTCAACACTACCATTAATCTTAAAATTAATCTTAAAATTAGCGATGACAATTATTTCATATGGCAACAAGTTATAACCACTCTTTATAGGCTTAAGCTTATGCGTCTTTTAGAAGATTTAGTAACACCTCCTAAGTTTCACACCCCCTAAAGACATTGCCGACAATAATACCATTTTTAAGTTTCTTAATCATGAACTAGCTCCTTGTGTACATCGATGCTCATCAAGATAATGGTCTTGATTTTGCTTCACAAATATGGTAGAATAAGTTTTCCATGACAGTTAAAGCAATCCTTCAACGACAATTTTCAAACCATCGTAATTGTTGTTGTGGTTAAAAATTCGACAAAAACATCGATGGTTGTTTTTGAACCATCACTAAAAGTTATAAAAAAAAGAAATAAAAAGAACATAACATTTTTCATATCATGACAGGATTTACAAAGGCAACTTTATCAAAGTCAAGCAAAAAAAAACATCTCCATTTGAGTGTTAACAAAGACATAATTTTTCATGGATTGTTTCTCCATCTTAAAAAAGTTGTAACGATAGTTCTTATATCATTATTTTAGTCTATTTCACTTTTAGTGGCAATTACCTATATAACCGTCATTATTTTTATTTTTAAGGTTTAATCATTTCGGACGTCCCTATTTGTACAGGATCGTCTCAAATAGGTCATCGTATTCTAAGTATTCTCAATTTGATCCTTTATTGTGAAAAATCGAATCAATTTAGACCTCACCATTAATTAGGCTCAACGACGTTAAAAAAGATTTGATACATAATTTGGTGACTTAGTAATGTTTAATTACGTGGCAGTTTAGTTGCTTAGGTGGATATTTTTTATTACTTTTCATTTTAAAAGTTGCCTTACGTATTTATTTCCTTTTGATTACTTTTCATTTTAAAAGTTTATCTACATCATATTTCTTTCCTTTTATTTACTTTTCAATTCAATCAAAACAAAACACAAAAAAGCAAGAACAAAACGCAGGTCTTCTTCCTCATACTCAACCCAAAACCCAAAATCAGAAACCCCAAAATCCGCAAAACGAAACCCTAATGCAGCGCCATGTGCCACCATGAGAATGCCAACTAACAAAGACTTTCACCACTGGAGAGCGAACCCAGATGTCATAGAAACGCTGCGCCTATCTGACCCATCATCTCCTTATTTGCAAAGACTATGCCAGAACCAAAAAAGAAGAAGAGGAGATTGACATCCTCCTGATCTAAAACAAAACTTGAAAGAGGGGAGAAGAAATTGGTTCTCTACAGACCTGAACGAGAACCAAAAGGGGAAGGAGAAGGGTGCCTCCCTATTATTTCAAGCCTCTTTAAAATAGGAAAGGAGAGAAAACCCTCTAATGCTAGGGTTTGTACGAGGAGTAAAAAGCAAGAATTGGGAGAATTTCTGATAAGGGTTCGTTAGACTAAAAAAATGCCTCCTTATGAAATAGGAGGTGGAAAAAGAGGGAGAAGGCCATGGCGGTGGATGGGAATAAGATGTTGGGGTGAGGCGTTGAATTCAGTGACAACGTCGAAGGTGTAGTCTCTCCTCCAACTACATCAGTGACCTGAACCTTGATTCTTCATTATTTTGATTTGTGATATTCCTTGATATCGGACAACACACCATTTTGTGTTCATATGGAGAAAACTTCCAAAATCTTAAATTCCTCTAGATAACCTTTTACTAGTTCTGGAATCTGGATCCCATGGATTTCCACTAATTGCCCCTTCTGTCATCCTGCAAATGGTAAAACACGAAGAGAAAAAGAAAAAAAAGTTGAATGCGAAAAAATAATCAATTTAAACTATATAGTGATTTATGAAGACAAAGTATGAATGACTTTTGAAATTTAATTCATTTTTGCACATTACGCTTTGTCAAGTTGCAGTTACTCTAGATTTTGATTTTTTTTCCAGTATTTAGGGCTGCGAGTGTGTGGGTGACGGAGAAAGAATGGAAGGCTTGATGAAGGAAAGCGAAGGAGCGGAGGACGATGTAGCACCACGTGCCCCAAATTCTTTTCATTTAAAAATTATAAATTCCTCATCATTAATATTTTGTGCCACGTCAGAATGACCTACTTTGCCAGCATGCCACAACACATCAAATTTAATGTTGTTCATTAAAATTAACAACAAAGGTTTCAATTGACTCAATTTTACAGAAATAAGAATCTAATTGAGATGAAAAAAAATACGAGAACCTATTTAAGATGATTCTGCATAAATAAAGATGTTCAAAATGATTAAACCTATTTTTAACAGTAGTAATGTCATTTGACAACAATTAAAATGTCAACAAAGGTTAAAAAATTCCTAAAAATTGCAATTTTTCATCACACGTTTTTTTTACTACGGTAGTTTGTTAAACATCGTTACATATTATTATTTTTATCACTATATATATCTTTTTGACATCAAGAAGATTGTATATATTTTTGCTGTCGTTGGTTCACCAATCACCATGGATAATCGTATTAAGAACATTTTAGACGTCATATTAAGACAATTTTAGATGGTTTATCAGGTGACTGACAATTTTATCACCTTTACGTAATGTTGAATGTCATGCATGGATGCATGGTTGTTAGGTTCCGGACACACACGCAATAGTATTTTAATAGAAAATTATAACTTTTATGGATTGAATAAATTATGCAGCATTATTATAAGTATTTGGTTGTTGTGAAACATTGGTTTGAACGGTTTCTTTTTATGTTAAATTGATAACAATGAATAATCATCAAGTCTTAGGACTGGGAACAAGAGTACTATCTATCATAGGAGGCATAATACGTGAGCTTCTGTCGGTTATTATATTCCACCTTTTAAAAGTACTTTAATTAAAAAAATACTTTTCATAACGTGCACGTAAGGGATTTGAAGACAATAATAGATATTGGGTTTGAGAAACCTATCACCTAAAGTCAATAAGAAAATCTCAAATTAGATTAACTGATCGAGACTAAATTAAATTGAGTTAATTAAGTCTTGTACTAAAATTTATTTGTTTACTATTTTTAGAATATCTTTTAAAAATAGACTCTATTATTTAAATATTCTAATATTTAAATACACATGATTAATATAATAGAGGAAAAGTGAATATTACTTATTCCCTTTATCTATATATATATATATGGTTTGCTAACCTGTGTACACATGTTTTTTAATTGGTACATTTTAGCAATATGTATTGGGTTTTAGTAGACAAAAATATTCTAATATATCATGGATTTTAAGGTTAAGGGTATTTTAATAATTTTCATTTTCAAAACTTAAAAAAAAAACCCAAACCCTAACTCACCTCCCTCATTCGTTCCTCTCAACCCTTTCTCTTTCATCTCTCTCACTCTAACATTTTCTATGTCATCGCTATTATAGCCCCAACTGAATAAAATCAGAAACAATCGCTGTTAAACAATTTGTTACAAAAAAATGATTTTCTCAACCCTTTCTCTTTCATATCTCTCACTCTAACATTTTCTATGTCATCGCTATTGTAGCCCCAATTGAAAAAAATCAGAAAAAAAAATGATTTTCTCAACCTTTTTTCTTTCATCTCTCTCACTCTAACAATCGCTATTGTAGCCCCAACTGAAAAAAAATCAGAAACAATCGTTGTTAAACAATTTCTTACAAAAAAAATTATTTTTATAATGAGTTTTCATGTCATAATTTTTGTCTTATATAATTTTATCTAATTTTCACAAGCATAATGAAATCCGAAGGAATTGGTAATTGGCCTGGAAAAAATCAGAAACACTCGCTGTTAAACAATTTCTTACAAAAAATGATTTTATAATGAATTTTCATTTTATAGTTTTTGTCTTATCTAATTTTCAGAAGCATAATGACATTTGAAGGAATTGGTAATTGGTCAGGAAGTTTTTTTTAGAGACGATGATTTAACATTCGCAGATGATGAAATTATAGAGGTTAGTGAAGATGATGAAATTGAAGAGATCTTGAACCTTTTCCTGAAGGCGAATATGCTAATGACTAAACTCTTTACAAAAGCAAATTGTTTAACAAGTGTTTTTTCAGTTGGGACTAGTGTAGGGATGATAGAGAAAATGTTGGAGTGAGAGAGATGAGAGAAAAAGGGTTGAGAGAATAAGGGAGGTGAGCAAGGGGTTGGATTTTTTTTTCCTTTTTTATTTTGAGAATGAAAATTATTAAAATACCCTTAACCTTAAAACTTAAAATTTATGATATATTAAGATATTTTTGTCTTCTAAAACCGTTACCCAACTGAAAAATAGGCATATGCAAGTTAACAAACCCATATATATATATATATATATATATATATATATATATATATATATATATATATATATATATATATATATATATAAATGATTTTCACTAAACAATACATTTAATATTTTTTGTTTATAATGTAATTTTAAATAAGTTACTTATTATATTCCTTTTAATTTTCAAAGAATTTTGAATGCATAATAAAAATGGAAATATAATTAAAAAAATTATGTAATCATGAAATTTTAAAAATAACAGATGAAGAAATTAGAAAAACGATTATTATATATGAACAAAGATAATATTTTATTATTGTTATTAATATTATTATTGATGAATTAATAATTTCGGACAATATTAGTTATATTTCAGGTCCAAATTAATTACCACTTCAAGCATAAGAGATAATGTCATTGTTTTGAATAGATGTAACTCCATGCGTAAGTCGTTTTGAATTGTATTCAGTTAGTTAGAGTGGTGGAATTGTCCCATCCTACAATTAAAGTTGGAAAAAATGGCTCAGCTTTGTGACTTCTGTGTTGTATATGTACAGCCATTGGCCACTTGAACACCGACAATGTGAATAGCCAAACAAAACACTGTGCATGATATCATATCACCTTAAAATGATATCGAAATGCACTATTTAGCATCTTCATTCCTCACCCTATAAATGTACCTCTCTATCTATCTAGCTGCTTAACCATATTTGTTTTGTTTTGGCCATGGCACTGCATTTCGTGTCCTGCATTTTTTCTTCCAGACCTCCAACTGTTGCAGCAAAGGCTCAACATTCTGAATATTTCAACCCTTCCAAACTTGATGCTCTTCACATTTCCAACAAATGGAACTTTGTTCCAGAGGACAGGTCTAGCTTACAAGTATATAAAACGGTAGGTCAAAATTTCATGTTTTGCTAACCTTCTTGTTTGCATGAAGGGTTGATGTGATTATTTAGTTTCCTTTGCAGGGAGATCTGAGCACGAATCTCTCAGAGAAAGTGGAGGTGGTGAAGAATGAAGTTTGGAAAACTGTAGATGAAAGCTCATTGGAAGGTTTGTGCATGATTGATGTAATTCAGCGCTTAAATATTGATTACCACTTCCAAGACGAAATTGAAACATTCCTAGAGAAGCAGTATGCGAATTACAGTAGGGTTGGGAGTGGTTATGGTAATCATATTCATGAGATTGCACTTCGATTCAGGCTATTCAGACAACATGGTTACTTTGTGCCCGAAGGTTGGTTGTACTAAACTTTATACTTCCACGTGTCTACATGTTAACTCATCCACTCACTCCTATACTAGACTGACACTTATACGCTAAAAGCCACATAAATGTGCTGCAAGAAATTGTTACCTATGTATCGATATTTAATGAAAATTTTATTTTAGTCCAAAAGATTTTGAAAATAGTAACACTCAACTAATTATTTATTTATTTATCTTTTGCTTCTTTCTCTTCTGAAACAAACATGGTTGCTTTCCCTTTTTATATTATTTGAAGGCTAAAATGTTTGTTCATTGGAAACATCACAGAAGTGTTTGAAAAGTTCACCAACGAGGAGAGAAAAATCAGGCCAGAATTTAGTAAAAATATCAAGGGGATGGTAGACATATATGAAGCTTCACAGTTAGCCGTAGCAGGGGAAGATATACTTGCTGAAGCAGAAAAATTTAGTGGCAAGGTCCTAAAGGAAAAGGTAGATTGCATCGACAGTCATGGAGATCCGTTAACGAAGAGAACCTTAGAACACCCTTTTCACAAAAGCTTGCCCTTATTTACCGCTACAAAGTTCTTGGGCGATTTTCATGACAAGAATATATGGCTAAATTCCTTTCGAGAGATTGCAAAATTGGATTTCAGTTTGCAACAGTGCTCGTACCATCGAGAGATTGATCAAATTACGAAGTATGATGCAAGTTTAATTCAGTTGATGAACTAAGCTATCTTGTTATCATGATCAGTCCTTACAGTTGAATCATTTTTGCAGATGGTGGACCGGGCTTGGTTTAGCCAACGAGTTAGTGTATGCGAGAAACCAACCCCTTAAATGGTACATTTGGTCGTTGGCATGCTTTGCGGATCGTACTTTCTCAGAAGAAAGGATTGAGCTCACAAAACCAATATCTTTGATATACATAATAGATGACATTTTCGATGTTTATGGGACTCTAGATGAGTTAACTCTGTTCACAGAAGCTGTTTGCAGGTGGGTAAATGAAACCACTTATTCACTGTAAAAGTTTTCATAGATCAAATTACAGACAAAGATTAATAAAAAACAATGCAGATGGGATATTACAACCGTTGAACAACTTCCAGATTACATGAAGACATGTTTCAGTGTCCTCTATAATCTCACAAATGAAATCAGCTCCAAGGTCTATCAGAAACACGGCTGGAACCCCATACACTCACTACAAAATGCGGTAAAAGAATAACCACATATGGATTCATTTTATTTTCAACAGTAAACATTTAGTTGACAAAGATTTATGTGAGCTTTTTTTCCTCGAACTTATAAGCACTTACACAGAAATAGACGATGGAGATTTTTTGTCACGCATATACAAGAAATTTGGTTTATAAATATATATTGAGAATGTTATCATAATTGAACCTTTACATCTTGATGATCATATAGAATGTAAAAGATTTGGTGATTTTTATGCAGTGGAAGAGTTTGTGCAAAGCCTTCCTAGTTGAAGCAAAATGGTTTGGCTCTGGGAAGTTGCCCAGTGCTGAAGAATACTTAAACAATGGGACAGTAAGCTCTGGAGTGCAAATTATGTTGGTTCACACTTTCTTTCTTTTGGGTGAGGGATTAACCGAGGAAAATGTTCAGATCATAGACAGAAACCCTGACATCATTTCTACTCCGGGAACAATTCTTCGACTCTGGGATGACTTGGGAAATGCACAGGTAAACAGATTTTATGGTTGAGAGAGTTAACATATAGGTTGTAAATTATTATTGTGGTATTGTATATGAGTCTCAATTTTATAAATTAGTAATACCACTGGTATTGTTGTAAAGGATGAGAATCAAAAAGGCAATGATGGATCGTATGTGAATTGTCTGATGAATGAAAAGGCAGAGTACACGAGAGAAGTAGCAAGAGAAAGAGTGATGAGTAAGATCAGTGATGCATGGAAGAACCTCAACCAAGAGTGCTTTTTTCGTAAACATTTCCATCCAACATTCACTAAGGCTTCACTCAATCTCGCAAGGATTGTACCATTGATGTATAGTTACGACGACAAACACTCCCTTCCAGAACTAGAGGACCAATTCAATTCTTTGCTTTATGATACTTTTCTTTAATTTATAGCACTTCCAGTCAATATGTCTGTATAAGGGGTTCAGTTGAAAAAGATGGAAAAAGATCTTCAAAACTTTATACTTTAGTCCCTTAGATTCATAAAAGTGATTGCTGTGTAGATAATGTTTTTAACTTTAATTATATATTGGTCTTTTTTATATGTTATAATTAATTAAACTATTGCTATTTAATTTTTTTATAAATGCATGTAGTACTTATATAAACAATACGAAGTTGCAATTTCTCATAACCATAACTAACTCTTCAACTGCTTAGTGCAATGACAAAATCTTTCGTCAAATAACCAATAAAATTAGATATACTACAATTCAAATAGATTTTTTTTACAGTACTTACACCAATTGAAAGATATTTTGGTCATTAAAAAAAAATCTTTGTATTTGTAAAAGAAGAAAGAAATTAAAAGTTAAATAATAAATGTAAAATGTATATATTGTTGGTTATCAAAATATATAGTACATTTAAATAACATATTCATAAATAGTATCTAAGTGCTAAATGACTCTAGTGTTAAAAGTGTTGTTGATGATAATAATATAACATTGATCTAATTATGTTCCACATAATATTTTTCTACACGTATTTATGTGATTATACATTTATATTTGTTAATCAGAACAACACTTTTGCGCGTAAATCATTCAATAATAAACTACTAGAACATCTAGTCTATAACATTATAATAAAAGAATTCATTAAGTAAAACAATTATCTGATTTTGTATTTCTAAAATCAATCATTAATGATAATTGTATTAATTATTCTAATCAATAGATTCAAACATTCCATGTGCATATTAATATACTAACAATATTGGAATTATTTTGCACAATGACTACTTGTGTGATATATGGACATAATTTATATGAATTACTAATAACACTTAACTAGCTAAAAAGGAAAGCAATATTGCTCATTATTTTCCTTTTATATTAAGTACAATGTGCCGAAGCTAAATCAATAAAGTTGTTTAGCAGGATTAAAATATTATATCTTCAGAATTATAACAAAGAAATCATGAAAAGATTGTTCTATTGTATAGTCAAATTCTACACAACTACCTACTACAATTGTTATCCATGCTCAAGTTTTGTATATTCTTTACGTTGTGAATTAAACAACTTTGTACGGAAGCCTTATTCTATATCCCTTTTATACGAGAGTTAACCTTTTAGTTTGAAAACTTAGAAATGGTAGAAAATAATATTTAGATCTTTTTAGTCCAAAGGACAGATTAAGAATGATAACCAATAATGACTTGTGTATTTGTAATAGTCAAGAATGACTTGTATGATCAGATTGATACTAACTTTTTAATAATTGTTTGAAGAAGAAAATGATGTATAATGAGAGTTAAGGGTGAATTATAAACTCTTTATGCCATTCTTGTTCTATAAATGGCCTAAGTTATGTTTTCTCTTTAAATGGCCTCTCTTAGATAATCATGTGTTCTTGTAAAAATGTTTCGTACTCTATTAAATATCCCTTTAGTGTACCTATATTTCATCATATGTTTCCTAACGTCATAGTAAATACTAGTAATATCTTTATTTTTTAATATGTTAATAGAGTGTTTATTATGTTCCACCCATTATAAGAAGAAAAGGTTTATCAATGAATAAAATTTGTCACTAAATCAAAATTACTTACGGTTTATCAATGACAACATTTGTTGGTAAGATGCTAGTCGATAAATTTTATTGGTGAATGTTTTCTATGCATTAGTAACTATCATTGTGACCGTTAATAATTACTGACGACCAAAATCCATCAGCAATTACCATCAGTAAATATCACGATTTGGTATTCCACCTCTTATTCTTCTCCTTCCTCTCTTTTTTCTACGCGAGTGTAGGGAAGTATTTTTACACTAGTTAAAAAAGAATTATATGTTGACTCTAGCATAGAAAGACCACATTTTATGTTAGTTCTAGATCCAGAATAGAAAGTCCACTTGGGAAGGGAAACTCTATACTAAAAGTGACTTTTTATGGTTGACCTCAATATATACATTTTACCTAAAGTAACCAAATAATATTTGTAAAATAAATCAACCAATACAAGTAGGCTAAAACAAGTACATGCCAAACAATATAATTGGACAAATTACCTAAAGTCACCAAGCACTCGAGGATCACCAATGAATAACTCGTAGTCTGCATCAATAGTGGAAGAAGCCTCTTGAAGAGGAACATCACAACTCCTTTATGTGCTTATACAAATAGAAGAAGCCTTTTAAAAGGGATTACTAGTCTAGGTTGAGGGAGAGACTAACTTTACTCGTATGTCTGCTAAAAATTATGTCCTTATATTAGAGTACATCTTCTTAACCTCCTCTCTCATTTCTTCTTTGATAGACCTAATGACTTGTCACTAAAGTTTGCTTTACTATAATTAGTTGATTGAGGACCAAAGAATTGTTGGATGCCCACCCATTTTCCAACATCAAGAACACATCTAGGGTGTTGTAGATGAGTAATGTCAACCGCCAATATGTCCTTATGCCCCTATGGAATGAATGATCCATGTGTGCTTTTCTCCACCAACTTATCCTACAATCCAAAAATTTGAAGTTAAGATTAGAAAAAGATGTTAACAAACATTAAAAAATAAATTGGTTTAAGTTACTTATGCACCTATCTATGCTCTATGCTTCTTCCGATGTGTAATCCCTTAACGATCTTTGGTAAGCACTCTTCCATGTATCATCACAAGGAGGACAAGTTACTATACTCATATTTGAGTTCCCACTAGGATTAGATGCAAATGCATCTTTCATCATCTCCTGGTATTTCTCATAACCACCACAAGACAATCTATGGGGCTGACATTCTTTTTTTGATCTCCTGTGCAACTTTACTTTTAGCCTATGACGTCAAAGTATAAAAAATGAATTATGTTAGCAATATGTTTAATTAAATAGTTGAACCTACATATTAGATGAGTTTACCTATAAGGCATGATCTAAGCCCCCCCCCCCCTCTCCTTAAAAGTTTGTCATGTGTCTTCATCAAGGAACTGATACTTCTTACATGGGTTTTTATTACTGAATGAACCACAAATATAATGAATTGTAAGGTCTGTCTTAAAACCCATCCATCATTTTCCAATATATGAAATTCATTTCATCCTCAACAGACTACTATTTGGGACGTCATATATGAGTTGTACAAGAATCAATTTCATATGTTAAAAATCAATTATATATATTCATAATAAGTTATATAAGTTAAGATTTCATATGAGGATACTTTACTAAATCTAGTTCTTCATTGTCTCTAGAACATGATCCCAATCATCTATAAGAATGGATGGCTTGTTTCTACCAAGTAAAGCCACATAGTTGGTGAATTTGTTGAAGTTATCTCCCAAAGCTTTATTGGTCTACATATCAAATTGGATGAGCAATCTCTTACAAGCATTGCGGCTAATTGTTAACTCTCTCAACCTAGTCCCACACCTACCCCTTTTTTGGGTAGACTTCAAAATCTCATCCCTACCTTGTGAAGGTGGAAGGTCACCAAATGGTGTGTCACAAAACATATCCATGTTCAAAGAATTCATTGTTAGTAAGAATTAATAGATAATATAAACATAAAACTTGAGTTTATACATTGACAAGTTAAAATGTTCTCCCACAACCCTTCGTGGTGGTCATCACATATGGCATGAACGTCATTTGCTTCCTTTTCAACATTCAAGATTGAAATATTTGATGACAAAAATGGAGTTCCACTAATATCAAGTATCAATTCATCGTTGTCATCAGTACCATGCATGGTTCTGTGTTGGAGAACCATTGACCATCTTTTGTTAGCGTGATCAATGGCATAAAACACTTGTTTTGCCTGAGATGTCGTGATGAATGGCTTTTTATTATAACCTACCTTTTCCAGGTTAACCAAGGTAAAACCTAGATCATCATTTTGGACACCAATATTACTAGTATTAATGTCAACTCACTTACATATAAAAATATGTACAATAAAACTTATGTAATCTATCACCCAAATATCTTCGACCACACTACAGTAGCACAAAGAGTCCGTAATTAGATATTTATCCTTTGATTCAGCTATCACAATTACTCCACTATTCTGCATGGTTCTTTTAAATATTTAACTTTTGTATGAAATGTATAATTTTTTATGTCATACTCATTCCAATATCTAACATCAAAGTTTGGCTCAGTTGCTAGCTAGTTTAATGTATCAGAAGTTGTATTGTCATTTTGAACCTATAGTTTGAACCACTACAAGAAGTTATGTTGTGCTCATTAATGACCTATTCTTGAGGCCTTTTGTGGATTATTTCATTTTACAATATCTTTATGAGCACTTGGGGATGACTTCTTCAGTGTTATTCAATATATAAATGTACTTAGAGAACTTCATCTTGTGTTTAAACGTTGTATTGCGAGAAAGTTTGAAAACGCTACTCAACTCCCTTTCCCCACAACTTTTCCTAGTAACAACAATAACTCGCAACCACTCAAGCAACACTTAATGAAAGTTCTTATTGTACTCATGTTAAGTTACAAAACCTATTTTCACAAAATATAGAGAGTTTCTTTGGCAGCACAACTCTAAACTTTTGAATGAAAGTTTATTCTTAAAACTAGGTTTAAATAAAAAATATACACTCTTATTTTCAAAATTCAGGTCAAGAAACTGAAGAATTGGTTCGCAACGATTACTGATAATCGATTATCTTATCTCAAGTGATAATCAATTATCACGAAAACTTTTCAACAAACTTTTTCTCGATGTGATAATCGATTACCAGAAAGTGATAATCAATTATCATAAAGACTTTTATAAAAATTGTTTTCTCTATGTGATAATCGATTACCGAAACTAATAATCGATTATCGCAAAGACTTTTTTAAAAATCTGAAATAATTTAAATAATCGATTATCACTTTAGTTAATTGATTATCACATAATGTTTTTGAAACTTTTAAGTCTTTCCTAAGTGATCTTGTGAAAGATTGTTTTGTACATCTCTAAACTAAGTCCTACACATAAACATAAAAGACTTATTACAAAAGCTTAAAACTAAACTATAAGTCTTTCAATATATTTTTCATGATTAAATTCTTGGATTTGCATTTATTATTATCCAAATATAATGATGTTTATCATCTTCTCTTTTAACTATAAATTTACTACTAATAAATTTAATGACTAACAATTTTAATTTATATTATTTTAATAAGTTATGAAAATTTATTTGAAATTAATGGCTTCAATAAATTGTTAAGAAGATTCAATTAAAAAATATATAATTTATTATTATTTGTATTTAACTTTGAATTAGAAAATCACATATATGAATATTATATATACTATATATATATATATATATATATATATATATATATATATATATATATATATATATAATCCTAATTGCAAATATTATTGACTTATTTGAAAGGAAGTAATGCATAATTAACTTAAATTTCTAAAATATAAGATAAAATTTCAACTTTTATTATTGATTAAAATAATTTTATTATATAAATATTAAGTGACTCATAAAATTAGATATTAAAATACATTTAACTAGAGTGTGCATAAAGTTTTAAGTATTAATTGTAAATTACCATGTTGTTAGGATTACCATATTTATATAATTAATAATAGATTATATTTAAATATATGATTAATTTTTAGTAAATTTTAAAATAATTTAAATATATAAATATAATTCTTATATTTTTGTTTTCTTTTTTGCCTAATACTGTCATGCAGTGGAGAAAATGATTAAAACAAACAAACAAAATTCATTAAAAAAGAACAGTTTTTCTACCTCAGTTGAAACTACCACCAACCGAAAAAGTGGAAAAAATATATTATGATAATTTTCTAGGCTTTTCAATAATAGATGTTTTCAAAAGAAATAAAAGCAAACTTTTATATTAAGTTATTAATCGACATTAAAAATTTAAAATTTTTATAAAGGTTGTATTTAACTAACATAACAAAAGTAATAATAGTCCATTTGTCCTCCTAACAACTCTGTGCTATTGCGGCTAAAATCGCAGGCCTCGTTTTTCTCACAGTACAATTAGCTCACCTACTTTCTGAGAATATATTTTTATATCTCTTTTCATAAAAAAAAAATACAAAATTTGAGAAGTAAAAGCGAATTTCATTTCATAAAATTGGATTTAAGAGCCTAGAACCAAATACTTTTTCAAATAATGACAATACTTAGTGATGAGTAGAAGTAAGAATAGAGATGAATTGACTAAGATGTTAGATGAAATACAACCAATAGTTTCTTATGGATAATGATATTTAGACAATTTTTTGACAACATTTGAACATTATTTATATGTCATTTTGTGATTGGTTCAAAATTATTCCATAATCAATAATAATAATCATAAACACCACCATAGACCAATCACAGAATGACACGTAAATGATGTTCAAATATTGTCTAAAACATATCGTTTAAGTATCATTATCCGTTTCTGTAAGATGGATCATCTAAAGAACTATTACTGCTATCCAACTAATTAACTAGTACAATAATTCATCACTGTGAATATTGGTTGAGAATATATATTAAATCACCATGACAAAAGTTTGATCAAGAAGGTATTTGATGTGTACATTACAAATAAGTATTACAAAAGAATTATTAAATAAAAATTAAATTTAAGGAAAAAATAATTAATCATTATAATTAGAAATTATTTTATAAACTAAAATTTATTGATATTTAAAATATTCTTTATTATTAATAAAAATTATAATTAGTTTATGAATTAAAAAAAAAATTGATGTTGAAGTTAATTATCAAAATTTTAACTATTTATTAATATTTATTCTAAATTAGTTCTCATTAACTTAAAATAGCAATGAGCTAAAACCATAATAGTTAATATTAAAAATTAATTTAAACTCTAATTCACCAATAATATGTTTATTGTATATATCTATCAGTAGACCTACAACTATAATATTCATCCTTGTGGAGATTTCTCTCTATCTTCTAACATAAATAATCATATTAGCCTTGACACCTATATTTGCTAAAACAAACTCCACACGTAAAAGTCAACATTTACAATTTCAGAAAACTTAAAAGGCACATCCAAAATAACTAATCATTCAAGGGGTGTTTACTTAAAAATTTGAAAGGGAGAAGATAGATGAATTTGAAAAGATTTAAAGTTTACTTGTGAACGAACCCGAACTAGAAGATGCCTGAAACATCTCATAAAAAAATTTCAGCGTGGGAAAATATTAAACACAAATGGGGTAATATATTAGGTATTTTTTATTTGAAGTTGAAGAATAATTCTGTAGTTTATTCTTTAGAAGGTATAAGGTAGCTCGCATTATAATACGTTAGTTTATGGGTTTTTTTTTCTTAATTATTTTTATTAAAACGTTTATAAAAGGAGAAAAAAATTTAAAACGTTTTAATGAACCAACAACTAAGATGTTTTCTCAAACATACATGAATGGTCGTACATTAAGTGGACGTAGAATTAGGTGACATATTCAATATGATTAATAATGCAGTTCCTATGATATATTATTTGAAATCAAAATGAGTGTACAGAATTGGACACGAAGCTTAATTCATTATTGGGAAAAAATCGCTTTATGCATGTCGTGTGCTTATGAACTTCTAAAAAAAGCCTACTTATTATCATGTAACAACTTCATCAAATTTAGTATGTGAATATATTAAATGATGTCTCGGTTATTACTTGGATTTTAATGTGTGAATACTACCTATATGTGTAATCCCTAATGTCCTGTGCCTTGAATTAATTACTTAAGAGTTCGTAGCCAAATTGAAGTATAATAAATGTAATAAAAAGTAAACAACTAAGACTTCCACTAAGAACAACAAAAGCTAGGTTACCATTCTAAGACGAAGAAAATTAAAAAAAAAATACAAAATTTAATGATGTGCATGCAATTACGTAACTTTTTTGTTTATCTTTTCGGCTGGGCCAAGCAGTCATCCTGATATATGTAATCAGAGAATATCTAATAAAAAAAATACTTTGATACACATCAACTTTTTATATTTATTTAATATTAAGTATAAAATTTATATTTTTATAATATATATCAAATGAAATATAAATATGTATGTTATTCATTATCCATACGTAATATCATAAATATTTTGTGGTCGTAATTTTTTTGAGAGTGATGCTGACTAATATAGTACTTTACCAAACCACTATTTGTCGTATACGAAACATATCTACTTGGACACATGCTTCCTTAAATGTTACAGGAAACATTTCCAACGCAAGGAAGTATCAAACCGAAAAAGTTGACCATAAAAGAAATTCTATACCCACTTTCTGACTAAATCTGATTTCGATGTTGTTCATTCATACATTTCTTCTCAAATTAATTAATTTCAACTATATATTTAGATCATTTTTCTCGTAAGAACTTTTACAAGATAAAAGGTCTACATAAATTAAAATTATTACAAAAATATGTACATGAGAGAACTTTTATAAATATTATTTTTTGCATAAGAGAAGCCAGTTTTATATATTTTTCTTGTTTTTATTTTTTTTAAGAGTACAGAAGTTGTTCCAAACAGATCCAAATTAACTTATATAAATTAATTTTAATTTATCGAAAAACTAGTTTTTTTTTAATTCTCTCTTATATAAAGTTTTTTCAGAGAAACTTGTTTAAGCAAATATATACAGTGTTTCGGCATATATTTATGTAGGTGGAAAACATACTTTTCTTTTCTGTTGCTTTCTTTATTTTTTATTTATGATATTTTTTTCCAAATTTTTCAAGTCCAAGTTTAGAGGACGATAACCAAAGTGATAATATTGAGTAGAGAGTGAATATCTGGATTAATTCAACCTCTATTAAATATTATCAATAATTTGGAACAAGAAAATCAAAAATCAAAAAATAAAGAAAACAACAACAAGATATGTTTCTCGACTCTATACAAACATATATGCAGTAACATATAACAACCCAAGTTGTTTAGCAAATACATAAAAAGTGATGGAGAAAGGGCCAAAACAAATAACAACTTATCAAAGTGTAATACCGCAGCGAAAATTCAATCCCCCTTCTTGTGAGAATCTGCGAGGAGCACCAAACAAATAGAAAAAAATAAAATCCAAAGCACAAAGAGATACCCACAATTTTTAACATGGAAAACCCCTCAATGCAAGGTAAAAACCACGAGTCGTCCAGACCAATGAAAAATCCACTATGATCAATAATAGGGTACAAAAGAGCCTCCATTAATAATATCAAATGGTATTTTCAATAAGCCAAATTAACTAAGCACAAATGCTTACAAATGAGAACAAAGAAGATGAAAATCCTCCAAAACAGGGCTGCTGGTGCGGGATCGATTTCTCCCAATCTAGACCTCCGATTAACGATCCGAACGGTCAGAATGAAGAACCATATGTTTGGAACCTACTGTCCAAAAATCAGCTCGATCCAACGGTGAACGACTTCACAGAGATGAAAACACCAGTGCAGGTTTAGGGTTTTGCGGGAATGGCTTTCTCTCTTTCTTTTTCTCTCACTTGGCTTTTGTCTCTCTTCAAATGACTCTCTTGTTCTCTACTAATCTGACCCATCTCATTTTAACCTAATGAGACATAATGGACCACACTATTTGGGCCTATTATCCACATAGGAAGGGAGCCCAATAACCCAACAAATCTCCCCCTCACTGGAGATATCCGCCAAACCGGCGATCTCACAACAAACTTCAAACTTTCCTCTTGGCAATGCCTTGGTCATCATATCAGCACCATTATCATCTGTATGAACTTTAGCCAATTCCAACAACTTAACATCCAAAACATCACGTATCCAGTGATACCTCACATCAATATGTTTGGATTTAGAATGAAAAGTTGGATTCTTACCAAGATGAATAGCACTTTGACTGTCACAAAACAACAAGTATTTATCTTGCACAAAACTAAGCTCCTGCAAGAATTTCTTCACCCATAACAACTCCTTGCATGCTTCAGTAAGTGCAATGAATTCTGCCTCAGTAGTAGACAATGCCACACACTTTTGCAACTTTGATTGCCAAGCCAAGGCTCCACCTGCAAACTGAATCAAATAGCCTGAAGTGGACTTCCTGGAATCAATGTCTCCAGCTATATCTGAATCTGAGTAACCCACCAAAGTAGGCTTATCACCTCCAAAACAAAGTTTCAAACCACTAGTACCACCAAGATACCTCAAAATCCATTTCACAGCATTCCAATGCTCTTTACCTGGATTTGACAGAAATCTGCTAACTGTACCAACAGCGTGTGCAATATCAGGCTTTGTACATACCATTGCATACATCAAACTACCCACCGCAGAAGCATAAGGAACTTTGCTCATAACTATCTTCTCAACTTCATTTGAAGGACTTTGTTTAACACTCAACTTAAAATGAGTAGCAAGAGGATAATGAAATCACTCTCAGAAAATTTCCTGACAAAAACACAATGGTCAGAAGTAGTCTTCTTGTAGCCTTGCTCACACATAACAGACTCAAACTTCTTATACCACTGCCTCGGAGCTTGCTTCAAACCATATAGGCTTTTGCGTAGCCTACACACATAGTCTTCCTTGCCTTTAATAAGAAAACCATCTGGTTGCTTCATGTAAATCTCTTCCTCCAAATCACCATGAAGGAAAGTTATCTTCACATCCATCTGCTCAACCTCCAAATCTAGAGTAGCAGCTAAACTTAACACAGCTCTGATGGATGTCATCCTCACCACAGGTGAGAAAATCTCATTGAAGTCAACACCCTTTCTTTGTCTAAAGCCTTTCACCACTAATCTGGCTTTATATCTGGTAGATGTAGAATTGCTCTCTTGCTTCACCCTGAAGATCCACCTGTTCTCTAGGGCTCTCTTACCCTTGGGCAACTTTACTAAGTCATAAGTGTGATTATCATGCAGAGATTTCATCTCATCCTGCATTGCATCCAACCACTTTTGCTTTTCTTCACTTTCAATGGCCTCCTCATAACATTCAGGTTCTCCCTCATCAGTTAACATCACATACTCATTGGAAGAATACCTCTTAGAAGGTTGTTTTGGCCTGTCAGATCTTCTGGGTTGAGCTTCAGGTAGCTCAGTTACATCACCTAGACTCTCATCTTGTGACACATCATGTTCCTCTTCATCAACATTATCAATAGGAACATTCAAGCTATCTCCAACCTGCTGATTATCAATATCACCATGTTGTTCATCATCATGAACATCAATATCCAAATCATTAATAGACAACCGAATTGGATCAATATCAGTCACATTACCGTCTTCCTTAGGAGTAGACTTCTCCACCTTTTCAATATCTTCAATGGTTTGATCTTCCATGAATTGCACATCACGACTTCTAACAACTTTCTTTTCAATGGGGTCATACAACTTGTAGCCAAATTCATTTTGACCAAAACCAATGAAGATGCATTGCCTTGTCTTCACATCCAACTTGGATCTTTCATCCTTTTGGAACATGAACAAATGCTTTACAACCGAAGACATGTAAGTGATCATAAGTAACATTCTTGCCAAACTAAATCTTGTCTGGCACCTCAGAGTTCAAAGCGACTGCAGGACTTAGATTAATAACATGCACTGCTGTGAACAATGCCTCACCTCAGAAATGCTTAGGCAATTTTGCTTCAGAAAGCATACACCTAACTCTTTCAATCAATGTCCTGTTCATCCTCTCCGCTAAACCATTCAGCTAAGGAGTTTTGGGAGGAGTCTTCTCATGTGAAATACCATATTGTCTACAATAAGCATCAAATGGTCCACAATACTCACCACCATTGTTAGTACGAATGGGCTTCAGCTTCTTGCCTGACTGCCTCTCAACCAAAGCATGGAATTCTTTAAACTTGTCCAACACTTGGTCCTTTCTCTATAGTGCATAAACCCAAAGCTTCCTGGAACAATCATCAATAAAAGTAACAAAGTAAAGTGCACCACTAAAAGACTTTACCTTCAACGGGTCACAAACATCAGAATGCACCAATTCAAGCAACTCTGACTTCCTAGAGGGAGGATGCTTCTTGAAGGATACTCTAGTTTGTTTACCAGCCATGCAGTGAGAACATTTCTTCAACTCTACATTCTTCAATCCTGAGAGAACATCCTTTTTAGCTAAGCAGTTAAGCCCCTTTTCACTGATGTGCCCAAGCCTTTTGTGCCACAAAGATGACTCCATATACACGACATTCACACTATCTTTAGCAACCAAAGCTTTTTTCCAGTAAAGCTTAGAGTTTTTCTCTCCTTTAGCCACAATCAAGTTACCTTTGGTGAGCTTCCACTTTCCAGAACCAAAGTGGTTATCAAATCCACCATCATCAAGTACCTGCACAGAAATCAAGTTAAAGCGAACATCTGGAGCATGTTTAACTCCTCTAAGCAACAACTGCATCCCCATGTTGGTTTGCAAGTGAACATCACCAACACCAATAACCTTAGACACCCCATCATTACCCATCTTCAATACTCCAAAATCACCAGGTGTATAAGATGTGAAGAACTCCTTCCTGGATGTAACATGCAGTGTAACACCACTATCAATTATCCACATACTCTCATCAGATACAAAATTAATAGTGTCATAATCACGAAGACAAACAAGGTCACCACATGTAGTAGTAGTAACACGATCACCATCATCATTATCTTTTTCCTTTTGCTTACCCTTTTTGTCTTTGCTCTCTTTCTTCCACAAAAACCAGTTCTTCTTTATATGCCCTGTTTTGTGACAATAGTGACACTCCACATTCTTGTACCGAGACTTGGACTTGCTCCTGCTTTTATCTCTACCACTGTTTTCTTTCTTCTGGCTTCTCCCCCTATTCTCTGTAATAAACACTTCTGAATGAGATGAAGTACCTTGTGTCTTCCTTCTCATCTCCTCATTAAGAGCACCGCTCTTTGCCATTTGCAAAGAAATATCACCATTAGGGGTAACACTTATCATGGAAACTCGAAATGTCTCCCACGAATCTGGTAAAGAGTTTAATAAGAACAAGCCCAATAGATCATCATCAAATTTTATACTCACTCCTGCTAATTGATCATAGCGTCCTTGAAATTCACTTAAGTGATTTGAAACAAGAGTTCCTTCCTTGTACTTCAACTTCACAAAATTTTTCAGCAAGTACAATTTATTAGTCCCTGACTTAGAGGCATACAAGGACTCAAGCTTATCCCATAGGCTTCTCGCATGTGTCTCATTAGCAACAAAATTATAGACATTGTCATCAACAAACTGCCTGATAAATCCACATACCTGTTGATGTTCAAAATCTCATTCTTCATCTGACTTGGATTCTGGCTTATTGAAAGCAAAAACAGGAATATGCAAATTTTTCACAAATAGCAAGTCCTTCATCTTGCCTTTCCATAGGTGATAATTTTCACCATTCAACGGAGTCAATTTTGTATGTGCCTCCATCATTTACGCAAATTAAACAGTCCCTTAACCAAAGAGCTCTGATGCCACTCTGATGGGGGAAAGGGCCAAATCAAATAACAACTTATCAAAATGTAATAATGCAGCGAAAATTCAATCCCCTTCTTGCAAGAATCTGCGAGGAGCACCAAACAAATAGAACAAAAATAGAATCCAAAGCACAAAGAGACACCCACAATTTTTAACGTGGAAAACCCCTCAATGCAAGGGTAAAAACCACGAGTCGTCCAGACCAATGAAAAATCCACTATGATCAATAATAGGGTACAAAAGAGTCTCCATTAATAATATCAAATGGTATTTTCAATAAGCCAAATTAACTAAGCACAAATGCTTACAAATGAGAACAAAGAAGATGAAAATCCTCCAAAACAGGGCTGCTGGTGCGGGATCGATTTCTCCCAATCTAGACCTCCGATTAACGATCCGAACGGTCAGAATGAAGAACCATATGTCTGGAACCTACTGTCCAAAAATCAGCTCGATCCAACGGTGAACGACTTCACAGCGACGAAAACACCAGTGCAGGTTTAGGGTTTTGCGGGAATGGCTTTTTGTCTTTCTTCTTCTCTCACTTGGCTTTTGTCTCTCTTCAAATGACTCTCTTGTTCTCTACTAATCTGACCCATCTCATTTTAACCTAATGAAACATAATGAACCACACTATTTGAGCTTATTCTCTACATAGGAAGGGAGCCCAATAATCCAACAAAAAGTACCTTATAGACATGAAATTTTTCACCTTCAATCTTATTCAAAATAAGTGGACGAACGGTTAAATTAGTTAATTAAATTATTGCATTAAAAAGAAAATAATTTGATTATTAACAATGTTTGATAAGTTATTGCTCCCTATGTTCCTATTCAAGTGTTTGGTTCCTTTGAAATTCTGTTAATTATTTATTACTTCAATTTTTGAGACAACATTTCTTTTTCAAATATACTCCTATTTTCTACATGTTTTTCAAACAATTTGAATGCTTATTTTGAAAGTGAGAATAAAAACCCGCAAATTTGTCATCTTACAGATTTTAACAAATATTATTCTTGTGAAAAATGAATATGACCTTTACCAAATCAAGGAGAAAAGTTTTATATGCATGCACTTTTGTTGAATAGAAATAAAAATTAATCAGAACTTAATAACTATTTTATCAAAAAATATTACTCATTAATCTTATCTAAAACAGCTTAAAAGAAGTTTAATATGGAAAAAAAGTTATGTTAAAAAATCATTTTAGAAGTCAAATTACATGGTGGATAATAGGCCATATTTTGCACAAAATTTTAAAATAAGATTTTGCTGTGATGATGGGTCTGTGGGTTCTACAATGCCACAAGTACTACATAACATCTCAAAATCTAATTGAGATTTTGCTGTAATGATGGGTCTTACTACTTTTAAGTGTTATCTGGTATAGAATTCATCATCTTTCATGATGAATATCTTGTCTTTTCTTCTGAAATCTTATACCTCTGATGAAGATCACCAAATATTCTCTTTAAAAGTGTAGTTATATAAATATTTCTTTGAATATAGTGGCATGATATTTTTTTTTTTAATAAAATTGAATCATTTACCACAATAAAGATATAAAGAGTGATATGGTACTCTCACTATGACAACATTTTTAGGAAAGATTATTTTATCAGCTTTTCTTTGGGAGCATTTTTTTTTCTTGAAATTTTTATATTAAAAAATTAATTCAAAACAAAAAAGAAACAAACATTCTTAATTTTCGATTTTAAGAAACTAAAATTCTTTTGTTCTATCGAATGGCCTCTTAATTTTAAGGAAATAAGATATTTATAAATTGACGCCACCATCGTATATTCATCACAACAACAACAATCACATATCGTCGTCGTTCATCGCTGAGTATAGAGCCACAACGAAATCTTATTAGTGTTTATTCAGTTAAAATATTAATGTTATCTTCTTCATCTTTCTTATGTGTCACCACTAAATCTTTACAAAATTCTAACTTTGAAAATCACCACATTCTCCTTGGCAAAGGCATCATTCTTCATCGTGGGAGCTACAAGCAAAACCAGAGATGAAAATCTTGCACCAGTGATGAGTTAATGCTAATGACCAATTTTCATTGTTTAAAAAATCAATTCCATCACATAATTAAGTCACGTCACTTTTTTTTTTTTTAACATCGTTCAGCCAATTTAACAATAATGACTGCATTACATATTTTATTTTTCTGAATTCTAGAAATAAAAAAATGGAAACACACAACGTGTTTTGTTAGAATTATTAGATTTTAAGAATTTAAGTAATATAAGTTTACGAACTACAGGCCAAATACGGGTCAATATATCACCGACTTACAGGGTCTGTAAGTTACAAGGGATGAGTCTAAGTGAACCAATATATTAAAATACTCAACCAGTTAAAATGAATGGGATATGAATATTTTTATGATTATATTTAATTATGATAAAAATCATAAATGATTATAGATGTATATTTTTATATTATAATAATAAAATTTGAAAATAATATTAATAATTATAAATAAAATTATTAATAATACATAAAATAAAAATTTTCGTTTATAAGCATTTTTTTCTTTTATGTTTTTACATGTTGTTTTCTCTCTCTTGCACTATTTCTTTCTTCCCTACCAAACCAAAGGACATAGATTAAATGAATTTTGTACATATTTGGGTTAATTTTTTTTTTATGTAAATTACGCAGTTAGGTGACACTTTAAATTAATAATCCCAAATATTAAATTTTACATTTGTGTAACGACTTCGTTTTGAAGAAGTCTTGAAATAAAAACACGATTTCTTAATAATATTAAAATTGTACTCAAATTCAATCACTTCAAACAAAATTAACTTAATTAATTTAAGTAAAATCATGTTGACCACTTCAACCTTAAATAAAATTGTATGTATGATTTACGAATTCAACTCTAATAATATTGAACTAAAATTGTGTATAGAAATTATGACTTCAGCCGAAATTAATATTGCACCAAAGTCGTGTCTAGGAACGATGACAATTTATATATATACGCACAAAAACCTACAGTAAATGTCTTATATATAATTGGATGTATTTAAAGTTGACCGACACAATTTTTTTGTTACACCAATAATATACTGTGAGATTTTTTATTTTATTTTTTTTAAATGAATTCAACAACCCAAATACATAAAAGAGAACATATATCTTTAAGGATTGCCAAAAGCAGAAATATATACGAAGACATGAATTTTGGAAAGTCAAGGCAGTGGAATCCTTTGTCTCCAATTATCGTCATGTAACACCGCAAAACTGGTAGATTCTTTTCCATTATTGTGATAAGAAAATGATACCCTAAAGAAATTCCACTTTAAAATATAGAATTAGTATAGCTATTTTAAATCTAAAAATTTACCAATCTTTTAGATTACTAGATAAATATTTTTTTAGTCACACAAGTTAGGATGAGATCGTGTTAAACAATGAACAAAAATGATAATTTGATATAAGTATAAATTTATTTTTTAATTTTTTATTTTAAATATAAAAGTTTATTTTTTTATAACTATTTTAGTCCTTATAAAATGAATGTAAATGCAGTTTCCTCTGTCATTACTCATGATGAAATGAACGGTCCTAAATTGACGTCAGAGTTTACGAACCCTACTCCAAAACTCATGTTTCTCATGGTTCACCAAAAAAGAAGTAGGCCGTGGCTCCATGCATGTGAAACCTTATAAATAGAGTCAAATTCCATGTATTCTACATTACTTTCATACTCTCTCATTTATCTTTCTCAACAGCTCCCAACCTTAGTATATACTACAATGGCTTTCCTTCACTCTATCTTTGCTGTACCAAACAAATGCTCAGCAATTCTGGCTGTAAAGCTCAGCCCCGAGCATGCCCACTATAGTAAAAGCCGTTTCACCATTGCATTGCAGCAAGATATCCATATTTCTAAAAATGGAAAAGCTAGGGTAAGGGTAACTTTCTTTCATTTATGCTTCACATGAGGGTGTTTGATATTATTTGTAGCTAGCTGACCCTACCAATATTATTAATCATTCAGGATGAACTTCAAATAAGACATGCTAAAACATTGGAGGAAGTTAAGCGGGGACTTCTTGGCAAGGCAATACAAAGTTCTGACCATGATTTACTTATGGTGGACTCCATCCAAATATTAGGTATCGAGCACCATTTTAAAGAGGAAATTGAAGCAATTCTTAAAAGGAAGGAACTGATGCTCAGAGTTAACAGCCATCGAAATGACAATCAAAAACTGTCAGAAGTTGCACTTCAATTTCGTCTGTTAAGGCAAGAGGGGTATTACATCCATGCAGGTTTGTGGGCCTTGCTCTCTCAAAATGATGACCTATGTTTTGATGAAAATGAGAGAGTTGAGAAAGTAGAACACCCATTAACTATTAACATTTTAACATTTATTACATAAAGCTAGATAAGGATAGAAAGTTTAATGCTAATGCTTGGAATTTCTTTAGTACTGAAGTAAGGATTATGGTTGCTGAATCTTACAGATATATTTGACAAGTTCTGGGACAATAACGGCAAGCTCAAACTATCATTGTGTGAGGATATCGATGGGTTAATTGCTTTGTTTGAAGCCTCTCAATTAAGCATAGAAGGAGAAGACTATCTTGACGAGGCAGAGGAATCTAGCCGCCAGTACCTAAATATGTGGTTGTCTAGATTTCATGACCATCCTCAAGTGAAAGTTGTGGCTGATGCATTAAGATATCCTATTCGTAAAAGATTGCCAAGGTTCACATCGACAAACGCTTTGCAATTACAAAACACAGGATGGACAAACTCTTTAAAAGAATTATGCAGAATAGACGCTGAAATTATGAGCTCTTTGCATCTGAAGGAGATTTTTGCAGTTTCCAAGTAAGTTGCAGTTAATATAAGAGAAATATATAAGATGGTTGTAACTCATATTAATTACGCAGTCCATTCAAAAACCCCTTTATTTCATTACTTGTTGTATTATTAAATGATTATACGACAAAGAAGTTATTAAATATAATTTCTTTGAATATAGCGTTCTGTATAATATAGTAGCATCATCATTAATGATTCATAGGGAATTATATTAACAATGTGTGCTTAATTATAGATGGTGGAAAGAGCTAGCTCTGGCAAATGAGTTACCTTTCGCGAGAGACGAACCAATAAAATGGTACATGTGGTCCATGGCATGCCTCCCAGACCCACGACTCTCAGAAGCAAGGATTGAGCTCACAAAACCACTCTCCCTGGTTTACATCATTGATGATATATTTGATTTTTGTGCAAATATTGATGAACTCATTCTCTTTACAGAAGCTGTCAAGAGGTATTATACAAACTATTCTTTCATTTTTTTAAAGTTTTTTTAACTATACGGTATAGAGTTCTTTTTTAAAAAAAATATGATTTTTAGTTTATGCAGAAATTTATTTTATTTTTTAACTTTTACAGAAAATTTTATTCAAATAAAATCTTACTTTTCAATTTTTAGAATATGCTGCCGTACACCCTTTTCGTGGTAAAATGAAAGGAGAAGGAAAAAAATGTATGGTCATTGCTTTGAATTATTTTCTCTGGCTAAGCCAACTGACTGTGTGAACATGTGCAGGTGGGACATGGCAGCCATGGAGCAATTACCGGAATACATGAAAGGGTGTTTTAGGGCTCTTTATGGCATAACTAACGAATTTGCTTTCAGGGTCAACATCAAACACGGGTGGAATCCTTTAACAACCTTAGTAAAATCGGTAAAATCTCGTTAAAGTTCTATAACTCTTACATACAAATATATTTACTGTTTGTGAGAAAACACACACAACAAACGAGGTTATTTTCATTAACTACAAACACCCTCGTATAACATCCTTCAAGAATCAATGATGATTTTTATTCTAATTTGGCTGTAACAGTGGGTAATGCTCATGAATGCTTTTCTGGAAGAAGCAAAATTGTTTAGATCAGGGTACGTGCCGAACGCAGAGGAGTACTTGAAGAACGGAATAGTGAGCACTGGGGTGCATATGATCCTTGTGCACTATTTCTTTTTCATAGGTGAGGGTATAACGGCTGAAACAGCAGCTACAATGGAGGGATTACCAGCGCTGATATCTACAACAGCCACCATTCTAAGGTTGTGTGATGATCTGGAAGGAGACCAGGTAGGCAGAAAACCATATTTTTCTTACGTCACCATTGATCTCATTTTAAATTATTCGTGTGTGGACCACAAATAATTGACATTTTGAAATGTTTAACATGATTTCCTTGAAATATACATATGCGGCTATCATTTGGTTATTGATGATTATCGAATTATTTATTAATGTTTAAAATTGTTTACTTACAAGAAAATAATTAATGCAGGGTGATAAAGGTGATGCGAATGATGGGTCGTATATGAAGTGCTACATGATAGAGCATCCAGAAGTTTCCATTGAAGAGGCACGGAAGCATGCCACTGAATTGATTTCGAATGCATGGAAACGTCTGAACCAAGAATGTCTCACTGATGCAAATCAGTTGCCATCTTCTTTCACCAAAGTTTGCCTCAATGCTGCTCGCATGGTGCCTCTCATGTACAGTTATGACACAAATACTCCATCCAAGCTAGAGGAGTATGTTAAATCGTTGCTTCAAGGTGGTGCTTTGAAAAGTATTCCGAGAGATCAAACCACTGTTTCATCAAGTAATCTTACATCAACTGACATAATGTAGATCACAACCAAATCAATATGTTGATGTTTAAATAAGGGTAAGTTAGAATCTTGTAAAAAAATATTAATATGTTGCTATATAAAATTGTATTTGATTTCAGTTCTTGCATCAATCAAGCCAAAAGAATATGTAACTTCTTTGGATCAATTATAGAAGGCTTCTATAAATGTAAGAAATTTTCAATCTAGTGCATCTGTAATTTTAATTACTTTTAAGAAAACAATTAATGGGTTTATGGAAAAGATCTCGTGTTCGTAGAACCATATGCGTCTTTTACAAAATAAAAGTAATCCATGAGTCACTAGAGATAAAATTATCATGGGGACACAATGTATTTGAAGTTTAGAACTTGAGATCACTTAAGTCAAAACAAGCTACACCAATATTCACGGTATAGTTTCTTAAAAGTTAATAACAATAAGAATTTTAAATTAACTTAAATTAAGCTCTATTCAATCTCTATATGATATCGATAATTTTTTATTCAACTACGTGTTACTTTTATTATAAAATGGGGTAAATAATCATTTCAAATCAAGTATTAATATATTTCATTTTTAATATAATAAAATATAAAAAAAATTAACTAATATATTTACAAGCAATTAAGAATTATAATTCAACTTTCTTCTCATTATTCTTTTATCAATTTCACTTGTTAACCCTTGTACATCTCTTGAAATTAATTTGGTATCCTTTAGATTATGAATTGAACAAGTGAAAAATAGGAAAATCGTCTAGAGAATAATTTCACTCTAGAAAAAAAAATAATAAGATGAAAAAATTAAAAGAAAAAAAGAAAAGAAAACCATCAACTTACTTAAATTTATTATTTAATACCCACTATTCCATGCGTAGTTTGAAGAGTTTTATTTTGAATTATGTTATTGTCTTTGTAAGTAACCTATGATTTTTCTTATAGTTAAATGTTTTCCTTGTTGTTACATTAAGATTTATAGTTTTATTTTAACTAAATATATTTTTTATATATTTTTTTTTACTTTGTAATAATGTTTTCAAAAGGTTATCTTTTTCTTCAATTAAGAGAGACTAATTTAAATTATTCAAATGAAAACATGTAACAAAAAGTGAATAGAAAATTATGCAATGATTATAACTATAGATGAAAAAAAGAGAAAGAGATAAAAGAGAAAAAAAAATGTTTAAAAAAACAAAAAGAGAAGAAAAAGAGTAAAAATGAAAAAGAGAAGAAAAAGAAGCAAAAGAACATATAAAGAATAAAAAATAAGAGAAGTAAGATTAAAAAGAGAAGGACCATCCAAATAAAGTTTTACACCCATCTTATATCCCCATATTTTATCCTTCATTCTCTCTTTCTCTCTACAAATAAAAAAATCATTTTTAAATTATCATTTTACCTTTAAAAATGGATTGACAAGTATTTGTTCGGATGTCAAAAGATTATTTCGAAAAGGAAAAATCATGAAAGAAGACAGAGAAGAGAAAAAAGAATATCTAAATTCATTCCTTGTGTAAAGGAGAAAGAGAACTCGAAGATTATCAAGAAAATAATCAAGACCAAGAAAGGAAGGGGAAAATTGACCTAAACATAAAGTTAAAAAAAAAAACTTAAAGTTTAACGGAGATTTTAACCTTAAATTGTATAAAGAGTGAGAAAAAAAAGGGTGGAACACATATTTTATGCATTTGAACTTGGTGAATTGTATTAAGCATGGCCCACTACTGTGCACTTAAGCCCATTTGACGTAAAGGCCCGTGGAGGAGATAAGTCTGATGCATTGGTGCTGTTGTGGCATAACCTATCGTGTGAGAAGGATGAGAGAGAACAGAGCGAAAGGAGAGGTGAGAGGCGATGGAGAGAGAAGCCACCGGAGGGCTGCCGGAAGCACTCAGGCACGGCGGTTGCCAGTGCCGTAGAAGAGAAAGATGTAGATCGCAATGTGAAACGTAAGAAAAACAAAGTCTTTTCTTATTTCTGTATACATGAAAAATATTACAAATGTTTGATACATCTCAACGGGGAAAAGGGAAGGAACTCTATATATAGAGTTCCATGGGGGAAAACAGAAACCTGAAAAGAGACATAACTGTCTAAGGACAGTTAGGAGAATCGTAAGGTTCTCAATATCCTCCCCTCAAGCTGGACGGTGGATACCAGCCAGTCCAAGCTTGGGTAGAATAGCACCAAATTTGACACGATGCGGAAAGAAGATGTAGAAGGCCTTCTTGTAATTTTTCACAAACAACGTGACAGTCAAGCTCTATATGCTTGGTCCGTTCATGAAAGCTCTGATTATGAGCTATATGACGTAGAGATTTGTTGTCACAGTATAGAACAGGAACTCCAAATTCTTCAGTTTGAAGATCTTGTAGTAGATAGTGGAGCCACTGTATTTCACATACAGTGGCGGCAAGTGCCCTGTATTCGGCTTCAGTGGAGGATCTGGAGACAGTCTTCTGCTTTTTAGATTTCCAGGAGATGAGAGACGTCCCGAGAAAAATACAGAATCCCGTGGTGGATTTTCTTGTGTTGGGGCATGTTGCCCAGTCAGTCACTGAAGGCTTTTAATTGCTTGGGGGAGTCAGCTGCAAAAAAAATCCTTCAGAGGGTGAGGTTTTAACGTATCTGAGAACATGTTGAATAGCTTGATAATGAAAATAGGTGGGTGATTGCATAAATTGACTAAGGAGATTAATAGTAAAACATAAGTCAGGTCTCGTATTAGTAAGATATAGTAACTTCCCTATCAATCTTCTATAAGACTCAGGATCATCCATATAATTGTCTTCTCTGTATAGAGGACTTGTGTCTCTAAGAAAAGGAGTAGAAGAAGGCTTGCATCCTTGCATTCTGGTTTCCTCAAGTATGTCTAAAGCATACTTTCTCTGACATAGGTGAATTCCCTTCTTGGATCTAGCTACTTCTAGTCCAAGGAAATACTTTAGCTCACCAAGGTTCTTAATACGAAACTTTTTGTGTAAAAGTTCTTTAATGCTGTTAATTTCCTCCATAGAGTTTCCTGCCAACACAATGTCATCCACATATACAAGCAAAGCAGTAAAACCTGTGGCAGTTCTTTTAGTAAAAAGTGAGTGGTCAGATTTAGACTGATTGTAGTTTACAGAAATTAGGTAAGAGGACAGTTTTTCAAACCATTGCCTACTGGCTTGTTTTAAACCATACAAAGACTTAGTTAGCTTGCAAACCTGTCCTTTTTTGTGAGTATTCAGACCTGGGGTAACTGCATATAGACTTCTTCATTCAAATCAACATGTAGAAAAGCGTTGTCAACATCAAGTTGATGTAGGAACCATTTATTTGAGGCACCAAGGGCAATGAGAAGCCTAACAGTAGTAAGTTTGGCTACAGGGGAGAATGTGTCAAGGTAGTCTATGCCTTCCTGTTGGGTATAACCTTTTGCCACCAACCTGGCCTTGTGCCTTTCAATACTACTGTCAGCTCTGTATTTAGTTTTATACACCCATTTGCATCCTATGGGTGTTTTTCCTGGTGGCAGCTCAGTTAGGATCCAAGTATTGTTGTCTTCCAAGGCTTTAATTTCTTTTTGCATAGCTTCAACCCATTCACTCTTGACTTTAGCTTCATTATATGTATGTGGTTCTTTATTGTTTGTGACAGCCATGATGTACTTTGAGTGCTTAGCTGACAAATTATCACAACATAGCAATTTAGAGATTGGGTAAGGAGTTTTAAAGTTATTTTTCATAGATATGGATTGATTGACCTGATGAACATAATCTCTTAGGTATTCTGGGGTCTTTCTGAGTCTGTGAGATCTCCTGTTTCCATGATTTTCCTGATCATTAGCAGCATTATTGCTGTTGTTGTCTCTTTCACCCAAGACCTCCTGCTGCTCTTCCTGATCAAGAACATTTAAGTCTTCGCGTCTGTCTTCAATAGGGTAATAATAATCTCTCAGAAGATCATTGAGAGAGTCAACTTTCTCCTTTTCAGTGATAGTTTCTGGTCTGTTTTCTTTCAGACCGTTGTAAGGAAAGACATTCTCATGAAATATTACATTTTGGCTTGTGAACAGTTCTTTGGTATTTATATCTAACACAATGTATCCTTTAACACCACCTTTAAACCCCAGAAAAACCCCTTTTTTAGCTCTAGGATCAAGTTTATTTCTATTATTTTCAAGAGTAGAAGCAAAACATAAGCACCCAAAAGCCTTGAGATTTAAATAAGTAGGTGGTTCATTATAGAGCATGTCAAAAGGAGTTTTATTTTCAAGAATGGATGAGGGCATTTTGTTTATCAAGTAGACAGCGTGCCCAACAGCATAAGACCAATATGTATTAGGTATGTTAGATTGAAAGAGGAGACTGCGTGTTACATTAAGTATATGCTGATGTTTCCTTTCTACCACTGAGTTTTGCTCAGGAGTCTCAGCACAACTTTTCTGATGATTAATTCCATGTAAGTCATAGAAACTTTCAGATTTGAATTCTGGTCCATTATCAGATCTAATATTTTTAATCATTCTGTTAAATTGATTCTTGACTTTAATGATAAAGTTCTGTAATAAGTCTCTTGTTTGTCCCTTATTGTTCATTAGAAAAATCCATGTATGCCTACTATAGTCATCAACTATGGTGAGGAAATATATATGGCCATGAACAAAAATAGTATTTAGAGGGCCCCATATATCACAGTGTATAATCTCAAAACATTCAGTAGTGGCAGAAGTGCTTTTTGGAAAGGATAACTTGTGTTGCTTAGCAAAATGACAAATGTCACAAACGAAATTAGAATCTGTCTTAACATAAAGAAACTTTTCACATATATGTCTAAGAACTTTGTGTCCTGGATGGCCAAGTCTAAGATGCCACAAATGTGCATCAATATTCTTAAAAAAGGAAAAAGTTTTTGAAGTGTAACTTTGATCCGGTTTAAAGAAAGCTTGTAGATAATAGAGCCCATTCCAAGAGTTAGCACATCCAATCATCCTTAATGTACAATTCTCCCTTATCTGGCAATGCTTATATGAGAAAGTTAGACTACAATTCATATCTTTGATAAGACTTTGAACAAATATCAAATTAAAACAAAATTCTGGTATATAAAGGACATTAAAAATGATAAAATCTTTGTCAAACTGTACTGTTCCTGCATGTTCAGCAGTGAGTATATTGTTATTGGGTAATTTGATAGAAATTGGTTTAATTTTGTAGAAAGTAACAAAGTTAGCTTTATCATATGTAACATGGTCAGTAGCTCCAGTGTCAACAATCCAAGTAAAATTACCTTGTTTGTTCTCGGTTTCATTTCTTTGAACTTGGTTGACTTTGTGTGTGGATGATTCATCAATTTTGTCTATCATTTTGAGTAGTTTATGCATCTGCTCAGGTGTAAAGAGGTTAAAATTGTTACCATTGACAATCTGTTGAGTTTTTTGAGTGCCTTCTGGTTCACTATTGCTTTGGCAAGCATTGGTAGTTGTCCAATCGTTTCTTTTGTCTTCTTTCTTATACCAAGGGGGGTAGCCATGTTTGGAGTAGCTTTCGTCAATGGTGTGGTTCATTTTGTTGCAATATGAACATTGTTTACCGTAATTGGGATTTCTTCCTCTTCCTCTGCCTTGACCACGTAATCCAGCACCCCTGCCTTGACTTTTCCAGTTCTGATCAGACTTCCATTGATTGTTTCTTTCTGCAATATTTGCAAGAATCTTGGTATCTGTAGGAGGTTGTTTTTCCTGTCTTTCTTGTTGAACGATAAGAGAAAAGACCTGGTTCACATTGGGGAGGGGATCCATTAACAAAATCTGTGTTCTCACAGTACTGTAGGTGTCGTTTAATCCTTTCAGAAAGCATATTACATGCTCGGCTTCCCTATATTTCAAGGAGACCTTGGATAAATCACAACTGCAAGGAATAACACATGTGCAAGTGGGTATAGGTCTCAAAGATTCCAGCTCTTCCCACAAAATTTTTAGATCAGTAAAAAATGGCTCACCCCTCTTTCACCTTGTCTGATGGAATGTATATCTTGTAACAAGTCAGAGATTTTAAAATAATCTCCCTTGGAAAATCTTTCCTTGAGCTCGTCCCATAATTCTTTAGCTTCTTCAACGTAAATCACGCTTTCGATAATGTGTGGAGACAACGTTTTCGTGATCCATGACAGAATCATTACGTTGCATCTCTCCCAGGCGTCATAGGTAGCATGCATTTTCTGAGGTCTTTTTATGGTTCCATCAATGAACTTCATTTTGTTCTTGGAAAGCAGAGCTCTTTTCATGCTTCTGCTCCAAGACGCATAGTTATTTTCGTTAAGAACTTGAGTGATGAGAGTGAGGCCTGGGTTTTCACCTGGGTGCAGATAGTAGGGGCTCGCTGGGTTGGATGATTGATCAGCGTCCATGGTGGGAAGAAAGAAAACGAGGAGAAGGTCCAAGAATAAGGCCCAAGAAGATACCAAGATCAGCAGAGGAGCAACGGAAGCAGAGCAGGTACTAGACCTGCTCTGATACCATATTAAGCATGGCCCAGTACTGTGCACTTAAGCCCATTTGACGTAAAGGCCCGTGGAGGAGATAAGTCTGATGCATTGGTGTTGTCGTGGCATAACCTATCGTGTGAGAAGGATGAGAGAGAATAGAGCGAAAGGAGAGGTGAGAGGCGATGGAGAGAGAAGCCACCAGAGGGCTGCCGGAAGCACTCAGGCACGGCGGTTGCCAGTGTCGTAGAAGAGAAAGATGTAGATCGCAATGTGAAAGGTAAGAAAAACAAATTTTTTTCTTATTTCTGTATACATGAAAAATATTACAAATGTTTGATACATCTCAACGGGGAAAAGGGAAGGAACTCTATATGTAGAGTTCCATGGGGGAAAACGGAAACCGGGAAAGAGACATAACTGTCTAAGGACAGTTAGGAGAACCGTAAGGTTCTCAATAAATTGAAAATGATCAAGTTTTCTACTTTGGAGTTTAAAGTTGTGCTTTCATATGGCTGAACCAAATTTTGAGTGGGTAAATGTACTAGAAATAGTTATATGACTTACTTTAAAAGCATGCTAGGAAAATTGTGTCATCTTACGACAAAAGAGATTAATCTTTCAGCTCCAAAGGTTAAGAAAAGGAGTAGTAATATAGAGAAATAATGGAAGAAAATGAAGTGTGAAATGAAAGAAGACACAAAGTCCACCATGGCAAAGTTTAACATAGATGTTTCTTTGTAAATTTGTTAAAGTCATGTTACACCCTCTAGCCCTATAATTTAAGTACATAATATTTATTTTATGAGTTTTTCAATAAATTGTTTACTCTAGGCACAATTTCTAAAAGTGAGTTCTTCATAAAGGTAAGAAAATTGTCACATGTCCCTTTATAAGGGCATGGAAAAATCATGTTGGAAAGCTTGCCCATTCAAACCTTTTAAAAGAGATATTTGAATGGAATATTTACACTTTGGAATATTTGAAGTTTATATTAAAAGGAAATAGTGATATGATGCTTTGAAATGACTCCAAACCTAAATATAACTCTTCATCTAAAGCTTAATAAACTTTTGTAGGTACAAAGTGTACATTTAAAATTCAATTTTATGTTTTTCTTAATGAAAAGATAATTGATAATGTATATATGATGAGTCTCCTTTGTCATTACATTATAAGTCATTATTACAATATCAGTAACTTATGTTAATAGACAATATATCGATTAAAAGACTCTCCTACTAGACAAAAATTGTATACATAAGTTTGTGCAATTTGACTTACTATAGTTCGATTACGACACTAAATAATACTATATCTCATATTTTACATGAATATAACATTTAATTACAGTCTCAAATTAACATAAAATTTTAAATATGTAAGAATATAAAAAATACCTAAATGTAAAAATAAATTTTATAAATAAAATTAGATTATTTTATGATTAAAAGTTTGAATTATAAATATAAAATCGGTTAATTGAGTTTCATTTTATAAAAGCTATCAATTTTCTAAAAGTTATCTATTTTTCTTTCTTTACATTCTTTTTAAGATTTTGATCAATCTACTTATCGGATAAAAGACCTGAATGTATTATAGGAGTCTCGCATATAGAACTATAGTTATAATCAATCAAAATTTTATTTTTGCTTAAGTCTATTTCTAACTCTCTTTTTTTCAGTCAATTTTTAATGGTGTTGCATGCATGCACTAAAAAGTTTTGCATGCGACTCTAGGGACACAAAATAATTATTTGTTTGACATATAACTCATACGAGTTTTCTATATAAAAGTATAATATCTAATGAGGTTTAAAGTTACTAGAGCTTAATATGTTAGATGTTCAAATTGAGGTAAGGGAAACTAGTTAGTTGGATGCTTATCCTGATGTACTTACTTGGTTTGATTGTATGAAATATATTTGTAATGACTCACTATGTGTAGAAATGCTTATTGGTTTTTTTTTAATGTGTTGTTTTTGAGAATTGAATGGTTTCTTGTGATGGAGAAACAAATTGAGGATATGTATATTAGTTTGTATTAGTTGGTTCATGGTGACCTATTTTAGAACTACATTATACCTATTTTGGTTTGTAAAAGAGATAAAAACACTAGTTGGAATCAATTTAGTCAACTAATATGTCTACTAGGTTTTTGAAATTATGCAAATTTGTTAGGCAAGCTAGTCAGTCGCTAAGTGAGGGTGAAAAATTGAAATTCCAGAGAGCTTAGAGTGTTCCACTCAGGCGAACATAGTGGAAATGACTCCTAAGTGTTTGAGTTGGATGAATGATATTATTGCTAAGGAGGTTGACTGATGTATATTGAATATATATGATGATACTATAGTATTTTTAAGGACGAATTATTATGGTGTGGTTTTATGATGTATACTGAATAAAAATTCTTTGATCAAATTATCCAAACTCTATTAAATATTCAAACTTGCAAAGAGGAAGATATTTTGATGGTGAGAATCGATCTAAGTATCGATAACTTAGATTAGTGTGAAATATAATTATTTCAAGTAGATTGTTTAGAATTAACATGTTATATAAGTATGACTTAAGTCTTGAGATATGTAACTTTATGTGAGTGGAAAATCATTTGGAAGGTGTAGAATTTTTTAATCCAATTCATCGCACAAATCTTCCAAAAATATAACACATTAATAATTGTTATAGCATTGGATAATACTTTATATGACGTATAAAGATGTGAACTATTTAAAAGTAAAATATATTTGGTGCTTTTTTATTCTCTTTTAAAACATGTTAGCTTATCTAAATTTGTAAGTTATGATTTTCATGTCATGTATGCGAAAAACAAATGAAAGTGTCCAATAAAAGGAATAAGAATTGCCCCCAAATTGCTAACAAGAATTATTTATAATTATTTATATTTGTATAGATATATATGCATATGTGTGTTTAAATTTTTTTCTTGATAATTATAATGATTATATGTTAAAAATCATTATTCAGAAGAAAATTATAAACATAATTAAATTTATATGAATTATTTACCGGTTTAGAGATGATTAACTGTAATGATTAATAATAATGTAAGTTCGTGTTACTTAATATAATAACAGGGCTTTTAACCTATGGAAAATATCAAATATAACAAATATTAAAAGTTATTTTTGTAAGTGTACGTAAGTACGTAAACTTCTTTTTTACTAATGTTATGGAGATTATAAATTAATTTAGTCTTAAAAAGTAATTGGAAAATGAGTGGGTGGTTTTATTAAAAAAAACAGAGTTTAAAAAGTACAAAATAACGTTTCAATAAGCACGTGTCAATATATAAAATTAGAATAGTTATAAAAATATAAATTTTTATATTTAAAAAATAAATAAATAAACAATAAAAAAATAATATTAGATTAATATAAAAAATTTAGGTATTTCAAATAACTTTTTGATTTTTAAAATATTTTTTTTTAAAAAAAATTCTGTTAGAATATGTATCGTGATAATCATGTACATGGAGGTTCCAATGACATGTGAATGAACAAGCCGTAAAAGATAAAACACGTGATTGATGAACAAAATAGTAGCGTTTGTTATAAAGGTACACACCAGTTATGACAACTTGTGTAGGGTATTTTAAGATTTTTAAAGAGATCTTTCTGACTATATAAGTAGTTATTGTAGGGTATTTGTCAGAAACACCTCTTAAAAAAAATGTACTGAGAAATCTCTGATTGATACAGTAAGAGGGATGAAATTTTAACTCTCCAACTAAGGGGTTTTAATTTATATTATAGAAGAAAAACACATAAAGAAATTAAAATAAACATTAAATCCTTATTTCTGTATTCTATTTATTTTCAAAAATCAACTTGTTTTATTTAAAATGGATATGGCCTTCATGGTTAAAATTGATGCAACGTGGCCCTCTCTCGTTCCAGTTAAGTTGATGACGGAGGAATTTATAATTTCCATAATTTTTAATTTGTCAGTGAGCTTTGATTGATATTTAATGATATTGTTAAATCTCACTATTTTGAGTTTAGATAGTGAAGTATTTAATTTTTATTTAAAAAGAATTCCTATTTGTGTTTTTAATGTATAAATAATTAAAAATAAAATAGAAACGAATAAATGTCCATAATTATAGATGGATTTTAGGAATGCTTTACTACTGTTTGTCCGTCTAATTTAGTAGAAAGGACAACATTGTATCAGTCTCAAAAGTTGAAAAATTAAATTGAATATTTCAAAAAAGAGACAACAAATTGAATTTTTAATAAAATGATAAAAAAGTAGTTATTTATCCTAAAACCAATTAATATCAAAAGGAACATGATATTTTTCTAAACAATGTAGAGTTTAGCTTTAATAAACAATGTGAGATAATGAATTTTTATTGGTAGTTAAAGCATAAGTATATTTGAATCAACTTAACCATAAATATTTTGTAAAATATATATATATATATATATATATATATATATATATATATATATATATATATATATATATATATATATATATATATATATATATATATAAACGAGTTTCTTTATATATAATGTGTGTTACGCATACTCCTCCAATGACAACAATTTTAAAATTGTCTGATGATGTTACAATAATTTTTACTTTTAAGAATGGAAGACGAACTCAGTAAAAAAAAAATAAAAATACCATATTTCAAAATCAATTTTTAAAAATTATTCTTTTATAAGAAACTAATTTTAAAACTAAATACCATATTTTGATTCCATTTAACTATATGGGCAAAACTTAAATGTGATATCTTTGCGTATGGTATGATAATCCCATAATAAATAACTTCATTATATATTTCTTATCACTTTTATTAATAACTTTCATTATATATTTTTAAGTATTACATTAAATTATTTTTTCTTCTGTTTATTTTTTAATTTTTAAGATTTGACATTTGTGACATCCTAATAATATATGGCATGCATATATAGTCTAGACGTCATCAATTATAATAAGGGAAAGCAGTCAAGAGTAACTTAAAATATAAAGGGTTACAGTAATCCAGGAAATTTAGAGGAAATTAAAAACGTGGAAATGACAAGTATCTCAAATTTCAACAGTACTTAAAAAGGGCACGACAGCCCAGAAAATTCCTAAGAGAACTAAGAGGCAGCAACAGTGTCTTCATGTTCCTCCAGGACGTTCTCAACGGAGACCTCATTCTCCTCTGCTCACATCCAAGAATGGATGATCATCGCAATAGGAAAACAGACAACATACAAAGCAACATCAAACAGGCAAGGGTGAGCTAATTATATAAATGAGAAGGCATGCATCAAGTGAAACATTTAATCATACAAAGAATAATTTACATCAAACAGATTTAGAACCACATCCTAAGCATGTTATATTCTAGACTTGACTCGTCCGGACTTTAAAATGAGAGTCGGGCTATGGCGAGTCTTGCACCCGTGGTGACTTATGAAACTTGGGTTCCCCACCCTGCCACACTCACGAGGTTAGTCCGTTCCGCGCCTTGAGGCATACTAAGGACCTCCTGCTACTTCTCACCACATGATTCAACCTCTCTAAGTGAGTTTGATTGACCATTGAAGCGTCAGAATGACTCCCAAGGCTGAGCCCCTACTTTCATTTTAAAACACTAAGGATCTCACCGAGAGATCCTACATTTACCACCATCAACACACTATAAATCATGTTTTATTCCTTCCCAATTCAGATACTTTTTAACCACAATTCACAATTCCAAACAATAATTGATAAAATCATAGATTATATGTGAAAATAATAATAACATAATCATTAAAAGCTAAAACAAATTTATCACCGCAAATTTAATATAATGAATGACATAAAAATAAAAGACGCTGCACCTACACCTTATGCTTTTGATAGGTTCTAAAAATATAATTTAATATATATATATATATAACTAAACGTAATATAATATAAATATAATGTATGTTATACGTAAAAACTTTACGTTAATATATATAACTAAACGTAATATAATATAAATATAATATATATATATATATATATATATATATATATATATATATATATATATATATTTATTTATTTATTTGAGTTATCTAAACTAGTCTGTTGTACTCTAGACCTTAAACACCAAATTTTTTTATTTTATTTCCTTTCATAATAACCTAAAACAGTACCTCCTTACTACCCATATCAATGCCATTTTTACTTACTTTGCCCAACTTCTAGCATTCATAACTCGTGATACATGTCTATTTAAACTAATTTGTTCATTTTAATTTGTTCCTAGGGTAAAAATGAGTTGATCTAGGTGTGTTCTTGGCTAGAATTTCCACATTCCTAAGGCTTAGGGAACTAAAGTCATAATGGTCATTTTTAATGTGTTCTTGCTCAATTTTATGCCTCACAGGTTCCATTTCAGTAATTTAAGTTAACTAAACAGCCCAAACATCCCCGATACCCCAGGCACACAATTTCACTATGCTAGTTCCCTCTTCCCAAACTAAATAAAATCAAATTAAGCTACTGATCCTTTGCCTAAGGGTTCTACTCTCTCCCACCTTCTCATACCCCAATTGGTCAACGGAGTGGGAACAGATGTCCACCGCAGCGGACTCACCTTCGTCACCAACACGTATGACTAGTCACAACGTACTGGACCAGGCCAGGGCTGTTCTATGATCAGTGACGTGCCAGCTCTGGTTTTTAGGTTCCTTCTATCCTACCAACAAAGAAGGTATCCTAAGCACTCTGAGTTTGGCTCTCTTAAGGTACTATGATCATTGTACTGTTATCTAGACCTTCCTTCCCTTAAATCAATGACTCACTTCCACTCACAGACCTAGTTCTACACAGCCCAAGACCCTCATCAAGATAATAGTGCACAGAAATTCCATTAATTCCAGACCACCTCAATATATCAAAATTTCACTACCCATTAAATCAAACAGAACTAATTCAGCCCCATACTCATTCAAAATTAGTCAATCAATATGACCATGGCAAGGAAACAGATTAATTCTTATCAAACCAATTACACAGAATAAACGAAAAAAGTATAAAACATAAGAATTCCGATAAACAACCTCTTTTTCAGTCAATCTCAACAGCACTTCACAATTACATATATCTGGCATGTAATTAACAGAACAATTTCAATCTCATCCACAACATCAAGTTCTAATTTATACACACTTGCATCAATCCAAGAATAAATACAAAAGAAATACATATTTTATATAAAAGCTCCCCTTACCTGGAAACAAGCAACAGCAGATTCACTTAACACTTCTAGAGTGCTCCTAGAAATTAGGACAGAGAGAGAGACCTACAAATCACCCAAATAGTGATAGAATAAAGCTCTTAGAGCTAGAATGCATAAAGATTGAAAAGTAATTTTCGTACAGTACTTAAAATCAGAAATCTTGTAAACCCTAAATCAAGAACAGTGGAAAAAAAGGGGAAAAATCTGCTTACCCAATGAAATTGAGAAACGTTCGGTTCAGTTGGAAGCCCTTCCTACCAGGAGCAGTTTGGTGGCCTCAAATCAAGTTTTAAACGGTGGAATCTACTGGAATTTTAGAGAGAAGTGAGAGCTTGAGTTAGGGCAAGGTTTATGTTTTTTAGAGAGAAAAGAAAATGGAGAAATGAGAATTCTACAGCGAAGGGAAGGGACCCCTCTCTTGACCTTGTGCCTAATACGAATGGGCCTGGGGTCTTTCCAGAGGCCCACTAGGTTTAAATATTTTAAGGGCCTTACAACATTTGTTCTTATTTTATGACGTAATAATTTTAAATTTCATAAAATAATTAAGTGTTTTTTTTTATCCACTGCATTAAAAACATTTTGGAATAATCTATAATAAATTCATAATTTATCATAAATTTCTATTTTACGTTATTGGATCAAACTTAGTATAAAAGTTATAATTCATAATTAAAATATAAATTTTCTACTTAAAATCGTAACAGTTCAAATACAACAATTTAATTATGACTCCATCCACTTTGTTTAAGTAACAAGATAATTATATAACCACAATATTTTTTATGAATAATTCTTTATTAGGAATCGAAACTGTGACTTTAATTATGATATCGATTTGTGGAATTTTGTTTTAATAATTTAACATTTTATATTATTATACGTGTCATGTTTTCTTTAAAATAATTATTGATTTTTATTCAGTACATTTAACATATTTTATATTCGTGGAGAAAACCTAGGAGTGTACCTTTGAAATTTAGTTACTAGAAAATACACACACAACAAGTATATTCAACAAGTATATTGGGAAATGTGAGTTCTTTCTTTAAAATTTAAAAGTTAACTTACTTTTGTATTTTATGTTACATTTTAATATATATATATATATATATATATATATATATATTTTTTTTTTTTTTCAATATACATAACAAAAAGTAAATGAAAGACAACGTATCACACAACTTCAATAAACAAAAATAAAGAGCAAATACTCTAAATAGAAGAAGAATGACTAAACAAAGACAACAGAACTATGTTTAAGAATAAAAACCTGTAGACAAAGAATAATCAACATTACTCAAATATGAAATATTGTTCTACCCATGAGATTGAGATTTATTAGACAATTCTCATATAACCAAACATTAACTTCATTATTATCAAAAATAAATATTTGTAAACATTATATTATATAGAAGCTCAAACTCATTTTAAATGTAGATAGTTATTTCATCCCCATTAAAGAATCAATTGATGTACAATTATGAGTATGTAATTCAATTATTATTTAAAAAAAAATACATGGTGTACAAATGAATATTTCACTTTGCTCATGATAAATATAATTTTTTTTCATATATTAATTTATTTAAATGACAGTATCATTATCGACTAATATAATATTATAAATATTTAAAAAATACGTATACATATAGAAATAATAATAGGTAGAGTTAGACATAAATAACGAAAAAATTTCTTTCACAATGTTTATTTGTCAAATTTTTGACAATGCAACATGGCGGATGTCTATTGGTTGATTTTGAAAAAAAAAATCAATATTCAATTGAGGAATATTATTGGAAGAAAAATACGAAATTTTATTTTGCACTTTCCTTATTTTTCTTTCATTCGCGGTTGGCTCTCTCACCTCTCGTATTTTGTCATCTCTCTCGTCTTCAAAATCTCTGTGTGTAACCCTAAAGCATTGACCAAAATTCTCCACTGTTGCTCGTGGTCGGTCTCCCACTTCTGTTATACTCTTTGTTTGTGGCGCGACCTAACAACATTGAAACCGTCTTGGACGTCCCTGTCCACCATTGGTATTGTGCCTTTTCGGTGTGGTGTTGTTTTGTGGTTTTCGTGTGTTGCGCGAATGCTAACCATCTTCTCGCGTGCGTTTTCGTGTTGGGCGAACCCTAACCTTGGTGTCCACCATTTTTCCATTGTGCCTCTTTGCCACAAGCCATAGAGGATTGAAGTTTTATCTAAGGTTGGTAGCATTATTTGTTGGTTGTTTAATGTTGTTGTTAGTCATATTGTGAAAACCATAAAGAAATTATTAAGGCATTGTTGTTATGTTTATCTTATAACTGCAGGTCCAATGTAGCCTAAAAAGGAAATGTAAGATGAAATGTAATTTTTTATTTTTAAAGATGATGTGTTATCCTCTGAATGTTAGTTATTGATCATGTTTTGTTAATGTTGTGCAGTGGCACCTTTATACCTCGATGGATTCATCCAGCAATGTTGAAATGAATCGCCTACTACGAGAAGCTCATGTAGAGTGCATTAGGATGACTCCATTTAGGTGGTGTTTGCATATCCTTAGCCCTTTGGAGGTCAATTTGAAATTATTGAAGGTGATGGTTTGCCCTTGGGCTGGACACGATGTTAGTTTTAGATTTAGTCAACAATTGGTCCCATTTACTGTTTTTTATGTGTTCATGAGCACAAATTTAGAAATAGGTGGTCTAGACATCCCTTTTGATCAATCAGTAGTTGAATTGGTTGGTCAAATGTTTAATCCAAAAACCACTACTTTAAAGGAGCTGATTGACATGTTTAATGTGATTGTCCAGGATAAAAACATTGAGGTTGATGAGTTTGTAGGTTATATATATTAGTGTGTTTAGTTGTATTTTATTTTCCTAGGAAGTCTTTCTATGTTTCTAACATGCCTTGTGCACAAGCTTTAGCTGCAGGAGCCATCTATGGTAACGTGGGTGACCATGACCAATATTTATAACTTTCTTACATAAAACTAATGGTTTTCACTTGATTTTGGTGTTTAAGTGTGAGTAGAGGTTGTGAAGTCATGTTTGAGAATCCCATCATGGAGGAAAGATACAATGTTTGTGAAATGACAAACTTAGGTGAAGTCCTGAAACTTGTGTAGCCTAAAACACACTTGTAATTCATTATAACTTCCTCGTAAACGATTGCACAACTAAAATCTGGGTTTTGTACACAAAGTTGAACTACAGGAGCCAACTGTGGTAACGTGGGTGACCATGGTCAATATTTATAACTTTCTTACATAAAACCAATGGTTTTCACTTGACTTTTATGTTTAAGTGTGAGTATAGGCTGGGAAGTCATGTTTGGGCATCCCATCATGGAGGAAAGATACAATGTTTATGAAATGACCAACTTAGGAGAAGTCCTAAAACTTGTGCAGCAAAAAACACACTTGTAATCAATTACAACTGGCTGGTAAATGATTACACGAATAAAATCTATGTTTTGTCCAAAAAGTTGAACTGCAAGAGCCAATTGTGGTAACGTGGGTGACTATAGTAAATATTTATAATTTTGTTACATAAATCCAATGGTTTTCCTTTGTTTGGGCACTCCATCATGGAGGAAAGGAACAATGTATGGCAAAAAAGAATCTCAAACATTGCATTAAGGTGAACAAAATCAGTACAATTATAGCATAACATCACATTTATAAAAATTAAGTATGTGAACGTTAACAACATCATGAAGCCTAGGTTATTAATATTACAGTAATCCCAGAAATTGTTTTAGTGATCATAAAATAATATTACAGTTATCCGTAGAAGTTATAATTTCACTTGCATTAGAAAATATTTATCAAGTTATATCATAAAAAAACTAATTCTTCTTTGGTTCTTTGGATGATGATGGTTGGTGAGATGGAGGAACGAATTTGCGGAGGATGTCATCCACATTCACATTGTTTTTTGCCACAAAGGTAGTCGAATGACAGGTTTTGGTGTTTCCTTGACCAGGTCAATTGTGGGAGGACAAATTTTAGTTGGAAAAACCTTGACTACGTTGCGATGCACGATATTTAGGTAGTAGTTTCTTCCAAATGCACTGAAGGAATGTACCTAAATGAACATACATAATTAATATCAAGAACACCATCAAAGGTAAATAAAACTTATTTTGATTTAAGTAGTCAATGGATGGGTTACAAGATTGAGTAACATAACGCAGCCAACTCCAATATTTTCTACAAATTGAGGATCTTCAAGAACTCTCTTGTGCAAGGAAGCCTTCATTGTCGCTGTTGGGTCCTGGTCACATTTAATCATTCATTAGTTTACATAAACAACAAATGTTGTATTTTAAAACAAATAATACCTTGATATTCAATTGCATGTCCCCCAAACCATTGGGCTTGCACTCTTTCACTATGCAAGCAACAAACGGCAGGACCTGCAATGATTTTGCCTCATTAAGGGAATTGACGTTCTTGAATTTTCCATTAGTGACGAGATCTGTAATTGTCAATGTCATGTGAACAAGAAATCATATTGTCTAACTTAACATTTTTATTGAAATGATTTTAACAAAAATTGTACCTTGGTGTTCAATGAACATTTGTGCCCATTTCCAAGCATTTGAGTTGAAATCTCGTTCATATGTTGTCTGAGCAACTTCACGAGGAAATTCTTGAGTTGATTTTGGTTCTTCTGTTGTTTTCCTATTGAGGAAAGTCGTTTGAACATTACCTGTTGGACCTGGTATAAGCGATGTCCAAGCATTACATTTTTTCAAAAATGATTCAAGCACGTCATCTTCAAAAATAAGGCCTTCCCATGCATCCATAATTATCCTTTAATAATCTGCAACAATTTGAATTCCAGGTTAAGGACACTACAAAATGTATGTGAAGATAACACTACGACAAAACTAATTGAAAAAAATTTAATTGACTTACAAATGTAGTGAACAACTTGATTACACAACAATGGGTGTGTATGACATATTTAAAGACGTCTAGACCAAGTTATTGGAATTTAATTTTAAAGTTTACTAATATAATATAATATTACTACTTTTCCTATTTGATGTTTCAATTAATGAGGAAAGCTTGGTTGATTAATGAGCCAGTTACTTTTTTGCACAATCTGATGAAAGAGAAAATCTTTTATCTTGCTTGAATAAACTTGCATTAAATGTAGGGAATGAAAAGTGACTTGCATTAAATGTGGGGTATGAGAGAGAAACTTTTTTGTCAACAAATTTAATACATGCTTCCTTAACCAAACCAAATGAATGCATTGTATGTGAACGTAGCTTGTTTTCCTTACAAGAGAGACTTCTTTCGTCCAAAATACTTCATCTTTCTCCCTCCAATGTAAACTTTCTGGCTTCTACAACCGTATTTCATTAAAGAAACAGTGTAGTATCCTCTTTTGGAGGTTGGTGAGGAGGAAATTACCTTCATTTAAGGGTGCACTAAATTCTTCAGAGGAGGTTGGTGAGGACCACTTGACCTTCACTAAAGGGCGCACTAAATCCTCTTGTGTAGGTATGAATGTATTTCTTTCTTTTTATTTCATTTAAGGAGGCACTAAATTCTACTTCTTTATTTCCATTGCTCAATTTTATGAATGTATTTTATTGTGTTTATTTTATTTAAATTTTATTTTATGTTGATACCCATTTTAGTATAAAGTATTACTTGATGAACAAAATTTTTTTTCGCATTGTGCTATATGTTGATAGGCATTTTCTTATGAAGTATTATCTGATGGTGAATCTTTATCATTACTAAATACTGTTATTTTTAGTACATGAATCATCATTTTTTATTTTTTCATTCCACTATGATCAGGCTGACTATAGGTGGTTGTGATGGCTAACAGCACAAGTAATGTGTCTGAAGTGGCTGAGTGTAATGCCAATATTAATTACCTTGATGACAACTTCTGAACTTGGAGCCAACGTTGCATATGTGTTTTCAGACGATGGAAGAAGCAAAAGAAAAATTTACACCAACTACGCCATTAGATGTGGATTTACTGTACATACAAGAACTTCTAAAAAAAATAACAAAAACAATATGTATTACTTGAAATTGGTTTGCTCAAGGGAAGGGAAGTACGTGTGTTCCATCAGACCCAAGGTCAAAACACTTCCTAGTCAAACTAAGTAATGTCTAGCTAGGATAACCATTGCAAGGAAGGATGATAAATGGTTTATAAGGACCGTTGTGCTAGAGCATAGCCATGATCTGTGCCCGAATACCTCCAAGCTAATTCTTGGAAATAGAAAATTAAGCATGCAAGCTAAACACACATTGGAGGTGAATGATGATGTGGGAGTTCAGATTCATAAGAGTTTCCTTAGCATCGTGATCGATGTAAGTGGATTTGAAAACATAGACTTCGTGGAGCGATATGCGCGAAACTACATTGGCCAACACAGAATATCGCTATGTAAGGATTGTGTTGGTCAAGCCCTCCTACGACACTTTTCATCAATGAAAGATTTAAATAACGAGTTGTTCTATGACATTGAATTGGACGAAGGGAATAGAATTTGTAGTGTATTTTGGGCGGATGCAAGAAGTCGAGCCACATGGAAGAATTTGGCGATGTCGTGTCTTTCGACACCACGTACTTAACAAATAAGTATGACATGCCATTTGCGCCTTTTGTTGGAGTTAACCATCATGGACACTCCATTTTACTTGGTTGTGGATTGTTCTCATTGGAAGACACTGCCTCATTTGTATGATTGTTCCAATCTTGACTTAGATGCCTGGGTAATAAGGCCCCTCATATTATAACCGACCAATGTACGACAATGACAAGTGTCATTGAATTCCTAATACAAGGCACAAATGGTGTTTATGGCACATCATGAAGAAGTTGCCAGAAAAATTTCAAGGTTATAAAAATTATATGGCTATCAAAGCCGATCTCAACGTGCTTCTATATGAGTGTGGTTGTTCAACGAACTTTAAGAATGGTTGGGAACAACTCGTGACCAAACATGGCTTGCGGGACAATATTGGTTATGTAATTTGTCTAAGGAGAGACACAAATTGATACCTTGTTACTTGAGGAATCATTTTTGGGCGGGTATGTCCACTACTCAAAGAAGTGAGGGAATGAATGTTGTTTTTTTTATGGATTTATCAATTCTAGTACCACACTTCAACAATCACTACAAGAAAAATTGCAGTTATATACTGCCAAAATCCGTATATAACACCAAAAATCCGTATATAAATTGATGTTATATACAGATTATATACGGAAAAAAATCTGTATATAAAAGAGGTGTAGATAAGTTACATATGGATATATCCGTATATAATTACATAAAAAAAATCCGTATATAAAATCGTATGTAATTACATAGAAAAAATCCATGTAATTACATACGAAAAAATCCGTATGTAATTTATTATTTTATAAAAAAAAATAGGTGATTCCAAGAGTTTCGATAATTGATAAAAGTCAACATAACAGTCAAATTGCCGAAAACCATCTAATAAATGAAACATTTATTTAATAGAAGATTAATTCACTAAAACCTTTCAACATTTATGAAAAATAAGACAAGTTTCAAGCTAAATGGTTTCTATATCCAAGAAAAGACAATGCTAAAGTTAAAAAATTGTACAAGAAAATATATAAGGATCCTATACTGGAATGAATAAATAAAATATCTGTCTAGAATGGTAACATATCTAAGTCTAAAGTCTAAAGGCAGAGAAAGATGTTTACAACAACTACAATATCTTTTGTGGATAGAGAAAGATGTTAACTAGATATATGTTGTGGTATTCTTTTCAAAACAAGATGTCTAGCCCATTGCTCAGTTTCCCATAGTGTGAAATGTTATAGGGCAAAAGCTATCACCATGTCAATAGTTGTCAAAGCGGCAACTTGCAACCTGCAACTGCTCCAATACTAGTAGTCCTGTTAAAGCAACAAAAGCAATTGCCCCAACCTATAGTAATAAGGTAAAAAATAAATACAATTAATAGTTTTAAGAAATTAATTGAAAGATTCTACACTTAACTCATTAAATTAATAGAAAATTATTATATCTCACTTTTTGTATGAGTCTATACATTAGTTTATAATTTTACAAAACTTCTCTTTACTGATATATTAACTCGCCAAATAAGTCTATATATAGGTTGATTTTTATTTGTGAGGAAGACTTTTTTTTTTCTTCTTTTCTTTTCTTGAGAGTTTTTATCTAAAACTTTATGAAAAGGAATTCAAATAATTAATAACAATTGAATCCAAATCTGCAACAAGATTATACTAAAATCACAAGGTACATTCACACGTTCATACATCCAAATATAATTAATTTTACAGCAATCCAGTTAATGCTTTTAATATAATATACTAATAAATGACATTTTTCTTGTAGTGAATTTGTGGCTCAATACGACAATGCCCTTAGAGTCAAGGCCCAAAAATAAATACAAGTTGACTTCTCCTCCCTCAACACAACGGTTGCATGTGGCTCTCAATCACCGATCGAGAGACAATTTCAAGTAGAGTACACAAATGCAAAGTTTGAGGAAATGCAAACAGAGTTTTGGTCAAGGATGAATTGTTTCATCAAAGACACCGTAAAGGACAACTTGTTCAACACTTACACAATAAAAGAGGAGGGCATGTAGGAGGGTAAATGTGCGGACAAATTTTATAAAGTGCAATTTGATCCACTCACAAAGAATACCACCTGTTCTTGCCTATTAATTGAGTTTAAAGGCATTATTTGTCACCAATCCCTATTGGTATTCGGTCAGGAAGATGTGTACAGTGTGCCCTCCAAATACATTCGGCGGTGGAGCAAAAATATTCGTAGAAGGCACACACTCATAAGAGCGACTTATAGTAATTCCCATCATGAACCGACGATGCAAAGATACCAAAATTTCTGCAAACGATTCTATGAAATAGCTGAGGTAGCTTGTGAGTCCAAAGCTGTTTCTAATGAGTTGGAAAAAGAACTTGATTGCCTTGGTAAAAAGTTTGGGTCCAGTTCATCCATGACAAATAACATCATTAGTGATGGAGGTGAACTACGGTATGACAATCCGGTCAGTGGTACAATACCCGACTCTATAGGTGGAAGTGCTGATGCACTTGTCTGCAGCCTTTTAACTGTGAAGCAAAAAGGATGACCGCGCACCAATAGGTTAAAGTCAACCATTGAGAAAAAAGCAAAAAAAGGAAACCGGTTCATCCAAAAATACTTCAACACCATTCATAGAAGAAGTTGTGAGTAATTAAATTGGTTGTGTCTTTCATTTATTACGTAATTTGGTTACATGTATTCTAATTGTAATTGTGTTGATTCAGGAGACAAGAATAATTGATGTTATACAAAGTCATGAGGTCGATCAATTTGAATCCCAACCTTACCAAGTTTCACAACTATCCGAAGTAACTCTTTCTTGATTTATGTCTTTGTTGTCAATTGTACATAACAATTTGGATAACAACCTTCTTTGATGTATATAACTTCCTTCTTCTTCTTATTCTATGTATATTAATTTGACATTGGTCAGTAATTGTTGTCTAAATGAATACATGAATTTTAAGATAATTCATTGCTTGATGACCTCTATGAAAAAACCCTTTCATGCACTATTACTGAAAATGATTGCTTTACATTAATTACACCGGGTACTGTTTCAAAATGAACAATTGGGCCAAAAAACCATCTGGTAATCGATTACCAGTAATCTGTAAACGATTACACCTGATGGTGTGTAACATGCTTAAAGGGTCAAAGGCAGAAAGGTTGAATCATGTTTCTTCAATAAAACTCATATGTTTCAACGTGATGGTTCTTTTTCTCCCCCATGTCCTCTAGTTTTGGTCCCCTTTTTAACTACCCACTCTTCAAGTTCTTCAAGTAACCTTCCTCTATTATTGTCCCTCACAAAACCCTAAAAAATATCCAAATACTGTTCGTGCAAACAAGAAACAAAGGGCATCTTCTTCTACTGGTGGACGTCGTCATCGCCGCAGTCCAACACTATCCCCAACACCAACAAACAATGACCTATTCTTGTCAAAGGACCAATATGAGAAGTTTGCTAACCATTTTTTCAATCATGAAATCTTGGAAAGCAAATATCTCGAGGACGGTTAATTTGAAGGAAGAAATTTCCAATTCTACAACATATTGGTCGTGGCTGGGCTCACCGAATTTGTGTCTTTAAGAAGACATTTCTACCCAGAATTAGTTAGAGTCTTCTACAACAACATGACCATTTCGGATACCGGTGTTATTCGAAGTGAAGTAAGAAGGGTGAAAAATCAGAATAAGCCATAATCTTTTTCATCAACTCACTTCCCTCCCATCTGTTGGTGTTCGTTATGAAGGAGCTTTTGTCGATGAGTGGAAAGAGCATTACGATTCTGTAAGTGCTAGGCAACTCGTGTGTAGACTTGATGCTGACATACACATTAAAATACTGGTAGGGCATATGAAGGTTCAAACTATGATACTTCATTACGTTCTAACTCGAGTATTAATTCCTTGTGCAACTAATATTGGTTAGGCATCAGAGGAGGATATTATGCTGGTCTCGACCTTTTTCAATTCCATGGAGATTAACTAGGGACATCTAATCAGATATAGGATGAAAAGGGCAAGGGACAATGTGAAACTGCCATATCCTCATTTGATTACCATCTTCATGGAGCACTTTCAAGTCCCTACTTAGAGTTATCCTGTTACACAAATTATGTCGAAACAAAGGATGGGATCTGAGGTTATAACCTCATTTGGTTATGTGAAAAATCATGAGGGAGTATGGGTTCCCAAAGACAACGCCCCCAATCAACATGGTGAAGGTGGAGAAGACGAGGATAATGAACAAGTCAGGTCTTCTACAACACTAAATGATGTTTCTGTACAAAAGGTTTGATAGATTACCACTGTATTTTTTGCTGCACACATTTGAGGACTTCACATAATTTGGTAGTATCACAAACATTGTTTGTTTCTTCCATGATGGGGTACCCAAACATCACTTCCCAGCCCCTACTCATACTTAAACACCAAATTAAAATGAAAACCATTCAATTTATGTCTACAAATAATGAATTTTGACCATGGTCACCCACGTTACCATAGTTGACTCCTGTAGTTGAAGTTTCTGTATAAAACACAAATTTTACTCGTGTAATCATTTATCAGCGTGTTGTAATCGATTACAAGTGTGTTTTATGCTACACAAGTTTCAGGACTTCACCTAAGTTGGTAGTATCACAAACATTGTTTGTTTCCTCTATGATAGGGTGCCCAAACATCACTTCCCAGCCCCTACTCACACTTAAACACCAAATTAAAGTGAAAACCATTGGATTTATGTCTAAAAATAATAAATTTTGACCATGGTCACCCACGTTACCACAGTTGGCTCTTGCAGTTGAAGTTTTTGTACAAAACACAGATTTTACTCGTGTAATCGTTTACCAGCCTGTTGTAATCGATTACAAGTGTCTTTTTTGCTGCACAAGTTTCAAGACTTCACCTAAGTTGGTAGTATCACAAACATTGTTTGTTTCCTCCATGATGGGATGCCTAAACATGAGTTCCCACACTCAAGTCACACTTAAACACCAAAATCAAGTGAAAACCATTGGTTTTATGTAAGAAAGTTATAAATATTGACCATGGTCACCCACGTTACCATAGCTGGCTCCTACAATTAAAGTTTGTGTATAAAACCCATATTTTATTCATGTAATCGTTTACGAGGAAGTTGTAATCGATTACAAGTGTGTTTTTTACTGTACAAGTTTAAGGACTTCACTAAGTTGGTCATTTTACAAACATTGTATCTTTCCTCCATGATGGGGTGCCCAAACATGACTTCCCTGCCTATACTCACACCTAAACACCAAAATAAAGTGAAAACCATTTGACTTATATGCAAGAAAGTTATAAATTTTGGCCATGGTCACCCACGTAACCACAGTTGGCTCCTACAATTGAAGTTTATGTACAAAACCCAGAACTACTCATGTAATCGTTTACCAGCCAGTTGTAATCGATTACCAGTGTATTTTTTAGTAAAGAACCTTCAGGACAATAACTAACTTAGTCATCTCACAAACATTGTTTCTTTCATCCTTCACAAACATTAGTACTCAATCAAATTGGCCACTCTCTTCATTAACATTCCAAACAAAACCTCATTTCACAATGACAATAACGAAGGGAATAACATTTCAATTAAAATTAACAATATTTAACGGAAGCAAAGATGCATCTTTTATAACATTGAACAAAATAGGTTACATTACACTCATTTGTTCATCTATGTACAATGTTGTATGACTTTCTGTTAACAATTCAATAAAAATATCACTCATTTTTTATTCTAAGCACTCCATTTCCAGTGTACGGAGTCCTAAGCGCTCTACTCTTGTAATGTCTTCGTGATCTGACCCTCATATACGTCTTCGTAGGAGGTTGGTTGGTGTACATGCCACCCGGGAAAACAAAGTCACTGTTTATGGAGGGTTCTGCACGAGGCGCACTCTGTCCACTAACATCTTTATTTCTTCTTCTAGACTTCTCTTCAGCCAACTCTGCCTCTAGGACAACAACCTCATTTGAAGTTCTTTAATTAGACATTCTTGCTCCTCTAAAGCACGCATAAAAATTTCTCTGTGTTTTCTTTTTTTGTATCTTTTTTGGTGTTGGTTGGTCATCCTTCTTATCCTTCTCATCCTTACTTGAAGCACCAACATCAACATCATCATGAACCTGAAATTTAACAATATATATCTTAGTATCAAAGTTTAGTGAATATTTCATAACATACAAAACTCAAACAAGAAACCACATACCACACCCGTCTCCATAACCTGTTTTACGAAGTTGTCTCCCACATTTCTATTCATCTAATGCAGTATTCTAGGAAATTTCTCTATTCGACCTTTGGGAGGAATGAAATGCTCACAAAACCATACCTAAAAAAGATGTTAATATTAACATTTAGTCAAAAACAAAATGCTAGCCACAACATAAAAAATTGACCTTTTAAATCAATAAATAAAAATTACTTGCAATATGTAAACGCAACCATCAACGTAAACTTTCCTTGTACCTTTGTCTTTCTTCAAAGCTTATGAAGCTTTGCACAAACTACGTAACAAATAACGATAAACTAGACTACCCCAACAATAATTACCCAACCACTTAAATTGTCAACAATTTTAAACATTATGGCAAGCACTTTTCCGCTACGTTTTGGAAATAATATCTCACATATCCCTATACAAGCTACAAAAATGAGAAGATGGTATCCTTTTTTTATGTTTTCTCATAAAAAATGTGTATATCAAATTCAAATCTTTTGTTTCTTTACCTATGTATTTGACACATGTACTACCTCACATTTCCTCTTTTAAGTTAATATTTTCACCATCTGAACTCAACCCCAATCCTAAACAAAAATCCTTTTCATTCATATTCACAACTTTATCTGTAATTAAAAAACCACTACTGGAATCGACCCATCTAACCAATAACTCACTCAAAACATTCCTACCTAGTTTAACATTACCACTCAAATCTAAAAACCACCCAAATGGAGTCTTCGCTATGAGTGACTGGTGCTCGTCTGTCAGACGTTCATTCAAAGTACAAATATACTTTGTTGAAAAAGAGTTACAAACGGTCAACTACATCAACGAAAACAAAATAAGCAAAAGAGCAAATCCCAAAAACGAAAACAACACAAATTTAAACACATCAGGGATAACCCAAAGCCAAACCGAAAACACAATCAAGAAAAATGGAGGGAAAACGCATTTACCTTACTCGAATGACCATGGTCACCGGACGTTACCATTGCCTACAATATCCTGAACAAAAAAGATGACGTTCACCAAAACTTCCACAGAAAACGGAAATGGAGGGAGAACGAAAACAAAGAAAGAGAACAAAAAATTAAGTGAGAGAATGAGGAAATATGAGAAAACATTTATTTGAGATGAAACTAGGCAAGCGGTATATTTAAAATCCAAAATTTGTGAAATGCAAGCTTTTTTCGACGTCACATTTCAACAATAAAATTAAATTAAAAACGGACCAATCCTTTGCTAACACCTTACGTTTGTCCAAATGTTAATATATCGGGATCCAAATGCATTTTCCTCTGTCATTACTCATGATAAAATCAACGGTCCCAAATTGACGGCAGAGTTTACGAACCCTACTCCCAAACTCATGTTTCTCATTGTTCACCAAAAAAGAAAGGTAGGCCGTGCTCCATGTATTCTACATTCCTTTTCATACTCTCTCATTTATCTTTCTCAACAGCTCCCAACCTTAGTATATACTACAATGGCTTTCCTTCACTCTATCTTTGCTGTACCAAACAAATGCTCAGCAATTCTGGCTGTAAAGCTCAGCCCCGAGCATGCCCACTGTAGTAAAAGCCATTTCACCATTGCATTGCAGCAAGATATCCATATTTCTAATAATGAAAAAGCTAGGGTAAGGGTAACTTTCTTTCATTTATGCTTCACATGAGGGTGTTTGGTATTATTTGTAGCTAGCTGACCCAACCAATATTAATCATTCAGGATGAACTTCAAATAAGACATGCTAAAACATTGGAGGAAGTTAAGCGGGGACTTCTTGGCAAGGAAGTACAAAGTTCTGACCATGACTTACTTATGGTGGATTCCATCCAAAGATTAGGTATTGAGCACCATTTTAACGAGGAAATTGAAACAATTCTTAAAAGGAAGGAACTGATGCTCAGAGTTAACAGCCATCGAAATGACTATCAAAAACTGTCAGAAGTTGCACTTCAATTTCGTCTGTTAAGGCAAGAAGGGTATTACATCCATACAGGTTTGTGTGCCTTGCTGTCTTAAAATGATAACCTATTTTTTGATGAAAATGAGGAGTTGAGGAAGTTGAACACCCATTAACTATTAACATTTTAACATTTATTACATAAAGCTAGATAAGGATAGAAAGTTTAATGCTAATGCTTGGAATTTCTTTAGTACTGAAGTAAGGATTATGGTTGCTGCATCTTACAGATATATTTGACAAGTTCTGGGACAATAACGGCAAGCTCAAACTATCATTGTGTGAGGATATCGATGGGTTAATTGCTTTGTTTGAAGCCTCTCAATTAAGGATAGAAGGAGAAGATTATCTTGATGAGGCAGAGGAATCTAGCCGCCAGTATCTAAATATGTGGTTGTCTAGATTTCATGACCATCCTCAAGTGAAAGTTGTGGCTGATGCATTAAGATATCCTATTCGTAAAAGCCTGCCAAGGTTCACATCGGCAAACGCTTTGCAATTACAAAACACAGGATGGACAAGCTCTTTAAAAGAATTATGCAGAATAGACGCTGAAATTATGAGCTCTTTGCATCTGAAGGAGATTTTTGCAGTTTCCAAGTAAGTTGCAGTTAATATAAGAGAAATATATAACATGGTTATAACTCATATTAATTACGCAGTCCATTCAAAAACCCCTTTATTTCATTACTTGTTGTATTATTAAATAATTATACGACAAAGAAGTTATTAAATATAATTTCTTTGAATATAGCGTTCTGAATAATATAGTAGCATCATTGATGATTCATAGGGTATTATATTAACAATGTGTGCTTAATTATAGATGGTGGAAAGAGCTAGCTCTGGCAAATGATTTTACTTTCGCGAGAGACGAACCAATAAAATGGTACATGTGGTCCATGGCATGCCTCCCAGACCCACGACTCTCAGAAGCAAGGATTGAGCTAACAAAATCACTCTCCCTGGTTTACATCATTGATGATATATTTGATTTTCGTGCAAATATTGATGAACTCACTCTCTTTACAGAAGCTGTCAAGAGGTATTATACAAAATATTCTTTTGTTTGTTTTTTAAAAAAAATTTTTAACTGCGTTCTTTTTAAAAAAAAAGAAAATGATATTTTAACACCAATTTTTTGACACTATTTTGACACTGCATACATGTCAAAATGTCAAAATGTGATTGGACGATTTCAAATTTAAAAAAAAAAAACTTTGGTTTTTCCCTTCCAAATATACTCTTGCCTCAGTTTTTTTAATTTGAAATCATCCAACCACATTTTGACACGTGTGCAGTGTCAAAATGGTATCAAAAATTGGTGTTAAAATATCATTTTCCTTTTAAAAAATATGTTTTTTAGTCTAGGAAAATGATATTTTAACACCATTTTGATACTGCACACGTGTTAAAATGTGATTGGATAATTTCAAATTAAAAAAAACTGATGCAAGAGCATATTTGGAAGAGAAAAACCAAAGTTTTTTTTTTAATTTGAAATCGTTCAACCACATTTTGACACGTGTACAGTGTCAAAAAAATGGTGTTAAGATATCATTTTCCTTTAGTTTATGCATAAATTTATTTCACTTTTTACTTTTTACAGAAAATTTTGTTCAAACAATCTTACTTTTCAATTTTTAGAATATGCTGCCGTACACCCTTTTCGTGGTAAAATGAAAGGAGAAGAAAAAAAATGTATGGTCATTGCTTCGAATTGTTTTCTCTGGCTAAGCCAACTGACTGTGTGAACATGTGCAGGTGGGACATGGCAGCCATGGAGCAATTACCGGAATACATGAAAGGGTGTTTTAGGGCTCTTTATGGCATAACTAACGAATTTGCTTTCAGGGTCAACATCAAACACGGGTGGAATCCTTTAACAACCTTAGTAAAATCGGTAAAATCTCGTTAAAGTTCTATAACTCTTACATACAAATATATTTACTGTTTGTGAGAAAACACACACACAACAAACGAGGTTATTTTCATTAACTACAAACACCATCGTATAACATATCCTTCAAGAATCAATGATGATTATTATTCTAATTTGGCTGCTACAGTGGGTAATGCTCATGAATGCTTTTCTGGAAGAAGCAAAATGGTTTAGATCAGGGTACGTGCCGAAGGCAGAGGAGTACCTGAAGAACGGAATAGTGAGCACTGGGGTGCATATGATCTTTGTGCACTATTTCTTTTTCATAGGTGAGGGTATAACGGAGGAAACAGCCGCCGTAATGGAGGGATTACCAACTCTGTTATCTGCAACAGCCACCATTCTAAGGTTGTGTGATGATCTGGAAGGGGACCAGGTAGGCAGAAAACTATCTTTTTCTTACGTCACCATTGATCTCATTTTAAATTATTCGTGTGGACCACAAATAATTGACATTTGAAATGTTTAACATGATTTCCTTGAAACATACGTATGTGGCTATCATTTGGTTATTGATGATTATCGAATTATTTATTAATGTTTAAAATTGTTTACTTACAAGAAAATAATTAATGCAGGGTGATAAAGGTGATGCGAATGATGGGTCGTATATGAAGTGCTACATGATAGAGCATCCAGAAGTTTCCATTGAAGAGGCACGGAAGCATGCCACTGAATTGATTTCGAATGCATGGAAACGTCTGAACCAAGAATGTCTCACTGATGCAAATCAGTTGCCATCTTCTTTCACCAAAGTTTGCCTCAATGCTGCTCGCATGGTGCCTCTCATGTACAGTTATGACACAAATACTCCATCCAAGCTAGAGGAGTATGTTAAATCGTTGCTTCAAGGTGGTGCTTTGAAAAGTGTTCCTCAAGATCAAACCTCTGTTTCATCAAGTAATCTTACATCAACTGACATAATGTAGATCACAACCAAATCAATATGTTGATGTTTAAATAAGGGTAAGTTAGAATCTTGTAAAAAAATATTAATATGTTGCTATATAAAATTGTATTTGATTTTAGTTCTTGCATCAACCAAGCCAAAAGAACATGTAACTTCTGTGGATCAATTATAGAAGGCTTCTATAAATGTAAGAAATTTTCAATTTAGTGCATCTGTAATTTTAATTACTTTTAAGAAAACAATTATTGGGTTATGGAAAAGATCTCTTGTGTTCGTAGAACCATATGCGTCTTTTATAAAATAAGAGTAATCCATGAGCCACTAGATAAAATTATCATGGGGGACACCATGTATTTGAAGTTTAGAACTTATAAAAAAATTAACTTTAGTACAAAAATTTTAATTTTATTTAGATTTAAACCTTAAGCCTTAAACTTTACAAAGAGAACTACAAATCATGAAAGTACAAGGTGTAAAGTTTTAGTATTGTGTAATAGTTATAAATATAAGTGGTAACAAATTTATTTTTAAAATAAAATCTCAAAGTTTATCGAATTAAGTAAAATCATTTTAATGTTCGATTCATTCCTTGTTAATATGTAAAATATTTTTATTTTTATTAAATTAAATGAGTTTAAGAACATTTCGTTGACTAACTATATACAACCAATAGTTTCAGAGTGGTCCATATCAACTGCTTATCCAATTACTTTCCCGATGTTCTGTCTTAAGATAACCTTTTTCATGTACATGCTTTGAATAAGTTTCTAAGCAAACAGGTCAAAGAAGTTTTAAATTGCAACGTGGAACGAAGCAATGAAGAATTATAATTCTACTTTCTTCTCATTATTATTTTATCCATTTCACTTGCTAACCATTGCACATCTGTTGAAATTAATTTGGTATCCTTTAGATTATGAATTGAACAAGTGAGAAATAGGAAAATCGTCTTAGAGGATAATTTCACTCTAGAAAAACAAAATAACAAGATGAAAAGATTAAAAGAAAAAGAAAAAAGAAAAAAAATCATTAACTTATTTAAATTTATTATTTAATACCCACTATTCCATGCATAGTTTGAAGAGTTTATTTTGAATTATGTTATTGTCTTTGTAAATAACCTGGGATTTTTCTTATAGTTAAACGTTTTCCTTGTTGTTACATTAAGATCTAACATTTTATTTTAACTTAAAGATTATATATATATATATATATATATATATATATATATATATATATATATATATATATATATATATATATATATATATATCTTCAATTAAGAGAGACTAATTTAAATTATTCAAAATGAATACATGTAACAAAAAGTGAAAAAATTTATTAGAAAATTATGCAGTGATTATAACTATAGATGAAAAAAGAGGAAGAGAAAAGAAAAAATGTTTAAAAAATTCATCACATTATAAGTCATTATTACAATCTCAGTAACTTATATCTATGAACAAATTCATTTTATATCGGTTAAAAGACTCTCCAACTACAGAAGAGTTGTATGAATATATAAGTTTGTGCAATTTGACTTACTATACATCAATTGCGACACTAAATAATATTATATCTCACATTTTACATGAATAGCATTTAATTATAGTCTCAAATTAACATAAAATTTTGAATATGTAAGAATGTAAAAAATACCTAAATGTAAACATAAATTTTATGAATAAAATTTGACTATTTTATTATTAAAAGTTTGAGTTATAAATATAAAATCAGTTAATTGAGTTTCATTCTATAAAAGCTATCCATTATCTAAAATTTATCCGTGTTTCTTTTTCTACACTCTCTTTAAGATTATGATAATCTACTTATATGATTGAAGATCTGAATGTATCATGGGAGTCTTGCATAAAAAATTATACATGTTATGAAATAGGAAGAAGATTAGGAAAAATCTTCCTTATGTGTCTTTCCATACACATAGGGTAATGTATTTATAATAATAAGAATGTGAGTTAAGTCCAAATACAAATAAATATGTAAAAATAACATAATAAACATAGAGACTATGTTTCCCTAATTAAGATAAACACACAACTAATATCTAACACATGTAGTAAATCAGAATTTAATTTTTGCGTAAGTTTCTTTCTAACTTTTCTTTTCAATCAATTTTTAATAGTGTTGCATGCATGTACTAAAAACTTTTGCATGTGACTCTAGGGGCACAAAATAAATATTTGTTTGATTAGGATTATCCATATGACTGATATGAATTTTCTATATACAAGTATAATATTTTATAAGGTTTCAAGTTATTAGAGCTTAGTATGTTAGAAGTTCAATTTGAAGTAAGGGAAACTAGTTAGTTGTATGTTTATTGTGATATGCTTACTTGGTTTCATTGTATGAAATATATTTGTAATGACTCACTATGTGTATACATGCTTATTGTTTTTTTTTTTAATTTTATATTGTTGTTGAAAATTGAATGATTCTTTGTGATTAATGAACAAATTGAGGATATGTATATTAGTTTGTATTAATTGGTTCATGTGACCTATTTTAGAACTAAATTGTACCTAATTTTGTTTGTAAAAGAGATAAAAACTCTAGTTGGAATCAAATGAGTTAACAAATATGTCTATTAGGTTTTTGAAATTATACAGATTTGTTAGGCAAGTTAGTCAGCCGCTAAATGAGGCTGAAAAAATTTTCAGATAGCTTACAGTGTTCCACTCGGGTGAGCATAGTAGAAATGACTCCTATGTGTTTAGGTTGTTGGATGAATGATATTATTGCTAAAGAGGTTGATTGATTAGAATTATATGTGATGATACTATAGTATTTTTAAGGACAAATTATTATGTGGTGTGATTGTATGATATATACCGAATATAGATTTTTTGACGAAATTATTCAAACTCTATTAAATATTCAAACTTACAAAAGAGAAAAATATTTAGATGGTGAGAGTTATTGGAGGTTTCGGTAATCTAGATTTATGTGAAAGAAAATGATTTTAAGCTAGTTGTATAAAATTAACCTATTAAATGAAGATGACTTAAGTCACTTTATGCAAGTGAAAAATCATTTGAAAGATGTAGAATCTGAGTCCAATTCAATACCCGTTTAAAAATTAATTGGAAAAGTAGGTGGTTTTATTCACAAAATAAGTTTAAAAAGTACAATGTCAAAAATATCGTCTTAATTCAATGACAACATATGAATGAACAATCCGTAAAAAAAAACACGTGATTGATGAACACAATAGTAGCGTTTGTTAGAAAGGTACACACCAGTTATGACAAGTTGTGTATTCTATTTATTTTCAAAAAAATCAACTTGTTTTATTTAAAATAGATATGGCCTTTATGTTTAAAATTGATGCAACGTGGCCCTCTCTCGTTCCAGTTAAGTTGATGACGGAGGAATTTATCATTTCCAAAAATTTTAAATTGTCAGTGAGCTTTGATTGATATTTAATGATATTGTTAAATCTCACTATTTTGATTTTAGATAGTGAAGATATTGAGTTTTTATTTAAAAAGCATGTTAAGAATTCCTATTTGTGTTTTTAATGTGTAAACAATTAAAAATAAAATAGAAACGAAAAAATGTCCATAATTATAGATGGATTTTAGGAATGCTTTACTACTAATTAAAACCAATAACAATGTCGGTCCGTCTAGTTTAGTAGAAAGGACAACAATGTATCAGTCTCAAAAGTTGAAAAACTAAATTAAAAAAAGGAAACAAATTGAATTTTTAATAAAAAGATGAAAAATAGTAATTTATCCTAAAACCAATTAATAGCAAAAAGAACATGATATTTTTCTAAACAATGGAGAGTTTAGCTTGAATAACAATATTGTGAGATAATGAATTTTTATTGGTAGTTAAAGCATAAGTATATTTGAATCAGCTTAACCATAAATATTTTGTACAGAAAAAAATATATAAACGAGTTTCTTATATATATATGTTTCACCCTTTCTTTTCGTTGGAGCAACTGTAAAAAAAAAAAACGTCTCTCTAAGCTCATATAATTTAGGTGATCATTGCAAAAGAAAAAACAACACATAGACAGATAACACAAAGGCAAGGGTAAACTAAAGTAACAAAATGATATACATATACATTTTAAAATAATAATAATATACATCTATATTATGAATCAAGCAACATCTAAAATAATTCCCATCAACCTTGTACTTCAACTATCTGAATTGATGTATTGATGTCAGACTCATGGGCAACCTGCACCCATATATGGTGGAGCAACTTACTCAGAAATAATAATCACAATCAAAACCACCACCATAATGCCATATACCAAGGTTAATCCGTCAAACATCTATGGTCAAAACCAGTGACCATAGACTAGGACATCCACCTACTCCACGACATAATCTCTCATCTCTACTTGAGACGAGGTTATTAAGAGTGTTAGAATCATTTCCTAATCTAAGAGCCCTTACTTCAATACATTACACAACATAACCAACTTAGGATATTCCTTTCTATGACAGATCCCAACTCATTCTTTTTACCCTAGACCTTCTAACTCAAAATCTCTCTCGTAAAAACCCATAAAACTAGTTCCAATTCAAGCCAAATTCAACATATCAACTACTAAAGAGTTTTACATCAATTTTCTTATCATTCTTAAAGTTCAAACCATTTTTAAATCACCTAAGGATGGACCTAAAAGTTTTATTTTACATTAGACTTACTTCCTTTAACTTTCACCTGTTAAAACTTCTAAATTGAACCTAAAACCTACTAAAACCACTACATTGATCCACATCAATTTCCTTATCAGATTTTTACCAACTGAAGGTGTTAACAAGTCATAATTAACATGTCACCAAACATGAAACACCAGATTTCCCAATCCATGCCCTATCTCCTAAACTTGCGTATTAAAACCTCTATTTTTTAACCACAAAACCTATGTATTTGATAACTCCCTCATTCCTTAAACCTTGTTACCAATTTCAGACATCAAAACAACATTATAACATATGATTCAAGTTCACAAAAACATCCAAATCACATCACATCAAAACTAAATCATCAAATAACCAACCACAAACATTAAAATGAACTAACAATACCAAACTTACACCACATAATCATCTAAGATAAATTCATAAAATTTCTATTTTATGTTATTGGATCAAACTTTTATTACTTGGATAAAAGTTATAGTAATAAGGGGATATTTTTTTCAACATAAAAACATAACCGTTCAAACACAATAATTTAATATTCTACACACTTAATTTAAGAAAATATATATATATATATATATATATATATATATATATATATATATATATATATATATATATATATATATATATATATATTATATTTATATATAACCCATAACACTCTTTATGAATAATTACTCATTAGGAATCGAAGTTGTGACTTTAAGTCTGATATCGATTTGTGTAATTTCTTTTAATAAATTTAATATTTTATAATTATACGTGTTCACTGCTTTTTTTTTCATGTTTTTCTATCATAATTATTGATTATTATTCCGTACATTTAATATATTTTATATTCATGGAGAAAACCTAGGAGTATATCTTTGAAATTTAGTTACTAGAAAATACACACAAGTATATTAGGAAATGTGAGTTATTTCTTTAAAATTTAAAAATTAATTTAGTTTTGCATTTTGTGTTACATTTTAATATATATTTCTTTTTTCAATATACATAAGAAAAAGTAAATGAAAGACATGACAACATATCAACACAACACCAATAAACAAAAATAAAGAGTAAATAATCTAAATAAAAGAAGGAGAATGACTAAACAAAGACAACATGAACTATGTACAAGAATAAAAACTTGTAGACAAAGAATAATCAACATTACTCAAATATGAAATATTATTCCAACGATGAGTTTAAGATTTATTTGACAATTGTTCAATAACCAAACATTAACTTCATTATTATCAAAAATAAATATTTCTATTCATTATATAGAAGCTCAAACTCCTTTTAAATATAAATAGTTATTTCGTCTCCCATTAAAGAATTAATTAAAGAATTAATTGATGTACAATTATGAGTATGTAATTTAATTATTTAAAAAAAAAAGTACATGTGTACAAATGAGTATTTCACTTTACTCATAATAAATATAAATTTATTTCATATATTAATCTATTCAAATTACAATATCATCATTGACTAGTGTAATATTATAAATATTTAAAAAATACATATACATACAATCGATAACACCTGTATAAGGATGATAACCACCTCATTATCCATTGAATATTCACATAAAAAAAAAACTTATAAATATCCACATTGTATACCCACAAATATATTTTTAAAAATATTTTATATCTTTTCTAGCTCTCTTACCCTTGTGACCCCTCCTAGTACTTTTACTCTACTTCCTGAAACCTTATCTCTTAAATCATTGAATCAAAACAATCAACGTTTTGCATGAACCTATACATGGGGACAATTGACTTTTGACCCATCCACACATAATTGCACGATGAAAGAGATTCTCTCCAACCTTCGTCACCAACCCTTCGATTCGCTTCTCTGCTGCCACAACGATGCTAAATATTCCACCTACGTGTTCCTCATCAGCTGTAGTGGCTCACCAGCACCAAGTTTTGGCCACAAGAGTGTGAGGACTCGTGAGGTCGCAAACCAAGACCTATGCCTCACCTGCATTTTTTTCTACTCTATTCCTTCACTAACAAGGGAATTATCATTGAAAAATAAAAAAATAAACACTACAAAAAAAATTACTGTTATTTACAATCAAAATTTGTATGTAACACAAAAATATCGTATGTAAAACAGCAATCTAAAGATTATATACGAGTAAAAATTGATATATAAAATGGTCATACATAATATTACATACATATTTATCCCCATGTAATTACATACAAATATCCGAATGTAATTATGTATAAAAAAGATAGTATGTAATTACATATAAAAAAATCTGTATGTTATTATATAAGAAAAAAATTTGTATGTAATTATTTATGACTTTATAAAAAGGATTAGGTGATCAAACACAATTGTCAAACACTAAGAATTTAAGAATTCATATAGTTGATAAGAATAAAACACAATTGTCAAATTGCCACCAGAAATTAAACTAAATCAAAAGAAACCAACATTATTATTGCCTTATTAGGACCGTGTAACATGCATGTTGTTTTTTTCTAATATATGAAGTTTCGAATCGTAATTAGGTGACAAATTCAAACTGAAAGCAATGTTGCTTCAAACTTTGGAATTACAAATGGAAAACGGTGGCAAAATTTGACGCAAGTTTTCCTTCTCAGCTTTTGATAGCGAGTGTGTGATGTAACCCTTAAATGTTTACCTCTGACTTGAATTGTGGTTGTACTTAGATTCATTGGGGATATGTTGAGATAATCTTTTCATAAAAATGTTTAAAGAAAAAATGAGCAAAAAAAATAATCAAAAGGGAGTTCAACGAAATAAATTAGGTAGAATTTAATTTTATCATTGTTTTAGAAAATATTGTTTAATAGTATATTTGTTTCGAGAATGATAATGTAGTAGTGTAAATTTCATTGCTATTGTATCTAACATGGTTAGATTATCCAATGTGACAACATTGCTTCATTGTAATACGTTATTTGCACTGTCATATTGTTACAATCCAAACTGTATAAATACCAACTTAATAAAAGAACATGTTTATTCATTTTAACAAATTTCATAATTACATTAAGACAAAAAAAAATAAAGGTTATCATATTGAATAATTTTAATTAACAAATATTATCACAAAAATTGTTATTAAATAATTTTCTTAAAATCTTTACAAAAGATATTTTAAGAAACCCTAGCTTTTGAACTGGGAAGTTGTAACTCTTTCAATGACTTCTTAGTGTATGAATATATCTAATTCAAAAATGAATATTTGCAGATAGAAAACCTAACGAACATTTATAAGTTGAATTAACCATTTAATTCAAAATAAATTTATAAAATCGGGGAAGCAAAATAGCAACTTCTTAGAAATTTCAGAATGTGGAATATTTGACGAATAACGATGCATTTAATGGGGTGTGTAAACATTTTTCAACATTCTTTGTATTTTTTCCAGGTCATCGCTTTCGCTAGTACAAAGACTTCAACAGCCACTAAAGGTTTTAAAATAATGTATTATTATTATTATTATTATTATTATTATTATTATTATTATTATTAACAAACCAAAATCTGTTGTCTGGAAAGTAGTGACATATTTCATATACCCACATTACACTTTTACCTCGCCTACGTATTATTTTTCTAGTTTGGACCATACCTTTAATTGAAGAGTCGTTATCACTGTACCTCATTGACTTCTCTATGTATTTCCAATTTTTTTTCAAAATTTTTTAAAACAACAAATTTAACCTTAAATAAAATAATTTTTAACAAAAGTTAAAATCTTTTTATGTTTCACTTTTCTTTCTCAACTTGCACTTTAAAGTGGGTATTGCCCTAATGTCGATGCAACGCCTTCTTCAATCCTAACAATAATAACGAAGTTTCCTTCTTCCTTTGCTCCTCCTCCACATTTCTAGTTTTCTGATTTTTTTTTTCCTGCTTCCTTTTTCTTTGCTGGTTTGGTCATTTGCTGTTTTCCATTATCAAACTTGTACATTCCACAGAAAACATGTAAACATTGTTTAGATTTGTTTGAAACTTGTTTGGTTGGTGATGTCTCGTTTTGGTTTGAATTTCACTCAATGTAATGCATAAATTAGTAATATACTTGCATGTTTTACGTTGATACAGAACGTGAGCATCATAAATTGCAAGGCTTTCACCGGCATTTAAAATTCAGTTTAAATTTTTTTAACTTTTGAAAGTCGATTAAGATCTTCCTGGATCTCCAAATCCGTCAAAATCTTAACCAGTTTTTGGAAAGTCAGCAAAACCTTAATTGGATTCTAAATGTCAGTGAAGGCTTAAACGAATTTAGAAAGCTGGTTAAGTTTGTACTGGATTTTAAAATTTGTTTAATCTTTAGTCGACTTTCGAAATCCGATTTTATGTTTTTTTTTTAAATTTTATTTTATTTTTCTCTTTTATGACTTTCGAATGTATTTTTTTTGAATTTTTTTTTGAGTTTTTCTCAACGAATGTGTTTGGAAATTTTTTAGGTTTATTAACTTTTTTGTTATATTTTTTTTTTCTTTTAATTTTGTAATTTTTAATTATATTTATTTATTTATATATTTCTTGAAATATTTAAATATTTTATTATCTTTTGTTGTTTGTATGTTTTGGTGGTCACATATATGGATAGAATACAAGGTGCATCTAATTATCGTGGTTAGAGTTCAATACAAGTAAAAGGAGAAGAAGACCTATGACATCAATCCGTAGAGGACGGACTGAAGAAGTTAATGTTGATGTTCATGAAGAACATGATGTTACTGAAGAGCAGCATCATGTTGTTTAGCAAAAGCATGTTGCTCAACAAGAAAAGGAAGTAGGTGGATTTTCAAGAGATCCACAAGACGCATCATTGCTGACTCATTATACACACATGTTATATATGCCTTAAGGTTTGGTTAATATAGAACTTGAAAATTAATTGGTAATGAATAATTTGAATTATTTTTTAAATATTTTATTGTTACGTAGGATTGAGGGAAGATCAAATTAATCTCCCATGAAAAAAAAATTGGCCTATATAATGAGGTGTTGAACATTTTGTGATAAACTTTGGTTTAATGCCCCTAGTTAATATTTCACACGACTAAACCGAAAAATTATATTAACATTTGTTGACAGATGAAATTTTCACACAATCAGTTTCTATCTTCCTCTGTGTGAGATGATCGTCACACTAGATGACGTGTCATTGTTGCTTCACCTGCCTATTATAAGATAATTTTGTGAAATCGAGTCGTTGGAATTTGAAGAAGCTCGATCTGTTATTGTCGACCTTTAAGACGTGGACCGCATTAGGGCTGGAGTTGAGATGACCTAGGCATGTGGTCCCAAAGTTAGGCTAAGCTGATTGAGGGATGTGTATCGTGAGTGTTGTGAGAAACAATAGTGGGAGTCGCAACATATGCATACTTGTGTATCATACTTTATGTTGTTCACTTATTCAAACACTTAAAACACAAGCAAATAGAATCTTCTATAAATGTTTGAAACACTCATCTTTCTAAATTCAAGAAATTGTTCTACTCCACTCTCTTATACATTTGGTGTGCGTATCATATTTATCCAACTCTGATTCATTGTTATCTCTAAAGAATTATTCAACAAATTTAGTTTAATACGCCTCACTTCAAATTCTTTACATTCCTAAACAATCCTACTAATTAGGATTTATACCGATGTCCATTCTTCTTTTGGATTCAACGAAAGAAAAAAAAAACAAGATAGCACGAACTCTCATTCTACTATAGACCTCACTATTACTCATCAATTCTAACACTGAAAGTAACCAAACCAATTGGATAATCACACCAATTGAATGCAATACCACATCCACTGTAGCCTTTAAAAAATGGTGAACTTCACAATATTGAATCTTCCTCACAACAAATGCAATATGTAACAGTAAATATCAAGCAACGCAACTTCGTCAACAATAGTAATACAAGTTCAAAACTTACTTGTAAACACAACAAAAACATCACAATACAAAACGAGTAGGGTCAACCACCCACCACACCAACCAACTACCACTAGTAAAAAAATGACTTTTTAACGCACCTATTACGCTTTAGTTCTCACGAAACTGAATCATAAAAAGACGCAGCGACATTTTTGCAATTTTCGCAAACATATAGACTTCGGTTCTAAAAAACTCGAAACCATAGTGTAGTTTTGGCACCGGTTCTCTATATAACCGTTATAAGACCCGAGAAAAGATAAGACTTATGAATAATAGTATAAGGCTTGAGTAATTTTTAATGAAAGTTGCATGTTATTATTAAGTGTTGTGTAGCTGGATGGGTGAAAGCTCTTTGAAGTGTTGAATGATTATGAGTTCAAATCCTAGGGAGAGAAGTTTATGAGAAACCTTGTTTTATTGAAATTACTTTTTTTAGGGCAAGAGATCTACACTAAATAAAATAAACAAAAAAAAGAAAATAAAAGATGCAGTTATGTTTTTAAAATAGGAAGGGCAGGAGAGTCTCTATGTGAAAACTTACTTTTTTTATTGGCTAACGTGTGGGAAGCTCACCTTTACGTAAAAATATTTGTATTATTGATTTTGAGAATTTACTTATTTATTTGTTTAGTTTTCAAACGTGAATAAACCGTGTTTAATTAATAAACAATAAATTCTATTATAGAAATTCATCTTTAGAATTCACTTTATTGAATTCTATCAAGAATGCACGTAATTGAATTCCTTAACTTCCTAAATAGGAATTCACGTTATTGAATTCTTTCTTTTATGGAGATAAAATTTGTTAGGGATATAATAAAATTAGGGTTCATTTGATTGTAATTAAAATCAAAATTTTGGGTTCGGCTAACTATTTGGGTCGCAGGCCCAGCGTTGAGCAGAAACTTAAACATTAAACAATAATAATCTGAATTTAATTGGATTAACTATGTTTACAATGGACGTGTAGAGAATTCATAATGAATTCATAATTATTAACTTTAATTAATAAAATTTAAAGTTTAAAGGGAGAGATGAAATCATTAATTTATAATATGAATTGTTATAATTATAGGAAGAAAATTATTATTATTTAATTGGTAATTAATTGTAATCAAATTAATTTATTTGAAAGAGAAATTAATGTGATTTGAAAAGGAAGGTGATTGATATCGGGGATGAATTGTTAATCAAATTAATTAAAATTAATTATTTTGGAATTAGAAATTAATTTACTTCCAAAAAGAGAAGTAGTGAGATTTTAATGATTAATTAAAATAACAATGAGTTATTATTTTGGACTGAGTTGTGACTCTTAAAATATTATAAAAATTTATATTGTCTTTACATAAGACTATATAGTCACTAGTACAATATTTGCTTTTAAACTCGCACAATATACCTCATTTTACACCAAACCGTTGTCTATCAAAACGCGGTGGCAAATCTGTAATTAAGGTGATGTTATAGCCTTCAGTTGCATGCAGACCTGAAGCATAACAGTGCTACAACCTCAGTTGCATGAAGAATCGGTGCCTAAAACATACCTACCAACCAGGCTTTTGTGCTGACAGCTCTATGAAAAGCCGATACTACCTCGGCTAGATGCAGACCCGAGGCATAAAGCCACTGCCACACCTGCAACTTACCTGCAACGCTTCTTCCACACGTCAACTCACTGATACTACCTCGGGTCCCCTTAGAACCGAGGCATAAAGCCTCTGGCTACCACCTCGGTTTGCTTAGATCCTGTGTCAAAACCTTCTTCGGCCTCGACTCTTTTCCTAACCGAAGCATATAAGCTGCAGAGTTTTTAAATTTAAACATCGATTTCTTTTAGACAGTGGAGGTAAAGTTGTTTGCGCATGTAGTTCGGATTCCGAAGAGTAAAGAACTGAAACCCATCCTTGAAGCGGCCAAATCGAACTGCAAAAGATTATTCTCAAGTTGATACCCACCAATCGACGGAGGGTTCTCCCTGGGAGAAAGCGGAAGCGATGCTGAAGGGGTTGACTAACAGAGGGGTGAAGGTGAGTAACTGAGCGGCGTCGATGTTGGGGATTAGAACGTAAGGGTCGTCACCGAAGAAAGCGACACTTCGAGGAGGAGAGGTAGACCGCGAATTTCCTGTGGAAGCTGAACGCAAAAGCGAACTGTGAGGGAAGAGCGATTTTCATCCTGCTGAGACCGGCCATGCCGAAGACTCCAGTGGCGAGATCTTGGAGTAAGAAGGTGGGAGCGTGTGAGAAAAGGAAGCGGGAAATGGTGACGTTTCGTCCCGGGTTGAATCCATTGGTGGATTGGACGGAGATAGTATCTTCAACAAGCTCGCTGGAGGTAGCGGTGTGGGTGATAGTGTTGTCCAGTGTGAGGCTGCACGTGTTGAAAAATCCAGATACAAATCCTGCAAGAGCATCAAAAGTTGGGGTTTGTGAGTTTTTCGACCTTGAAATTTAATCTTTTGTAACTACAAGAATCTTCTATATAAATATTGAGGTGGCAGTTGTTTACCAGACTAGGAACCTTGTTTCTGATTTGATCATAGGAAGTACCTGATTCCCATAACCTTCTCGAAATCTTCATCATAACTACAGGAAAGAAATTTCTTAAAGTTGAAATTGCTGCCTAAAGAAACATTAGCCTGCAATTTCAGCAAAGAAAAAAAAAGCCTTGGTTGCGTATCTAAAAAAACTAAAAAAAGCAAAACTCATATGCTTCGGTTACTTTTTGAACCGGTGCAAAATCCTATATTTTATGCCTCAGCCGTGAACCAAAGTAAAAAAAGTACCTTTTACTTCGTCTGTATATACTTCGGTTCAGGAACCGGTGTCTTTGGACAAAAATAACCGATGCCATTTCTCTTGATTGCACTAGTGAGTGATGTGTAAGTGATGAAAATGGAGGTGTGAATAATATTTAGTTTAACTATGGATTATGTTTGGTTGACTTTGTTAGTATTATACACTTGAAGAGAGGGATGTGTCTATCCTGTACCTAGTAAATCCTGAGTTTTGAACTATCTATCGTATGATCGTGAACCTGTATGAGGAAGCTACAGGTGGTATGTTTATGAGCCTGTATGGGGAAGTTACAAGTGGTATGTTTATGAGCCTGTATGGGGAAGCTACAGGTGGTATGTCTATGAGCCTGTATGGAGAAGCTACAGGTGGTATAATTATGAGCCTATATGGGAAAGCTACAGGTGGTATGTTTATGAACCTATATGGGGAAGCTACAGGTGGTAGGGTTAGGTACAAGAGACATACCAATGTCCTTTGTGATAATGTTGGGAATTCGTAATAACTTTGTGTCTAGAGATGATGTTGATAAGGATAAACGTAGACAGTATAGTAATGATATAGTTAATGAGAATGTTATTGATGATCATGTTGATTCTGTTAGTAGAATAACGTTATAGATAGTGAATTGTTGTTAAGTTGTGTTTACTTATCATGTATATATTTTATTGTTATTGGTTGTATTATGGTAGCTTACCCATATCTGTTTGTGCTTGTGGTTGTGTGTCTTGCGATGATCGTATGATCTTGGTTATACGGGAGCAGGGGGTGTAGCAGATGCTCCTGATGCATGATAGCGACGTGAGAGTGGGGGGCAACCTTGATTTATTTAAAGTTTTGAGTTATAAATTTCAGAAACGATATAATTTTATTTACTTTATTCCGTTGTTTATTTTATAAATTTTGGTATTATATAATTGGATTTCCACGATGGTATAATGATTTTAAAAGTTTTTAATTTTTCTCCGGACATCTCAAAAATCGGGGCGTTACCAACCGCTGCCATAGGGTCCCTTGAAATTGACAATTTAAGACTTTGCAGCTAAAAATTTTTTGTACAGGACTTTTGGCCTCGGTTCTCTACATATTGTTGCCATAGGGTCCTGCAAAACTGACAATTTAAGACTTTTCAACTGAATTTTTTTTGTACAAGACTTTTGGCCTCGGTTCTCTGTAGAACTACTCCCATAAGGTCTTACGAAACTGATAAAAAAATACTTTTCAACTGAAAATTTTTTGTACAGGACTTTTGGCCTTGGTTCTCTGCATACCGCTACCATAGGATCCTGCGAAACTGACAATTTAAGACTTTTCAACTAAAATTTTTTTGTATAGGACTTTTGGCCTCGGTTCTCTACAAAACCGCTGCCATAAGGTCGACTTTTGGCCTCGTTTCTTTATAGAACTGTGACCATAGGGTCCTACGAAACTGACAATTTAAGACTTTTCAATTGTAAAATTGTTTGTACAGGACTTTTAGCTTCGATTTTTTGCTGAATTGCTGCTATAGGGTTCAGACATTGCAAGTTGACTTTTCAATTGGCAACCCTATGACCTTGGTTATTTTGAAAATATGTCATAGAGGACTTTATGCTTCGGTTATACCGCGAATCAAGGCATAAAGTTTAAAAAAAATTCAAATTTTCAACTAAAAATATTGTTTTTCATTTTTTCGGAAGGCTTTAGGCTTTAGAATTGATGCCATAGAGTGTCCTAGGGTTACATTTCGCGAAGAAACAAAGCTTCCTCTTACGTTTTTTTTTCTTTGTTTTCTCTTTGCTTCTTCTTTTTCTTCTTCTCTAATACGACAAGGCTTTAAGCGACCATCATAGGTATTTTTTCTTTCATTTTACACAAATTCTTGTTGATTAACTGCTTTATGGTTGTTTTTCTTTTGTTTTGATCGATTAGTTTCATGTACAGGTACTCTTTCATTTTCACCGATAATATTTTTCCCTCACCAGTGCAAATATTTATTTCGACACTGAAGTCATCTTTAGGGTTAGTTTCGTTTTGAGTTTTGATAAAATTTCGTTTTCGTTTTCTATTTTTAAGCTCTTTTGTTGTTCATACACCATAGGGTAAAGCTAAAAATATATACAAATGTCCTGTAAATTTTTTCAAACCACCAAAATACCATGAAAAGCTCCCAAAAAAATTTAGATCAAAATTCAAAGTGTATGTGAAATATTTTTGCGAAGTTTAAAAAAAAAATCTAGAAGGAACAACTGACTATGTGAGCTGCTACAACGTTGGACATTTTTTTCTACCCTAAATCGATATATGATATGGCCAAATCGGCCAACTAGAGCAAATGTTATGACCAAATCGACAGTTTTTATTTTTATTTTTTATTTTAAAGGTAAATGACATCGGTTCTTTTGAACCGAGGCCAAAAACTCCCCCTTTTTTAACTAGTCAAAATATATCTCGGTTCGAAAACTATTGTCAAATGTCAAAAAAAACCGCTATCGTAAGCCTTTGTTGCACCAGTCCACCCAAGACCGTGAAAATGGGCAGTGCTGCTCCAACCACCAACACAAAGACTAGCCACAGGAACACCGACCACCATCACGACCAAAAGCCAAAACCACAACCAAAACGATAGCAATGGTCATCGTAATGGCAAAGAGGAAGATACCACTAGAGCAACCAAAATGACAATGAAGAGGAAGATACCACCTTCGACAACCAAAACGAAAATAACCAAGGCCACACACTGACCACCGTGATGGAAAAGAGAACGAAAGCCTGTGTCATTTTTATTATAGAGAACGAAAGTCCGAAAAAAGAATGAGAACGGTGCCAAGATAAGTAGAACAAATGGAGGATGAGAATGTTATAGAGAGAACAACCACAAAGGGAAGCGCAGAGAGTGCTTGAATGAGAGCAATGGAAATGCAAAGAGAACAAGAGAGAAAAAACTTAGTGGTTTCATGAAAGTGAAGCGCGAAAAGAAGAATGAGATGAATAGTAAACATTCTATATCAGTTGTAGTGATCAATCAGTATAGAAAACTAACTTTCTATATCGGTTCCGAGAGCAACCAGTATAGAAAAGTTGGTCTAGTATTACATTTCTACCATCGTGCCACTTTTTATACTCTAGGTTTAACAGGTATAGAAAGTGACTTTCTATACCGATTTTGAGTGCAATCAATATAAAATATCTTCTCATGTTTATAATACTGTTACGCATCACTTTCTATATCGGGTGAATTACAATCAATATAAACAGTTGCTATTTTTTGCACTGATAAGAATAAGATCATTTAAATTAGGTTTAAACCATTTAATTGTCCTTATTTTCGGGAGGTTTTCCCATTTTGATCCCCGTCTTATTCGAATCTCCAATTGAGTCCCTATAAGTGCTAATTTCAATCAATTAAGCCCCTGCCATTAAATTTAGTTAACGAGATTAATTTTTTTGCACAGCTGGGAGGATGACCGGTTAATTTCTATAAACGTGGTATATTTAGAGTTGAAACGTGGCATGAATTGAGTCCCATAAGTGCTAATTTCAATCAATTTCAACTCTAATTCATGCCACGTTTCAACTCTAAATAGGCCACGTTTACAGAAATTAATAGGTCATCCTTCCAGCTATGCAAAAAAGTTAACCTCGTTAACTAAATTTAACGGTAGGGGCTTAATTGATTGAAATTAGCACTTATAAGGACTCAATTGGGGATTCTAATAAGACGAGGATCAAAATAGGAAAACCTCCCAAAAATAGGGACAATTAAATGGTTTAAACCTTTAAATTAAATATGCTAGCTCAACTCAAATAGATGTTGCATCTTTGGCAAAAAAAAAGTTCATCGATTATCAATTTGGCAATTTTCGCCTTCAGATTTTAGCATTTCAATAGCAATACATTTTTCTCCGTTTATCATTAGTTAGAAAATGAGTTTCAATAATATTCACATTAATTAAGCATAAATTAGTTATTGAAATGTTTTAAAGTTAAAGGAGTTTGATATAAAAAATTAAAGTAAAAGGGTATTGTTCCATTGTTTATTAGAGAATGTATCAGGTATTAAAAAAAAATACATAAATTCATGCATATAGCTTCAGAAATGTCTTGTATAAATGTCCAAATTAAGAAGGAGAAATAAATGACATTGCCACAAATTTTACCTACTATATTGAGATTGCCACTAACAAGTCTATCAACCCTTCCGCCCTCATTCGAAACCCCTTCGATCGCAATACCAAAAAGAGTGTAAATAAAGAAAAAGGAAGTCATATTTAAGTTTGATGAAGTCACATTAAGTTTTAGAATTTGGAGAAAAGGAAAAATATATGTAAAATTTTGGAAGAGAAAGTCTGAATATCTGCAGAATTTATACATACTTATGGTATTTTTTTTCTTCAAATTTTACTAGCAATACTTCACCCCTCAATTGATATCACATACATTTTCCTACATGATGATATATATTTTCTCCAATGACTATCAATATAATAATGATGTTTCGGGTGTGGTAAGCCACTTTAATGTTTATTTTTAAATAAGAAATGAAAAGAAAATTTATGCTGTTTATGGTCTATTGTGAATTGTGATGTTGATAAAAGAACAAAAAAACTTCTTAGGAAACTCTTAAGATATATATATATATATATATATAGCTTGTAACAAACTCCATCTGTGAAACAATAATTTCTGTAATTTCTGTAAGATTTTTATCAGTTTATCATACAATACTGAAATTGACTCCTTTTTAAATTCGCTATTTGATGGTCAAAAGTAATGAATTGTAATACTACGTCTTAATATGTTGTTGTATAACCTACTTTTCTCAATCATTTATAGTGAATAGTTCGATCAAACATTAGTTAAAATACTTATATTTTATGTGATGAACATTGTCTATTACAGACTACTAATGTTTAATAAGTATTCATTTTGTGTTTTCCAGTGAATGCGGTTGATGCAGGACTTCTTAGATCTTGCTAAAGAAAATACAGAAAAGGATTTGGAAACTTGTGCTATACTTGGTGCCTATCTGGTAAGAATCATTGTAAAACCATAACTTCGTTGTATTTGGCTTGTCATCATAATAAAGTCTTTATGAATACAGAGATATTGAGCCTAGTGTTACCATTTCTCTTGTAAAAGAAGCACCTTTTCTTTTTTCAGTTTTGCAGGTAATATTAGTCTCAACTTATCAAGATAATGAGAAGCTAAAAAGAATATAAAAGTGAATGAGAAAATATTTTGAAAAACCTAGCTTCTCATAATATTAGCTTATTCTCTTAGAAGAAAATATTGGAAACAAACATAAAGTAGCTTTTTGCATTTTTAAAAATATCTAAACAAAAACATAATCACTAGAATCAATTTTTTTTAAAAAAATTATAACTAATGTTATTATCAGAACATTTCCTCTAAAGAGCAGTGAGTCATACTTTCTGCATAATCACTCCTTATTCTATGTCTTTGCGTACATGAATATGCAAGATTTATTTATTAGTACTTTATATCTTGTATGATTGTTTTCATTTTTTTAATTGTATTTAATACATTTATATCTGCCAAGTTGGTGTGTTATGCAAAATAAATAAAGAGCCTGATTTGATCAAATGCTTTATAGAATTTGAAACTGATACGGGATCACATCCTTCAATTTTGTTAGTATCTGATCATTCATCTCTCCGCTTATTTTGGTACATATTTTGAAGAGGGCACCATTTTATTATTAATTTTTTTGTTGCATAACTGAATCACGGTGTCAAGCTACGAGGAGGAGGAAATTTTCAAAATTCTACATGAAAAATCCCTTTATCATAGGATGAATTCATGTATGTCTTCTTATCTTTTCACTAATGCTAATTAAGAGTAGTTGAATAGTTCATAATTGAGTAGGACTACCATGATACATATTGACATTCATTTGACACACCTAATAAGGGTAAAATGATATGATCTTAAAAGAGTAAATTTATATAGTTTTTTGAAAAAGAAGAAAGTAAAAAATAGGGATAGATAGTATCAAATAAATGTAAAAAAATTACGTGTATCAAATTATTATTCTTTTTTCGTAATTATGTTTTCTCCTCAATAAATTGAATAGTTCTGTTGTGGTCTAAACACACAGAACTTATCTTACGTCTTCTTAGTTACTTTATTGTTAAGAGTATAAAAAAGTACTAAAATTGTTCAATTTCAATTTGTTGTCTGGGTATTCAAAACACACGTAACAAAAGAATATAGAAATTGGTGTAAGCATTTCCAAGCCACTGATATTGAATATTTGTATATTTCATAGGCGATTAATCAACAATATTTTTGCAATATTAGAGTGTCATATGCTTATAAGAAAAACATTAAGGGTGAACGACATGGTACCTGGCTGGTAAGGCCTTTCTTGATGCTACTTCTATAATTTTTTTTATGGATTAATTCATGTCTATTGTTCCTTTTTGTTGTATCAGATTACAAAAAGAAAATGAAGAAGAGGAGTTTAGAGAAAAAGAAAATAAAGAGGAAGAATTTAGAGAAAAAGAAAATAAAGAGGAGGAATTGAGAGAAAAAGAGATTCAAGAAATAAAATATAGAAGAAAAATGAAAAGAAAAAATGAGTGAGAAAAAAATGACCAATAAAAAAATGATAATAATGATAACGTCTTTTATAATTGTACAGATATTATTTTGTGGGGAAGGGTTTTTTTACGAGATGTTTCACCAACAACACACATCATTTGGTATTAATCAATCAATTGCAAGGATTTTATTTCTAAAAATGGAAAATAAATAAAAGAGAAATCTTTGATCTAAGTATTAGGTTTCTCTTAGAAGAAAAATACTCATGACATACGAGGACGAGTGTACTTGAAGAATTTTTTTATCTTATTAGAGTAATATGTGACGATCAACCTTATGATTGATCACTCACCTTCTCATCTTTCTTATGACGTCAATATGTTTTCTTAAACTAAATATTAGAATGGTTCATCTAGGTTTCTCATCAATGATTATATTTTGTTTATATCTTCAAGCATTTTGTGATATTCATTGATTTGGAATTTGATGTCTTTATCCTTAATCATCTCTCAACGATAGTAGTTCCCTATCATAAATTTGTCTAACGATAGTAGTTCCTTAATCATCTTCAGTAGTATATTTTACTTCCTTATATGATCAGTATACATTGAACAAGTCATTAGACAAAACATTAAGTAAAGTGTGTCCACATACCTTATTCATATGAATGCAATTCTCAACTTATTTTATAGGAGTATTGGAGTTGGATTTTGAATATGTGAATGGAGAAGCAACTCCATACATGTCCAACAGATTAGACACACGTTCCTTCCAACATCAAAAGTTTTGTTCAAAGAAGACCTTGATTTTTGACATATGAGAATGGTTTCGCAATAACAGTTTGAGTTTTCCAAACAATGTTTTAATTCTCCGGAGTATAGTTGTTATTATTGTCGACCATAAGTTATTAAGATTGTTGTAAAAGCTGACGAAAACACAGATAAACTGGATTTCCTGATATATATATATATATATATATATATATATATATATATATATATATATTACTCCTCTTAAGGACTCATTTGTAGTCTGTTGCATAAGTTTCTCATAATACAATAGAAACTTTTTCGAATTTTCTAATAATTTCAAAACTGATAAAGAACTCTCAGAATAAATAAATAATAACCCAAGATTTAATAAAAGAATAGAAAAAAAAATAGAATGAGAGAACGAGAAGAAGAAGAATAAAGCATAAAAATGTGTTTTTTGGATAAAACATTAAATACCTATTTATAAGTGTATAGAAGGCTCGGTCACAAGTCGGAGAAGACTAATGTGCCTTTTATCCAAGAAAAAGAAAATTGCATGTAGAAGTGGAATCCAACGTGGAAAGAGAAGAAGCCCATTATTTACGACAAAAGATCTGCATGCATGGAGTTTTGTTTGATAATAAGTTATGCACATGGTGAGAGGTGCGAAGCTCAAATCAAACGGAAGGAGAGAAAAATCAACTTTAGGTTTTATTTTCTCATATAGGAATGGGAAACCAAACTGCAGAATTATCTTTTGCTACTCTTTTTTTCACATCAAGAAAACCTTATGTGTTCGAGTTAGTTCGGGGAGAAAACAAGTTTAGATGAAGAAAGCTCCATGCTATCAATAGAAAATCGCCATCCATCAAGAAGGCTTTATAACTTTTACTGATTTTCAATAAAAAATATATTGAAATTTGGTATGATAACGTTTTTTTTTACTTAGAAGACTTGTAATTTATTCGTGGTAAAAGTGCAAAAATTTGTCATTTTCTTCGTTTTTTTTTCGTTATATTTTGACTTGTTAAACGATTATATAATTTTAATCTCACTTACGAAATTATTTTAAGCTGATGCTACCGTGCATCAGTGAGTATTGGTGGACAACTATTTGTAACACGATATAATATTTAAAAAATGAGTGAATACTTATAATACCTATACTTTTAATTCTTTATTGGAATATTTATATTTATAGTTCTTTGTGTAAGACACATCGTGTGTGAATATCTTACTAGAATTTTCTCTACTAACTTTTACAATCACAATCATAATATCTCGATAGTATTTCTCTAGAAGAACCAAAAATCACTAATTTAATTATTTTTAAAGATATCAAATAAATTCTTTTGAATTAAAATATGGGTACCTCTGTTTAGAAAAAATAGATATGGTTATAGATCTTAGCAAATTTTCAGAAGTTTATTATATAATCACTAGTTATAAGCTACTTTACTTAAAAAAATTACACATTACCTAAACTAAAGTTACATATGCTGTTGCCAGGATATCGCTCTTAAACATTTCTTCAATGCCCTTGGTTAAAACCAAATCTATATTTCTATATAGCACAAAGGATGCCCAACATAAAAGTAGGAAGACCAAACTCCAACATATCCACATAATGCAGATATGCATTCCATATTTATGCATTCCATATTTAAATTGCTAAATGTAAATTCACTTAGGCAAATTTCATGCGCGCGGAGAGTTTAAGGGCTAATATCTCTAACTTGAATACAGAACATACAGAACAAGTGCAATCAGACAACGCAAGCTACTTTGAAGAAACCAGTTACTAGGCTCACAATGCCAAACAAAAGCCATTATGGGCAATTTCTCAATCACCATCATAACAAAACCAATCAAATTGCGAGAACAATAATAAAGTGCAACTAAGAATTAACATAACTCTACTCTGCTTCAGGTAAATTTAGCCTATAGCGACAGTACCTATTGGTTTTCCCTGTTTCCACAATCTCCTTCGCCTCTGAAATCATGCCTTCATTCACCAGCTTATCCACCACAAGTTGCAGCAAGGACACGTCAACAAGGTACCGTTTGTTAAAAATCTCCTTGCACAACTCAATTGCAGTCTTCAAATCACCCTTCTCACACAGGAAGGGAACAAGGATAGAATAAGTCTTTTTATTAGGATCAAAATCAGAGTTTACAATCTCGCCATACCACCTCTTGACCTCATCCAATTTATCCTCATTTACAAAAGCTCTGATGACAGCATTGATGCAAAAGAGATCCGGCTTCACTCCTTTTTTCTCCATTTCTCTAAAAAGCTCAACAGCTTCACGCGCTTTCTTCTCCCTGGCCAACCCCAACAACCTGGAACAATAACTCCTCACGTCAGGAGCAACATTTTTTGCTCCCATTTGCCCCCACATTTTCTCACCCTCCTCAAAATTACCCTTTGAATACAACCCATCAAGCAAAGTGTTAAACGTGATGGAATCAGGATTCACACCCTTCTCCTCCATCTCTTTAAAAATTGACAATGCTGAATCAAAGGAACCCTTTTCACAAAAGGCCTTAATGAGAGTGTTATACGACACCAAATCAGGCTCGATTGAGAGCTGAGTGGGGAGGGTCCTGAAAAGCTCATCCACCACGTCGAACTTCTTGGAGTGGAGGTATGCGGCCAAGAGGGCATTGAGAGAGAGCACGGTGCGTTCGCAGTTTCGCTGGGGCATTTCGTCGAACACTATGCGCGCGTGTTTGGCCATGCCAGATTTGCCATAAAGGGATATTAGGCGTGCAGAGAAACCCTCGTTGGAAATGTCGGAATACTGTTTTTGGTGTTCGAGGATGTCGCGAACCCACCGAAATCGCTTGGCACCGGCGAGACGCCGCACTGTCTCCTCGTAAATGCCGGTTTTTTTGCGGAACCGGTCAATGTCGGAAGCTTTCTTAAACTTCTCCACCAACCTCTTTAACTTTACTTCTTTGTATAAATCCTCCGAAATAGACTTGATACTCACTGTTGCTGGTTCCGCGGCAGTGCAAAAAGCACGGTGAAGAATGCGATACATTTTGGGATAACCACTGAGAAAAAAAAGTTTTGGTGCTCGTACCACTGAAAACCCTACATAATGGAGCCATTGTTTTTACAAATGTTTTTAAAGTTGGGCTTGGAGAACATTCGGCCCAAATATTTTGGACGACCTATTTTAGGTTTTTCTTTGTGCACCTCAAAACTTTTGAGCATCTCCTCTTTTTAGAATATACTAAGGAATGGGGTGTCCTAGAATTTTATAGGTAATAAATCCTCTCTTTTAGCTTCCTATGATTGTGACAATTAAAAAGATTTTGTTTTTATGTCCTTTTTTTTTTCTTGCATTCATAATTTTTCTTTATGGACATTGTATATAAAACTAGTTAACATAACGCGTGAACTTAAAAGATTTTTTAAATGACCACAGGAGGAATGGTTACTGACAGGGGCTCTTTTAGTTTGTTAGATTTTTGGAGGAATGATAATGAAGAATGGGTTGTTGAAAATATGAGAGTAGTGTTGGAGAGAAGAGGAAAAAGGAATGGAGGTGAGGAGTTGTGGTTGAGAATAAGGTGTGAGAGGAGTTGTAGTTGAGTTAAATGAGGAGAGTGGATTATATGCTTTCGGGTTTTTTAGCTGGAGAAGGAAATTAGGAAAATCTTTGCATAGGCTACATTCCAGAGGGGGTTTCTTTTGTTGTATATATATAAAACTCTCTCCTTGGAAGCATGTGTGTTTTTTTTTTACTAAAGTGGAGAAGATGTGTAGGGTCCACCACTATTTATTGGTATTTTGGGAGGTTGTAGGCAGATGAGTTAGTTCCTCATGGTTCGTGCTTGGAAGAGTGAAAGCTATATATGTTTAATTTTCCCATATACATATGACTTATATATAAGGCACAAGTACTTATCAGGGAAGAAGAGAATAAATGTTTACTCATTGAATGGATCGTTAACGTTGAGTGATGTAATAACCTGTAAATTAAAATTCTAATTATTTTTTTTAGAATATTAAAGTAATAAGAGTAAGTTTTAGAAGATTAAAACACCTCATCATCAATAGAAGACATTTTTAGAACGTTGTTGTGCCATTTCCTTCAAACCAACTATCTTACTAACCTTGTCTTTCAAAAACCTCTGTTCTTCTCTCTAGATTCTACCTCCATTGAGCCACTGGATTCCCATGCTGCAAAAGCCTAGGTGATCTTGGCATCACATGCTCCAACTTTCATCAATTACCTTTTGATTTCATAGGGTAAGCAACTTTCCCCTTTTTGAACTTTGATCATGTAGCAAATTCTGCTACATGTAGTTCAATTGTAATTTTCCCCAAAATATTAACCCTAATTTTATTCTAGAGACTAATTTCTATCACCATTTGGTGAAATATAGGTGCCTTTAGGCTTTTCGCTTAAGAACAGGACATTGTGCATCATTCTTGGGCATTGACGGTTCAATTTAGAGGTAAGGGGAGCTAGCTTTCTGTCCATTTTGTAGTATGTTGTGAATGCATGACAAATTTTAAAGTTGTATGATGTTGGAAGCATGGAAATTGGTTGAATTGGTTTGAAATTTGTACATGGAAATGGGTATGTTGTGTGAAATTGATGATTGGTGATTTTGGACTGTTTGGAACTCTTTGGTATGTTGAATGATGCATGATTGAGACTGTGATGATGATTGAAATCTGTTATTGTAGTATTTGGAAGAAAACCAAGTGTCTTAGGGTCACTTTTTAGCCATTTTAAGGGAAGTGAGGTAGTGATTTTTAGTATTTGGGGTCTGTGGTGATTGTGGACTGTTGGGACAGTTTCACTTAGTGTATTGTGACTTGTTTGAGTCACCAAATTGGCCAAAATAGGTGCAGAATGGTAAGATTGGGTTTTGGGTCCCTAAGTTGAGAAATTGAGTGTTTTAGAGTTGAAATGAAGCTTAAATCACTTTAGAAATGTGTTAGGAATGTTTAGAATCACTTAGGTAAGTTTAATTATGTTTAAAACAAAGATTAGAGGTGTTAGAAGTTGGTTAAAATGGTTAGAAATGGTCCAAATAGGTTCAATCTCGATTCTGCATAATTCTGCAGAATTGTGCAGAGTTTGGACGTTCGTCTAGGAGTCTTGGTCAGAGAAGGTTCCCCTCCTCTTGACCGTTCGTCCAGGAGTCTTGGTCAGAGAAGGTTCCCCTCCTCTTGACCGTTCGTCCAGGAGTCTTGGTTAGAGAAGGTTCCCCTCCTCTTGACCGTTCGTCCAGGAGTCTTGGTCAGAGAAGGTTCTTCCTTCTCTTGACCGTTCGGTCTGACATTGTTCTTGGCCACCTAGGATTCTCAGCTTTAGCCACTCTTAGTCTTATACAGGGTTTCCGGTTCGGTCTTGTTCTCAGCTTGCATAACCGCTCGGTCAGCTTTCCGTTCGGCCAGGGGAGGATTTGCCACCCCATGACCGTTCGGTCCTGACCTATTTCTGTATTAGGTATTCTTTGCCATGGGTTCTTCTTAGCCCGAGAGGCCTTCAACCTGTATGACCGTTTGGTCTGCAGAGTCTCGGTCAGAGAAGAGCCAGCTCTTCTCTTGACCGTTCGGTCTGGCATGGGTGTTTGGTATGGGCACCCAATTCTGTCCAGTGGTTCGGCCACTGCTTCTAATGTTCTGTTTATTGCTTAAAGCTTGTGGTTGGTTGGTTTATCTAATTGTTTGTGGCAAATTGAGGTGTGTATGATTTTATATGACTTGGAGAATGAGATCTAAGTAAGTTTCTGGAATGAATATAGGTAGCTCAGTCTTGGGGGTTGCCCTTAAAGCTCTAATGACTATTCAATCTCACTTAGAGAAGATTAGTTCATGTGGTGAAGAGTAGTAGGGGGTCCTAGTCTTGGTTGTCTCCATTTTATATGGGCCAAGCTGAGTGATAACGGACTAACCTTGTGGTGGTAGGGTGGAACCCATAGCAATTGGCTTTGCAAAGCAGTAGAGGCCACCACAAGTGCATAACCCGCCATAGCTCGATATTCATTCTGGGTCCGGACGAGTCTAAGTTTAACACACTTAATAAAAACTCCAATTTATAATTTAGTAAAATAGTTCTATATAATATTGTATGCTTGAACTTGTATGTTAGTTTAATTTTGTTTACTTGTAATAGTTTAGATAGCTAGCTTACCCTTGCGTTGTGTGTTGTTTGTTTTGTATGTGTTTGATTTCTCTTGCAATGATCATCCAAATTGGATGTGAGCAGAGGTAGGAGAGGCCCCTCTGGAGCAGATATTAGATGGAGTTGATGCAGCTGAGACTCCAGACACTGTAGAGTAGTATAGATTAGATAGGATCTCTTATGCTTATAATTTAGTTACTTTCCTTCTCTTCCTTTTGAAAGACTCTATACTATATGTAAAGCTTATATCTCATTTTGGATGACTGTATTATATACTTTTCGTCTGACTTTCACTCTTAACTGCTTTACTTTATTGCACATGTTACATTCCACTTGATATGAAATTATACACATATTTTTGGGATGTTGCAAGTGATAATTTGTTATAAACTCTATAAATATATTATTAATTTTTTCTATCTTAATCAAAATGAGAAACATATTAGACGACCGAAACATAGAACAGCACAAGAAAGGAGGATCGATCCCTTTCAACCGAAATATATATATATATATTATTTGATTCATTAACCTATAATTTGAATCAAATGCGGTGGATCATTATAAACTATTTTGAAACTTGAATGCTTAATAGGAGTACATACAAATAGTGTTTTGTGATAGATACATCTAAAATCCAATAATACTAATAAAAAACTAAATAATTAATCATTATTTTCATATATATTAACCCTTAATAACAAAAAAAACTTAAAAAATTCCATACATAATTGTAAAATTAAAATTGAATATTTGATTAAATGCTAGTATTATTTGTGAATATCTACATTAGTCTTATACCCACATTAACTGAAAAATTTTATTTAATGCATGATGCGAAGCACATGAATACTTCTGCCATTGGACGAATAGACACAGATGTTACAATACAACCATAAACAACCTTCATGAAGGTGACTTATGAAGGATGGGAACATATGATCACAACAGAGAATAGTTTACATGAATGATAAAACTTTACAAATGTGATGCTACACTGAGAAACTTTACCTCATTCTTATATATTTGATTTGAATGTGCAATTTTTTTTAAGAAGTTTGATTCTATCCTAGTAGGTTAAAATCTTGCAATTTGTAGACTAAAATCAGAGATTAAAATCTTCTTTTGGTAATTGTCAACCCTTTTGTTTTTTTTACTGGTACAATTTACTATTTCATTAAACATTGAAACCCTTTCATAGCTTCATTTAAATTACTCTGATTCACAAAACCTTTGAAAGGGCACTTCTTAACAGTCTATCACTGTAACTGTTCATGTATCAGAACAACATCCTCAGAAACCCCACCTCTGGCCCCACAGTATCTAGCAGCCTATAAAATGTGCTAAAATGGAAACAAACATAACTTCTACGTTTTTAAGAGAAGTAAATCAAAACTTAGTATTAAGGCTTTTAAAAAAACACTTTATTAAGAATCTGGTCCAGTGTGAGTTCATTTTATCTATTTGCTTCAAAATAACTAAACAAGAAGGAAACACTGTGTATAATGTTGAAATTTAAAACATTAGACTATAAAATTAAAGGACTCACACATACATATTGACAAGTATTTTCTATCTAGAATAGAAGAATTCATTCTCTTGTGCAAGGTAATATTGGTTGTCATGTGATAGACTTCATGAAATTATTGGATGGCATTATAAATTTTGGGTTTGCACATTCTTCACATAAATAGAAAAAAGAAGAGAAAATAAAAGCAACCATCCTCAGCCAAACGAACACCTTCGTCACTGATCTCTAAATCCAACACCCTTCCTTCCATTAATCTTAAGCATAAGACCTGCACCCACATCGATCCAATTTCATCGTCAAAACAGAGAATCAAATAGTGTTGGCAGATTTCTTCGTGAGAACTAATAAGTTCTTCAACTCTTTCATTGTTACGTACTGTCTCATAAAATCCATTCAAAATCTTACATTATATGACTCAAACCATACAATAGTTTGTGTAAAAACAACAATGAAATCAACGGAAAGAAACCATATATAATGCATGAATGAGAGCGACGTGCAAATGAAGAGAGAGAGAGAGAGAGAAAGAGGATGTACCCGACTGAGATCTACAAACTGGAGAATCTTCAAAGCGAGAGAATGAAAGGTGTTTATAGGCAAGACCGATATCAATGAGAATGACTCCGGAGGAAGGATCGGTGACAATGATATCTTTGACAGGTAGCCAAAGGAAAAGCTCTTGCCGAGACATCCCTTCCAACACCTTGAGTTGTCCGAAACTTAGGTTAGCCCTCACCACGCTGTCAAAGAACACCCTCGTCTCGTACTGAGCCAGACAGGGACGATCCAGGTGCACCTCCAACCGACCCGTTCCGTCCAAATCGTATGACCTCACACTCTGAGGGAAGAGCCCCGCCGGCAACCCATGCCTCTGGAGCAACTCCTGAAGATCAGATGAATGATCTCCTGTCGCTGTCCCAGTGAGAGGAAGAAGGATCACAATAAGGAGAAGAAGAAAGAGGGGCGTTGATATGGGAACAACAGAATATCTGAGTGTCAGTGACATCGTGGTGACGATGATTGGGGACAACGCTTTTGGGATATTAAGGTTTCATTTTGAAGTTCGAATCGAAACACGGATGTGATGTGATTGTGGGTGTCCGTCAGAAAGGAAACTCGGCAGAGTTGTCAGGATCTGTGTTGGCACCATGATGTTAAATGACCATACTACCCTTCCCTTGTATCGTGTATGATACATAGGAACCAATTTCTTTTACCGAGTCACGGTCAGATCGATCCACCCGGCTGGTCTGTCTTGTTTCATAACTCAGTAAAAGCCATGAATTTAAAAATTCTAAGGGAATAAACTAAAATTGGTTACGTAATGACGATGGATGTTAAAGTTATATAATAAATGCAAGGTTTAAAGATTATTATTTTTTAGAAAAAGTAACGCTTTTAAGTCTGCAGCATTTCCAATTCACAATTTTAAACTGGTTATTATAATACTGCCATTATGGTCTTATAGTATTGAATGTGACTTGTCATTAAGTAACTATGTGATACTTAATTTTGGTCATATTTAGATTAAAGTGGATTTTGGTTTTGATCTTTCCTTGTATAACTCTAGAATTATACTCTTATAATGACATTTGCGATTTTAAAACTGGTAAAAGTATATGAGAGAGGATTTTAAGTGGGTTTGTTTGCATGAAAAGAAATATTATTTTTTTATGCGTCCCGATATTTTAACACCATTTTGACACTGTCACGTGTCATCACATCATTAGCTGGTTTTTTCTTTAAAAAAAATTCAAAAAGTGACGTCAGAATGGATGAAGGATTTCAAAATTTAGGTTTCCAAATTTACCGTCACCCCTGTTTCATCAGATTTAGACATTCATTTTGGTTTTTCTCATTTCTCCATCTTCCTTGTCACAATCCTTGGCCCTCCCTCCTTGTCTCCGTTAGATCTGGTTGTGACCATCTTGTGTTAGCGGTCTTGGACAGTTCCATTGTTGCATCATTCATCGTTTGCGCTCTTGTTTTCGCGGTCTTGTGTGTGGCCTCTGTGTGCAAAATGGATGCTTCCACTAAGCAATCTCCTTCGACCAGCAAGGTAAGTTTGTTCTTGTGTTCACCCGTTTTGTTTGTGGGTGTTTCATGGTTGGTTCCTTCCTTGGTCCATTTTGTTTTTAGGTATTTCGTTTTTGGTTTTGCGTTCGTTATTCCTAATAAGGTAAATATGTTGTTCGTAATTTGTTTGTCCAAATGGAAAAATGGGGTTTCCTTTTTTCGTTATGCGTTAATTGTGTAGTTGTTGGCCAGTTTTAGGGTTTTGAATATGTCTGTTGTTTCATTTGTGGTTGATGCAGGAGGTCCTTCAGTTGGAGCAGGAGGTTGCTTATGAGAAAGCTAGACGAAGAAGAGGAAAGGAAGGTGCACAGAGTGTGCCCCATGAAGATACTTCGTTCTCCCCGGGAGCCATTTCCCTGGGAGGCATGTCCCCGGGAGGGTTGCCCACTGATCCAGCTCCAATGAAGACTGATCCAGCTCCAATGAAGACTTTTGTCAGGATGGGGTCACGAAGGCAGCTCAAGAGCAGAGCTCTTAAAACTCGTTTAACTGGAACTCTAAGAATAAAACATGTGTGACATTATTATACGTTTGTTTAGAGATTATTTACTTTAATTAGTAGAAGTCTTATTTTTGACAAATGTTTTGTTGTGGACAGAAGTGTTTTGTAATTTCAATTGTAATGTTATTGTTTACAAATGTTACATTGAACTATCCTTGTTTGTCATTGTGTTACAGTTAAATGAATGAGTAATGTTATTGAAATTGGGAAATACTGTTAGCATTTAGTTGTTACATATTAAAATTGATAGATTGTTTTAGTGTTGATGGAGTTATTGGACATAGGAAACATTTAGCGTTGAATAGACAAACCTCGTTCTAACCACTCCACTTAGGTTGCTCAAAGCACTAACATGGCTTAAATCCTTGATCCGTGGATGGCCAAAGATGACCTCCAACACTCTGAACTCTATCACCAACCATTTACTTCAACATGCATTGCAAGTGAAGGGAAAGAACGACAGATATAGTAGTTGGTCCCCTGTGTTATAAAAAGTGGTCCCTTCAGTTGAAATTTCTATACAAATTGTCCATTTCATTCGCGTAAACGTTTACAATGGCATGTAAACGATTACCAGGGCCTTTTTTCATCCACAAGTCTAAATACTCCACTTAGATTGCTCAAAGCACTAACATGGCTCAAATCCTTGATCCTTGGGCGGCCAAAGATGACCTCCAACACTTAACTTGCCCAAAACCCAAACATGGGTCATATCTTTGCACGTGGCCTGCCCAAAAATCATCTCCAACACTCCTAACACAGTCTACCAACAAGATCCACCAAGAATCATTGCACTTAATTAAAAAAATCACATATATAAAGGATGGTCCCCTACGTTACCAGAACTGGTCCCCTCAGAAGAACTTTCTGTACAAATTGTCCATTTCATTCGCGTAAACGTTTACAATGACATGTAAACGATTACCAGGGCCTTTTTTCATCCACAAGTCTAAACACACCACTTAGGTTTCTCAAAGCACTAACATGGCTCAAATCCTTGATCCTTGGGTGGCCAAAGATGACCTCCAACACTTAACTTGCCTAAAATCCAAACATGAGTCATATCTTTGCACGTGGCCTGCCCAAAAATCATCTCCAACACTCCTAACACAGCCTACCAATAAGATCCACCAAGAATCATTGCACTTAATGAAAAAAATCACAGATATAAAGGTTGGTCCCCTACGTTACCAAAATTGGCCCCTTCAGAAGAACTTTCTGTACAAATCCTGAAACTCATTCGCGTAATCATTTACAAGGGCCCGTAAACGATTACCACTCACTTTTTTCATACACAACTGACAAAGTCCTCAACTCTAAAAGATTACCAATCACTGTAAACGATTACCAGTGACTTCTATGATGCAAAATTCTCAGACATTCATTTCAATTGGACAACTATTGTGTTTATTAAAAGGACTTATTAATATGGACCTATAACCTATGATCAATACACAAACAAAATAAAGAAAATACACATTGGAGATAAAATTAATTGGGTAATCGTATGGTATTCAAATAACAATTGGTATACATTTATCATTGTCTGTAACAATCATTACTTATTACAATATAAGATGAATACATATATCAATCTTGGTCTAAATACATATCAAATTTGTACATGTCCATCCAATCCTACGTACAAGAACCCATATTCATCTAACGGTTCAAATATTGTACTGTTCTCGTTGTCTAGGATCCAGTACTTCACATAGTTCTTTCTAATTTGACTCAACTCCTCCTGAAACCAAAAAATATATATAACTTTAGATATAATTAACAAAATCATCAAATAGTGCTAACAATGAAATTCATACTTACATTCGTGTACGTTGGCATGCTCTTCCCATTATATTTGTCCTCTCCATCCCAAATTTCCATGGTTTTTAACCTGTTAACTCCACAATCATATCTTAAATAATACAACCAAAACATTTATCATCATCTTTCACAATCAAATGAAGCATGTCAATCAAGTCCTTTTTTGTGGTGGTTTTCGAATTAAATATCTGACCAACCATTCCAACTAAACACTCATCATATGGAACATCGAAACCACCCATACCTAAACCGGTAGCCATGAATACATCAACAACATTAAAAGGAACAAGTTGTTGACTAACCCTAAAACAACCCAGACCACCATTTCAACAAATGTTTCAACAATTTCAAATTGACCTCAATAGGTTTAATATTTGTACACACCAATGAAATGGGGTCATCCTAATACGCTCTACGTGAGCGTCTCGCAGTAAACTATTCATTTGAAGAAGGGTTGTCGAATCCATGGACACACGCAACCACTTCTACAAAAAAATAACACAAATATAATAAATACTGTAACTAAATACATCATCCATACCAAATGTGCACTAAATATTCCATTAAGCCTCACACTTGGTTTTCGGGATGCCATTGGACCTGCAGTCATAAGGGCAAATGTGAAGAAAATGGTTAGGTTTCGTGAAACAACAATAGAACCTATGTACTGGAGAATACGTTACTCTTTCAACACTTCCACTTACCAAAAAAACCAAAACAAACACACAATGACAACGGCGCAACAAACCCACAGAGAAGAGCTTTCACCAAACCCAAAAACTGAGAGAGCGTAATGCTTTCACCAAACACACAGACACAGAGATACCACTGCCTTTACCACTTCGAAAGAGAAAAAGCAACAGTCACAACACACAAATGAGCGTAAGAGAAAGAGACCGATGGCTTTACCACAATGCTTTGAAGTGACACACAGACCGCAATGGCTTCAATGCAAAATGAGCGACACCACGAAAGACAGAGCACCCTCAAGTGAGAGAGACCCCACAATGGCTTCACCGGAAATGACCTAGAAAACGAAAGACACACCATAATCAAGCGAAACAGAGAAGGCAATGGCTTCACCGGAGGAAATAGCGAGACAACGGAGAACATTGCACGAGTAAGCAAAACCAACACGAGAGATTACACCCTAAATCGAGAGACACAATATGGAACAGAGAACCACGAAACCAATTAAAAAGAAACCGCCAAATGAAATTTTTTGTTTTTTCCTTTCTAGTTATGCCCTCACCTCAGGTTTTCCTTTCATTTCTTTTTTAATTCAAATGTGTCAATCACATTTTGACACCTGGCTAGTGTCAAAATGGTGTCAAATTCCAGTGTTAAAATATCATTTCGCTTTTTTAATTACAAATACTTCAGTTATCTGCATAATGCACCATTTGACCTTCGATTTGTTTAGAGATTACATGAAAAACTAAAATACTCAGATGTCAAAGTCAATAAAAATTTGGTAGTTTTAGTAATAAATACGTATTAAATATAACCAATTTATCACAATACCTCAAACATGTGTATTTATAGATTTTGAAATAGACTTCAGATAAACACATTTAATTACAACCCAACTACTAATAGTCGAGCTTTGTATGCTGTATGACCACCTGTCCAACCAATGGGCCAGGTGGATGAGCAGCTAACAACTTAGTATTCAATCAGTGGACACAAACTTTGAGGTAATTAAAAGATAATCAATAACAATAACGATCATTGATGGACAATTAATGGAAATAATAACAGTTATTAATGGGTAATTAATGAGTATGATTTAACTGTCATTACGAGATTTATAAATATAGGTTTGCTATCAAGATAAATGACATTTTTTTCATCACCTAGTTTTATTAAAATTTTTGAGAAACATATCTGACTTGAGCGTCAAAATGTTTTTTTGCAGATCATCCTCAAGCAGACCAATCGACTCTGGAACAATAACTGATAGGTTGGACGTTCAAGACTTTAGACATCACAGCACAGCAAGGAAGACCAATCATCGACCCGCTAGACTGAAACATTTTGGCGCCCACCGTAGGGTAGAATGACGAAAGAAGAAATCCAGTAGTAACCATAAGGAACATGGAAGATCAATCAAATCCAATGTAGTTGATTCGAGAGATGCAGAGACAAATGCAAGAGATACAGAGGAGGCATGAGGCGGAGATTGCAACTTTGAGAGTCGAGCATACTATCGAGTGAAGGGAACAATATGCTCAGCAGTCAATATCACCTGCTCATGCCCCAACGAGGGAGAACACGCATGCAAGAGATCCGAGTAGAATAAGGCAAGAGGCAAGTAGCGTCGTGGCCAGGACAACTCATTTTGTCCAAACCAATCAGGCAGAGGGTGTACACCCGTTCACGGCTGAAGTGATGAAGGCACCAATGTCGGAGAAAGGGATGCCTCCTATGTTCGAAAAATACGATGGATGAACTAATCCAAATGAACACCTTCGGTCCTTCGCAAATACCATGGCCTTTTTTATGGAAGCCATTTCCAGTTAGAAACAAGTAAGCAGCAGCTCCACGATGGTGAGACTTCAAGTGCAACAAAAATTGTAGAGAATGAGTGAGTTTGATGTGTTTAGATGGGTGAAAGGTAAGTGTATGAGACCTCTCAGCTCAGAAATCCCTCCTACAAAGGAAGGTAGATGAAATGGCATAGAAATCGAAAATCAAGAGTGACTCAAGAGCAATAGGGCTGGACAACAAGTTCAACAACATTTCAGTAAGCTTAAAAGTGATTTTTACAATGGAGAGGCCCTTTTATTTATAGGTGAAGAGAAGCCTTCAATCTGACCTATTTTTCCTCTAAAATTCAAATACAAATTGAGCTTGGGAGCCAAGCTGGCTGAATCACGCGTCTCACACCAAGCACACATGGAAAACATGGCAAAAGTGAAATCTGATACGCAGAGGTTGGGCGCGTGAGGGTATTGGTTAGGTGCTACACTAAATTCGGAAGGTATTTCCCTTCACATCTTCAATCTGGAAGCTAAGCTGCAAAATTCAGAATACACTTATTTTGCTTCCATTTTAGCTCATTTGCTTCCCTTGGCTTATTAAGCTTCTTGGCTAGTTTATCCATGATCTCCAAGCATTATTATACCCTAAGAAACAGCAATACAAGTGTTTTAGAAAAGAGAAAAAGGATTTTAGTAAGTGATCTTCCATAGAAGTAAAGTGTTGGGTGATCCTTCTTCTTCTTAAATTCTCGTTGACATGGCTCTTGTAAGAGGTCCAATGTGAGTCCTAGATGGTCTTCCATCAAAACCTCCCTCTTGAAAAGGATTTGTCCTCAGATCTGCTTCATCCATGATCATTTCATGTGAAAGGAATTAAGTCGCAGATGTTAAAAGTAGGACTGACACCATAACTTTCAGGAAGGTCTAATATGTATGCATTATCATTTATTTTCTTGACCATAAGTTTGGACTTTCGTTGAGATGGAAACCTTTCCTTTCTCAAATGAAGAAAAATAGGTGGTGAAGAAGTAAAAAAATGTGAGATTATTTTGGGCCATTGGGTTAAGGAAAAAAATTAATTTGGGGGTGCAAATAGTAAAACGAAATAGTATTTTTTTATTTTTTATTTTTTTTATTTTTTATTTTATTTTCTTTTTCTTTTTCCCTTTGTTTATTTTTTTACTATTTATTTTTCTTTTTTTCTTTTTTCGTTTTTTTTCAAAATAAAATAAAATCTAATAATAATTAAAAAGCTAAATCAAAAACGAAAGTAAACTAAAAAATAAAATAAAAAATAAAATAAGACAAAAACAAAAACTAAATCCTATTATTCAGTCACCCGGACGAAATTGGGTGTTGACAGCGGCCCCTCTTTACTTAGATTTACTGGATAATATGAAAATTTGATATTTTCGTATTATATAAGTAAAGCTAAGTTAAGATAGAAGCACTAATTTCGTCTGGGTTTCAAAAGAGTATGAATAAAAATAAAAACTGATCCAAGAAGATATGATGACAAAAAGTACCAAAGTGCGACAAAGAAAGTTTGACCATTGCATAGCAGAAGGTCGACATTGGAGAAAATTAAAATACGACCATTGCCAAGCAGAGGGTCGATAACAGAAAATTAAAATTTGACCATTGCGGAGCAGAGGGCCGATAACAGAAATTTAAAGTGTGACCATTGCCATGCAGAGGGTCAATATTGCAGAAAATTAAAGTGTGACCATTTCTTGGAAAGGTTTTGATCTGAGGATATGAGAAACAAGATGTTGAAACTTTGTACAAGGATCAAGGTTTTGAAACCCCTATATATAAGAGAAACATTATTGATGAGAATTTTGAATCTGAAATGAAAATCTTTGTTGTATATTGATTTTTTTTTTGTCTTTTTGAAGGAAAGAGATTTGATAACTAGCCATGAAAAACAAATTCAAAGTTTATGAAGATATGTACATGATGATGACCCGTGATTTTTGTATACAATGAAAGATTATGAAACTATTTGTTTTTTGTTTTGGTTGAGTCAATTTGTTTTCTTTGAAATCATCAAATTTATGAAGATTTATTTTATACAATGGATGTCACAAATTCCAAAGTCAAATGTTCAAAATAAAGTTTGTGTGCTTGACATTTTCCATTGAAATAATAGTGTATGCATGCTTGATGTTGAAGATTGGTCAAAAGGTAAGAAAGTTATTTAGAAGGGTTTGGATGAAACTAGGATGGCCATTGGGGCGTGTTATTTCTCATACATTCCTCAATGGAGATGTAACATGTTAATGTCAATGTACGCAAAGGTTGCCCCAGTTTGGTGTTTGAGTGGGAAATATCTCTCATGAATGTGAGGTAAGAAAATCAAGAGTGACTCAGAAAACTGCCCCTATTTTGGATATGAGATCAAATGAAAAATTTGTATAAAGCTGTCCCGGTTTTGAAGAATGGGCGAAACCATGCGAGACTGATAAAGGTGCCCCAGTTTTAGAGAATGGGCGAAAAAAATCATGTAAAACCCACAAGGTTGCCCCTAGTTTGGGGATCGGGAAGAGGAATTTGAATGAGATATGATTGGCTTAAAAGGATTGTCCCTTGTTTGCTTGATTTTCCTTTGCATGACATCAATCAATAGGGAGTTCAAATCTTCCAAGGACATTTTTTTTATTTTTGTTCTTTCGTTCATTTTTTTTAACAATCGCATTGTTAGTCATTTTGTCTTGTCTCAAAATTAAGCTTCATGAAAATTTGAGCAATCATTATTCAATCTGTGAGGACTTTTATTGGGCTTGTAATGTGGCTTAGGCTGAAGGGTATTGAAAGAAAGGATAAAAAGGCTCAAATTAATTTTCGATGGTTATTTGAAACAAGAGTTATCATTTGTGTTTTGTATCAGCTATTCGTCAAACGTTTTTACTACTCTGCTTTTTCTCAAAATTCATTCGTCATTCATCATTACTTTGTGATTATTCTTTCTTTCTTGGCACATTTTTTTTATCATTGAGTGCCCCTTTTATTTTGTATGTTGATGAGCTGACTTATAGTGTGACTAACTCTTGTTTGGGTAATTTTGGAAAAGATCTTCATGGCTCAATATGGGTAACAATGGATATATATATTTTTTCATTTTTTTTACTTATTGTTGGATGAAGAAACATGGCCACACTTCATTTCAAATTATGATTGCTTTATTTTCACAAGATTAATTATGAGACAAAACTAGATGACCTCAACACAAGTCATATTTTTATTTTTATTTTTTTTCTAACAAATTTGAGGATCTCCCAAATGAATGTCAAACATGGAAAATCTGCCTCAATGTAAAGTTTGGGTTCATTATTTAGACTCAAAAAGCATTATTGTGGTCAATCCTTGGTTTAGTGAAGGCTGGAAGATGTTTTCAAACAATGGTTCAATGAAGGCTAAAGATGGATGTTTTCAAGCAATGCACACACAAATGTCTTAATAGAAATTGTGATCTAATTAATTGACCCAAAAAGAATGACATCCATTATTTTATTTTTGTTGTTTTTTTTTAAATGTCATAAAGTTGATGATTTGCATAAAAATAACTGACTTAAAATTGTGACGCATTTTTTTTTGTTTTTTTTATCTTTTTTTCTTAAAATGAACGTGTGAAAAATAATTAAGTATGAATTCAATCTTTTATTTTTATTTTTATTTTTTTTATAAAAAAAACATGATACATATATTGTAAAATATAACTAATTTCCCTTTTGTGTCCTACTTGGTATGGAAAATTTGTTTTAGTCTATGAGTTTTTTTACATGCTAATTCAATGGTAGCTCTAAATCATCTCACAGGCCTCTAAAGCTGAAGTCAACCTCATGACATAACCACAACGATAGACGATCTAACAGATGTGGCATGCCAAGAAGAAGCAAACTCTAGATGAAGTCTCCCAATAGCCAAGTAGATCCGAGATCTAACATGACAATCGTTGGACCTCCACTCCTTAAGGTTCACTCAGACCCGGGTATAGGGCCCAATATCAAAATAAATGTACAATCTATCATATGAAGTGTGTGAAGGGAGAAACCTAAAACCACTCAAAATTACACATGCAAAATAACCAGAAAAAAAAAATCCTAGGCAGATATATTACATGTCTTCTACCCTAGAGTTCAATATTCAACAATTATATAAAGAATAAAAAACAAATTCACACATGCAATTATTTACAATAGAAATGCACACATACAATTATTCTAAACATTTTTTTTAAAAAACAATAATAAACATATTCAACAAGAAAATGGGGAAGAAAAACATAAAGAAAAACCACATCAATTTTTAACATATTTAATTAAATGGTTTTACTCTCTTAAAATGGTCCCGAGTGGAGTCGCCATCTGTCGCAACCGGAATCACGATGGGACGACGACGATCCAGAAAAGAAAACGACGAATTTTGAAAAAAAGAGTTTTTGGAGTCGCCACCATAGTTTATTCTGGTAAACTACGGAAAAACCATAAAATAATAAGGCATAGTCTGCGAAAACGAGATTTTAGGTTCGGGAGTCGGTTACGTGTAAGGAAGGTATTAGCACCCTACAACGCCTGCCCTAAGGCAGTACCTTTAATTAAATACGCGAATTTGATGTGGTTTTCAAAATGTTTAACTATCCCCGAAAAAAGATTATAAAGAAACAAAAAATATATTTTTATTTTTGAGAAATTATTGAGAAAATTTATTTGGAAAAATATTTGGATTTTTGGGAAGTGAACCTGACAAGGATTGGCCTTGCTCCTACGTATCTCCACTTTTTGTGGAGAATCAAGGATCACGTAGTTTTGGCGAAAATTTGTTTGAAAATGATTTGTTTGAGAAATTGTTTGGAAAATTGATTGGAAAATGATTGGAAATTTGTTTGATAATGTTGAGAATTTATTGGAAATTTGTAAATGAAGATGTTTTTAATTTTTGAAGATTTTATATTTTTTTTTGGGTAGTTTTGAATTATGAAAAAAAATGACACAACATAAACAATGAGCTAGATATACAAAACAAGTGGAATATAAAAATTGTTTTTTGTGATTTTTAAAAGTTTTGTATTTTTTTATGATTTTCAATTGATATGATAAGAAGACAAAAAGAATCATATAGACGTTTACACTTATTTACAAGAAAACTGTATTTTTTAATTTTTTTATTTAATTATCAATCAAATCCAAAATTTGACATGATAATCAAAATAATTAGGAAAAACATAATTGTCAAGCAAGTCCGGGACTTGACATGACAATCCAAATTATTATCATGAAAAATTCAATTATCAAGCAAATCCGAGACTTGACATGATAATTAAAATTATTATTATGAAAAATTCAATTATCAAGCAAATCTGAGACTTCACATGATAATCAATATATTTTTAAGATCTTTATAAAAAAATTATAAATGAAAAAGTAGAATAAAACCAATAAAATAATTTTGGAAACGTAAAATTCAAACAAAAAGCAAACTTTAACAAAATAATTTAAACTAAAGAGAAAGGGAGATGAAAGAATAAATACCTGGATTGAGAAAACAAACGTAGTTCAATTGAAATATGCTGTGAGAAGAAGTGGATGAGAGGTAAAGAAGATGAACTTAGAGTAGAAATTTGGTATGAGGTTAGATGGAAAAATGAAGTAGAGCTTTTGGATGAAGAGATTTGTTTTTTGTGTGAGGGAAGAAAAATGGATATTATGAAAGTGTGTGTATGTGTGTAGGTGTGTGTGTGTGTGTGTATGTGTGTTGTGTGTGTGTGTGTGTGTGTGTTGTGTGTGTGTGTAAAAATGAAGTGAAGAGAATGTGGGGTATTTATAGAGTTAAGGATGAAGAAGTGTTAAATAAAATATAAATTTTTTAAAAAAATGAGTGGAAAAATAGGAAAAGTTAATGTGGAAAATAAGTAAAAGAAATAATATAAAAAGTTGGTGGAGAAAGTGGATGAAATAAAATATAGTAAATAGTGAAATTTAATGTGGAAAATAAGTGAAAGAAATAATATAACAAGTTGGTGGAGAAATTGGATGAAATAAAATATAGTAAATAGTAAAAGTTAATGTGAAAAATAAGTGAAAGAAATAATATAAAAAGTTGGTAGAGAAAGTGGATGAAATAAAATATAGTAAATAGTAAAAGTTAATGTGGAAATTAAGTTAAATAAATAATATAAAAAGTTAGTGGAGAAAGTGGATGAAATAAAATATAGTAAATAGTAAAAGTTAATGTGGAAATTAAGTGAAAGAAATAATATAAAAAGTTGGTGGGAAGAATAAAATATAATGAATAGTAAAAGTTAATGTGGAAAATAAGTGAAATAAATATTATAAAAAAAGTTGGTGGAGAAGATATAATAAAAAATATAAGTGGAATTATTAGAAAAGTTGGTATATTAAAATTAATATGAAAATGAGGTGGAAAAAAGTAAATGAAAAAAAAGTAGATGATGTGGAAGGTGATGTGGAGAGTGATGTGGTGGGGTGTGATAAGAAAACTAGATGGTGAAGAAGTAAAAAAATGTGAGATTATTTTTTTATTTTTCTTTTCTTTTTCCCTTTGTTTATTTTTTTACTATTTATGTTTTCTTCTTTTTTTTTAATTTTTTTTCTTTTTTTCATTTTTTTCTTTTTTTTTTTCAAAATAAAATTTAATAATAATTAAAGAGCTAAATCAAAAACAAAAGTAAACTAAAAATTAAAATAATAAAATAAAAAATAAAATAAGGCAAAAACAAAAACTAAATCCTATTATTCAGTCACCCGAACGAAATTGGGTGTTGACAACTACCATTCAGCTCAACCTTGAAAATATGCCTATTTGTAATGGATGGTTGTGTCGTCCCATGAACTTTGTTGATGCTTTTTTAACTACTACATCCGCTCAGCTCACCATGGAAAATATGATCGTTGGTGATGGATGAGTGTGTTGCATCGTGAATCGCACTGCCAACTCTAACATTGGATACGAAATGTTGCATGTCCTTTTCCATTGGATAGTGCAAGACCTGACGTTGTGAGAGAACCATATGTTCCCAAAGTTTTCTATAAATAGGGACCAGGTGGTTTTGTCATTTTCACCATTTTTAGTCATAAACTCATTTGTGCGTCACTCGATTTTCAAATTCTTTTCATTCTTAAGGTAATAATGTTTGTCATTAACATCTCTTTGAAAGACTCCCCAACCTATTTTTCACATTACTTCTCTAACACCAAAAATAGAAAATAAAAAAATAGATTAACAAAAACAAAATTAAAAAGATACAAGGACATTAGTATGTATTCATTCATTTATTCATACTTAGGATTCGAGACTTCATTCTCATGCATATCAAAGTTTTATTACAAAAACAAAATGAAAAAACACAAACAAATAAGCTTCTTATTACACATCCGTGAACCTTGTGCAAGAAAAATTAAAATGAGTTTTTTTTTCACACATATCAGAATCTCACTGTGATCTTGACATAAAGTTTTCACACCTTGTGCTACATCAAGACAAAGATCAAAAACAAAATTTTCATATTATGTATCAACATAGCCATTCACCATGAACATTCATTATCAAATTCAAAATAGCAAAATCATAACATTTTGTCAACATTATCATGCATTATCGTCAATTTGTCAAAAAGAAAATCTTCCAAATAGTAGCCTTCTTCATTCCTATGAATGTTATCGAATCTTTCTCTTTCATAAAGACAAAGAGATCAAAATACATCTAGACTTCCTCCTTCAAGTTGAAAATTTTAATTAACCAGGTTTTCTCTTACATATCAGGATTTTGACACCTTGATCTCTACACCAAGGTTTCAACAACTTCTTATTGTATATTGGGTTTCGATACCTTGACCCTACATTAAGGTTTTGACACCTTGTTTTTTTTTCACATCAAGGTTTCAAACTTTAATCCTTGTGCCAATGTTTCGACACCTTATTTCTCTTACAAACTGGGGAGTTGACATTGTGGTCTCTATACCATGGTTTTAACACTTTTTTTCTCCAAGATATTGGCATTCCGACACCCTGATCCCTGCACCAAGATTCTAACACCTTTTTTCTCTTGCATATCAGGGTTTTGACACCCTGATCCTTACGCTAAGGTTTCAACGTCTTCTTTATCTTGCATATCTCTAACACCCTAATTCTTGAGTCAAGGTTTTTACATCTTGTTTTCATGCTTTTAAGTTGAGGTTTTCACATTTTAACACCTTATTCACCGCTTTTAAGACAAGGTTTCAATACCTTGTTCACCACTTTCAAGACAAGGTTTCAACACCTTGTTCTCCACTTTCAAGTCAAGGTTTCAACAATCTGGAAAGTTTCAACATCATGCCAAAGTTTCAACACCATGTCTATCACATAAAAAGACATAAAAAAATGTTTTTCATCATATATGTCTATAGCATAAAAAAGGTTTTTCATCCTTAATTATGATCTACCTATATAATGTATAGACTTTGAAATGCTTTTATATATAAAATCTTTTAACGAATAAACAGAAGTTATTTGTAAAACGTTAATTAGCGTCAGTCTTTAGAACCAACTGACCACAAAATTCGATAAGTTTTGTTATATAAAATATGAATTAGTTTAGGCCACTAACAATACTTAACCTGTCAGCATAATCCATACATTCAACATTTCTTGGTCGACTTTCTAATATTTGAAGTTGGTGTTCTAAGAGCAATATCAGAAGTGCAAGTAGCAGGGCCGATTTTTCGATCCCCTATTCATTTGGGCTCCCATTTGACCCAAAATAAATAATGGGGGTTTGAATTAAATTTGTTTTATCATTGCCTATTCAAAATAGTTATATCTTTAATTATGTTTTTGTTATTTAAATTTTTCATTCAATAAAAACATGATTGTTGTCTCATTCCATCACGTTGTTTTCATGTGTGAAAAAACAAGAAGTTTTTTACTTAATATAAAATAATACTGTAATTAATATAAAATGACATATAACTTTATTACTTTAATATTATTTTATATTAATTAAAACGTCATATTATTAACAGTGAATAGAAGTAAGCAAGACGAAAATGATGAGACAATAACAATCACATAATCCAAATAATAAAAAATTAAATAAAAAACTTAATTGAAAAATGTAAAACAAATTTAAGAATTCATATATGAAAAAAATAATAAGTTATTTAAAAATATGAGAAACTTAAACTTAATTAAGTGTTATGAAAATATCAATTCTCTTTTTATTTTATAAGAGCAATGAAATGAAACTGTCTATTACTAATTTTTTTTAGCTATTTCAACATTAACAATTCAAAATAATAATATAAGTTTCAACTTTGTTTATCATAAACAATGTAAGAGAGAGATACCATGAAGAAACGATGGTTGAGTTTACCTTTTGTTAATGACTAATGCTGCTTTATCGTAATCGTAAGACGGGTTATGATTCTGATGAAGATATATATAATAGTGAGAACAATCATAATCATTAATGGTTAATAGTAACATATGGGTTAGTTAATGGTCAATGATAATAAAATGTTTAAAGAATAATTCTGATATATTATTTCAAGGAATAGAGTATCATATGTATACATACAAGGATCCTATAATCCTTCATCTATTAAAGGAAAAATATGTGCACAAATTATAATAATATCTAAAATATAACTAACATAATATTTGATTGCCTAATATCCTTAAATAGAATATTTGGCATATCTTAACACCCCCACTCAAGTTGGTGCATGGATATCACACATTCCCAACTTGAATAGAGACTCATTAAACAATCTTCTTGACATTCCTTTGGTGAGAACATCAGCCAACTGTAACTCTGATCTTACAAAAGCAAAGGAAATTATTCCAGCTTCAATCTTCTCTTTGATGAAATGTCTATCAATTTCCACATGCTTTGTTCTATCATGTTGAACAAGATTATGAGGAATTGCAATAGCCGAAGTATTGTCATAGTACAAACTCATAGCTTCATTTGGTTTAAATCCTAAATCTGATAGCACATTTTTAATCCACAAAAGTTCACATACACCTAGTGTCATGCCTCTGAATTATGCTTCAGCACTAGATCTTGTTACTACAGGTTGTTTTTTACTCCTCCAAGTTACAAGATTCCCTCCTACAAAAGTAAAGTATCCAGAGGTAGATCTTCTATCATCTTTTGAACCTGCCCAATCTGCATCATTGTACCCTTCTACCTTTAAGTTTCCATTATTTGAGAACAAAATTCCTTTTCCAGGAGCAGACTTCAAATATCTCAAAATTCTTTCAACAACATCCATATGAAGCTTTCGTGGGTCATGCATAAATTGACTAACAACATTTACTGCATAGGTGATATCTGAACGTGTATGGCACAAATAAATTAATTTTCCTACCAGCCTTTGGTATCTTCCTCTGTCTATGCTTGCTGAATTTGAGCATTGAAAGAGTTTATGATTTTGTTCAATTGGTGTATCAGCTGGTTTACTCCCAAGCAGTCCAGTTTCTGATAGTAAATCAATAATATATTTCCTTTGGCATAGAAAAATACCATGTTTTGATCTAGCTACTTCAATACCCAAAAAATATTTGAGGTTTCCAAGTTGTTTCATCTCAAATTCAGATGCAAGGTATTGTTGTAAACTAGAAATCTCATCTTGGTCATTTCCTGTAACAATCATGTCATCTACATATATAATTAAAGCTGTAATCTTTCCTTTTCCTTTCTTAAAAAACAAGGTGTGATCAGAGTTACTTGATCTATAGCCAAAAGCCTTCATAGACTTGGTAAACCTTCCAAACCATGCTCTTAGGGATTGTTTTAATCCATATAGAGCCTTCTTTAATTTGCAAACCTTCATTCTATTTGAATCTGTCATGCCTGGTGGAGAATCCATATAAATTTCTTCTGACATTTCTCCATGTATGAAAGAATTTTTCACATCAAATTGTAGAAGAGGCCAGTCTTGGTTTGCAGCTAGCGACAAAAGTATTCTCACAGTATTGAGCTTGGCTACTGGTGCGAACGTCTCTTGGTAATCTACACCATAAGATTGAGTGTAACCTTTAGCTACAAGTCGTGCTTTATACCTCTCAATAGTTCCATCAGCATTATGCTTAATTGTAAAGACCCATTTGCAGCCCACAGTTTTCTTCCCTCTTGGTAAGGACACAAGATCCCAAGTGTTGTTTTTTTCTAAAGCCGTCATCTCCTCAACCATTGCTTCGGTCCATCTAGGATTTGCCAAAGCTTCGTGTACATTACTAGGAATAGAAATTGAAGATAATTGAGATACAAATTATGCATATGATTGAGATAACCTGTGAGATGACACATATTTACTAATGGGATATTTAACTTTGGCTTGGAGGTCTGGTTCATATTTAGCTGCAGGTTGACCACGGTTAGAACGAGGTGGAAGATTATATTGAACAGTAGTAGACTCAGTGTTTGGTACGTTGGTGGTTTCAGGCAGATAAGAATCAATTTCATTAGTATTATCAGAGATAGGATCAGAAGGTACCTCTGAAGAGTCAAGCTGAACCTGTGGAGAAGATTGAGCCAATTGGTTATGATCAGAAGACATTGTATTATCCAGAAAAGAAGTGTCCATATTTAGGATTGGCTCACTTGCTGCAGAACGATCCTCACAGGATAAAATATCTTCATAATCAAACATACTAACATCATGATTGTACACTTCACTTTCATTGCCTCCCTGAAGTGGAGAATCAACATAAAAAAAATCATGCTCATTAAATGTCACATCCATAGAAATATAAAATTTCTTTGATGGTGGATGGTAAGCACGATAACCTTTTTGAGTTGTTCCATACCCAACAAAAACACATTTGATCGCTCGTTCTTCGAGCTTTGTACGTTGATGTGGGTGTAAATGAACATATATAACACATCCAAAAATATGAGGTGGTAAATAAACTAAGGGAGGAAGGATACAATGATCAGGTAACACATCATAAGGCCTTCGAAAGTTAAGCACACTAGAAGGGGTTCGATTAATTAAATAAACGGCAGAGCTCACGGCCTCACCCCATAAATGAGATGGGACATTATCATCTATCAAAAGTGATCTTGTCACCTGTAATATATGTCTATTTTTCCTCTCAGCCACTCCATTTTGTTGTGGTGAATAAGGACATGTAGTTTGATGCAAGATGCCTTTAGAGTTCATGAACTCTATTAATTCAGTCTTAAAATATTCCCCTCCATTGTCTGATCGAATAACCTTAATAGATGTGTTAAATTGTGTAGCAATCAAATGATAGAATAAACGAACCACATCGCACACATCACTTTTATGTTTAAGCAAATATACCCAGGTTACCCGAGTACAATCATCAACAAAACTGATAAACCATTTTTTTCCATTATGTGTAGATTGCGGGGCAGGGCCCCAAACATCTGTATGAATTAATGAAAAAGGAAATCAGTTTTGTTATTGCTTAAAGGAAACACAACACGATGATTTTTTGCCAAAACCCAAGTTTCACAAAAAAAAATCAGAAATATTGCATTTACGAAATAATGATGGAAATAATTTTTTTAAATAACCAAAAGAGGGATGTCCCAACCTTTTATGCCACAACCAAATTTCTTTTTTGTTTTTATCTTGTATGTGATCATTCCCAAGACAAGCCAATCCTTTTTTAAGGTTTTGTCGTGAGACATTTTCCAGATAATACAGTCCTTCACTCTCTCTACCACTGGCAATCTTCTCTTTGGAATGAATGTTCTGAAAAAGACAATAGGTTGGGTAAAACAAGGCAACACAAGAATGTGATTTGGTTAACTTGCTGACGGAGATAAGATTACAATTTAATGTATGAACAAATAAAACATCAGGAATCGATAAGGAGGGTGAGAGGGATATAACACCTATACCTTCAATAGGAGATGAGACCCCATTGGCATTAATAATAACACTTTTAGAACAATTAGAGGAAAAACTAGTAAATATATGAGGATCACAAGTCATATGATCAGTAGCACCTAAATCAACTATCCAATCACTACCCTTAGTAACAACAGAAAGATTAAGAGCAGAGTTAGATAGACCTGACTTGGTCACAAATCCGGCAGTAGTAGAAATATAACTCTTGGAAGTAGCGGAAGTTTCAGAATCATATTTCTCCGATTGATTGTCATCGGAAGAAGCCATCAGAAATATTCAATGAAAAAAGTCACTTATTCCTAAACTGTAGAGGATATCAATGTTTGGCTCTGATACCATAATAAAAGGTTTAAAGAATAATTCTGATATATTATTTCAAGAAATAGAGTACCATATATATACATACAATGATCCTATAATCCTTCATCTATTAAAGGAAAAATATGTGCACAAATCTGCACAAATTATAATAATATCTAAAATATAACTAACATACTATTTGATTGCCTAATATCCTTAAATAGAATATTTGGCATATCTTAACAAATGATGATGAAAATTATTTGTGTTTTAAGAAAATAAGATAAAGTTGAACAATTTGATTTTACAACTAAAACCTTTAAAACAACATGAACCTTTTTAATTTAAAAGGTTTAGTAAAAATGATTGAAAATGAGTTTACATTTAAGTTAATTTTATTTTAGCTTAATAATTTAATTTTAAAATTTATATGTTAAAATAAAAAAATGAACCTTGGCATTACCGAACAATTCACAAGTACCAAACTTGTATTTCAATGATTGGGAAGAAGAAACAACAAAAGGTAACTGTGTAACATGAAAAATTGAGATTTTGTTTTGCTTCTAAATTTGCTATTATATTATATAAGGATAATGATACTTTTTGACAATTTTTTTTAACAATATTTTAATATTATTTATGTGTCATTATGTAATTGATCCAAAATTATTCTATAATCAATAATAATTATTATAAACATCAACATGGACCAATCACATAATTCATAATGATACGTAAATTGTGTTAAAATGTTGTCAAAAAAATATTGTTAAAGTAGTTGATAAGAACTTCATTACTAAGGGACATTAAGATGATAATTAAGAAAGAAGCAACGACAAACAAGAAAACACACCAAACCTTGTTTTATTAACGTCAAAACAGTTTTTCTATTGCCCCAGCATGTTGAAGCAATTGGCATTTATAATTAAAAAATTGATTATTTGTGCTGGTCACTTTCTTCCTTTTAACTCAAAATTCTCTGTCAATTTTATCTTATATAAATATATCTTTTAGTTTAATGCACGATATATACTGTCCTTCTGCTCTTTTTATAAAGATTAATAAAATAAGACAAGATGATTATTATGGTTGGTGTTATAAATTTATAGGAAGGAGCAGTTTAATCTTCTATGGTGGAGCAGCTGGACTGTAGCATTTGGAAGGGAGAAATTGACGTTTATGACGATAATTTATAATAAAATGCTTTTGACTTTTAAGCATATTACGATCAGACTAATACTTTCGTTTTCATGATTGTGTCAAGTACTTATCACATTTTTTTTTTGTCCTGTGAATTTTAGTAGTTAAGGTAAATAATTATTATATATATTGTTACTTTTTAATACACCTGATATAGGTGATTTAGGTTTTGGAAACAAGGATGTTATATGAATGAAGATGCATTCTATGTATTTAGAGCAATATAGTATAAATATTTATATTATCTTAATCTTAATTTTCTAAATTTAAATAATATATAAATGTATTTTTATTGTAAAAGATAAATATATATTTTCATCAAACGGAAAGATCTTCTAAAATATAATATAAACAAAAAATATTAAATAAATATTTTCAAGATTTTCTTTTGTTTTAATATCTATTTATTTAAAATTAGAATTTAAAATTTAATTCTCATACTTGATATTTTTTAATTATTGTCTTTTTTTTTCTTTTTATAAGATCATATTTCATTTAATTTCATATTTTTTATTGTATTTATTTTTCTATCAATCACGAGGAATATGGTGAGCAATTAAGTATAAATAGAGACCGTTAACATTCAAATGGATCCATTGGAGATGGTAAAAAGAATACAACGACAAATGGACGAGATGTAGAAAAGGTAGGAAATAAGGATACTAAGAGTCGAGAATAAAATCATTCAGTAAGAGAAGGAGGGCATAGGCCTTGTGCAATCCACCTTGACTTTTCGGGAACTAGTTAAACAACTTTAGTAAGAGCTAGACGAACGATCCAAACTAGTAGTTTCATTGCAAGCAAGGACCACCATTATTTTGTCACAGTTGTTAACACGATTGACCTGCTGTCGTTGCAAGAATAAAAATGGTCCCTCTACTTAGTAACTGGGCAATATTGTCAATATTCAACAAGTACGATGGGCCTACAAACCTGGAGGAGCACATCTAGATCTTTGTGAACTAGATGGTGTTGTACACCATGAGTGGTGCCATTTAGTATCGGGTTTTCTCCACCTCAATGAGGGGAGAAGCTCTGTCCAGGTTTTCCATATTGTTGGGTAACTTTATAGATTGCTTTGCGACCATTCGAGCAAAGTTTAGAGCTCAGTTTGCAATAAGTAGAACCCATAAAAAAATGTTGAATCGCCCTCTTCAACGTTAAGCAAAAGAAGGATGTCTCTTTGGGCCTTCATGGAGATGTTCAAGAAGGTTTCCCTGCATATCTGAAACCCCATTCAAGATGCCATGCACTATTTGATAACGACGCTACATCTAAGGTCGTTCACTGACAACCTCTACATGAAGCTGACTGAAAGAATGGATGAGTTAAGGTAGAGGGTTGCTCAGTTCATGCAAGTAGAAGACATGAGAGACTTTCACAAGTAGATGCATGCAGAGTCATCCATCACAGAAAAAAAAGGTGGCGAATAAAACATCTTTTAAGGGGAAGGGGAGACTGAAAGGCCTTCGCTTCAGCAGCTACACCCCCTTAATGTTCCAATGGCTAAGATATTAAAAAAGGCCCATAGTGCCGAATTATTGTTGATTGCAAGAAAGAAATCGACCCTCTTAATGTCGACAAAAATAAGCATTGCTTATACCATCGAAACCTAGGGCACATTACCAAGGAATGCTCAACGTTGAGAGAGAATATCGAGGAGCTTGTAAGGGCAAACTACTTGAAACAATTTGTTAGAAAGGACCGACTGGAAAGGAGCTCGCCTAGGAAAAGAAGTCTTTGGTAAAGCCTTAGGCGTAAACATAAAACCAAACGGAGGAAAGAATCCTCTCAATGAAAAAGTAGAAGATAAAGTCACACCAAGGACCATCCGTTGAGAGGTTATATCAACACAATCTCTAGAGGATTCGTAGGAGGAGGATCTTCATAGTCGGCACACAAGAGGCACATCAGGGCATCGAATTGGTGTATTGGATGGAGCGAAGAATTTGGAACATGTAGCCCATCACCTTTACCGATGAGGACTTCAAGGCAATAGACCCAATTCAAGAGGATATGATGGTTATCTCCATTAAGATGGTCGACTACGAAATTGGGAAGGTTTTAATTGACTAAGGAAGCTTAGTCAATATCCTTTACTAGAAAACCTTTTAGAATATGGATATTTTTTAATACTTGATATTTTGTATAATAAGTAGATCGTGGGTTTCTTCGGTGAACGAGTGGATACGCGCAGGTAAATAGACTTACGAACCAGGATTGGATAAAGGAAGGATGGCCGAGAGGTTAGAGTGGCTTTACTTGTTGGTCAAGGCCAATATGTCTTATAACGTGTCAATAGGTCAACCCTAACTAAATTCATTTGGTTCAATCCTACTTATCCTACACATTGCCATGAAATCCCTTCGAACAAAAGGGTTATATGTACCATACACGCCGGTGATAACGTTTGATTTAACGTGTTTGTGTGTGTATATTTTGTGAACAAATCAACTCCTTCATAGCTTTTACCTTGTTTTATCCTCAAGTTTAGTGTACTTTTTAGTTTTCTTGTGTTTTATTTAGTATATGCTTGTTTTTACCTCTAATCTCTTTGTTTGAGTGTGTGAAATAAGTGAATAGGAAGCAATTCTAGTGGAGGAAAACAAGCAAGAACTCAAGGGAACATGTTTTGGGATAAGAAAACATCAATTTGAAGCAAATACCCATGTTGGACGCCTTTGGAGCAAGCAGATCTGCAGAGAAAGAGAAAAAAATGCAGTGTAAAATAATCAGGCTCGGGCCCCCAAAAGGGGGCTGAGCGCTATTCAATTCGCAGTTCACTGCAAATCTCACGCCTGGACGCCCCAGAAGGGGGCTGGGCGCCCTTCTGTTCGTTGTTTCACCAAGAACTTGGCGCTTGGGCGCCCTAGAAGGGGGTTGGGCGTGACTTTCACTGATGTGTCAAAATGGGTTATTATTTAAACATGGGTCTTGCGATTTTTTGGGCATTCTTCTCCTCCTACACTTCATTCTTCACCTAGAGAGATTAGGAGAGGCCCTTGGAGGCTGTTTGAGGGTGTTGGGAAGCTCTCCCACTCCTCCTTGGGTCTTCAAGCTTCATCAATGGTGATTTTGCTCCTTTTGGGTTGAGGAAGAAGATGGGTCACAAATTGAAGATGGAGATGCGAAGGGGAGGCGTAAATGGAGCATGGAGCAGCTGCTAAGAACCTTGGGAAAGGATGTGCATCTTCTCTTTGGTTCAAATTTCTTCCCTACCTCTTCAATTTTGTAGAACCCTAAGTTCTCCACCATGGAGGGCTTTTCCTATTTGTTGAGATTAGTTGTAAAACATGGAATTCTTATGTATTTTCTGATGTTAATGATATATGTTTTTCCAATTCATGTTAGTATTCAATTTCTATGCTTAATGCTTGCTTTGGATTGATCACCCATGCATGAATTTTGGTTCTTGATGTATTGAGAAATATGATTGAACCTAGAATTGAAATTGAATACCTATTGGATGGAATTAAGATGTTTGTGAATGCATGAGAATGAAATGGATGAATTCTAGTCTTGACAAATTGTAAATACACTATGTTAAATTTCTTGCACACCAACTGTTTGATAAAATACCAAAAAGAGTTTCTTGTGTTATTTTTGTGCACTTTGATGCCTAATTGAGTTATAAAAGGAAGAATTGTCATATGTTGCACAAGTCCCTTGGGAGATAACGATATTTATCACTTGCTACGTTGCGATCGATGCACTTGTCGTTGGTTTTGCAGCCAATAGCCGACCAGTAGATTGTACGAGAATGCTACACTGTAGGCCTGAAGATGGTGTCTTATCAACTACCTAGGAAGGCCAGATGATCGAATGTGGCAATGACCACACTGGAGTTCCGTACTTATATATACGATTTGATGGAGCCTGAGGGGGAAACGAAGGACCTCGGGATAGGTGAATCGGACGACCAAGCTACCAAGCGTAGTAGTGACTTAAGCCGAGAGTAGGAGAAAAAACTAAGAAGTTACTCTTGAAGAACAAAGACTTGTTCATGTGGATGTCAACCAACATCTTAGGCATACACCCAGAGGTAATGTCTCACAAATTGTCTATCTTTTAAGAAGCTAGACCGATCATCCAAAAGAAACACAAGCTCATGGAAGAAAGAAGGAAGGCAATAGAGGTCGAGGTTAAGAAGCTGTGGGAGACAAGTTTTATCAAGGAAGTGAAATACACTACTTGGCTTGTCAATGTGGTGTTGGTGAATAAGTCGAGCAGCCAATGAAGAATGTGAACAGACTTCACTTATATGAATAAGGCATGTCCCAAAAATGTATACCCTTTCCCTAACATCGATAAGTTAGTCGATGAGCGTCTAACCACCAAGTTTTGAACTTTCTAGGTTATAATCAAATACCAATATACCATCCAGACGAGGAGAAGACAACATTCATCAGTAAATGGGTAAATTATTTTTACAAAGTTATTCGATTTAGGTTAAAGAATGCGAGGGCCACCTATCAACGGCTCAAGGACAAAATCTTCCACGATCAGATTGGTCCCATCTTGGAGGTCTACATCGATGAGATGGTGGTGAAGTCCTTATTGGTTGACAACCATGAGGAGGACTTAATGGAGATCTTCTAATAGATTCAAAGATGTAACATGCACCTCAACCCAACAAAGTGTGTGTTTGGTTTTAGGATGAGAAAGCTCTTATGCTTCATGCTTATTGCTTGGGGCATACAAGTGAATTCAGACAAGTGCGGCGTGAAGTTAAAAATTGATCAAAAAATGGATTGAATGAAGAAAGACAAGTTACCATAAAATTCTTAACTGGGATATCAAGAACAAGAACATTTTAGAAGCTCTTTGGTTGGGAGCTTGTGTGGTAACTCCTCTAAGACTTCGAGAGTCGTCAACTCCTCGAGAGTTATCATGGACGACTCCTAGGGGTTAGTAAATGCGGGATTTTGTGTCTTGTAAAAGGGAAACTTAGGTTGATCATCCACCTCAAAGAATGAGTTATGGCCTTTATTGGAAATTGTAATCTCGGAAAATCTATCTTTGAAGCTTTTGTAGGAGGTTGAAAAGAGCTGGAAGAGGTTTCAATCATTATCACTTATTAATAACACTTTTTTTGATAGATACTGATAGATACTCTTTTTGATATTTTAAAATATTATAAAAAAAATTAACATACCAACATTATTGTATTTAGACTCAAAACATATGATAATAGTAAAATATTATTTTGTCAAATAATTGTAGAAATTTGGTTTCCTACTCACATAATCTCGCACAATAAAGGAAATATTACAAAATTTGTCTAATATATATATATTGTTAGACTCTTATTAATATATGAATGACTTACTTAATGTGTATTACTAGACTCCTTTAATTAGTGCAGTACTAAACTTGTCTAATCAATATGTAGAATGACTCTGTTAATATTTTGCTATATCCATCTAATTAGTGTTTGGACAAACTTATCTAATGTGTATTATTAGAGTTGTCTAATATTTTTTTGCTATACTTGTTTAATTAGTTTATGGACAAACTTGTCTAATATGTATTGATAGACTCGTTTAATTTTTTTTTTGTAATACTTATTTGTATTGTAAGACTCGTCAAATTAATGTACTTCTAACGTGTGTTTCTAGTATTATCTAAAAACAATGTAAATACATTAGTGATATATATTTGTCTTGCTAATTAATTGTACAATCTCTTACATTTTGAAGTTGAAATGGTAAAAAATAAATTCAAAAATTATAAAACAAAATTTATAATTTTAGAAACTACAATTTTATTTATTACAAATATAAATTTTAGACCTTTGAAATGAACAAGTACAATATTTCTATTTATTTTAATAAAAATATAGTTATTTAAAACTTTTGACGAGATTATATGTACATATAACTAATGTTAATTTTTTATTAAATAATATCAATTTAACTTTTACATACAAAAATACGAAAAATATTAAACAATAAGAACTTTTATTTTATAATTTAAGATAAAAATGATAAATATTTCTTTTATATAGACAATTTTCTATAAGATAGTTTTTACATAATAATTTATGTATTAATATATATATATATATATATATATATATATATATATATATATATATATATATATATATATATATATATATATATATAATATTTAAAATATTCAACAAGAAGAATTTTATTTTATAATTTAATATAGAAATGATAAATATATTTTTTATAGACAATTTTTTAGTAAGCCAGACATATTTTATAACAACTTTTATATTATCAATAAATATATATTATTTTTAAAATTATATCAATTTAAGAAATAAACTAAAATATATTTTTTAAATTTATTTTTATTAAATAACTATGTAATTAGAAATCACAAAAGGATGTAACTAAAAATGGAAAAATAATACAAAAAGATTAATATTTTAAATATAAGTACGTAATTGTTGAACATAATAAATGGGTAAAAGAATAAAATAACTTAAATATGAATAAAAAGGTAAAAATAAAAAAAAATGTGTATAATAACATTCTAGGATAATGTGATGGCAAAATAAATATGGATAAAAAAGTAAATTAGAAATATCAAATAATTTGAAAACTCACTTTTGGTACACTTATCAAATAAATAAACACGTAAATTTGCTAGTATTTTATTTTCTAATATTATATATAATTAAGTATTTAGAAATCATAAATGATATAATTAAAAATGAAAAAAATAGTATAGAAAAAGAATTGATATTTGAAATATAAATTATTGTTTAACATAATAATAAATAGGTAAAAGAGTAAAATAACTCTCTGTGACACCAAACTAAATATGGATAAAAAAAGGTAAAAGAAAAATCAACAACATTTGTTAACATTAACAAAATAACTATGGATAATAAAATAAATTTCGCATTATTTTCTTTTCTTATATTATAATAAAGTATATTCTTTTCTTATATTATAATTATACATAATAGATATAGACTATTTTTTTTTAAGATAGAGTTATTATATAACAACTTTGTTATTATATAAAAAATATATATTATTTTTTGAAATAATATTAATTTAAAAAATAAAAGTGAATTATATTTTTAAATTTAATGAACAAATAATTATAAATCATAAAAACACATAATTAAAAAAAATTGTATAAAAAAGTTAATATTTTAAATATATGTTATTGTTTAGCATAGTAAATGAGTAAAAGTAAAATAATTTTATAGGGACATGTGACTGTAAAATAAATATGAATAAAAAGAAATTGGTAAATTAGTAAAATAACTCTTTATGATCAGGTGATAGCAAAACAAATATGGGTAAAAATTTAAATTAGAGTCGTCAAAATGGGTCACAATCCGCGAGTCAATTCGGTCCATTACGGGTTTGGGCTGGGTTGGGTTTGAAAAATACAACCCACCTATATGCGGGTCAGATTTCAACCCGGCTCATGCGGGTTGAACCCGTGTTGAGCCGGGTTGGCCCACCAACCCACCTATCTAATTTTATTTTTTAAATTTATTATTTTATTTATGAAACCCTAAAAAATAAAATACTCTCTTCACTCACTGTGTATACCAAAAAAGTAACATCTACTCTCACAAATCATCTCACGGTACTTGCTCTAATTTGACGGTGCTCTCACTCTCACTTCATTGAAATTCTTCAAGGAGCGGGTAAAACACCCTTCCTTTTTTTTTTTACATTTTTGTTTTCTCACTTCTTTTTTTTTTTTTTTCTCAAAAACCCTATAATGACAAAAATAAGGGTTTATTTTTTGTTGTGGGGGATTTGAAGACATGGAATGATTTTTTTTTCCTGTTTTGACATGCTTATATTAGAGTTTATTCATTTTATTTAAACAATTTGATTATACATTATTTGAACAAGCTGTTTTTGATATCTTTGAATTTGAGAAATTATGTTACAGATTAAACTATTAATCTTTTGTTGATGTTGTTGAGTACTGGTTCTTTTTTTATATCTTTGAATTTGGATTATATTGTACTTTTTTATTATTATTTTGAATTGTCTTTAACATAATATTTTGGGAGTGAAATTTGTTTAAATTTAAATTACAAAAAGTTTATATTTTTTTATTTAATAAAATGTAATTAAATGGGCTAGTGAGTCAACCCGTTTACCCACCAACCCGTAGTGGGTCGGGCCGGATTCAAGTTTTCCTGGCTCGCTAATAAATGAGCCGGGTTGGGTTGGCTCACTAAGTGACCAACCCGTGGTGGGCCGAGCCGGATTACCCGTTTTGACAGCTCTAATTTAAATCAACAATAGAAAAACTAATATTGAGAACACTTATAAGAAAAATAACCATGATTAATAAATAAGTATTACATCTTAAAAATTTAAATAAAAGTCTAAGTTTGATATTAAGTAAATATAAAAGGATTAACTATAATATAAAAAAATAAAAATAAAATTATTATTTTAAGATTTTACGTTAAATATAAAGATGAAATATGTTTTTAATTTTTTATTTGATGTAAAATTAAAATTTGTTCATGAACTTTGATACATTTGAGTCTTAAAAGTTAAAAAATATTGAATACATTTTTTTAATCTAATAGTATAAATTCAAACACATCGTTTGACATACATCCATTTTAATATTAGTCGAAAAACATGTTTAATATCTCAATAAAAATTTAGTTAAATTAGATTAAAAAGAATATATTCATATTTTGATGACTAAAATGTATAAAAATTTTGAACTTAGATAAATTTTAATTTTATGTTAAAATTTAAAAACTAAAAACATATTTAACTTAAAAATCTAAAAAACATTTAATCCTTAAAATAATGTTCTTCTTACAATTAAAAAATATTGGTAATTTGAAATTTGTCTCCTGGAAAAACTTATCATTATTTCACGATCTCTTTATTTCTTTTATGTATAACAATTAAGAGAATTTTTTGCAACATTTAAAATATATGCTTTAACGAAACAAAAATATTTAGAAAATTTATGCATATAGAAAAAATGACCAAAGTGACAAGTGCGAGTTACTTACTTTCCACAATGATTACGAAAATGCTATCCTCTTTTCAATTTTGTCATTTTAAAATGCATCAAAAAATATGAAACACAGACTCCATAAAATTTCCCAAATAAAAATGACTCAAATAGAAAACATGTACTTCGAAATACAAAATAAACATGTCTTGTTTTCTAGTTTGATTAGAGGTGAAATGCACAGCCCTAAATAACACAAATTAAGTTAACTAAAACAGTAGGGAGAATTTGAATGAAAACTCAGTTTTTTTTTTTTTAATGGATTGATAAAGAGGTGATTCCATAAAGTAAGTTATCTAAACGTGTAAATTAATTCAAAACCTTCATTTGAAAATATGTTTTTATGATAATTAATTATAGGGTTAAATATGTTTTTAGTCCCTATACTTTGGGGCGATCTTGGTTTTAGTCAATTTTCAAACTAAAGTACAATTTAGTCCTTTAACTTTAAAAAACTCTCATTTTAGTCATTTTTACCAATTTTTTTTAACTTTATTTTTTGTTTCAAGCACGTTTCATTATAGCATTTGGATTGTTTACACTGTTTGACACATTTTTGCTTCAATGTTAACTGAGAAGCGCGTTTGAAACAACAAATAAAGTTAAAAAAAATGGTAAAAAAGACTAAAACCAGAATTTTCTAAAGTGAAGGACTAAATTGTACCTTAGTTTGAAAATGACCTAAAACCAAAATCGCCCCTAGAAACTAAAAAGATATTTAACCCTTAATTATATTATGAGCTTGGTTTAAGATTCACTAACCCAGATGACATCTTAGTACTACCCCACTGTTCTTTGGCCAACTAATAGTTATTTGAAAAAATGACAACATTAGTACACACTAAGAACTAGGTTACTGGCCCAGCTACTTGTACTACTACTGCTACTACCTCCTCTGCAATCATAACATTACCATGAAAATGGTCCTCAATTTTATCTCACAAGGTACAGATTTTTGGATTATGATAATTTGTGGGGAAAAAGAAATCCAGTACTTAAAAAGGTTAGTGTGTAAGGGAAAGGGATTCTTTTTCTGTCCTTTTAAAAATATATCAGTATTTTAAATAATTAAATTATACAAACTAAATAAGTTATACAAATACGTAATTTTCTATAAATATATATAACTTTTATCATTCAATATGTTTCATTTTTTTTAAGAGGAAATGAACATAAGTAGTTCACTTAGTGTTATAGTTAGATTCTTTATTAATTAGCTATTCTTTTGTAATTCCATTTTCATTTTTGAATTCATAATTTGAGGAGGGAACTTAATATTTTAAGAGCTTTTCTGAAAGATAATGTAAAAAAGCAGTTTACTCCTAAAAAAATGATTAGGTTCATGATTATTTTATTTTAATCTAGGGTTTGAACTCTATGTGTTCAAATCATGACATGGCTGGACTGCAAATAAAATCTCACACCATGAATATTATTATACCGTCCACATTCTTTCATATACAAACGTACAAAAAAAACATTTCTTTTATTTATACAGTAAAAAATCTGTTTTAATAGAATATATTTATTTTTTTGTTTAATAGTATGATCGAATTGAAATGAGTCACCTGGCTGAGTAATTAAAATAAGTTAAAAAAAACACCATAAAATTACATATTTAGTTCAACCAAAGCAATCTTGTGCTCTTAAATTTTGTGAATAGCTCTTCACATTATTGTTCATAATTTTGATAAATATTCTAAGATAACCTTTCTTTCTCAACCCTTTTTGCTTAAATAAGAACTTAGGTTTTACAAGAGAATATTTAATTATACTTAACATTTAAAAAATAAATATATAATAATTATTTATGTTAATTTTTATATATAAAAAAATCATGTTGGTAAAATAGTTTCATGAGTTTACCTAACATAAAAGTAAAAAACAAAAAAATAATGAAATTCAATATATATATATATATATATATACATATATATATATATATATATATATATATATATATATATAATTCATTACTTGAATTTTAATAATTTAACAAAGTCACTTAAAAAAGAAAACAATTTCAAGGTAGAATTAGAAAACCATAAATGAATATGTTTTTGAATATGGTATGAATTTGTTCTGATTTTGATATAGAATCCTGCACTTACATATCAATTTCTTAAGTACAAAATATTAAATAATTTTACTGATAAAAATACAAAAAAAAAATAATCAGGCAGCAACAAAACCAATTATGAAAGAAACAAATTCACAGGCAAGTACATACATATGTATTTTTGTTTTTTAAGAAAAGAAGAATTAGAATATGATTCAAAATTCTCTCTCTCATTTGTCCAATCATCCCGTTGTAATGTCAACCGGATTCCGGTAATCACCATTCTTCGTACCTTTTTAACCGTTTCATATATAAAATCACTTAACCCCCAACCCTTTCTTTTGCAAAAAAACCTATATTTCTGAGTCATATATTTTTATATTCAGCACGTAACTCAAGAAGCTAGCAAACCTCATAGGTACAAACAAGTCTGCAATTTGATAAGAAGAAATAAAGGTTTGCCATGGCTGAAGAGTTTCAAGCTAGAATTTGTGGTGAAAACTGGTGGAGTAGTTCTATCGATTCAGCAAGAAGTGTATTTCCTGTAAGCTCATCACCGGTTGCTTCTTCTCCTTGTTCCGTGGCAGCTCATAATGATGCAGGAATCTACGGCACTCGTCAAACAGATTTGAAGGCAACCAAGTGTTGTGTTGAAGAGACTAACAATTTGCTTTCCAACACCTACCTGGGTTTTTCTGATGCACACAAGTCACCCAAGACTGAATCACCCAGAGGAAGTGACAGCTTGTTGATCGATTCCACCTTACAGATGATGGGTTTTGGCCTCACATCTTCAACATCAGACAATTGGAATCAACATCTATTAGTGTAAGACATCACCAAAAGTAATATGTATATGATCATATATGCTTTACTTTTGCTAACATTTTCTTGTGAGAGAGAATTTTAATTAAGTTTTTTATGTAATATATGTGTGGGTGGAAGGTTTGTATAGTAAATGGTCCAACACTTCCACTAGGGTTGAAAAAGGTTTATTTCTCTTAACTTTTTCTCCTTGATTTCATTTGAAAAAGGGAACTTCATCTTATCAAAGCATATATAGCTTATACTATAGCTCTCAATTGTTTCTTTAGCTATTGGATTCTCCTAATCATGACCATATATTTTATCTTTTTCTTTTATCCCACAGTCGATGTAATGGAAGGGCAGAGAGCAATTTTGATTCCGTGCTTCAGGAAGAAACGGGAATAGATTCTTCTAATTCACAAATCCGCAGGAATTGGAACCCGAAGAGCTTCTCCTGTACCGGTGGAGGAGATCAACAAATTGATAATTTCAAGCCATTGAACCAAGAATTTTCAGTAGATTACCAGAATCTATGTTCGTTAACCAGCAATGGGTTATCATCAAATCGTGATTTTGCAGTTGGATCAGCCTCATATGGTAACCCTTCAACGTTACGAAGCTTATATGAACCTGATCCTGATTCACAATTACCACAGCACTCACTTTTCACCAACCGTTCAATGTCCTATTCATCAAAAGCAAGTTATGGGACACCCTGCACTGAACTAACGCCAACATGGTCTAAAGTCACTACTTTTCTGAAGCCCACAACTATAGCAAAGCAACACCCTATTGGACTTCACTTTTCTAACAACACCACTTTCTGGAGTGCTTCCGCCGACGCACTTAACGACATAAGAGCAGGTACCTTTGCTTCATCACAATCACAATATCAATCGCCAACTTTCGATCAAGAGAAACCCAATTGCCCAAGTACTCTATTAAACAAGGTGCTTATATGTTTCAGTTAATACAGTTTTTCATGTTCGCTTAAATATATTCTATATCTCTAGCTGGCTAGGGTTTTCTGTTGAGCACTGTAATTGATAAATATATTCTGAAGTGCAGCTCAACAGTGAAGAAACAATAGATTCAGCAACAATGGCGAAGAAAGATGCTTGTGAACCAGCATTAAAGAGGCCAAGGATTGAAACTCCGTCCCCATTACCGACTTTTAAGGTATTGTACTGTTTTTGTTTACTGCAATATTTCAACTTTCTTTCTTTTTTCACTATGCAACATTGTTCAACCTTTATAATAATTTCACTTTAGATTTTAATCAACTTGACATGTATGGACAGGTTCGGAAAGAGAAGCTAGGGGACCGGGTCACTGCTCTTCAGCAATTGGTTTCACCTTTCGGAAAGGTGAACATTTTCGGATATGTCTCTTTCACTTTTTTTTTTTTTTTTTTTTAATTTCCCATGGAGCTACGACTACGATAGAATTGAAACCTTTACTTTCTTAGTGCACATTGAAAGGTAAAAATGTAAAAACTCAGATATTTTATTCTTGTTCATCTCAACAGACCGACACAGCATCCGTTCTTCACGAAGCCATCGAGTACATCAAGTTCCTTCATGATCAAGTCAATGTATGTTTCCATTGATCCAACATTGTTTTAAAGAAAACCCTAATTATTGAGTACCATGTAGAAATCTTCAATAAGAAAATGGTTTTATCGTAAGACCCTTTTTATGCTGTGTTTTAAATATTATCTTCGTATGAATTACAGGTTTTGAGTACCTCATATATGAAAAACGGAGCTCCCATCCAACCGCAGCAGGTACTAAAAACATTATTATAGTGTGTATATATATATATATTCCTTTACCAAAATTGTCTTTTAGCAATAGTAGGTAATATACTAATATTAGTATTGCATCTTTTATATCATTCTTTATTGAAAACTAAAATATTAGTATAGATCGTAAAATAGGGATGCTAACTATTTGCTTTCAACGTTATTCAATGAAAACAAGGAATGTGTAATAATTTTAAATTATGTGAAATTATATCTAAATAACTACAAAACATATAATATGTAATAATTTTAAATGACGTGACATTACTTTAATCCTCGCCAACTTCAGTCAACCAGTCCTCGCCAACGGCTCATACTCCGACACCACTTTTTCCTACGTCAACAACGATTACAACGGCCATCTCCGGTGCAACAATGTCGGTGGTGCTGTTTTTGCCTCTTTGGTGTAAGTGGAGGCCTACCATGGAAATAGCTACTACTTCTCCTATATATGTCATGAGCTTTGTAGATGGTTTCAACGAATTTTGGATCCATCGGAGACGGGCTCGTCATCGACAATAGGAACTTCCGATGATTCCACCTCTATGGCTAAGACATTGGTGGGTGATGACCACCTCGTCTCTTCAAAATTAAAACAATGTCACATCATTTAAATTTATTACATATAACATGACTTTATTAGATTAATGTAGAAGGAGACCAAAACCTTTGTTTAGAGGTACCTATAGTAATGGCCATTATATGAAGTTTTACTGTCCTGACATAAATATTTCTATTGACTAATGTTTTTTTTTTTTTTAAGTAGTAGGGAAAGTGGTTTTGAAACATTTATTATATGTTTGTTGAAAGGTGTGTGATGATATGAAAGAGTCAGAAGGACCACATGAAGATTTAAAAAGTCGAGGTCTGTGTCTGGTACCGATTTCAAGCACATTTCCAGTTGCAACAGAAACCAGTAGCAGTGCTGAATTGTGGACGCCTACATTCAGGGGCGCTCTCTTGAGGTAGGGAAGATAAAGCCAAAGATACTCGGCCAGTGGAGAATGGATGACGTATTGTTAACTATTTGCATGTGTAAGATGATGAAGAGAAAAGCTGAAGAAAACAAAGGATGAAAAGAAGGAAAAGTGAGAAAAGAAACAAACGAAGTGACCCTTCAAAGCTCACCACCAGGGAAGCTGGGCCAGCCACAACCACAATGATGTGCTCTTGCAAATCATTAGTCACCACTGGAAGAGAAAATATATTTAACTTGCATACTTATAGTTTATCAACTGGGTCTGCTACAAGATTTAACATATGCTAAATTCACCCCCATTTCACATTACCCTAGCTGATTTGCTGCTGCTTCTTTCAGGGCTAATTTAATGTCTTTTCATTTGTTCCTCTCTATCATGTTTATTATCATATGAATTTGGATTCTCTACTAAATTTTTAATAATGTATTTCTGTTTTGTATTCATGTCTAGCACAGATTTTTTTTTTGTTTAAGAGAAAAAGAAAATATTTACACAAGTACATAATATTCATATTTTTTTGGTTAGTGTAATTTTTATCTATCAATTACTTTAATGGTGTAAGGTGTTTCCTTCACTCACCTTTCTATAAGATATCATTTAATTAGGTGGTCTGGCCAATCACGTGACATGGATTTAAGTTTTTAAATTTAAATTGAAATAATTAACAATGATTAATTAACTATATATAATGTATAAAGATAGATCATGATTACAAAAGATGGAGTATCTTAAGTTATAATTTCTTTGCCTTAAAGGCTTAATTAATTTTATTGTCTTGTTCATTTACTGGGTAAGTGATATAAGAGCTGTTTTGTCTTTAACCGGTTCTGCTATAGTACCTTTACATTGTAAATTTAAAGCCAAAAGTGGTCCTAAAAAAATTAAAACCCACTCTTGTGAGTAATTATTTTAATGAAATGTTCATTAATCGGGAGTCTTTGTTTTGTAACTTCTAATAAAATTATGAGGATAGTTGTAGAAAGTAAAGAAGTGGATTTAAGAGAATAAAAATAAACTGTTTCAAAGAAAAAAGAGAATAAAATAAATCATTGATTAAAAGAAAAAACGTTATAAATGAGATGGGAAAAGTTGGTTACTTTAAAGGTGTAGCCCATTCTCAACTTTAATTAATTTAATAGGAGAATGATAGATATATGTGATTCAATTTGTTCTAATTTTCATGTGTGCATTATATTAATGATAATGACAAATACAACATTGTAAATGAGATGGAAAGAGATAGTTGTTTTCAAATGTGTATTTCTCCCCGGAGTGGAGGATTAGAGGTAAGGTTGTTAGTACCTAAACTTTTAAAATTCTGGAGCTATCCATTGGAAATATATAGGAATTAAATTTACTACATTTTTTTTTATAAAATACATTATTTAATATTAATAAATAAAATATAAAATTAAATATTATAAAAAAGTTGATTGATTATATTTTTTTTATTTTTTCTCTTTTTGTTATTTTAAACTACTTATTGTTTTGTTTTTATTTATCTCTTATTTTCGTCGTGTTATCTTTTATTTTATTTTTAAGAAAAAAGAGAGTTAAAGATAATAAACTCATTATTTTTATTTTTATTTCTCATACAGTATGTTCCATTCTTGAAGAAAAAAATAACTTTTTTTATCTCACTTGAAAGTAAAATATTAATTTCATAATATAATATTTTTTTATTTTATGAGTTTATTCAAAGTAATTCTTTGTAGAAAGAAGATAAAAAAAGTTAATGATAGATTTCATCTTACTAATTATGTTTATTAATATTTAACTTTTTATAAAAATCCATTTAATTATGTATAGAAAGTTCCTTTTAAAATTGAGGATATATGTAAACAAATTTTATCTTTTTGGATTTTAGCGCATAAGAAAATATTAGTTTAAAATTTCAATTTCAACGTTTTATTGTTTCTTGATGTTGTTAATTATTCAAAATTTGATGAATTTATGAACTATGTTTGAATTTTGGTAATCTTCTACAAGAATAGAAAAGTAAAGTACATTTTATTTGATAGATAATTTAGTTCGTCTCATTAACTCTTCTTAATTCTACATCTACAATAAAAAAAACATTTTAAGAATTAAGATTATTAAAAAAAGATTGTAAGACAGTGTATGGTTGTTTAACACTCTTCTCAGCAGAAATTGATCTTCATAAGGATAAATTTCATCACCATGGAATTTTCCTTTTCATTCTCACTAGTGGAGGACTCACTTTCACTACTGTGTTAAGGATTGCGATACGTTGACAATGCAATTTTGACGTTTTGACAACGACATGTGTCAGCGTTGCATTGGTTTATTTTAAATTTTTTTGAATTTTTTAAAATATGATTTGGAGAGGGGTTTACCGAAACTGCCTTTGTTCGTTTTTGCTCTATATCCTCTCTCCATAGCACTTTCTTCTCTCTTAATTTTAGGGATTTCATTTTCATTTAAACTTCTCTCTCCATAGCACTTTCTTCTTCCTCCATTTTCATTTGTTTATTCTGAAACCACCGTCATTCTTTCAGTATCCTTCTTCCGAAACACTATTTTCATTTTTCATTTTAGGTTTTCAGTTTCTCTCATCAAGTTCTCTTCCTGTATTTGGTGAAGGCCTCGAAGTGGTGTCGATTTTGTCTCTTTCTCTCTCGTTGGGTGTCCATTTGGTGATTTCGCTTTTTTGGTGCAATGGATTCGTCCGGTGACATTGGTACTTTGAACAAGGTATGAAATTTTTCCCTTTTCTCTCTCTACAATTCAAAATTTTTCGTTTTCTCTCCACTCTCCGTTCTTTCTCCGATCGTCCGTTCTCTCTGCACTCTCAGTTCAAGGTGTGCCCTTTTTTCTTCTTTGTTGAAGGTTTGACCTTTCTTTGTTGAAGGTGTCTCGTTATTCTGTTGAAGGTGTGCCCTTTATTTCTTTAAGGTCTCATTTTTGTTTTTGTAAATGAAAACTCTCTTTTGTTTGTTCAAGGTCTCACCTTTTTGGTTTGATTCTGGAGATTGTATTGCGCGAAATGGAATTGTCCCGTGAGAGCAAGGTATATGCCATATGACCTTTGGTTTTCCCCTATCTCATTTCAGTTTTTACCCTTTCCTTTATTGTTAGAATTTCCTTTTATGGTTTTATACAATTGTAATTTTTGTTAAATTTCAGTTCGTTGATGATGTTAGTGCATCAAACAAAGAAATTTGTTACTTCTCTGTGAAAACATCATCTAATACAATTTGAAAGGATTTGAAGGAACAAAAAAAACCAACACGTCAAAAACAAACTTATGAAGGAATGACGACGAAAGCGTTACAAGAGTAGAGCTTGTAGAATCTCGTACATTGGATATCGTCCAAAACATGAATGAATTTTGTATTTGGTGATTATTGGCAGTAGGAGATCAATGTAGACAAATGTAAATGTAAATGTAAATGTAGATGTATTGTAATAAATATTTTGAATGTTAATAAAGATGTAGGTTATTCCCTTTTTGATTGTCATTTTCATTTGAATTGTTGTTGGTTATCGTTGTTAATCATTCATCAGTTTTGATTTTAGGAAATATTTTTATTCCATTTCAATGTCTTTCATAATCGAAATTTGCCATGTCCATTGTGGATGAAAGTCCATTTTAGGCAAGACATGCCTTGGTAATCGATTACATCAGGGTCTAAATGGCTTTTTGTAAAGAAATTTGGTGCGCATTACCCAGCTATGAGAGTCTCACTCCCTAGGATAGATTTTTTGACATTAAGGGGGAATTTTTTGAATATTTTGCAATGGGTAACATGTCTTGGTAATGGTTAATGATGGGAAGCAGTAAACTTAAAAGTAAACTCATTTAGTGGGTAACACATTTTTTGAATAATTTTGCATCCATGACCGTTAAACTTGAAGTAAACTCATTTAGAAAGCTTAGAAAAGCTTTATTTTTGCAAAATTAACTGCACCTAGTACAATGGTCTAAAAATTATGACTTAGAAGTCATTTGAAAGCTCTTGGAGTCTAGATTCCAACAAAACAAGAATCAAGTCATTTGGAGTTCGATGAAGAAAGTTAAGAACAAAACAAGTAGCAAAGGTCAGAAAACAGAGTTGGGGAGTGCGATTCATCCAGGTGGGGAGTATAGTTCATGTTTTTGTACAAATGACCATTTTTCCTCTGGTAATCGATTACCAGGACAAAAATTGACCAAAAATGCTTATGGATCTCATCTTACTTATGGAGCTCAATCATCCATCAAAAAAAGTGGAAAAACTCACCCAAAAACATAGAACAACTATATCAAAATTGAAATTATATTCATCAAAATTGAATTTTTATTGATGTAATATTTAATATGTACATATTGTCCATCATTTAAAATGTCATTTTCTATACTAAAACGGTTTACAACTCTCATACAATCAAAATCTCTACACAAGAACTCAACATCCTATAATAGTTGTAAGTCTAATAGCACTTGTTCTCTTCACACATTGTCGTTGTCTAGAACTCAGTCACATACGTATTTTTGTCTAAATTGAGCAACTCCTCCTGAAATCAACACAATCAACTTTAAGATATTACCACAACACCAAAACCATCAACACATTCATCAAGTCTTTTAACAAATGTAGTGTTACTTACATTGGTGCTACCAACCTCGACATTGCAAAAAGTCGGAACCTTGAAGAAAGGACACACCTTTACTCCTTGATGGACATCGGGAAATGGGGAAGAGGTCGAATATGCTTCGGTGGAGAGGACAACGAGAAAAGGCCGCCAACGAAAACATGGAGAGATGAAGAAAGGGGGAAATATGTTTCGGTGGAGAGGAAGAGCGAGATAGAGAAACAATCCGATGCGACTCTGGTGGAGACACAGTGAGACAAATGGTGGAGAGATTGATAACAATGGTGGAGAGAGAGAGAGACAGTGGAGAGGGAGTGAGACCATTGAGACCAATGGTGGAGAGAGATAGGCAAGGGAGAGAGAGTGAAACTGCAAATGAAAATAAATGTTTGCTTCCTGAGATGAAACCGTGAAAAGGAGAAAACCAATTTCTCTTTGCCTTCCCAAAATACCCTCAATGGTACATTTCATTTTGGAAAAGTAACATTTGAAACAGACCAATTATTATCCGCCACGTGTCGTTGTTAAATTGTTGTCAAATATGTGTTGTTAAAGAAACATTTTCCTATGTGTTAAAGTCTCTCATGATGATGGTCCTCTTGGAGAGGCATTGCGCAACTATGTGACTCTCCCTATACTCTTTAAGTATTTTATCTCACTACTGTGAGTGTGTGGTAGGTTGGCTAGAGTTTTGAAGGGCTCTTTCTCTTTAAAACTTTCTTTTTAAAGGTGGGTTAAACTTGAACTCTTTTTGAAGAAGATTTTCTCAAACTTTGTTCTTCTACCTTTATACACATTTGAACAAGATCATTCAAATCTCTATAAGGTAGTAGTTCAACCCTATCCCCTATGTCAAAACTTAACCCACTCAAAAATCTTGCCAAGGTTATTTCTTCTTGCTTTACAATTCTTGCCCTCATCATGTATAACTCCATCTTTTGTCTATATTCTTCTATAGTCATAGACCTTTGTTGCAACCTTTGGAGCTTATCCATGAGTTCTCTATCATAAAAGGAAGGAATATGTCTCTTCCTAAGGGCATTTTTTAAAATCATTCCAATATTCCACTAGAAGGTCATTGTGGCACCTCCTCTCTTGGACTAAGGAAGTCCACCACCAATACATGAAATACCCTTGAAAGCTTAGGGTAGCCAAAGAGACCTTTTTATCTTCACTAACTTGGTGGCAAGCAAAGAATTGCTCCACCTTCATTTCCCAATCTAGATAAGCCTCAACATTGTCTTTTCCATGAAAATGAGGCAAATCTACTTTGACTTCTCTAGGAGGGGGAAGGGTATGAGAATTTCTTCTTTTCCTTCTAAAGTAAGAAGGTTGGTGATAATACTCACCCACTTTAAGGCTTTCCCTCTCATAGTTTGAATCCTCACTCCTACTTCCTCTAGATTTTCTCTACTTTGGAGTTGCTCATGTCTTATTACTCTCAATTCATTTTGAACTATGGTATTTTGCAACTCTCTATCTATTTGATCCTTATCCATTCTTCTTTCAACATACATTCTCCAAAGATTTAGCTCTCTAAGTTCTTTTTCAATTTCTTTGAGAATAGTTTGTTCCTTAATTAGAATAACTAGTTCTTCGAGTATGATGTCTTGACATCTTGTGATTTTAAAAGTTTTCTTTTTTTAAAAGATTCTTAGTTTTCACCAAAGAACAAATTTTAGGTAAGAGAAATGAACCACAAGGGTTGCTTAAATACCAAGTCTTGTCTTGCCAAATATGTTTTAGGATACTTTCTTAGCATCCTTAAATCAAAATTACTTATAGGATCACAAGAAATTGACTCAAAGATAACACAAGTAAACAAAAAATAAAAAAGGAAAGCTAGGCTCCTAATATGGACCCCTATGTTACGAGAAGACTTAGAGTTTAATTTTTTCTAGTCTTACTCACTCTAGGCGCATAAGCAAAAAACACAAAGAATTAAAGGTGAAGTCTCCTAAGGCTTGAAAATTTGGTTCCAATACATACTCTCTAACCAAATTTTAAAGTGAACAATTACAAGCAAATTACAAAGTAAAAGGAAGAATTATTCCAATTCACTTAGCTTAAAGGCCTTTTAATACAAGGAATTAACAAAAGGCTTACTAAAAGTTGTTGCAGCTTTGGAAGGAACTACACTCTTTCTCTCGGTCAAGGAAGTTCTAGGCAAAGAACTACCTTCAAGTCTCACGAACTGCAGAGCTTCAAGGTAAGGAGATTACTCTTAAAAAGAATTCAACCATAATTGATCACGATTTCAGACTTGGCTGCTGATTTTGGCACCTTAAATGGATAAGAATTTTGAATTGAATCTGCACAACATAGACTTGACAAGACCACAAACCAATAAAATTAGCACCAAAACTAGTCCTAATACTGCATCAGTGAAATTAGTGATGACAACACCAAATTTACATAAAGAAAATTAGCACTTAGAATGTCAAAAACTGATACAAACAAGAAATTCTGAAACACATAGGGACTCAAAAGGAACCTAATAAAGATTCTAGAGTATATTTCACAAGAAAAGAAAAAGTTAGAATCAAGAAAGTTGCAAGAAATTATGCTGACTAAAACTTTCATGTTAAAATTGGTCAAGTGCAATGAATAATTTTCATATTTTTAACTTAATGCATAATTGGCTCATAAATCTCATTCAAAGAAATGTAATTATGCTTGTTACAACTATTTAAGGTCAATTTACACGAGCTTATTGGCTTTTATGCAATTTCACATATCAAGTTCATTTTTCTGATTTGCCTTTATAAACAACTCATAGCTCAAAGATGTTTTTAACCAACTTAGTGAATAACAAGCACGACAACAAGTCAGCTTTGCAATTTGGAATGTGAAGAAAAGATGGGCAATGACTCTAAGAAAGATTAAACAGAATTTCAACAATGAACTAAATGTTGAAATGAGTGAAAAACAAAAAAGACTCAAGCAACGAAAGTGCAGTTCGGCCTACTGCGTATGAGACTATCTTGCTGTGATTTTCACCTTAACAACCAAGCTTATGTTCAACATATTATTGCTTATATGGTTTGCTTATTTCTACTAATCACTTCACACATTTTAAATTCGAATTTTCAACACCAAACATATTCAAATTGTAGCTTCAAAGCACTGATATAAAATAGAATTTCACAACAGAGAATGCAGATTGGTTCTACTATTGAATAAAAATGACAACACAATGATATAAATGGAAATGTACTAATGACTATTTAACAAATTGGAGGTCATGATGGCAATGACACAAAGAAGATAATGGTGCAAGGATCAACCAAAAAAAAAACATAAAAGTAGAAACAAAGTGATGATAGAAACAAAGACAACGACACATTTTCAATGACTTAAAATGGATAGAGGACTACAAATAATAACCCTCATTGTTTCTCATAAATAACAATATGTAATAAACTTGTTTCACCTTAATAACAACTATTCTACTTGTATAGTTGTTTAACAAATACAATAATTATTCAAAAGTAATTATCATTTATAACTTTTCCTTAATTAAAAATAACTTTCACACATTCTTCAACAACAATATAATGATCACATCATAAATAAATGGAAGAGTGCTAATCAATATACAATTCATAAGCAAACTTATTTTGTTCTAATAAAATAATATTATCCAGTACCATTAATGTTATCAACTTTTTAGAATTAAGAATGTATTAAATTAATAAGCAAACACCAATTATAAACATAGTATAAAATTCTTTATAAAAATAAACAATGTACAAAACTCTAACGAAATGTATCATTGCTTATATATTTAAATAAAACTATAGAAGCGTATAAGTTATAAAAAAAAATATGAACTCCATTGCATCTAAATATTTCAAATGACTATCCTTTAATGGCAATGGATCATTGAATATTTACAATTGCAAAAAAAAAATTGTAAAATTGAAATTCACATAAGGAAATATTTGAGTTAATTATATGTAATCTTCCTCCATGAGTTAATAATATTGGTGGATATGATTGCGCATTCATACCTCATCACATAATATCCTCACTCATAATTTCCAAGTTGACGTTGATGCTATAAGTTAAATATAAATAATTAATTTAGAAAATAAAGGATGTTGATACTACAAATTAAATATAAATAATTAATTTAGAAATTAAAGTTTACATTGATCTAGAGTTGGTAAGGCATTAAGTACATTTTGCATGCACTTTGAAATGTCTCTATTAAATATGTTCATATCTCACCATCTTTATTCTCTATGCTCTAAGGGCTTGTTCGTTTGAAAAGAAAATCCTGTTCACATGAATTTGCGCAGATGGAAAGGAAGAATTTCTTATGTTCGCTTTCAACGATTAGCACAGATAGAAAAGGAAGAGATTGCGGGATGCATCTGATTTTCAATCTTCGCAGGATAAGAGGATTTGCAACGATTTAAGCCAATTTTCATATTTATCCTTGTTTAGTTTATAATTTTTATATTTTTCTTCTAACAATAATAATAATAATAATAATAATAAATAATAATAATAATAATAATAATAATAATAATTCTTATTATTATTAATATTATTTATTATTAGTATTATTATTATTATTATTATTATTATTATTTTATATAATATTTTTATTACTGAGGGTATTTTTGTAACTTTCAATTTCTACCAATTAAATCATTTTTTCATCTGTCACATCAATCAAATTCTACACTAATTATCATAAACTTTACTTCCAAATCCACTCTCAATTACCCACAAATCCACTCAAAAAAATAACAAAAAAATTACTCTCAAATCCACTTAAATCCATTCAAATCATCTCCCCCAAATCACTACAAGAGAACAAAGCATAAATAATAACACGGTCAAAGAATATGTTTACGTAAGAATTCTTTTCTCAGTGCAACGACAATGTAAATAACTTAATCACTAAAAAAGTAATGTTAGACTAAGATATTGAATACATTAAATGTTGTTGAAAGTTAATAGAATATACTTAATTAAAATTGTATTAATACACGTAAAATATTAGTATCATTGACAATATAAAAACACACAACATAGAAAATAGGGATGATTTGATTTTGAAAGACATATTTAATTGTACAAGTTGTCTCTCAAATAATTGTAGAGAATCTTAAAAGATAAAAATTCCCCTGGAGTTGGACAATATTTATCATAAAACCCAAATGCTTATTTATTACATGAATATTTAATATATTTTTTTTCGACTCAAAATAAATGGTAATTTGTAGGAATGTTTTTTATCCACTTAACTTTAATTTATTGTTAAGTATAAATGCTTAAATATTTTTAATATAAACATCATTCTTTTTCTTTCTTCATCTAATTTCTTTCATTGTTGAACATACGAAAACATATTAAACCTTTTCCAACCCTTTATATGGCCTCTCACGAAATTTTGAAATTTGAAATTTGAAGTTTAATATGACATAACAAATCGTCACAAATTTATTAAATATATCATTATTCTTAGTCCCGAGATTCCATCAAATTTAAAAAAGTTGGGGAACGAAAAGGCTGAGGCATAATTTATTAAAGTATGCGAATTATGAGTCCTCACTCATTTTCTTTGATAGAAAACTTTCTCTTTTTCTTGTTTTGGCTAATCAATGACAATATATATCTATCTTCTAGTACAAGTTTTTCTTCCCACCTGAAAAGGGTTCCTTCTTTTCACAAAGGAAAAAGATGTTATTCCTTCTTTGTTGGTACTTTGAATCTGATCTTGCAAGCCCTTTTTACCTCTTCCAAGCTTCGGAAGAACTTTGATCTACCAATATGGTTAATATTTCAACGTTAGGAAGGAAACAAAATCCAAGACAAGAATTTGTTCAAAAAAATAAAGATGGAATGACAAATTATAAGGGCTAAGTAAAAAATTATTCTTTTTTAGTTTGGAGGCTCAAATTCTCCTAAAATTAAAAGAACTCTGAAATGTCCCTTTTCTTTGGTTCTCTTCCATCCAAATGCATGAAGCTTTTCCTTTCAGTACTGTCAAGTTGCTTGTTGACATAAAATGAGATTATTACATTTGTAAAGAAGACAAAAAGGATTTTACTATTTTTGGGTGAAAGACCTTCTGATACTGACTTAAGCATAATAATGGTAGTTGACATTGGTTATTCCCAAAGTTGCAATAATAGGAAGAATAATTGCAGAATATTGATGTGATTCCATGAAGTGAGAGAGAGCACAAATGTTATACCTGCTCGTTCACTTCCACTTTCTTTATCAAGTTAATCTTTTATTACCAGAAAACTGCAATCTTAAAATCGAAAACTAAATGAGTTGGAACCTTAAAGAAGAAGTGCAATTAGGAAAGAAAAAATTGTATGTTGTGGAATATATAAGGTTGTATTGTACTCAAGATTATATGGTTTTTAGTTATATGTATGATAGTTTTGAATTATATAATTGAAGAAACGACCTCTTGTTAATATTCTTAATCAAACAATTCAAAAATTATAATTAAGAATTTCTGAACACATATGATGGAAAAGTATAGCCTAGAGCCCAAAAGATTATGAGGTTCTCTACGGACACCTCCAAATTTTCTTCCTACATCTCTACACTTTTCTAAATGTCTAAATTGCTCTTCTCACAATAGTAAAAAACAATTCTCTCTCCTATATTTACCCTCACCTATCCACTTTTACTCACTCATATACTCCTAACTCTAGCACGACACCACTCACCTCTTCTTCCTCTCCCTCACCCCCTACACCTATATCACTCCATAACATATCCTTGCGCACTCACAACCCACCTTCAACCTTCAAGCATTTCATGCCACCAAATCGAACAAGGTACATACCTTTGGAATATTTCTATCTAAATTTGTAAATGTTCAGTTGAAATCCATAGTTAAATTTAGGTAGGAAAAGCATTGGGAAATTAGGGTTACATATTTGATAATTTAGAGTTGAAAATCAGATTTCGAAATCTAACTTCAGGGTATACGAATTTTGAAATCATATCAAAGGAGTACCACATTTGGGATGACTACCAAATTTTGAAATATAATGAACTTTTTAATTGAATTTCGAAAATTCATGCTTCCGCACCATCAACCTCTTCATCAAGGAATCTCATCAACATTGTTGAAGGAGCTTCTTTAAAAGAACATGAAGTATGTAGATTTCTTAGAGGTCTACATGATACATTATTATTATTGACAAGCTATGTCGATCATATTGCATTTGTATTATGACAAGACTAGGTTAGTAAAGTAGTTAATTTTTTTTTTCCTTTTGATGTTGGATGAGTTGTTTCAATTTTATATGCAATTGTATCTTTACTTGTTTGATTGTTGTTACATTACACTCATTATTTTCTTTAAATGTAATGAGAATGTTTACAACATTTACTGACTCTTAGTCATATCAACAAACAATGAACATTCACTGGAATTTAACCTCCCACCAAAAGGGTAACCATCTAAAGCCTCTACCTAATCATGGTTGATATCCACACATTAGCTTCAATGCACACCCCTCTCCATTAGAAATTGGTTTGTCTCTCAATTTAAACGGAAACTCACATTTTCTTATCCCGAATATACTATGATGAACATCAGATTTGTATTTCCTATACTTTTCACCTCTTTCACATCTTAACAATACAAATATCTTTCTCCCAAGTTGACCATTAAATTTATTAGATCTTATAATGACGACAACAAAACAGAGGTCAAAAGCAATCCTTCAAACTCAAGCAATTAACTCACCATGTGTGAAAAAAAAAATTATCAGTTGTAAAATTATTTGTGTAATCTCCCTTGGACATTTCATTAATAAAAAAAGAGAAATCTAATATCAAGCTAGAATTTACTTGTGAATCCATCAAACTTAAAGGATAATATTCCATCTTAGGCTATAACCACTAGTACAAAAACAGTATATAAAGTCAAATATTTTTGGCCTTTTACGTAGAATTCGATAACGACATCATATCAGGGACGTTAAATTGACGTCGAATTTAAAAAATTTGACATTAATTTAACGTCGAATTTTGTCAATATACGACGTTATTTAACGACGAATTTTGTCAATATGTGACGTTAAATAACGTCAAATTTTGTCAATATACGACGTTAATCAATTCTTTTTTTATTTATTTTTAAATAATTGTGATATTTTTTTACAGCTGTACGAGACCTGAAAAGAAAAAAAAAACAACAATTTTCAGTTTTGGTATTTTATAAAGCATGAACAATAATATACGATCAATCAAAGAACAATAACAAACAACAAAGAAGTTCAATCAAACATCAAGCAATAACACAAACAAGTTCAACCAAACAACAACAACATCAAACAAGTTCAACAAAAAAAAATAACAAGCAAGTTAATAACAAATAAGTTCTTCAAAACAAAAATGGAAATGAAAACTAACATGGGTTCACTGGAATAAAGTGTTGCCACCAGTGAGAGAGAAAGCAGAATGCGGCTATGAAGGACAAGAACACGAAAATAATCGGTTAAAACAAACGAAACTCATACCTAAAGTAGTTAATTAACATGCATTTGTATCAAATGAAAGAAAGATTACATGTGATGGTCGTCAAACTTCGTTCGAAAAAAGTTTGAGCAGAGAAAATGGTCTTACGCGCTAAGATAAAGTGAATGAATTTTCAATCTACCGCTCAAATTTTGTTTGAATTCACTAACCTTTTAACGTCTAACACTGGGGCATTCGACATTTTATATTCTTTTACTTCGAATTATAATTCTAAACGACGTTTAATAATTGCATTTATTTACAGAAATGCCACCGATCATTTTTAACGTTGGCTATTGAGTGGTTTGACGTTAAACATGTGACGTTATATGTTGTTTTTGCACTAGTGAACCACTTATAACATAACATCACCATTGAATACCTCACTACAAAAAAAAACATGATTTACAAATGGAAGATATTTGTCGATAAATACCAAAATCTGTCGATGATGTGAATCTTCGAATGGATTATCAACGAGTGAAAATCCTTCGATAAGTGCTTTGTCAGAAACATTTACCAACAGATTATGATCATCGGTAATTACCGACAGATTGTCCGCCGATAATTACCAACGAACACAAACCGTAGGTAATTACCGACAGATTGTCCGTCAATAATTACCAACGGACACAAACCGTAGGTAAGTATTGAAGGCCATGATCCTTGGTAATGACACGACAAAACGGTTTACATTACCAACGAATTCGTCTATCAGTAAGTTCGTCGATATATTCATAAATAGAATCATGTGCAGTGGACAACATTCCCTATGCACCACAATGAACCTGTCATAATACAATCAATGGAGACAAATGTCGCAATTCAAACAATGATATGGATACCAAAGAGCTCTTAAGCCGAAGTTTAAACCCAAACATATATGTTATGGATCGTTGTTTCTAAACATGTATACATACACGATCAAAATGTAAGACTTGGATGGTTTAGAGCCAAGGCTTACAAATTATCTTGATTCCAGCACCATCACCAACTCTAACTCCAATAGGTGCCTTATTTAAATCCTACAATGCATATAGAAATTACAACAACTCCCATAAAGGTTCATACTACCAAAACTCCATAACATTGTTTTTAAAACTTACTGCTTCAACCACAAAAATAACAACACTTGATAAACCTTTTAACACCTCTACATGACTTTACATAACTCCAACATGAGTCCACTAGTTTGCTTAGTCACACTACCACTCCAACACACTATCATCACTAAACTGCCACACCAAAACATGTCTCCTTACCAACCTTACCTTATCTTAATTTCTGCCAACACAAGACCCCACAAACAAAAACAAAAATTGCACCAAATTTCTATACCTATCCATCTTGATCTATAAACAAATATATATCCAAACCTCAACCTTTCAATCCAAAATGAAGCATACCCAATATGATCAATGACGCGTCAGAGGAGGCATTGTGACGGAGGTGCAAAGGATGACATGGTTGCTCAGAACGAAGTTCACCCAACTTCATTTTTGGGCTGTAGCGAAGCACTAGGACGTGGTGAAGGTTGTTAAACGAGGAGAACACAACCCTTAAAATTTTGACGAAAGGGAAAGTGAAATTGGAGGAAGGAAATCAAAACCTAAATTGATTTCTTAGAAGAACTCACCGGACTTCGGGCGCAGATTATAGTGAAGCATACGAGGGTATGGTGGAGGCTAGTGAAAGAGGATAGCATAGTGCTTCAAATTCTCAAATGAAAGGGAAAATGAAATTGGGGGAGGGAACGAACCTTTGCCTTTGCGAATGAGGGAACAACCCTCTGCCTCTATGAGTGAAGGAACTAGGAGCCCAATGTAGCTATGCGAAGGAGGCTTACCGAATGCCTTCGTGCGACTAAGAGAAGATGAAGAACTCTACGATTGAATGAGGGAACCATGTGTCAAAGGTAGGTTTGCGAGGGTAGAAGATGACTTTTGGAATGAACGAATGAGGCTCTGCCACTAAGGATGGGTGAATGTTGGAGAACAAGTTTGCACAAAGAAGAGGGAAAAACCAAATGTGGGAGAAAAGAGAAAACTGATTTTCCAAATCCCTAATCTTAGGTGCTTACCGACAGATCATGATCATCAGTAATGTTTTGAACACTTTATCGACAGATTTACACATTCATGTATTTATCGACGAAAAAATTTGTTGACAACAGAAATCATACAATCCATCGATATATTCGTCGATAAATATGCATAACCGACTGATTAGACATGCTGGTATATATCTATCGGTAAATTCAATACTCTTGGTAGTGTCACTTCTTCAATAATAGTAATAATAATGGAGATCAAGAAATTATTAAAACAAAACAAATAAAATAAACTTTTAGAAAAAAATCAAAAAAGAAAAAGAAAGTAAAATAAAATCAATACCAGATTTCAAAATCTAATAGAAGTGTTCACAGGATTTTTAAATTTGGGAGAAATGAATAATGAATTTCAGAATTCAGAATAAGTGTTCACTAGATTTCAAAATAGGAGAGAAACCTTTACTGGATTTCAAAATTTAAGAGAAACTTTCATTGAATTTCAAAATTCAGTGAGTTCCTAACTGGATTTCGAAATTCGATAAATTTCCTAATATAAATATAAAATTTCAAATAAAATAAATATAAAATTTCAAACAAAACTTAACCAACAAATATGCGTGTACCTAAAAGATGAACGAGATGAATTGAATGAGATTAAATAAAGGCAAATATAATCAAATGACTTAAATACCCTTCATTTAAAGCCTTACTACTCTTTTTACCACTATTCTTGTACCTTTACACAATTATTCTTGTAGTGACGTCCCTTGAACCCTTTGCACCACTATTCGCACACCTTTACGCCACTATTCTTCTCTCATAAAGAATAGTTATAAATGTATTCCGCATAAATCACCTCAAATGGATCCATGAAAACTACTATTTGATAGGGACACAATAATATATCGTTCTTTAACGTAAATCCAAACAAAATAATGTTCTTGAGGTTGATGTTCCTAAACTAACCAGTGTTGATATTGGTATAGGAAAAATACGTTAATGTAAATTTGAATTACAAATTGTACAATCCGTAATGTAAATTTCCGTTATAAATTATACAATCCAAAATATAATTTGTTTCGGATTGTCTTTCAAATTTGCATTTCGAATTATACAATTCGAAATGTAAATTTGTATTATAGATTGTACAATCTGAAATGTAATTTTTGTTTTGGATTGACTATTCAAATTTGGATTACGAATTGTATAATCCAAAATGTAAATTGGTATTATAGATTGTATAATTTGAAATGTAATTTGCGCTCCAAATTGACTACTCAAATTTGTATTACAAATTATATAATTTGAAATGTAAATTTACATTATAGATTCTACAATTCAAAATGTAATTTATGTTCGAAATTAACTATTCAAATTTGCATTACGAATTATACAATTCGAATATAAATTTGAATTACATATTATACAATCTAAAATGTAATTTGCACTCCGAATTGACTTTTCAAGTTTGTATTATAGATAGTCTAATTTGAAACATAAATTTAAATTAAGGATTATACAATTTGAAATGTAATTTGTATTCTAGTTCAAATTTGCATTATAGATTATATGATCTATAATATAATTTACATCCTGAATTTTCTTTGAAATTTATATTACGAATTGTACGCTCCGAAATATAAATTTGCACTGTACAATATGGAATATTTAGGATTTCACAATCTGAAAGCATAATTACAATAAAGATGTGATTGGAATTTTTAAAAATAAGGAGTTACAGGAAGAAAACATGGGTGCAGGAAGAAATTCCCTGTGGATTGACCTAACTGATATTGTCCAATAACAAAGGCCTTTAATTATCCATTTTTAGACTAAAGATGTTAATATTTCTGGTATTATATCATATGATGATGATAAATAGAACACAACTGAAAAATAAAATGCATTAGAATTACTCCAAATGGGAACACAAATGTATAAAAATAACAATGAAAAATAATTAAGATGAAGAGCGATTTTGAAGTAATAAAATATCAATGTCCTTAAAATTATCGATGGTTTGAATCATTAATAATAAAATAAAATATTTACTAAAACAACTTTATCTTTTAGTAAAAGAAATTGAAAATTTTGAAAAGTATTGTAGTATGAGACCCACGTAACTTTAACAAATTATAATATATATAAAAATTATATATTACGAAGACATTGGTAGTGAGTAGAAGAACCTCGGCTAAAGGTTTTAGAATTCAATTCTTTCAACTAAAAGTATAAACAAAGACAACTTTCATGGGGCCGAGGGTGGCTTTAGCTCACTACTTTTTTCTTTATATATATAAAAATTAATGTATAATTTGAAATATTTTTTTAATTTTAGGTTAAAACCACTTTGGCGTCCCTGTTTTCATAAGGTTTTTTCAATTGGGTCTCCATATTTTAAAACTTCCCAATTGAGTCCTTATAAGTGTTAATTTCAAACCAATTAACCCCTCCCGTTAAAAATCGTTAACGGTGTTAAACTATTGCAGATGTTTTGGCTGACGTGGTAGACATTTTACTAATTTGCGACATTTGGTACTGTTGAATGAAACGTATCGTTTTATCCATTCATTAAGAATTGTAATTAGATTTTTAATTGTGAAATTATGAGAAGAATGAAATTGTGATTGAGCTTAAGTTCTGAAGTGGGAGACCCAGATTGAGCTATTTAGGGTTCATTTGAGTGGAAGCTTGGGCAGCACTTGAAGAGGGAAGTTCTAAACTACAAGACGCAACGATGTCCATGGCGCATTCTTGTTCGTCTTCAACTTGCAATAACTGTCGAAGGAAGCATATGCGTTCTGTTAGCTCTCGTGGAGATGCATCGCTGATCTGCCATTGTGGAGAGAAGACTGTGTTGAGGACTGCAAAAACCACCAAGAATTGAGGAAAACAGTTCTGGGGTTGCCCTAGGTATAAGCTGGGGAGTGAAAATGGATGCAACTTCTTCAGATGGTTTAGTGATTGGGGAGTTGAAGAAAGTATTAGCTGTGAGCTTTTGGGAGCACATGACGAAAGGTTGGTGAAGACTTTTGAAAAGCAAGGTGTTAAGCAGATCTTTGATATGCAGAAAGCTGTGGTGGGTCTTCAAAGTTGGATGAAATATGTGGTTGTGGTTGTTAGTGTTCTATTTATAATGAACATGATTATAATTGCAATGCTGATGGGAAGGGCTTGATGATGTATTTAGTTGTAGATTGTGGTCATCTTAATGTAGTTAGGATTGGTCTGTTTTGGTATTAGTTGCAGGATTTGGTCATATTATTGTAGTTAGGTGGTCTGTTATGGTATTACTCGTAGGTTTTGGGTATTGTTAATGTTTTGTGCTCTGAAGATGTACTGCTTCAGATGTTTAATGTATGGTTGATATGTTTAATGAAAATGGTATTTTGGAAAGCATGTGTTGGCAACATTTCCCTATATTCAGTTATGAAAGTTATATATTGCCACCTGAATAAAGAAGATTAACAATAATTGTACTGATATATATCAATATGAAAAAATAACTGGATGAGTAAAGTCGGCACTGGAATTTCGTAACTTTTATGTAAATACCAAAAGGTAACCATTCAATGTTCATACAGCCAGTAAAATTCAAGTGACCTATTACATGAACCATTCTTCAAGTGGCCTATTACATATATGGTACCACTAAAACATCAAAGTCTGGTAAACTTAAACATTTGATAAACATCTAAAACTGGTTACAGCAAAATATGGCCTATTACATATGCTACCATCAAAATTTGGCCTGTTACAAAATCTGGTAAAGTTCAAGGGGTATGGGTATCTGCTCTATCTGGTTCACCCTGAGGCAATGTACTAGGTTGTCCCTCTTCCTGCACTTGGCTTCTGTTGGGGCAATTTCTTTTATTGTGTCTCACTTCCCTACACATGGTACATCTTTTGAGTAAGCCCCCCTTTGACATTTTGTTGGTACTTTTCTTCAACTCCCATTGCTCTAATCTCCTTTTCTTCTTAGGACGACCAGGCAGTTGTCTTTTTGGTGGAGGAAAGACATCTGGACATTGAGTGACCTCCCATAGATGTTTTCTATTAATGGGGTATATAATGGAGGAATACATCTCTTCATAGGTTGACTTTTTAAACCATACTGGTAGATAGTCCTCGGCATTTAGGTTGAGAAACCTCATTGCTGTCAATGCATGCACACAAGGAATTCCACTGATGCTCCACTTCCTGCAAGAACATGTATATTTATCTATATCCACCACAAAGTTGTCCCCACTTTGGGACACATGTCTGATTTCGAAAAGTTTGTGTGCAGACCAGCTGTCAAGAAAAACAAACATTAGTTTAAACTATTTGGTAAACATAAACAAGTATATACAGATGTAATAGTTGTGCATACCTGGGAATCCAATACTTTGTTTCTTGTGCCTCCTTGTTTAGTCTACTCAGAATTTTAGGACAATTTGATGACTAAAAAAAGTAACCCTTGACCTATTAGTGGCCCATCTCTTCATCATATACAATCTGATGTCCTCCAACATTGAAATAATGGGTTTTGTCCTTGTATTTACCAGAACGCTATTAAAAGCTTCTGACATGTTATTCACCAAGGTATCACTTTGAGCTGTGGATGTGAACCTTGATCTTGACCAAAACCTTGAAGGAAAACTAGTGTTAACTTACATAACATGAAAACTATTGTTAATTTAGATAACCTGAAAAGTAGTATTAAGTAAGATTGGCAAACCTTGGAGCAATTCCCATGAGATGTCTAAAAGCATCTACGTTAACAGCTTTCATATTTCTCATCTCAGTCTCCCACTATTGTGGATGAGTTGTTGTAGCTGCCCTCCACATAAGCCTTCTCAAGTTTTTTCCAGGGAATTTTTTCTTGAAGTTGGCATATAAATGCCTTACACAAAATCTTTGTGCAACTCCAGGAATAACATCTTCTACAGCATATCTTAAACCCTGTGAAAGCATTCATATGCTTTGTTAAATGATCAACTTAATTGTGTAAGAGAAAAGACAACAAGTATAATGGAAATGACCTTTTGTTGATCTGACATTACTATAAGTCCAGAACACACATCTGGACCACCTAGGTCTTCAATCAATAGCTTCAGAAACCATGTCCAGGTGTCTTTGTTTTCAACTTCAACAATTGCATACGCCAATGGCAACATTTGGTCGTTTGCATCTCTCGCCACAGCAGTTAATAGCTCACCATGATGTTGACCTTTCAAGAAGGCTCCATCAAGGCCAATGATTGGCCTACATGAAACAAAGCTATCTTTGCAAGCCTTTAGGCATGCGTAAAACCTCTGGAATATTACTTTCCCATCATATGGCTCAACTTTGACCTTGATTGTAGACCCAGGGTTTCTTGCTAATAACTCATGATCATAATCATATATTCTAGTATATTGCTTAGTAAAGGAGTCTACCACTTCATCTGATGCATATGTTTTGGCCCTATAAGCCATATTCTTAGATATTGCTATATTCCATTTCTTAGAAACTTTTTCTCTGATATCAACTCCCTTGACATTAGGATTCTCTCTTACTGTTTTTTCCAGTTTTCTACTAAGCCATTTTGCATTGAATAGTCGAACCTTGTGTTCCCTACTACATGTATGAGTGTCAAACACAGTCCTCAGTTTCCATGACTTAATTGCACCCATGAAACCAAAATATACCACCCATGGGCATTTTCCTTTTGAGCCCAAGCATATAACCCTTATTCTTCTTTTATCATTCTTCACAAGTTTCAAATTTCTCCCATTCTCCATTGCATAACTTTTGATGGCATCAAGGATGTCTTCTTTATCTACGAAGTAAGTTCCCACTTCCCAGTTAAAATCTACCATATTTTTTGGCTGACTAAATGTGGAAAAATGGCCATAACCTTCGTGCTCACTGTCTTCATCACTATTGTCACGAGAACTTAATTCATCAGATTGCCATTCATCATTGAACCAACTACAATCATTAATCTCATCTTCATCCATATCAGAATCAGACTCAGGTAGAAATGGTTCAACCTCAACCTCCAAATCATTACAACTTTCACTTACATCACACTCAATATCTATGTCTACTAACCCATCCTCGTTATCCATCTCACCATCACTTTCATGTGTTGAACTCCAATCACCAACTTCTACATCATCCATCTGACCATCCTGTGGTTGTATCCTATCAGCCTCAACTTCAACTTCACATGCTTGTACCGTATCAACCTCAACACTATCAGCCTGAACCTCAATACCATGTACTTCCTCTACCCTATTAACCTCAGTACTAGGAGTCTCAAGTTCAACTTCAACTGCCTCTGTCCTTTGAACATCATCTTCATCAACCTCAGTACCAGCAACTTCCCCAGCCTGACCAACAACTTCCTCTGCCTCTATCCTCTCTTGCTGCAAACCATCTGGTGAGACAGCAGCCTCACCATCAACTTCCTCAGCCTGCCCGACAACAACTTCTATCCTCTCACCATCACCAGTACCCCCTCATCAGCTACCCCCTCATCCAACTGTTGACCCATACCACCCTCTTCTAAACCCTCAGCAAATGGTGCAACATCCTCACCTCCTTCATCAACGTTATACTCAATCATGTGAATGACTTCAGCCTCAGACACATTGTGCACTACATACAAATGAACTCGTCCATTTAAGTGAGCTAAAGTGACCATTTGCATGGCACCTATGTCATCAGTCAATGCTTCTAGCCTATCATCTAAGACAGGACCACAACCAATAGAGTACCACAACTCTTTAAAACCATCGTACCCTAGACTTTTGACTACACTCACTACCACAAAATAACTCCATACATCAGGATCAAAAATAAGTGTCTCAATTAGCCCTTCATACTTTAAGCAACCCTCATTCACCAATTTTCCCCCATGATGAATAACTACTTCGATATGGTCCATCACTCACAACACCGTAAACAATATTCTACACCTACCAATAACCATAAAAGGACAAAAGACACCGCTTATTAAAGTGATAATGACAACAGAATCTAAGTATAACTATAGGGGACATGGGGGACCACAACCGCAAAGACAATACAACACATTTTCAAACAACCCATACCCCACATATAAAAAAGCCATCCCCAGATAACAACATGAACTATCACAATCAAATATTAAACTACTGTCTCAGCAGATTTAAGAGAAACCACAACAATCAAGAAATTAAAAAAGGCATCCCCAAATAACAACTTTTAACAACTAATCAAGATATTAAATAAAGGCATTCCCAAATAATCAACATATTAAAAAACCCATCCCTAATTAACTAACTTACCTTCCACCAATTTCAAGAGAAACGACTAAACGGAAACGCAGAACGAAGTCGCGATTCAACTTAATATAGGGAATGACGAAGCTCCACAGATCGATTCACGTATGTATCGTCTGAAACTTGCGATGTTAATCCACTTGCGATGCACTCCTCTCAAACTTCTAATGTAACTTAATCCCAATTGCTTTTCGATGTTCCAGAACCCTAATTCCCTTTTTGATTTAAGTGAACCCCGTAACTCCCTTTTTTAATTAACTGAACCCTAATTCCCTTTTTTAATTAACTGAAACCTAATTCCCTTTTTAATTTCAATTTATAACTTAATACTCATTACCATTTTTTAATCATTTATTACAAGACCACGTATCCACTCAATTTCTTGACACGTTTCACTACATACTTAAACGTCTACCACGTCAGCCAAGACATCTGCAATAGTTTAACACCGTTAACAATTTTTAACGGGAGGGGTTAATTGGTTTGAAATTAACACTTATAAGGACTCAATTGGGAAGTTTTAAAAAACGAGGATCCAATTGGGAAAACTTTACGAAAGACGCCAAAGTGGTTTGAACCTTAATTTTAATATGTTTTATATATTTTATACTCTCAAAACTTGTTATATATCTACTTAAAAATTGTAACACCTCAAAAAATATTTGTTAAAGATACTGAAGACAATGATATTTAAACTTATAATATCACATGAATGACCCAAACATCTTATAACGTGAGCTTCCTTTACAACAATTCCAAGCAGATGGATTGAAAAATAATGTTTACGCGTGAGACGATCCATCAATCAAGTTGTGATTGGTAATAAGATTGAAAGACAAGAACAAAAGCCAAGAGGTATTGACACAGCGTTCCCAATTCAGTTGTTATCTCCTTTTGATGTTTTGCATAACCTGATTTGATATCTTAACTTTCATTAGCAACAGGGAAACACTAATGAACCACTTTGTCCAGAAAAAGGAAAAGATTAGAGTGAAGTTTGTTGAAATCAGTAACATCACCGATTAATTTGTCAGTAAAACCAATCGTATAAAAAAGAGAGCATATAATGGCCTCTATAGTAACATTTTAAAGTTTAATTGTGATTTCGCTTACGTCAAAGGATCTAGTGTTCATCAAACATTGTCGGCAACGATACACGGAAGGGATCTTTTTAACCAAGCTAAGTTGGTTTCTTTACTCATCAAGAATGAACACTTATAAAAGTTTGTTAGATGATCAATGTCATGCACTTATGGCTTATCAGTTTATCATATCGTGAAAACAAAATATACTTTCACCGTAATTGATTGGCACCGTACTATTAATATTATTGCCAAACAAAATTGTTCTAAATGAAAATACAAACAATGACCAAATTCTTGTTACTGACAATAACATTGTATTTGAGGACACATTATGACAAATGACAACACACTGGTATTGAACCCAAGTATTGATTATTTTCTCTCTCTTTCTCTGAATAAAATCTTATTCTGTTCGACATAACAGGAACTTGAAACTGGATATGATGCAGATAACTTTTTTTCTTGTATAGAAACATCAAACGTAGATGTATTAAGATCACTGAGAAGATGCCTTGAGCTTCTTGGCAATGCCAGCAAAGTACTTCCCCTGATGGAAAGCTTGAGCCAATTCTAACTCAGTAGGTTGTCTGGAGCCATCCCCAGCGTAGGTACCTGCACCATATGGGGAACCACCCTTCACGTTCTCCATCTCAAACATCCCAGCACCAAATGTGTAACCAATGGGCACAAAAATCATCCCATGATGAACCAGCTGAGTGATAGATGTCAACCTGCACAATTTAAAATCAGAAAGCAACTTGGGATCATTGGAATATGGCAAAAAAGAATTGTTTGAAAAAACACATTAATAGGTGACTCACGGTGTTGTCTCTTGTCCTCCTCCTTGAGAACCAGTGCTGTAAAAGATTCCTGCAGGCTTTCCAGCTAGTGCCTGTGTACGCCATAGGCTTCCTGTTGCATCCATGAAAGCTTTGAATTGAGCAGCCATTAGCCCAAACCGTGTGGGGAAACCAAGCAATAAGCCATCAGCCTCAGGTAACTCATTGGGTGTAATAATTGGAACGTCACTCTTTGGAGGTGCTCCCATTTTCCCAAGGACCTCTTCAGGCAGTGTTTCAGGCACCTGTATGAATAAGAACATGTAAATACAGAATGAAAATTCCCAGATTGTTTTGCTAATATATGGATTTTGGAAAATACAAAACTTGGTTAGAAAGTGCTTGCAACAAATTTTGTAGTTCATTCTTTTATCCTACTCCTCTCCTCCTTGATGAGTGAAATTTATCCTAATCTCACTAAATAATAAATGGGAATTTAACACACATGTGGGTCCCTTATGATTCCGCCTAAGAACAAAGAGTGTTAGATAATACTACTACTCTTGAATTTCTTAGCTAGCTAGGTTAAAGCATAATAATTATGTGAACATTTTGATTACTGTAAGCAAATCTTTGACAGATGTGAAATAACTGACCACAAGTGTTCAAGAGAGAGGTTTATAACCCGAAAACTTGTACAAACCTGCCATAGCTTAGCTTCCACTCCTTCAACGGAAGCAGCTCCTTTTTTAATCTCTTCAGCTAGCTTCTCAACATGGCCGTACATAGAATAGTAACTAAACAATAAACAAGCAATGTAAGTTTTAATCACATTCATTCTACCGCATTATGATTGACATTAAGTACAACTTCAGAAGGACGTTATCATAGGCCACGAGGTACTAAATCAATAATGACCCCGAACCAGAAAAGGGTCGAGACATTATTTTTTTACAAAAAAGCACAGACAAAAGAACTCGGCAGTAAAACTTAAAATTCGGGTCAAAAACACCAAAGCTCAATCAAAGTCATCATAACCCAAAACAAGGCGTGATTCACTGATTCATGAAAGATTATTGCACCTACCACTAAAGCATCAACAGAGGATTATGGTGGCACTATGTTATCACCAAGGACAAGTATAGGAATTTTAGTACCACCAGACAGTACATGATGACATTGACAGCTCGCTCTGTACAGCGAGAAACCATTTAACAAGGCCTGCCTCGTTTGCATTTGCACAACTCATAATTGAACTGGTTGGGGCCAAAAAAACATTTTCAAATACTAAAGTTATATTGGAATTTACAACACAAGGAAGACTCATCAATAATAATAAATTTCAGGACCACACTGTATTGAAGTGCGTGGGGCTTTCACTCTCATTTCCTTGGGGATAGAGATATTGCCTTGCCTTTGCAAACTTCTTGAGAAAAAGTAGGTCTGGGGGAGGTGATTCAGAATCATACCTTTCTTGGTTGTTATTGTTAATTTCCCCATTGAACCACTCTCTCCTCACACCTTTCCTTTTCCAAAAGAAAAAAAAAAAAAAAAATCCTTAACATCAAAACTCTCTTTCCTTCAGTTCTATACCCCAAAGTCCTTCTCAAATGAAAAAACAGGTAAAAGAAATGATCAATCAACGGAGCATAAGGAAACAGATCTGTGCCAATACTTCTCCTTGGAGGCAAAAGTAATTTATTATCATGCTGAAATAAAAATTTCTGGAAATAGGCACAACCGAAATAAGCTATTAGTTGCAAAAAAAGTGAATTGATGAGAAACGGCACAGTCCCCCAACTTTTTCAAGGGCCCAAAAGAACGCATGCAATTCTGAGAACAGTATTTTATCAATAACAAACAGAGAACTGACTATCTTCAAATACCAAAATCAAAAATGACTAAATGGCACTAACACCCACAGTTGACTTTCCTTGATAGAAAGTCGTAGATAAGACACAAAATAATAATAGTGCACACCGAAACACAAAGACCCACTTCCCCATTATCGATATTTCAGAACTTACCTGGGTCAATACCAAATTGACAAACTGGGAAACGAAGCCCATAGCCATAGTCACCGAAAATCATAAGCAGAGAGAGAAACTGAACAATCAGAGAAAAATAAAAAGGGAGAAATAACAATAACAATCGTCGTATCACTCGTCATATGTATGTAAATATGTTAGAGCCAAGAAAATAAAGCAAAGGCACGGAGAGTGAAAAGGAATGGAAAAAGAAAAAGGGAAAGATGCCCCCAAGAAATTGGTGACATTTTAAACTTGCCTATGAGAAAATAAAGAAAAAAGGGGAAAAAGGAGAAAGAATGGCTTACACAATGTAGACTTTGGTGGCCATTGAAGGGTGTGTATGGGAGGGTGCTACTTTGTGTGTCTCTGTAGAGAAGAAAAGAAGGTTTGGGTATTGGCGTTGATAGGTGGATGAGAAGGTTGACAGGGGTACTTCTGCTTATATACTGCATGCCCCTTTGACACGCTGTAAATCACTTCTTGCCCTCCGTTTTATTTTATTTTTTTAAATTATCCGGTAATTATCAATAAATATTCATCATTTTCTAAAGTAAAGTCAATTTAAAAAATGATTTCCTTTATTTTCTAAAAAAATAATTATGATTAGACTCAATACCATTTTTTATTTCTATTTTTGCCTTTTTTTATCGTGGGATACAATTTTTTTTAGTATTTAATATAGTCTTAATTTTCGTAATTTTTGTTCAATTTGATTATTTTTCATGATAGTGTCTAAATAGTTAATGATATAGTGTTCACATGAATAATCAGTAAATGAGTTGTTAGTATTTGGCATATGTGGCAAGATAAACAAACGGTGTTGTGAAAATATGGTATTTAGATACTAGTGCAGAAATAGCATTTAATGTCTAATGAAAGGAAATCCAACATAAAAAATGACCCATGGTAGTTTTGTAAATAAAACAACATTATAGAAGTCGATTAAATAGGGCACCAACATCAAATAAGGATAGACGTCGGCTCCCCAAGGTCAGACGTCAAAAGGTCTGCATACAGGACTGAAAAGTCACTATTTTATTGCATTTAGACGTCTAATTACAATTAAACGTAGGTTTCCCCTTCCACAGACGTCAAAAATGTCTGAAAATATATCATTTAGGCACCAATATTAATTTTTTTGCCACTTAGACGTCGACCCCCCTCTCCACAGGCGTAAAAAAGGTTTCAAATTGCCTCTTTTTGGGCATCAATATTAATTTTTTTACCACTTAGATGACGGCTGGGAAGGGGGCCGACGTCAAATACTCTACATTTTTACCCACTCCAGAATGCGACACCAGTTACGCCTTTTCTCTCTCTTTGCATTCAACTTCTTCCTCTGCTTTCTCTCGTTCGCCATTAACATTTAGGTAAGTTTTCTTCCACTTTGCATTGTTTTAAATTATTTTACACCGATTATATCATGTTTAGAACCATTATCTTTTATTTGCACCAATTAAAATTTGTTTTCATTAGCTTTTGGTACAGTTCTTGAGCGCATTTTTCTCCTCACCCTCACAGTGGCACTTATCTACTCCCTCACCTTCATGGTTAGTTTCATTTTTAGGTTTTTATGTATACTAGTTTTGCATTTTCATTGGTTGTTGCACTTTTAATTGGTTGTTACTACTTTTAAAATTCTAAAATTTTTTGTGATGTATTCTTGTGTTTGATATTGATTTTCATGGTTTCAGTGGAAGAAAATATTGGTGAAATTTTTTTAAAAAAACAGCCCATAAATTGATGTTTGTATTAAGAACAACATACGTCAATTAACGTCGGTTATAAATGGAACAGATGTTAATTGACGTTTGTTCAAAGACAACATACGTCAATTTAACGTCTTCTGCTATGATGTCAAACATTTATAGACGTCAAAAGCCTAAAATATCAGACGTTAAAAGCTATTTTTGTGTTAGTGATAAGTGGTTTTCTTCAAACAAATTCTCCTTTCTGACCACTATGTCACCAAGGTCCATAACCCTCTGTCGTCACAACTCCATTGGTGTCACATCACTGGTCACAAACTCTCCCTCCCCGTCACTACGCTGTCACAACGCACCACGAGCTTGAACTATGTCCTTGAAATCCCCTATCTCAGCCTCCTACACGTCAGACGTACTCCCTTCCCCCATGCTTTTAGCCTCCTTTCTTGTTCTTACGGTCTAGAAAATTGCTATGATTGTTTTCAAAGATAGAGTCTCAAATTGAAAACGGGGCACTTAGAGTTAGACCCATCTTGTTTTTTTTCTGCAATGTATTCTCAAAAAAGTAAAATAAAATTAGTTTATTTATATTATTTTTAAAAATTAAATTTAAAACTCAAATAAATTAATGTTAGTTTATACTCTAGTGCAGAAAGGGCTTTAGACGTCTGTTATTTTGGACTTTTAACGTCACGTCTATACCCCGACGTCTTTATGGGGGATGATAATAGGACGTCAGACTCTGCATGCTTGACGTCTTTATAAACGTCAGTTAGTACCATGTCCGACATCTATAAAGACATCGGGCCATGGAATTAACTGACGTCTAAGAGCACTATAAAGACGTCAGACATGACACTGATCGACGCCTAAAGGCACAATAGACGTCAAATATGACATTAACCGACGTCTACTGAGCATTTGTTGTGTTTTAATGCAGTTTTGCTTGTGTCTTTAGGTAGCGTAGTAGCACCTCCTCTCTTTGCTAGCTTCTTCGTAAGAAAAAATTGTGTCTTTTGCATCTCTTATGACTTTTCACCTACCTGTCAGACATATAGATGTCAGTTAGGAGACGTCAGGGCCCCTCCGAATTGACGTCTATATGCCCAACTTATTTACGAAAATGCCACCGGTCAATAATTTATGTTGGGTGTTTTCTGGTCTGACGTCTATGGAGTGGCGTCAAAGCCCAATTTTGCACTAGTGATAGTAAAAAAATGGATTCATTTATATAATTTTTTCTAGTTGCATGGGACTAGCATTGTTTATCAACATTTAGAATTTTCTATAGTAGTTAATTTAAGAATGATTATGAAGTTGAAATGTTTATGGAAAGAGAAATTTACCTTAACGAAGGATTTGTTGAAAAAAAATTTAGATTGTGCAATCATGAAATCTAGAATCTAGAAAGTTGTAGCTTGTCCCAACTCACAATTTTCTAAAGAAATCTAGAATCAAACATGTTTTTCACTTTTTTGCTGCAGAAAAATTGGTTATTTATAAACAAACAAAATGAAATATAAATAAGAAGATCACGAGTTTAGATTGTCCATATATTCTTCTAATTCACTTTTCCAAAGATCATCGCAGATCATTCGGATGCAGTATAACACGACAAGTGAATTGAGAAATTTATAGGTTTATTTTAAATAAAATATTTTATTGGTAATTTTATTTTGTAATCAATTGGAATTATGGTTTAGTTTTGGTTAATTGTAAATACTTATTGAATTTAGATTTCCGCAATGATAATATGTTTTAAAATTTCAATTTTTTGCTGAAATCCCAAAAATTGGGTGTTACATTTCGCGTGTTTCCATTAGTGCTTTCAAAATGGATTAGGATCCACGGGCCAACTCAGTCCACCACAGATTCGGGTCAGGTTGGGTTTGACAAAAATATAGTTTTTTTATACAGGACAATTTTCAACTGAACCCACTTAGAACCCAGCTCACCCGGGTTGAACCTGTGATGAGCCCCGACTCACCAACCTACCTAATTTAATTTAACTATTTATTACTTTGTGTTTCAATATTATTAGTTAAAATGTTTTTTTATTGTATTGTAGATGGGATAAAGAAAAAGATGTTTCAAGAGAGCAAAATATTATAGATTTATTCATTCAATACTTTAATCTTATAAATGGATAAGTGACACAAAGATGATCAATATTAGAAACTTATTTGTTTACTTTTTTTGCTTGCTTTTGGATTACATTTGGATTGTATGGTACTTTTTTTTTTAATTTTGAATTGTGTTTGAGTTTAACATCATTTTAGAGTGAAATTTATTTAGATTTGAATTACAAAAACTTTGTGATTTTTTTATTTGAAAAAAAGAAAAAAACCTTGTAATTAGGTGAGCTAGTGAGCCAACTCATGTAACCCACCAACCCATGGTGGGCTGGGCCGAGTTTAAATTTTTTCGACCTAACAAATGAATTAGGTTGAGTTAGCTCACTAAGTGATCAACGGGTAATGAGTTGAATTAGATCGAGTCGAGTTATCTATTTTGACAACATTAGTTTCCATAATATTTTCAAACTTATTTTTTTTAGTGTTTATACTAATTGCATTACATCATAAAAAAGATGCAAGAATCTCTTCCATTTGTTGCCTTGTTTCAAATTTTGGTATTTTATTTATTTTTCAGCATAAATAGATGTGTAATGTATATAGGACTCAAAATGGCAGTCATCCCACAATTGCACTTTTGGAGGCGTGGTTCTAGAGCACTACTCACTAATTACTACTATATATTAATATGGTGGCATGGCATTTATCTCAATAAAACAATTAGTATATATGGTGCTCATTGACAAGAAAATATATTAAAGTTTTTTATGTTACCAACCTCACTATGCACTGTTGGGAAAGTTTAAGATTCTGAAAGACCTTTAGTCATGGATGCAGATGCCCATAATGAGAAAATTACAAGAAAATATAGGTAAAAGTGGATGGAATGGGAAATTGCAAAAGAATTAAAATAGTCTCAATTAATGTACTGCCTTATTTTAGTTCTAATTTTATTTAACTTAAAGTTATAGTGTAGTGTAGGGCTTCAGTTACTTTTTTTATTTTTTTATTTATGTTCAAGTTGTCAATCTGATTGGTAATGCACGAATTTACTTACATTTTTGTTTATACTGAAATCATCATTTTTAGACATAATTTCATTGTAATATTGATTTATGCTTCATTTCAATGTTATTAAAGTTGAAATCGTTAAGCATACGACTTTATTTAAGGTTAAAATCGTTCATCATTTACATGACTTTATTTAAATTAATTAAGTTAATCTTGTTAAAATCATCAAATCTAAATACAACTTCAATATTATTAAAAAATCGTGTTTGTATTTTAGACTTCTTTACCATAAAGTCATCAAATACATATATGAATTAATTTTTCGATTATAAATTTAAAATGTGATTTAAATACGTAATTTTCATAAAAGATTAACTCAAATAGGTGCAAAAATTCCTCTAACTCACTATCATAAACTAAATTCTTAAAGACAATCTTCTTTGTTATATGATATTTAAATTTATAACTTTCTATTTGACTGCTTATTTTTTAACTTAACCCTTTTTTAATTATAAAATTATCTACAAAATAAATAAAAATGATTTACAATAAAATTATAAAGATTATTATATTTAATTTTATAATCAAAACAATATACAATAATATTATCATTAAAAAAAATAACACATGCGCTTGTTTTCATTAGTAGTATATAAAGAGTTTGAGAGAATGATTTTTCAGTGGTGTAGTTATCTGAAAATACATTTGCATTTTGAATTGATGACTCTTAATACGTATGTTACTTAGAGCATATTTGATTGTAATTTGAACGGTTCCAACGTCTAATACACTCTTTTGGCTTTTTGACCGCTACAATGTATATGATGATTCATAATTTTGTTTTTGTATGATATATAGTATAGTCCAAACAATTTATATTTAGAAGGGTTAAATATGTTTTTAGTCCCTATATTTTGCGGCGATTTTGGTTTTAGTCCCTCTTTTAAATTAAGGTACAATTTAGTCCTTCAACCTTAGAAAACTCTGGTTTTAGTCCTTTTTACCAAATTTTTTTAACTTTATTTGTTGTTTCAAACGCGTTTCTCAGTTAACATTGAAACAAAAATGTGTCAAACAGTGTAAACAATCCAAATGCTACAATGAAACGTGCTTGAAACAACAAATAAAGTTAAAAAAATTTGGTAAAAAGGACTAAAACCAGAGTTTTGTAAAGTTGAAGGACTAAATTGTACCTTAGTTTGGAAGAGAGACTAAAACCATATTTAATCCTATTTAGAACTGTTCAATCTATCTATCCGTTACATTAATAATAGTTAACTAAATTAAATAATTTTAATGATATTGAGCCATAATTATTGAATATGTTTGTGAAAGTGTGTACACTACTAAACTTAACTTAAAACGTACTTCGTTTTAGTTGTTGTAATGATTTCTATAATAGTACACCGCGTTAATACTTTTTGACAATTTGGAGTGCTTCTTCCTCCAAAGTCAAAGTAATGCTAAGCCTAAGAAATCAATCTCGCCCTAACATTAAGCCGTATTCATATCTTACTAAAATATCGTCAAAAGTGTAAAAACAACAAGCTAAAGAATCTTTCATCTTTAGTAAGATAAGATTTTTCTTATTTTCTATATTATTATACGTACGTCAAATTATGTAAATATTATGTATGAAATTAAATATTTGTGAATAATATAAATCCAAGAAATTTTGTCAAGAATTATTTTTATACTTAGATATTCTAAACTAGTTTTTTTTATTTAATTTAAGATATTCAATTGATAGAAAGAATGAAAATAGAAGATAGGTATTTTGTCATAAAATAAAAGAAGAGAAAACATTTAAAAATTAAATAGGACGATAAAAATATATATAATTTATGAAATAAAATATTCAATTATATTCTTGACCTAATCGTTTATAGTATATAAACTTTTATTTTTCAATACAAAATGAGTTGCTTATTGGATTATAGGATAATCCATAACTTTTTTCTTCTTCTTTTGTAAGCTATAATTATTACATTTAGGATAAAAATACTATGAAACTATTTAGTGTATTAGAACAAGTCTTGTAGGGTTTGAGAAGTTTTGGTTATGATAGAATTAATTTATGACAGAATTTTAAATTTTAAAGCAAACATTTAGAATTTGGTGATTAATCTTAAAGATCTCATTCCAAATTTAAAATTAGAATTTTTTTTCCCTTTAAAAATATTTTATATTATACTTTTAGTTTATTTTAAAGTAAACGTTAATTAATACTTTATATAATATTTATTAAAAAAGTAATTTTAATTATTATTAAATTCTTTCAATATTGTAGATAAAAGTTGTTAAAGAAAATGTTAATGTTAATATTTTTTTTTTCTTTTCTGTTTCTTTAAAGAAACCAAGCCAGAATTTAATTATCCGCGAACTGAGTTTCAGCTACTTTTTTTACACGGAAAAGAACAAAGACTTTAAATTTGGCTCCCAATAATTAGATTATAGTACAACACAATATTATGACACAGTATGATATAAGGGTTTGAGACAAAGCAGAGCGGCTTAAAAACAGGGTTTAGAGTTTTAAGATGGTGAAATGGAAGAGAAAATATAATGAGACTGGTTATTTGTTTCTCTTAAAACTATAAAAAGAAAACTTCACGTTTACTTTAGCTTATAGTTGACGAGTTTTTATAATATTCTTAAGAAATAAATATAAAAAAAATATCAATGTATATATAAATTAAAAAGAAAATTTTAAAAGGTAATAGGACATAGTTATACGGATTAATTTATATATTTATTTTATAAAAATGCTAATTCTATATCTTATTAATTGTTTTCTCTTAAAAGTTGTTATGAAAACTCATCCAGTGAGATAAAATAAATTAGTTAATGTATGCAACTAGGGTTAGGCAAAAATAACTGATTTGTACTGTATTACAGTTAACTGTACTATATTATACTAAAAATAATCGATCCATTTTTACTAACAGTTCAGTATATTATGTTATGGTTCAGTTTTACTAACAGTTCAGTATATTATGTTATGGTTCAGTTTTTAAAAACTGAACTTATAACAGTTACAGTTCAGTTAACTATGAGATCTGTATTTATTCTTACATCTTCTCTAGATCTAGTTCAGTTGTTTCGTCTTGTTAATAAAACTTTATTTAATAATAAAATATTAATAAAAAAAATGTTTGCATAAAAAAAATAATAAGTAATTTTTTAAAACATATTTTTTATCACAAAATTTATATTTTTTATCAATAAAAATAAAAAATGTAATTTATATTTTTATATTTTTTAAGTTATATATATATATATATATATATATATATATATTTATTTATTTATTTATTTTGTGTTAGTGTATGATCTTATTTTTTATATTTTTTTATTAATAAAATAAAATAAATAAATAAAAAATAAAATAATTTTTAATAATAAAAGAAATATAAATAAAATAGAAAATAATAATATTAAATAATTAAAAATCAATTTATTAGACACTTATGAATAAAATAAAATAAATATTAAAATAAATTTCAATTAAAAAGAACATGTATTGTTATACTATTTAGTTTAAAAATTAGTACAATTCAGTTTAAAATTAGTATAGTTAGTAGTTCAGTTCAGTTTATATTGTAGTTTAGTTAAAATTAGTGTAGTTTACAATTTAGTTAATAGTTCAGTTAGTGCAATTTTCAATTCAGTTCAGTTAGTGCGGTTTACAATTCAGTTAATAGTTCAGTTCATACTGTAATTTAGTACAATTTAGTATAGTTCAGTTAAATTTGTCTGAACTGTAATGCTTTACAGTTCAGTTTTTAGCAGTGCAGTACAATTCAGTTCGATTTGTCCACTCCTATATACAACTAAGACAATGAAAGTTACTCTGGAAAACTGGATGCGCTTAACGAGACCAATGGAATGAATGACTTGGTCATAGAATTCGTCCAAGGAAGGCAAAAGTATCCATCACCGTATAAATTTGTAATAAAATTAATTGTGAATAGTAATTGGATACACTAAAATGAAGTAATGGACAATGATAAATTACTTTGTCACGGACTGGTATAAAAATTAGAGTTTAAAAAGTATGAGATCTTTTATATCGGTTCAAAAATTAGTACAGAAAAATTGGTATAAAAAATTTTCTAGGAAAAGTTTAAATATATTTTTATCTAGGTTTTTTATATCGATTGGATCATTAATTGATATAACCTTTATATATGGGTTAAGACATCAATTAATATTAAAAATGTAACTTTTTATATCAATTAGTATTATAATTGATATAAAAAAATCTCTTCCTTTATATTTTTGGCATTAATCGGTGTAAAAGTAACATTGTTTTTTTCAAAGTCAAATTTGTATGTGTTACCATCCACATACAAATCTACATAAAATTCAATCTTATAACCGTCCTAAAATGAAAACCAAATATACAAGGAACAAAATAATTAATGTACTTCCTACTATTTACAAATCAAATAATATTTCCTAAACTCAATGTATAATGAATACATATACGATTTACATAATGAATACACATTACTCTCGAACATCCTTTAGAACCTCTTGCTCCATTGGAGACACGTTACGGAATATCTACATAATGAACATTTTGAGTTAAATTATAATTATAATGATTTAAGATGTTATAAAATGTTCATGTTACCAAATTCTATGAGTTAACAACGTTTGTAAATATGATTTTCTACATGTGGCTCATGACATAATATCCATACTCAAAGCTTTTCAGTTGACGCGAGCACTACAAGTTAAATTCATAAAGTATTACAAAATGTATAATTGTATTTCAATAATATGAACGATTAACTACTTATAGTTGGTGCAATGAATTGTCACTTCTTTCTAGAGATGATATGTGTTCCATACAACCTCAAATAAGCCTCAATCACTTTGTAAAAGTTAAATGTACAATGAAATGAGTATCTAATATGAAACTTAGTAAAATTAAATTATGTATACACAATAAATATATTACTAAAAAACTTACACTTTTAATGTATGTTTAATAAAAAAAACATACTTAGAAATTGCCCTGTTTGTGACTTCAAGAGACATTTGTAACTCTATAGAAGAACTAGAGATTTGCCCTGCCAACACACCAAGTTGTTCTAGAATTGTTTGTTGTTGCAGTTGTGGCGGTTGTGGCAACGATTCATTCACATCTTCCTCTCCTTGTGCTCCAACCTGGTATACATATTTAGAAACTTATATAAGATTAGTATACAATTACCAATAAAAGAAATAATTAAACTTCCAAGGGTTTGCTCCACTGCCTGAACATCCTTAATGGGCATAGAGACTCGAGCAATAACATCTCAACGTCTACAACCACCACCCTCATCATATCAATTGTAATGGTTTCATGGTGTATGGTTGACCCCAAGGTATACATTTTACCTAAGTTAACCAAATAATATTTGTAAATATATCAAAGAATGTAATTCAATAAAAAAAATAGACCCAAACAATATAATTAGACAAAATATCAAGCATTGTAGAGCTTCATCACTAAACAGCTCATAGTCTACATCAACAATGGGAGAAGTCTATCAAGGGGAAACATCATAGGTCCCCTTTGTTCTTATACAAAGAGCAAAAGGTTGAAGGGGATTCCTATGCTGACATAAGGAAGAGGCTAACTTTGTCTGCACTTTTGATGACAATTATGCATGAATATCAGAGTACTTCTTCAATTATGCATGTATATCACCATACTCCTTTTTCATCTCGTTGATCTATCCCTCATCTCCTGTCTGATTTCTTCTCTGATACCTTTGAGGACCTCCTCAGTGACATGTGCTTTACTATGATGACTTAGAGGACTAAAGAATTAAGGTTAGGTGCTTACAATGTGCCTAGCTATGCCTACTACTTTCTTATATGTGTACTCCCTTAATGGTCTTTTGGTGAGTCTCTTCCATATATCATGGCAAGGAGCACGGGTAATCATGCTCGTATCAGAGGCCTTACTAAGATTAGAGGTAATTACCTCTTTCATCATCTTCTACTCTAATTTCTCATAACCCCTATGAGACAATTTGTGGGGCTGGAGATTTTCTTTGTAATCTCTTGTGCAACTCTCCTTTTTGCCTATGACATTAGGGTATAAAGAACGAATTATGTTAACAATATGTTAATATAAATAGTTAAGCTATCACATAAAATGAATTTACATGAAAGGAAAAATCAAATCACTTCTCCTTAAAAAGTTATATCGAGAAATTGATATTTTTCACAAGGGCTTTTATCACTTTTGAAACCATAAATATAATGACTTGTAAGCATAGTCTTAAAATTCTTTCATCGTTCTCCGAAAAATGAAATCTATTTCATCGTTAACACATTAGTGTTTGGGACATCATATGCGGCCTGTACAATAAAATTCAATGACATCTTAAATATCAATTATATATGACGACAAATTGTAAAAGTTAAGATTTCATACCAAAATACTCTGCCATAATTGATTCTTCATAGTCTTTGGACACAAGGTCTTAATCATCACAAATAATGGATGTCTTGCTTCTACCGAGTAAGACCACAAAACTAACGAATTTCATGTTGTTTTCTCACAAGGGTTTATAGGTCTGCATATGAAAATGGATGGCCAACCTATGATTAATGCTATAGGGAGCTTCCAACTCTCTCAACCTAGTCTCATACCTATCCCTTTTTTGGGTAGGCGTATGAATCTCGTCCCCACCTTATGAAGGTGGAAAGTTACCAAATGGTTCAGCACCAACATTTCCTTGCATAAATAATTAAGTGTCAGTAAGAATTTAAAGATAAAATAACAAAGCAAAATTAAAATACATCTCAAATTTGAATTTATACATTGTCAAGTAGCAATGTTCTCCTACAACCCTTTGTGGTGATCATCATGTATGGCATGGACGCCATCTACTTCATTTTTGACATTCAAGGTTGACATATTTAACGAGAAAGACGAAGTTTTGCTAATATGAACAATGATTTCATTATTGTCATCAATACAATGCATTCTTATGCCTTGAAGCACCATTGACCATCTGATGTATGTGGGATAAGTGACATAAAACACTTGTTTTTCCTGAGATGCCATGATGAATGACTCTTCAGTATAGTCTTCCTTTTCTATGTCAACCAATGTAAAACCTAGATCATCGGTCCTCACATTAGTATTACAATCTATCCACTTACATTTAAAAATTATACTCTAAAACTTATTGATAACTCTTTGGCAAGCGTACCAAATTGTTTCCCAAGAGACTCGTGAAACTAGACAATCGTATAATTTCTAACTAACCTAGACTAAAGAATGTTTCCATAATTTGAGTTTTAGTGCAATTAAAGTGATTATAAAATGTAAATGATAAAAGTGATCTTAAGCACTCAAACACTTTGAAATGGAGAGATTAGAAATGAAATGGAATGATATTGTTGGGGGTATGATTTCACCTACTTCACTCTTATGCATAGAAAATCACTTCCTCTTCATTGAATTGTCAATGTCAATCTACTAATTTACTCAAACCCCAATCCCTTGGTAGAAAGAGCCTAGACTTCCTCATTAGACTCCAATCCCTTGGAAAACCTAATGATTATTTCCGCATTAAGAAATGAGATTTTAAGACATCCAAAGGTCCTAGTTCTATCCCTAGACACTATTTCCTTTAGGTGTTTAACCCAAGTCAAGGTTTACCCAATATTTCCCAATATCAAGAAACCCTAAATCATGTCATGGGTAGCAACTTCACAACAAGCGTTAAGAGAAGGAATTAAACACTAACAATCAATGAAAGAGGTATATATTCATTCAAAACAAAATGCTTTACATAAGAGTTTAGTGGTTACATCAATCCCCCAACAAAAATGGAACTAGTTCTCCATGAATGGAGAGCTCAAGCTTACAACCATGGTGGAAATGGAAGAAAGAAGAGAACCCAAGGAAGAATAAGGAGTGTTCCCACAGCTCCAAGCTGCCTCCAAGAGCTCCAAAACGAGAGAAAACGAGTCTGGGTGCAAAAAGATCTCAATCCCTTCGCGTGTTAGGTCTAAAAAGACCTAATTTTTCCACATCAGCATTGCCACCGCTCAGTTGTACCCCAGCTGCAGGCTTCCAGAGGGCTGGGCGCTCAGCTGTACCCCAGCTGCACCCCAGCTGCAGACTTCCAGAGAAGAATAAGGCTCAGCTGTACCTCAGTTGTACCCCAGCGGCAGCAATTATCTTTGCTCAAAATTTTCTCTTTTACATTCAATTAAACTTTGTGATTCTTCCATTCCTCGGTTCGGCCAACAAGCTTCATGTACATGATCTAACAACCAAAAAGTGGGGATTAGTGATGAAATTTAATTAATTCAACTTAAGGTGTAGCTACTTACAAACTTAACAATTGAGGCATAAAGAAGGTGCAAAGTTAAGAAAGAGTTGACATTTTCTCTCAATTCAATATTGAAATCATGGTAAATTATGTCCTTATCACTTATGTAATCTATCACCCAAATATCTTGAGTTACACCAAAGTAGCATATTGATGTTATAACAAACCTTTTATCCTTTGAACTTGAGAAATGCTTTGACTCAGCCACAACCATCACTCCACTATTTTGAGTGTGTGTGGAACTTTAGCTCTGTTCAAAGTCACAACTTTTGCACTTCTACCCTTACTGACACCTCTTCCAAGGTAACGACACCTAGGTGCCCCTATAGCTTCAACATTTAATAAGTAATCAGTATAAAACTCGATAGCTTCCTTAACAATATATCTTTCAACAGTTGATGCTTCAGGACGATATTGGATCTTCATATAGCCTTTTAATATCTTCATGTATTGTTCAATACGGTACATCCATATGTAAGAATACTAGACCATAATCAGGTGCACCATTATGCCAACGACTAATGGAGGAAAGTACATCTTCAACTGACACAATGTGATCACAACCTCATTTTCTAACTGATCCAACTTTTGAATGTTGATAACTTTACTACATTGCATTGAAAAAGAAGTCAAATCTTGTTAATGTGTATCTAACATTCTTAGGCAATATGCCTCGAATAGCCACTGGTATGTTGCATCAATACATGACAATGATGACATTTTAACCCAATTAATTTTTTATTTTTCATGGATACAACTCGTTTAAAATTAGAAGAGTAACCTAATGGAATTTCACACCCTGTAAAAACTCACAAAACTTCTCTTCTCTTGTTTACACAATGTGTGACATTCTAAAGGCAAGAATGTCCGCTTACCATGTGATATTGGAGCTAATTCTTCTCTTATACCAATTTCAACCAAGTTCAAGTGAGCATTGAGACCATCTTTCATCTTTTCTTGAATATTAAGCAGTGTTATGATAATAATGTCACACATTTTTTTCTACATACATAACATCTAAATGATGTCTAACATCAAGAACCCTCTAATATAGGAGATAAAAGAAAATTGATTTTTTCTTCCATATCTTTCTTGAAGGGCCTTATTTTTCTGCATCTTTCCAAGAACAACCCCAATGTCCTTTACATGCTCACGTAATTGAGATCTACTTAAAGTCATTGGACCTAATTCATTTTCTTGACATCTGTTAAGCACTTTCTTTAATTTACGATATGGATGATTTGTACAAAGAAACATTTGATGTCAAAGATATATTGTTTTCCTACCATGTTGTAGTTGACAGTGACATGTCCCTTCTTCACGTATAGGGCATGCTTTGTGACTCTTAGTTCCATAGCCACTTAAATTACCATAAGTTTGAAATTCGTTGATTGTACAAAATAACATGGCATGCAACTTGAAGGAATCACCGATATACCCATCAAACATACCAACACCTTCCTCCGAACATCTTCAAATCTTCAAATATGGGGCTAAATAAAGATCAATGTTGTTTCCTAGTTTTCTTGGACCCATGATCATCAAGGATAACATCACATATTTGTGTTTCATGCACAACCACAAAGGTAAATTGTAAATCACTAACATCACAAGCTAGAAGCTATGTTTACTACTTAAGTTTCCATATGGATTCATTTCATCTATACCAAGTCCAAACCTGATGTTACTTGAATCATTTGAGAAATTAGGGAACATGGAATCAATATTCTTCCATTGCAAACCATTTGTCGCATGTCTCAAAGTCCCATCTTTTATATGTCCATCTGCATGCCATATAATTAGTTTTGCATCATTTGGGTTACTAAATAAGTGTTTCAACTGTGGAACAAGAGGAAGATACAATAACACTTTTGGAGGAGAATTCTTACTATCACATTCAAACTCACCCTTTTTATGTTTGTATCGTGATTGTGGACATTAATGTAACTTTGCAAACTCGCTCTTGTACAGGAGACAATCGTTTGGGTAGACATGAATTTTTTTATACTTCGTATCAATGGGACACAATATTTTCTTCGCATTATAATTGCGTGCTAGCAATGTGTTACCTTCGTGAAATATTTCACTCAACAACTCAAGAAATTATGTGAAATTTTTATCAATTCACTCATTTCTTCCCTTCATATTGAACAATTTTAATATTGTTAACAATCAAATATACAAAGTTTTTTCTGTGTCACTATACAAGTTGTCATACACATGAGCATGTTAGAAGGAATCATGTCCAAAATCACGTATCATGTCCTCTAACTGATCACCCATCTTTAAATCAAATTCTTCTTCTACTTTAGACTCAATTACACTTGACATGTCTATTAATTCTTCATACCATGTTCACTTTGTGTAGCTCTTTAAGAATCCATCACAAAAAAAAATGCTCCTGAATAACTTCAGTTGGTAGTTTTCACTCATTCAAACAATTAGCACACGAAAAATAGAATCTTTTGTTATTGTCTATAACATTTGTTAAAACAAATATTGTATAAATGTTACGTGTTAAGAAAAGATCGTTTAAATGTTATATGTTAAGATAAAGATCATTTAAACAAACCTATTTTTGAAGTTTAACAAAGTTTGTAAATGAAATAAAATTAAATAACATGAACCGTCTAGGATATTAAACACAAGTGCTAAACACTATACATTAAAAATATCCTAAACGCTATAAGTTACTCAAATAGATAAGCGCCTAAATGATGGTACATATATAATGCCTAAACAACTAGGATCGTTTAACGCTTTATTACATGTATGTTGTAGTACTCTTTAGTCTTTTGTGTTGGGCTCTCTTTCTCTATGCAGATCATGTCAGTACACTACCTTTATACAAAAGCTGCATAAGAATTAGAAGAACGTTTACAACACAATTGTATCTACAAGACACAACATAGCTTCTCACCAAACACAAAAGACTACATCTTTACGTGACAACAAAAGCTTTAAGTAACAAATATTTTTCAAAGAAGCCTATATAGTGAAGACTGTATGAAGAGAAGAAACAAGAAGAATTGTCTATGCATACTCTCTTGTTGATATTATCTCTAAGGCTTACATCATCTAATGCTTTGAAAAAGAAAAAGTTCTTTACAAATTTTCATAATTCCTTTGTATTAATTTCAAATCCTCTCTACGAGAGTTTCATTTATGTTCTCATAATTTGTAAATGAACTACCTAGAAAAAACTAGAAGGGGAGTTAAATAGTGTTATAGGAAAACTTTTCGCCAAACAGATAATTTAACAACCCTGTCAAGGATTAAAATGATTTATATAAGTTGTTAAACACTTGACTTGAAAGTTCTGTTCAAAGTGCAAGTTCTCAAATAAATATTTTTCAATCGTTTAATCAAATCTACTACAACATTTTGAGAAAGATTTCTCTTAATAAAAATAGCTTTTGGCGACAATAACTTTTATAACAGGTTAAAATAATAAGCAACTATAGGGTCGTGAATTAAGAAAAGCATTTATAAAGCATGATTGAAGTAATAAACACACATTTATTTTTATACCAGTTCACTCCACCGAACTACGCCTAGTTTTCTTCAAAAACCTCTTAGAGGGTTCCACTATAATCTTCAACAAGATTACAACTAAGTATTCACACCACTATTGGTATCACCTAGTCAATCAAAGTAACCTCTGTTACTTTTACTAGAACTGAGTTTCTCCCACTTCTGGTTGTGCAATATTTTTCACTACTCCTAGTATCCCTAGACATTCCCAGTATCCCTAGACACTCCCGGTATCTTCCCAATACAATGTCTAGTTATGTTTCACCCACTTTTGGTTTCCACTAAATAGACCTTTCTAGCTACCATTTAACACCATCGAGTTAAGGGTTAAGTGATTAGTGGGACCCTTTAAGAGTGCTTAAGGGAGAACTTGACATAGTTTAGTTTGGAGCAAACCAGTATAAAAATAAGGTGCCTTATTGTTTTTTCCAAATATTTTCCCTAAACATTATTTTAAATACTTAATTATTTAATAACTATTGTAGACCATTTAATCCTTATAAAAGAGATTAAATGTTGTTTTGCGAAAGATTTAAAACTCTATTCAACCCCCCCCCCCTCTCCTTTTCTAGAGTTTTCATGTGTTACAACATTCATCTTTGTTGTGTGTATCAAATTTATCCAACTCTGGTCCATTGTTATCTGTAAAAACCAACACCTCTAGGTTGAGCTAAGAAACATTTAAATACGCACTCCAATCTATAAACGCATCCCTACCAAACCATAATATAAAGAATTAATCAATGGATTTAGTTAAGTGCATCCCATTTCGAAGTATTTAAGAGATTAATATCTCATTCCTAATCACCACCAAAAATCCACCACCTCTGGCATTGGATTCAATGAAAAGAAAAAAAAAAGAAATAGCACAAACTCTTATTATATTCTATACCTCATAGTTTTCTAATCAGTTCTAACATAGAAGAGTAATCACACTAATTCAATGCAATAACACAAATACTGAAAGCTACAAAAAAATGGAGAACCTCCCAATAAGAAGTTTTCCTCTCAACTAATGCAATGTAACAATAAATACGCCAAAATACAATTGGTATAAAAAATGACTTTCTATACTAATTCTGAATGCAAATCAGTATAAAAATTTTTGTAATTTATTATAATTTTGTCACCATACTACTTTCTATACTGATTATGAATCCAACTAATATAAAAGACTTATCATATTTACGATATTATCATCGTGCTACTTTTTATTATATTTACGCTATTGCTACCGTATCACTTTTTATATTAGAGAAATTTCAACCCATATAAAATATCACTATAAGACAAAGGTTTATGGATTAGTCCTAACCTACATAACCCTTTTTTTTTAAAATATTTTGACTATGTAGACTTATTTTTTATGAGAGGCTTTTTAAGTTTTTTTTTTTTTCAACCTACCTCCGTCAGGACCAAATTATAAAAGAAGGACCAAATTGACGTTCTACTTCTCAAAAGCGCTCTCGGATGCTACACCACAATATAGGAGATCACGAAGAGGTGTTGAGCAACGCGAGAATAGCCCTGATTAAGATCGTTAGAGCTGAAAAATACCTTGCAGTAATTTGTGGATACTTAAGGATACCTACTTGTTTTAAAAAAAAATTACTTAAATTTTTTTTAAATAAATAATGGGTAAATAACAGCGCAGCAACAGACAGATTTTTTAATACAGGTCATCGAGTAAGTAGATACTATTTATTTCTGGCCCGACTCTTCTTCTCAAGTTTCTACTAGAAGACTGCTAATTTGTTCCTCTAGTTCGAGTTCTAAATTGAGGTCGCTGATTTTGTTTTTGCGTCTACTTACACGTGTGACTAGGTTTTCTACAACTATAACAAATAATGTTATTAGATTTTTGTCTGGGTGGTTTGTTTTGTTATTTCTTCTTGAAATCGTCTTCTAGATTTTTGATCTAGGACAACTTTGTATTTAATAAATTATTAATTTTACTTAATAATTCATTGTGATTTTGATCATAATTAGTTTTGGTTCTGGCTTTTAGAAAATTTTCTATGCTTTTTTACTTCGTTTAAAAGGTTTGAACAAAGGTTTCTCTAAGTGTTTTGAGGTAAATACCTAATGTTAAGAGTTCAAATTTAGGAGAGATTAATTTATCTCCTAAAACCTGAAGACATTTGTTTGCATAATTAGCTTGTTCCATAAGGCTTCTAATATCTCTAGAAGAGACTTCTTCGCCTGGATTTTTGTGTCTTATTAAAAAGTGCAACTATCACATAATTACCCTTATCTCTATTAACCTGATGGCTAATCAATTTCTTATCCGTTTTTATTACAAATCAACAAAATACATTTTACAAAAAGATGTTCAAAATTTAGCATCAAAACAACTTTTTGGTAGATGGCAAACAATTTTAAGTGTTTTTAATTTTAAAATTGAATATCTTCTAAAATTCTTTCCCTGATTGCATCACTCATGAATATTTGTACGGAAAAAACAGTTGAAAGCAACATGCCCAAAAAACAACTCTGGCTTGGGCTAGAAGTTGAGACTACGTAGGCCTAGTAGACCATCAAGGTCCCAAACCCCTTCAAAGCAATTTAGGTCACAACCCAACAAATATAAAAAAAGTTTGTTGAGTCATTAACTCAACCATCCAGTCCTACCTAGACAGCCAAACAGACCAAGGTGAACTGTTTTTTTCAAATTCAAACTTTGTTAGCCCTTTAAGAACAACGCTTAACATCCTTAACAAACAAAACTAGCTAGACAGAAATTGCCTCATACGAAGAATAGAAGGAAGCAAATATGAATTTAGGATATATTTTTTTTCTAATATATAACATAGTTCTCTTTTTAATTTAGGTTTAAATCATTTTTTGGTCCCTAGGTTAAAAGCCGTGTTCAGTTTAGTCCTCTTTTTAAAAATGTAAACCTTTGGTTTCCATGATGTGTAAAATGTAGCAAATCAGTCCTATCCGTTAACGGTTTTTTATTAACTTCCTTGATTTATCTCATTAATAACTCCCATGCTTCAGGGGTTGTTGATGCTGCAGCCTTCCATAGTAATTGTCTCATGTTTATGCTAGCAAATTTCTTCCTAAAATTTAACGGATAGAACTGATTTGATACATTTTGCACATCATAGGAACCAAAGGTTTACATTTTTAAGAGGGGACTAAACTGAACACCAGCTTTTAACTTAGGGACCAAAAAAGGATTTAAACCTTTAATTTACGAAAATAACATTTGTATGGTATGTGATCTGGGTCGAGCGATTAGAGGGTTGAATCGATCGGTCCAGTAAAATATTATATCTACATTGGGTCGTATTTGGGCCAAAGGCTGAGTGGCTTGTATTGAGTCATAACAAGACCAACACGTTAACAGACCAGTAAGTTAATTGGGCCAGTAATCCAGCAAATAATAGCATAATGATTCAGGATATTCATAATCGACAACAGTTTATGAGCAACTAACCGAATCTAAAGGTAAGTTTGTTTTTATTTTATTGAATTTGTGCTAAGTCTAAGATCCATGAGACAACTTATAATACAAGATCAGGGCCAAAAGTTGGATACGTTCTATTGGATTCACAATACTCGATTGTGATAAATACTAAACACTCATTTGCGAGCAAAAGCTCTTTCAATAGACGCTTGACTTGAGTGTTAGAGTGTCATTGCAGGTACATATCCCTCGGCCAAAGAGTGCAGGCGAGCAGAACAAGGAACTCAAAGCACTGAAAAGCAGGGAGGCACAATAGAAAGGTATGTCTCTCATCCATACAGCAATCCCTACCGAAATATTTTGGTGCCCACCGCGGGGCCGAGAGAAGTAGAAGAACTCAATGGTGACCACAAGAAATATGGAGGAACAGAACACCAGAGAAATTATTAGAGAGATGCAAGCGCAGATACAGGCCTAGGCGCAGACACAACAAGAGATGCAACGAAAGCACACAGAAGAAATTGCGGCACTAAGAGCGAAACGAGATCCTCTCGAATAGTGGGCCTCAAACCGAGAGGATGAAAACGGTGGTAGTCGAAATCGACGACCATCTCAGCATACTAACCCAAATGGTCAAAGGGAATTATCGCCTTTGCAAACCATTTGACCCACCAATTTACTCCCTTTTACAGCGACCATCATGCAAACCCCAATGCCAGAAAAATCTCCTCCTAGATTGGATAAGTATGATGGATCAACCGACCCCGATAATCATCTCAGAGTCTTCTCTAACGCCATGGAATTCTACACGAAAAACGATCCGGTCATATGTCGAGCTTTCTCACTATCACTCAAGGACGAGGCGTCGGAATGGTACAACACTCTTCCCCCAAAAATACAATAGATTGCTTCATCATCGTGGAACCCTCTTTAGAAGACAATACGCCTCTAATCAAAAATAGGAGATCACACTAGCGGAACTGGTAAACACCAAACAGGAGAAAGGTGAAACCTTGAAAGCCTTCATGCAAAGATATAACGAAACTGCACGACGAGTCAAAGATGTTAATCACACTTTCGTCACCAACAATCTGCCTTCCTGCCTAAGACCAAGATATTTTGCCGAAAAATTGTATGCCCGACCACCAAAAACTATGGAAGAGCTTTAGGAAAATATCACTGAGTTCATTCGTACATGAGAAGCTCCAGGAAGAAATAACAGTAAAAGATCTCTACTGATGGGGGCAAGAAGGAAGGTAAACGCTTTCTCAACAGTAACAACAAAAGTGGAGGTCCTCCCTAGAAGGATTTTGTCTAGACACCTAAATATAATCAGTATACTGCTTTAAATGCACCCAGAGAAAAAGTGTTTGAGGAAGCCCTTCATGCCGAACTTCTCGCAGTTCGAAGAAAGTCTTCACCTAAAGATGTCGACGAAAGAAAAAGTTGTCGATTTCATCTTAACCATGGTCATACCATTGAGGAATGTGATGCATTAAATGATGAAATAAAAATGTTTGTTCGAGCATGCCATATCCAAAAGTATGTAAAAGAAGAAGGAGACAAAAGAAGATATCCTCCCAGAGAAAAATCTCTACGCAGAAGTCCCGAATGTTTGTATCGTAGGGTTGACCGGAGTACACGACACTACTGAAGCCATAATCATGGACGTGAAAAAGAAAGGTTAGTTCGTAGGTGGATCGATACCATATCTGGCAGCTTTGCAGGAGGAGGGGCACCATCCTCAACCCACAAGAAGCACTTAAGAAGTTTAAAAACTGTTCACATGGTGGATAGGTTGCCTCGATCTATGCCGCCTATCACCTTCACTGGTGTAGACTTCCACGCTCCTGCTCCCGATCAAGATGATCATATGGTCATCACAGTCGAGATCGCTCATTACACTGTCAGCAAAGTGTTGATTGATCAAGGCAGTTCGGTCAATATCTTATACTAGACAACGTTACTAAAGATGGACTTATCTAAATATATAATAGTTTTGTTCAACGAACAAATTGTGGGGTTCGCAGAGAAAGAGTCAATACTCAAGGATATTTAGACCTAAGGACACAACTTGACATAGGCAGAAAGGCAAAAGAACTCAGAATAAGATTTTTACTAGTAGAAGCAAACACTTCGTATAATGTCTGATTGGGGAGACCTTGTTTATATGCCTTCGGAGCCATGGTATCCACCTCTCATTTGGCAATGAAGTTCTCTTCAGACAATGAAGTAATATGTACCGTGCAGACAGATCAACGAATAGCATGGGAATGCTATGTTGATGGCTTAAAAGTCACACCTTTCATTCCTCTCAGAAAGAGTAGAGGAGCAGAAACTGCTACTGTCGATCTCGATCCGCGAACAAATATTGATGATCGCATCCAGCCTCAAGAAGAGGTCAAACCGTTTGTGCTCGAAAAAGATTATTCACAACTCACGAACATAGGAGGAAGACTAGAAAAAATCGACGAGGTCAGTTTAACAAAAATTTTGAAAGCCAACACGGATTTGTTTGCTTAGACGACCTTAGACATGCCTGACATTCATCCGAGCATCATGACACACAAGTTAGCCATATTCAAAGAGGCATGCCCGGTCGCTCAAAAGAAGTGACAATTTGGAGAAGAAAAACGAGAAGCCATACAAACAAAAGTCGCAAAACTCCTTGACGCATGATTCATCAGGAGGTAACTTATACTACATGCCCTCAAAGACTCTTATCCTCTTCCGAGTATTGACAGGTTAGTTGACGAAGTCTTAGGGCACACAATGTTAAGTTTTTTGGATGCATACTCGGGATACAATCAAATCCCTATTTATGTACCAGATAAAGAAAAGACAGTTTTCATAACCGAACGATCCAATTACTGTTACAAAGTAATGTCGTTCGATCTAAAAAATCAGGAGCAATTACCAATGTCTAATGGACAAAATATTCCATCACCGGATTGGAAAGTGCATAGAAATGTATATGAACGACATGGTAATCAGGAGCAAGTCTATGAATTAACACGACTTAGAGGAGGTTTTCCTACAAGTACGTCCACATGGCATGCGGTTGAATCTTTCTAAATGTACATTCAGTGTATCAACCGGCAAGTTTTTAAGATTTATGTTAATTTCCCGAGAAATTGAAACCAATCCACATAAATGTTGAACAGTCCTAAAAATGCAAAGTCCTATAAAATTAAAAGAAATACAACGCTTGGTCAACTGTTTGACATCCGAACAAATTTACAAGAAAATATATTACAAAATTATTAAGATTTATAAGGGTCAATTGTTTTTACAATTTTTTAAGTATTACTGATAATAATTGTTAAATTTATAAAATAATTTATTTTTAATTTATTATTATTTTATATTGTAATACGAAGAATAAAATTAATGTATTTTGTTGGGCATGTTGTTTTAATTTTATACTATTAAACAATCTTATTTATTACATTTAACAATTAATTGTATTAAATAATATTTACAACTTATTTTATATAAAAATATTTAATTTTAGTTTTAAATTATTTGATTGTGTATTTTATTATTAAAACATTTTTATGATAATAAAATAAGTTCAATAATAAAAAGAAAAGAAAAATTAAAATGATTCCAAATAGTTTTGGAAATGACAACAAATATTAGAAATTTGATGAATCGACGGTTTTGAAATCTTAATAACCAACAACAATTTTGAAAACTTCAATAAATAACTGTAAATCTAGAAACTTCGCAAGTAACAACTATTAAACAAAAACGGCTAATGATGATTTATTAATATTGTTTTTTTCAACGATTTTTGTAACCACAAAAAATATATTTATCAAAAGTTAAAATTATCAATAATATAAAAAATAATCCTTAGTAAAATTTGATATTTTTACACTATATCAACCAATAATTGGATATTTTAGCAAGTTGGTGACATAAATCGAAGAGGTATGAAATTGAAGTATTTTAGCCATATGTATATTTATGACAGGTCAATTTTATTAATGCTATGGTCCTTCTCAACACTCTGTACTGTTTTAAGTAAGAAAAAAAAATTAACATGTGGTAGATTAGATAGCTGTAAATAGGGTTTAATACCTTAATTAATACTTAAACATAAAGTAGTTTCACATACTCACAAAATACTGTTGATGTAAAAATACACAACCTGCTATTAATACTGCTATTTGTTCTAGAAATCAATCATATTCAAAGCTTTAAGACCTACATTTATAAGACTTTATTATTTGAATATTATAGTGATATAACACAAGTTCCTAATAATAAACATTACTTTAAAAGCTTAAAAATCTATGTAAAATATTAATAAGTATGTGTCTTATAAAATTCTTTATTTTAATAACTGATAAGATCTTAAAAGTACCATAACGAAAAAGAAAAATTAAGACTTGTATCATAATATTCTTAAGATATATATGATACTAAATTAACAATGGTTGTGCAGTTAACTAAATAAATAGAAACTAAAAATCTAATTGTTAACTGAAAAGTTTTAAACTAAATTCTTAATACAAAATTTTCATAGAATTCAACATTGATCTAACTCATAAATAAAAAGTAATATAATGTTTGCGTTTCTTTAATTTGAAAATCGCTTTTATTTTATAATAACTTACAATTCTATATATATTTTAAACTTATTTGAATTAGAAACTATCTTTAAAATGTCTCTCATTCATTTAACTAGAGGTTTTTTTTTTTTTTTGTAACTCTGTTTTATTCAACATCTAAAGAAGTGTTATTTAAAAAATATTTTTTTATTAAAAAAATTAAATTAAATTAGATTAAATGCTATTAACTTTTTTTTTACTGAAACTAACTTTCTACTCCGTGTCAATTAATTTTTTTTATATTCAATATTAGAGAGAAGATAAAAATAAAAGTGTGAACACTTCTTTTAGCTAATATTATATTCTTCGTTAAAATTTATCAAAGGTAGAAAATCAAGAGGGAAACATTAGATATAAAATGAAAACAAAAGTGTGATTTCAATCAATAAGAAGAGGTATATTAAAAGTACACTCTTAATATTTCTCATACATAAAATAATTAAAATAAATTTAATACTATGTGAAATTTTTTATAAAGAAAATACATAATAATAAAGGAGAGGAAATGAATATCAACAGATCAACAGTTTAATATGTAAATAAATTATCTATTATAAATCACCTAATTCTCAACAATTAATGCAATCTCCTTGTCAAAATAATTAATTATTTTGATCATAACAAGCAATACAAAATTTTTGACAAGCTAATCACTTATTCTTTAAGAGTATTTTAAGAAAAATAAGTCTTCAGCTTAAAAAAAATTGAGTCTACAGAAAGATTATTATATCATCTAAAATAGATGTAATTAGACTTCGTACAACAACTCGATGATAACCACGAGAAGATATAGCACAAGATGTATTTAGCATAATAATAGAAACCAAATACATGTATTCAGCACAAGCTGAACACTAATTTGCTAGACAATCTACTCAGACATTGATTCTAACATAATAATCCAAACATAATAAATCAATTCATTCCGAAAATATATATGCTTAATTTGATGTTGTTGATACTATGTAGAGTAATGGTAGAGTGATATACTTTTATATTTATTTGACACATAATATAAACATAAAATAGTCACAAAAGAGTAAATTTTTGTATTTTTGTATTTTTTCAAAAAAGAAAAAATATAAAGTAAAAAACGATAGTGTCAAATGAATGTAAAAAATTTATAGGTTTAATACATATTTTGGTCTCTCGGTTTATAGGGTCTGTTTAAAGTTGTCCTCCCTTTTTTCAAAAATCCACTAATATCCTACTTTTCGCAAAAACGGTGCATGTTAATCCTTTTTGCTTACTGCGTTAAAAAGACTAACGGCAGAACTGTCTCCTGACAAAAATTTGACTAGTTGGACACTCCTTATTAACGTGACACTGTGAAGTCATTATACGTGATAAAATAAATGTAGTTTAAAATGACGTAGAATATATAAAACATAGGGTTAAAATAAAATAAGGATTAACTGCATTAGGAGTAAAATCAACTCGCGAATTGGGGGCGATTTAGGGTTCAACAATTAGGTTCAAGAATCCAGACAATATACCCATACATTGATTCTAACATAATGCACCAATTCATTCAGAAAATATATGTTTAATTTGATGATGTTGATACTATTTAGGAATGTTTAGAGAAAAAGTTGTTATTTGCTTATCAAGTTTAGTGCAACCAAAAAAGTATCATCTCAAAATATGCGGACCTTTGATAAAGTAGTAATACAAGGGAAGTTTTACATCTCAAAATATGTCTAATTTTTTAGATGCTATAAGGTCAGGCAAATCACTTTGAATAATTTTTTTATCCACGGAAAAATTTCTATACATAAACATTGAATAAGAGCATTGGAATTGTGAGCAAATTTTCTAGCCTTGTACTAGTGCTTTATCATAGTACTTAGTTTTTGAGCTTACACTACTTCGGTTGCACTCAATTTGAATGTAAATGACATCTTTTTCTCTATACATCCTCTCATAGTACTAACAACACCAAATTGAGTATACAATCTTAGGATGTGTTAGTTTACTATGTTAGATCAACATGAGGATTAGTGAGTCGAGTATAGTAGAGATTTGACAGTGTAGCAAATTAAATTTTTATCTTGTGTTATACATGTCATTTTAGTGTCTGCTACTTTGTTTTTTATGTTTTATGGTAATCATTGTTTAATGGTGGTACATGGTCCTTATGTTCTTGCTTTGAAGGGTCTAATATTTGTGTACGCTCATCTTGTTTTCCTTAAAGCATAAATACTTGTTTGCACCCTTATGAAATGTATCATTAGATCATTAAAATATAGTATCACTTGGGATTATCTTAAAAGATAATATTAATTGATAAAGATTAGACTATTAATTGATAAAGATTAGACTTCTAATAATTCAAATAAATTCTTGTTACTGATAGAAATAAGAATTGAACAATATTATGAAAAGTCAAATGTGGTTTGATAAAATAAAAGATATTTTTATATAGCTAAAATTGATTATAAATCCATTCTAAGACAGAAATAATAATAATAATAACATTTGCAATTCTAAGCCAAAAGATAGTTGAAAATATTTATAATTAATTATTGACTTAGGCATACTTTTATAATTTACAAAGGAGAACTCAGCGTAATTAAATGTTGAAGTGAACCAAATGTTAGATTAAACGAGTATAAAAAAATCAAACTAGTATTACTTTTTATTGCACCTATTATGACTATCCTTTATAAATTGTTTTAGAAAAGGTTTAATGTTTTTGTAGATTCTTATTTTTGTCCAGAATATTAAATAAGTTCTTTTCCTTTTTGGCGTCTCAGTTGGGTCCTTATTTTTGTAAAATTGAATCATAAGAGACTTGGCATCAAATTGAAAAGACGTCGTTAAGGAGAATGTTACATGACATATTGATAGTATACATATGTAAGGGAAGTTGTCATGCTGATGTGGCATGCTGACACTCTTGTGGTCGGCCTAGTGGTCGGCCACTCAGTCTGGAGGTCGGCATGATGGTTGGCCACTCAGTCTGGTGGTCGGCCACTCGGCCTGGTGGGTGACCGGCCTAATGGTGCCTGGAGATCGTACTGTACTAAACAAGTCATATGTTACTACTATAACAAGTCATAAATCTTCATTGAATTGGCTTCTCATATACCAATTCTCATAAATCTTCATTGCATTAGTACCACCAGGCCGACCACCCACCAGGCCAACCAACCACCAGATCGAGTGGGACCACCAGACTAAGTGGCCGAATACAAGGCCGACCACCAGACTAAGTAGCCAACTACCAGACCGAGTAACTGACCACCAGGGTGTTAGCATGCCATGTCAACATGTCAACTTCCCTTACACATGTATACTGTTAACATGTCACGTAACACCTTCCTTAACGGCATCTTTTCTATTTGACAACAAACTTCTATTTTATTTAATTTTACAAAAATAAGAATCCAATTAGAACATAAAAAAGAAGACATATTTGAAACTCTGGATGAAAATAGGAAACTACCAAAACATTAAACCTTTAAAAAACAATTTAACACATTTTTCAACCATCAAATGATCTTCTCCAATAGTCCAATGGCATTGTCTAATGATTTTAATAAAACTTGATAAAAAATAAATTTAAACCATATTTCAAGTGATCATTTGAAAAAAGATAAATCCACTTACTAAATTAATTACAATATATATATATATATATATATATATATATATATATATATATATATATATATATATGAAGTGTGACAGAAGAAATACTAGAGTAACTGTATATGGAAACGTACACTCTAACTAAAGTTAAGAGCTAAATTATAATTTTCTAATCCTGGAAGCATCTGAGATGTGACGCGATAATGTAAAAAAGTTTGGAAGAAAATTCTACGCACGCGGATAAAACCCTACACCACACAGTTAACGTATCCGGCTAGCTATCACCTAGATTCGTGAGCTACGCATTCTTTATTGTAATGTAAAGCCAAATGGATTAAGGGTTTTATAATAATCATTGCAACCATGATCCGATGCTACCTGCTACATGCTATAATATTAGTTTGTATTAAAATGTTTTTATGTTCTTAATCCCAAACATACCTAGGCCTGTTTAAGACAACTCTTTTAATATAAGAATGTTAACTTCTCCTGCAGGGAATCGTTATGAAAAAGAAAACCCAGATGCAAACAATCAAAAGAGGTATATGAAAAGAATCAAGAAGTGTAGAAATGTACCAAATGCCAGAAAAAGTGTGCTGACCAAACCAATATTAGGACAAATGAATGGTGTTTCATAGTGTAATACACACCACAAGAGTAAAAACTAGTATAAAGTGAATCAAAAATAAATTCGCTCAGAATCGTATACCCTGTAACAAACCATTGCACTAAATTCTGCATCAATATTAATACTTGACATTATACAACATGTAGGAACGACTTCAGGTAAAAACTTTTGAAGTCAAACCAAATTACCTGCCAAATACCATTATTGGAAACACAAAATTGCTTTGCCATCCACACTACAAAACCGAACAAAGTAGCTACTTGCCCGGTGTTATCTGCTTAAGTTTAACCACTTGGCAGCCTCCTTTAACAGGTGGAGAAGCGTGCATAGGTATTTATGTGTAGGGAAATCAGAAAACTTTATGGTGCAATTTTCCATTAAATCAGCCCAACCAAACTTTAGAGCTAGATGGGATGCATATTGGAAATCACTATGAATTCAAAACACAAGAAAAATACTGCAAAGGATATCCCTCAGCACATCCTCAGTCTTCAATTAGTATTTCTGAAATTTTTAACAGTATCACAACCGATAAAGAATTAACACATAATTAGAGCGAACAGAAGTCTTTCCGCAAGACATGGACTAAAATTTTGATATTAAAACTTATATTAACAACATGGCATGGGTACAAACCACTGAAACCCGTGTCAGTGTACTCAATTGGCGAAAAAATGTTTGCAGTACTAGTATATCGCAGAAAGTATTTTTTTTTGTAAGGCTGCAATAAGTTGTGCAAGGACCAACTATTCATAACTCTTCCCTTACTCCAAGACAACGCATTTTTTAATGGATGAAAGCAATTTTATTGCATGGGTGAAGTTCTCAACGCTACATGCCAACCACAATTCAAAATACTTAAATATTAATAAAGCAACACTACTGATCACATGATACAGGGCCCTAACCCAATTTGTCAACATATCTTGTAAAGAATTTAGCAAAATGCAGAAAATTTTTCGGACTAACCCATCAGTCCCCTCCCATTTCAAGTAGCTATCCTCATCTTGAGAGTAAATAAAAATAAAATGTTCCAAAAAAAGTCACAACCCTATAGTAAGTCACACCAATTAATAAAATTTAAAAAAAAATGGACAAAAAAAAGAGAGAGGATTGGAGAGGGGTAGAAGCAGTGGATCCCTAATTACCTGTCTCAAAAGCACTCAGCATTACTTTCTTAATTCTTATATATCAAATAGCAATCAGAGAAAAATCTATTTAGAAGAGAATGAAGTTGTCAGAAAATTGAAGTAAAATGACAACCACTGGTATAGAACTATTAAACATAAACCACTAGTTTTATACTTTCACAACCAGTGTATTTGACGGCTGAAAATGTTTTCCTGTGACCTTTTATGTTCATATCCATATGATATTAGTAGTGACGTCATTCGAACTTTAGTATTTTGTTTGTTGCCATCTGAGAAATTCTTAGTAAGAACTTTCACGGATAAACTGAATATTTACTTGCATACATCATGATAAAATAAACACATTTTCCCAAATTGGCAGGCCAACATCGTCATTTGTTGTTGAACACAAACATTAAGAATATTAAGAACAAAGCACTAATTATTAAGAATAAAGCACTAACTATATCAGATGGATTTCTAAAATGTCATTTGTTAGGAATTTATTTCATACATATACATATTCACATGCAAAAATAATTCAAAGTCCAGAAATAGTCATATTGATGAAATAAAATGAAGGACATAAAACTGAACGAACAAACTGTACATGCCAGTCACAATTCAAGAGAACAAGATATTTTACTTGCAATGGATATAGTAGGAATCACTGGTTGCTGAACACATCAGTCCCCGTTAAAATATATCTCACAAGTAAAAAAATGCTGATTTCCTATTAACATAAACAATAGCATTCCGGTCAAAATCAACCATCCAAAGCAATTATGGCTCAATGAAAACCATGTCTCATAAGTCTTGACAAATTTGACTTCAATTCTAGCCTGACAGGTTTTGTTTTCTAAACTTATTGAAATGCACAATTTTGTTTGATTCACAAATTATACATATGGAAGAAATTAAAACTTTAGTTTGAAAATTAACTTGTTTTGTTGGAGAGGAAAGCACTGAAGAAATAAAAATCTTGAAACAGAACATTCCAAAATCATATCCTGAATTCAAGCTTCATTTCAATCACATTTTTTTCTTTCATTCAAACGATTCATGAGTTACACTAAAATTTCAAATGCACAGCAACAGAACTACTACTTACATATGAAGGAAAGACTACATAAAAAACAACTTGTATGTTAAAATCAAGATGTTAAGAATTAACCCAGTAAAACTACGAAGAAACCAGAAGAAATGTTCTAACTATGAAGCACTACAGTTCAAAGGGTTTAACTTTCCCATTCAGAACAACCAAACTAACACCAGAGAGCTAGCCCATCATCATCATTATTCAATATACAACAACATACAAAAGAACCCTATCACATTCAAAACAAAAAAAAATGATCTTCTTTCCATTTTGTACAGAGGACCCACCCAACATGGCAGAACCAATAAACAAAAAACAACAACTCACCTCCACTGAGGAGAGACAAACAAATCTTTCTTCCCATCAAAACTGATACTTCATACATCCCAGTTCCATTCATTTTCTATAATTACTCCACCCGATCGTGGTTGCTGTTGTTGCTACGGAGAGCCCGAATCAAATTACACGCATTCCTCCTTACCTTCTCATTATCATCTTCCACGAACACAATAGAAGCTTCCAGAACACCTTCTTCAAGAGCTAAAAGCACCATTTCCTGGCTATACAAGCAAAGCGAAGTAAGTGCGAAAAGCGCATACTGAATCCCCCTGGAGCTTCCATTCCTCAAAACGCGAGCTAGAATCTGAACACAACCGTTATAACCTTCCATTTGCTCCCTCCCTTCCTTACACTTCGCCAGAACGCCAATTACCTCAACGCACCGTTCCAATCCAATTTCTACGTTCCGCAACAGAATCGGCACAGCGCCGCAACTCACGGCTCTTCTCCGGTTATCCGGAAAGGAGCAGAGCGCGTAAAGCGCGGTGGCGGCCTCCTTCCTCTCCCTCCCCTTTCCGTCACGAAGTATCGCCACGAGCGCCGCGATCGCCGCCGGGAAAGCGCCGATGGTGGCCTTGTTGACCTCGACGACGGAGAGGCTGGTGACGATGGTGGCCGCGACGGCGCGGCAGTCAGGCGGCGCGTTGAGGAGAACAGCGACGAGGCGCGCGACGACGCCCTCGGCGACGAGGCCGACCTTAGAGTCGTCGTCGAGGGTGAGGTTGAGCAGAAGCGGGAGCGCCTTCTCCTGGAGAGCAGGGTCGACGACGGCGGCGAGGACGGCGGGGACGGCAGCTGAGTCAGCGAGGTGGCGGCGGAAGGCGGAGTCACGCTTGGAGAGGCGCGTGAGGTGGCGAAGGGAATCGATTTTGGAATCGGAGGAAGAAGAGGGAGAAGTGAGGGTGGAAATTAGGGTTTGAGGTTGGGAAATGGTTTGGTGAAGAGGGGGTAGGAGGGTATAGTTGGAGATTAAGCTTCGGAGCGCGTGGTTGGGAATAAGGGAAGGTTGGTCGGGGAGGGGCAACTTGGTAATTGGACATGTTCTGTAGCCTGCGTCTAGCCAACGTTGGATTGAGGAACGGTCGAAGGTGTGACCGGAAGAGAGGATTACAGGGTCCGACATTATTTCTAAGGAAATTGGACACTTGAAGTGGTCGGGAAGATGATGAGTCGCCATTTCTTCGGTCAAATTACTAGTACTACCCTTCAATGATGAATGGATGAAGGTTCCACAGTGAAGTTCTAGTGTGTGTGGGTGAGTGAGTGAGTGAGTGAGTGAGTGAGCGAGTGACAGAGAGAGAGAGAGAGAGAGAGAGAGAGAGAGAGAGAAACACAGAGAGGGTTTTTGAGGTTTTTGAGGCCTCTATTCACTTTCCTTTCCTTCCGCCATTGATCCCTTTTAGCTTCATCACAGGTACTTTTGGGACGAGAATGCCCTCCGTTAAACACGGTAATCTCCACCAAGTGATTTTCGTGATTTTGGATTGCTTTTTCATACTTCTATATAATTTATTCATCTTATTATTTTATATTTATTAGAAGAAGAAAAAAAGTCATATCAACTTGAGTATTTTATAATTTCGTAACACATGTATTAAATATTTTATATTCATCTCTCTTCTACCGACTGTGAAAGAGAATTTACACTCTAATTTAATTCACACATACCATTATTATAATTATCTCATTTCAGATAGATAAAAACTAAAAGTTAACATACTCTATTTTGTTTTCTTATACTCTTTAGACTAAAAGTTAGCATACGCTATATATGAAAAACAGATATAAAATATGCTATTTAAATAATAAAACATAACGCCATCTTATTTATTCATTTAACTTTTGTGAATGTCATTCTATTCTATTCTATTAGTATAAAATATCATTTTTAGTGGGTAATCCTAAATGCAATATAAATAGAATATATATTACTAAATATTTTATTTTAACGTATTAAATTAATTATATATTTTCTATTTTCAAATTCTTATCACATTCTTGACCACGCCATGTCCAATCTCATTCAAAAGAAAAGCAAAATTCAAACCTCGCATACGTTTTCAGTTTTTGGATTTGTTATCATTGCTTCGAAAAATCAATATTAAAAAATATTCAAATTTGTGATAAGTTTTTTCTAATCCTAATATTAAGTGCCATGTTGTAATTTAATTAAAATTTAATGATAGTAAAAGGAATTTTTACACTTTTATCCAATAATAGATTTTTTGAAATTAAGATATTAATTTTTTTAATAATTACTTTATTATATTTATTTTTATATTATAAATTGAATCGTGTGAAGAATGAATGTTCAAAGAATGCTAGAAGCTTAGAAATGTTTCATAGTTTTGATTGTTGACCTTTAAAGTTGGTATAAAGGTTTATTTAATATATTTTTTTGTTTATGTTTGCATGTGCGAAGTATTTTAAATATTCTTAGTTTTATTAAGTTTTAATTGAGGATTTTGAGAATGAGTTTAATTTGTTTTTGTGAAAAAGTGAGACAGTGGTTAAAAGGTTTTTCTATTATATTTTTATGTATGTTGATCCTTTAAAATTATTTTGATTTACATGTCAATTTTCTAATATAATTTATTTTTACTTTTATTAGAGATTTCATCAGTGTAATAAATAAATGTGTTCATGTTATGTAATAAATAGAGTTGATAAAACTAAATATCTTCTTAGATAGAGCTCAAAAGTGGATAAGACCTAATTCCTGAGTGATTTAATAGATTATATGTTTGATATCCTCTTTAGGATGTAGAGTTTATTGAGGTTGATATCTTTTAGTTGTTTTGTATAAACTCTTTTGTTGATAGTATAACTATTTTTTTATTGAGAAAAAAAGTTGAGACTGGATGTAATTAAAATAAGTGGTTATCTAAAGTGGTATAATTTATGTGTGTCCTTCATTCTTCTGTAACATATTTTATTACTCTTTCAATTCTTGTATCGATTAAAATTCAAGGTGCATTTTGACTTTTGTAATTTGAAAAATATTTAAAGATCGAAGTTTTGTTTGATTTTATTTTAATGGTGTTGTGTGGTTGATGTTTTGTTTTATGACATGAAATTGTTGTTTTTGGAGTTTAGTTTGACTTAGTGTGTCGAGGGAAAAGAGAATGGAGGGAATGATTAGGTTGGGATGTACAGGGATCACTAGTGAAAAAAATGCTTAATAAGAGGCATAGTAATAAAAGAAGCAGTAGTAGTGTCAATTTATCTTTCTATAACACTTATAACGATAACTAGTTCAACGACGATTAATAGTTGTAGTAGAAAGTTATTTTTAACCGTCATGGATTTATCTTTCTATAATAGGGAAGGCCTAAGTTGTTTCATGTATAAATATTCAATTTAGTCCTTGAAAGATTCTAGTGCTAGTTGATAGGTCATAGTCTAAGAAAATGAAGACAAATTCAATAAGTGGTGATGGATTAATTTATTATGGGTTCATTCTAAAGCTTTGTAAAGGATGAGACTTTGAAAGTAAAAAACGCTCTTGGATAAAGTCATGTTTATGGGCATCCATCTTCAATCCTCTTAAAAGAAAATTGGATCCTACAACAACAAAAAGTTTATAATGATCAAAAGAATGTAGAGTGGTCATTGGTGGTGAAACTAATGTTTGTATAAGTGTTATATTTGAGCATGGGAAAGAGGAGTTTTCCACGTAATAGGGGTTTTAAGTCTTTGAGAAGATTTCAAAAGCCTTAATACGATTTTTAGTTTCTATTTTCGTCGATTTTGTTCAATGTGAGATTTGACTTTTTCGAGTATATAATGTGGTCTGAATTTTCATAATTTATGTTCAATATGGTCCTATTTTATACATCGTCTAAATCATTAACAATAGATTATACACGTGGGCAATGTTTGAACAAGGTGTTCATTTTTTGCATATATGACTCGTCTAACATAGTGTACACGTTGTCACCCATACCAGGGTTTGAAACTTCCACTTTTCCTTTCTTTCCTATCACCTTCCATATATCATTTTCATTTAATTCATACCTTTTATTTTCGCTTTCTTTCTATAATTTGGGTTTGCAACTTGAATTTAGTAGAATTGGAATGATTAATTTGGGTTATTTTGTTTTAAAAATTGATATAATGAATGTATGCTCTGCTTTTGGTTTTTGGTTGTTTGGGTGGAATGTTTGATTTTGCTTTTAATTATGTGTGAAATGGAAGGAAGCATGAGAGCTGCATCTTGGTTTATGATTCTATTTGTTTATCAAGTAACGATTTAGGGATTTAATGTTGCTTTATTTAGGAATTTATGGCTTATTGCTTTTGTATTTCCTCCTTAATATTTGTGGTGGCTCGCAATGGTTTCTGATTTGGGCGTGTAGGTGTTTCATTGTGGTCCATCTTAAGCATTGTGCGGTGCAGGTGTGTGGTGGATGACGATGGTGGCTAGGATCTTTTATGTTGGGAGGTTTAAGATAATGTTGTGGCAACATGAACACTGTGTTGGACGAGTCACATATGACGAAAACGAACACCTCATTCAAACATTGTCTACATGTACAGTTTTTCATTAACGATTTAGATAACATCATGAAAAAAAGACTACATTAAACATAAATTATGAAAATTAAAACTACATTAAACACTCAAAAAAATCAATCTCATATTAAACAAAGTCAACGAAAATAGAAATAAAATTAAACCATTTTAAAAATGATAAAAGGATCTATATACTTGAAAATAAATCATTCAATTACAAACTACTTGGTAGTGATTCCTAGTTACTATACATGTTTCACTATGACACTAATGTAGACTTCTATTAAAAATCCTGCAAATATAATAACTTAGAAGTAAGGCGACACATTATTTAACAACTCATTTACATGAAACATCATTTAAAAACATATCAACCAGTATCATAACTTTTCAAGGATAAAATATTTAAGAATTTCAAAACTAGTTTTTAGGCATTAAAAAACATTCAACTATAGTTCAGTAACTTTTTTGTAAATAAAAAAGTATCAAGTACAAAATAAATAATTAATTAAGTATCATTTAGTTCATTTGGTTAAATTTATTTTGTTGGCATTTGAAAAATAAAATATACTTTGAAACTTATACGTAATGAAAAAATATATAAGTTTAGAATGTGTTTTTAATTTTATAATTAGCAAAAGTTATAAATATTGTAATACATTACATTGCCATTGCTTTTATATAACTATTATTGTCCAATATTAAAAACTTGGAATGATAATCAATTTATATGCAATTTAAGTGATCACATAATATGAAGCTAAAAAACACAATAAATGAATTATCAATTAAAGTAAATTATTATGTTACTAAAATGATATAAAATAGAGAAAAATTAAATATCCACTCTCTTTTATATATATATATATATATATATATATATATATATATATATATATATATATATATATATATATATATATATATATATACTCATTTGTGACTAACTATAATAAAAAAATTTCTTTCCTAACAATTATATTATTAATAACCTTATAATCTATTGTAAAGGAAACCATTAATGTTTGGATATGATTTATAAGAAAGAATATTTGGTGAGTTATAAAAAATAAGTAAAAAAAGCATTGGTGACTAAGTTTAAAGAATATGGTAAGAGAATAATATACTAGCAAGTTTAATCATTTATACTAGGAATTGGTATTTATTTTGTCATCCTAAGATTTTGTACAAAATGAATACTTATTTATTTTGTATCCAAAGTAACATTGAGATCAAATTTTATTCTATGTGTTAGTCATATTAATGCTTTAAATGTGTTAGAATTGTTCATGATTTCTTGTTAAAATCATTTCATGAAAGTCTTGTTACATTTCATCAACGCCAATTATTTTTGGATATTTCTCTTTCACAATTTCTCAGTGTCTAGATAAGTATGATATTACCTCATTTGTGATATTAAATAATACAAATGTGTATCAATAATTTCTTTCTTAAATTTAATTATTATACACCTTATGAATACTTATTTATGGATCATTATAAGTGTCAACATATTTGGCAAGAATTCCTATAGAATTTATTTTTATTAAGTATTCTAAGCAAAACTCAGTAATTTATTTTATAATGTATCTTTTAACGATAAAAGTTTCCGAACAATTTTTCACACATCTTTTCAAAATATTTATATATATCTCAAATATATACTTCAATGCCTTCATCACACAACAATATTAAATTTTCAATCAACTAACTAAGATAAACATTTGTATCAATTTATGGTTATCTTGAACTAGAAATTAACATAGGAAACATTGTGTTATAATTCGACAAATGATTATCAATAAATCAAGTTCTAATTTGTCAAATGGTTACATGTAATACTTTAATAAGAATATAAAAAAATAACTAACTACGAATATATCCAATATAAAACTTTCTAATTAAATATATGCGTATTAATGAATTAAACCCTTACTTTATCTTTTTATAATTGTTTTTATTCCAAACCTATAGAGTAATATAGTTAGAGTCAATCACCACATTTAAGGTATTATCTGTATTTAAACTTAGAGATCTGTCACAATTTTATCCTTAAAGGGTGTCTTAGAGGATTGAAGGAGAAAGATGTTTGGGTTGTCCTTAATCTCGACTCCTAAGCAATGTGAAATTATTAGATTTACCATAACATATGCCCATCAGTTGAAATCTAAGGAAAATGAGAGTTCATCTTCCATTGGGAATGAGGGTTCATCTTTGGAACCACTTTTTTGTCCCCATAGATGGTGATAATTTTCTAATTTCAAGTCTGTCAAATGACATCGTTAGAGTCAATCACCACATCCAAGGTATTGTTCGTTTTGAATTCTGAAACTCTGTCATACTTTTGTCCTTAAAAGACGCATTAAAGGGTTGAAGGAGGAAGGTGTATTTAAATTGTCATTAGGCTCCTAAACGATGTGAGACTATTGAACGTATCAGAACATATGACACTATGGGGATGAAAACAAGTTTCCAAAGATGAATCTTCGTTACCTTAGCCTTTCATTGAGTGATGAACACTCATTCTCCTTAGACATCGATTAGGAGACCTATGTTCTAGTATATTCAATAATCTTACATTACTTAAAAGTTGAGGCTAAAAATAATTTAAATACATCTTCCTTTTTTTAATCCTCTAATTCAATGACAAAATTATAACGAAATACTAAACTCTAAAACAAACAATAATAATAATTGAGATTGTGATATATGTAACACTATAACTATAAATGGAGTGATACTAACCTATACTAATTAAAAAAAATGGTGGACGAATGTAATTAAAAAAAGAAAATCTAATCCTAACCTATACTTTGGAGTGGTACTAATTAACCTCAAGAAAGAATACACTCGAAGATAACACTAGAGCAAAAAATGGTGTGAGAATATAATAGCAACAAAATTTCAATGGAAGAAGATACGGCAAGCGCAATAAAAATTAACATATCATTAGTGATATAAAAAAAAATAGAAAAGAAATAATCATTTGCATGAAAAAAAAAGAATATTGAGCATAAATAGATATACGATAACATTTATACGAAATAATTCTTTAAAAATTATTATAATAACTTGAACCTCGTAAATTTGATGTGGTCAAGTTTCTTACACCAAAGCTTGTTATAGGGTTTGAATCTTTGATATTGTTTAACATTTTCTTCTTAATAAAAGAATTCATATTTAGTCTCAAATAATTTTTTTTTCTCTTCATTTTCTTCTCCAACCCTTAAAACTTTAGATGAGATGGATTTGTCAAAAAATAAAAAACAATAGTTTATTTATTTTAATTTTTTAATCATAATATTTACAGGAATAACTGAAATGTCGAAAAAAATATTAATATTATGTATTTAAAGTGATATCACCATGAGAGAAGTAAATTTTCTTGCTATTTTATTGTAAGTTGAAGCAGATATATTGTCATAGTTTAAAAAAATCATATTTTCTTCTTTTTATTTTGTTAAATAAAAAGTAAAATTAATATTTTAATCGCATATTGTTCTGTTCTTCTACGTCACTTTTTGTGAAATAAATAATGGTGGCTGTTTGGATTTGACATGAGAGTTTAAGAGTAAGAGAAGGGCATTTTAGGATTTTGAAAGGGATGACGTGGTATCATGTTTTCAACGTTGTATGGTTGTGTCGGTTACTCTACCGGAAACAAGAGGGAAAGAGATCGAATAGCGTTTGTTTTCAAAGGGACCAAACTGTGTGTCGCATTCTCTTATTTGACGGCTCACTAGAAACCCTCGGCACTCATAAATTGACACGTAACCCTTCTCTTTATGAATACTACCAAAACAAAACAATGCACACATTTTTTACATTGTACCTTCTCTAAAATAAAATACTCACTAAATTATTTTCACGTTTTATGTATTTAGTTATTACTGTGAGAAGATGCATTACACATCTTATATTCATTAAATATATCTTCAAATTATAATATATAAATAAATATGAATTTTACTTTATAAATTAATTTTATATAATTGAATTAAATTTTTACTTTTCAAATTGTACCATTAAATATTAAAAAAAATGTATTATATATATATATATATATATATATATATATATATATATATATATATATATATATATATATATATATATATATATATATATACACTTTCATGAATAATCCACTTTTATGAATATTAATTAGAAAAGAGATTTACAAGTTGATAAAAAAACGTATACATTTTTTTAGTAGATTCTAAAGGTTATAGAATATAAAACCAAACAATTGCATTCTTCATTTATAAAAAAAAAATCACCATTTCTAAAACATATCAATGCTACATTTAAAGATTATCTTAGTGATATTTGTTGTTTGTTGGGCATGTTGTTTCATCTGCTTTCGGACTGCTATGGGACCACCCATTAATCTCTCATCTCACGCTCAAGATGATGTTTATACCTTGACGTGAGGGAGGTGTGTTGGAAGGAAGTCCAACATTGACTAGAGATAAGACCAATTTATAATATATAAGTGGGTGCAAATCTCATCTTATAAACCGGTTTTTTGGAGTTAAGTTAGGCTTAAAGTCCATTTCTAACAATATTAACAAGTTTATTTTGGTTACTTAAATCAACAATTTATCACAAAAGAGTCTATCAGAATTTACAATTTCAACAATATAATTACATCAATTATCAATCAAATCAAGTTAGTTCACCATCCAATTAAGAAATTATTCAGTTCATTCACATGCATCAATCATATATAAATTGGAACTTGAACAAAATAAAAATTATATGCTTCCATTGCCTTTAGAAGATCGGTCTTTGACTCAAGTTGTTCCTTAGAGTTATGTTCTCAATAAGATGATCTAACTATACTAATAAAATTCCAATTAGAAATCTAAATATTTACAAAAAATAGAGATTCACTTTAAGTTATTTTGAGTCATATGCATTGGATTACAAACCACATACAATTCATAACATTTATTGACCTCATAAAAGGGAAAAAAGTGAACTTACTAAGTTATTGACGGTAATATGTGTATTACTCTTCACTAATCCTGTTATCTTTGAATGGACAGAAAAACAAAAACATTGTATAATAATACCATTACACACAAATTAATAACATTTAAAATATTTAAAAGCCATTAATAATACCATATAAAATAGGGGAATGTTGTTCAAATGAGGTATTCTTGTTAGGGTGATATTGTTTAGTATGAGAGAAAATCAATGTAGTCTTTTCTTTATTCAAATGATGACCACAATCATTTAAGTGACTATAACACTTGAACAATATTCTTCTACATGTAAAAATTGATACAATTTATTTCTCTTTTAAATGGCAAACAAACTTTTTGATAATGAGATTAATAGCTTGGATGATACTTTCTCTCTTGATTAATAAACTTAAAAACAAAATATACATATGACAAGAATTATCATTTTTAACATTTAAAATATTTAAAAGCCATTAATAATACCATATAAAATAGGGGAATGTTGTTCAAATGAGGTATTCTTGTTAGGGTGATATTGTTTAGTATGAGAGAAAATCAATGTAGTCTTTTCTTTATTCAAATGATGACCACAATCATTTAAGTGACTATAACACTTGAACAATATTCTTCTACATGTAAAAATTGATACAATTTATTTCTCTTTTAAATGGCAAACAAACTTTTTGATAATGAGATTAATAGCTTGGATGATACTTTCTCTCTTGATTAATAAACTTAAAAACAAAATATACATATGACAAGAATTATCATTTTTAACATTTAAAATATTTAAAAGCCATTAATAATACCATATAAAATAGGGGAATGTTGTTCAAATGAGGTATTCTTGTTAGGGTGATATTGTTTAGTATGAGAGAAAATCAATGTAGTCTTTTCTTTATTCAAATGATGACCACAATCATTTAAGTGACTATAACACTTGAACAATATTCTTCTACATGTAAAAATTGATACAATTTATTTCTCTTTTAAATGGCAAACAAACTTTTTGATAATGAGATTAATAGCTTGGATGATACTTTCTCTCTTGATTAATAAACTTAAAAACAAAATATACATATGACAAGAATTATCATTTTTACCAAAAGCATTTATCTTATTGTTTCTAATTTATTGAATGATTTTGAATGAGATATCCCAAATTAACATTTTGATAATGAGTTTCAAAATGCTAACTCAAAACAATTAATATGATATTTTGAAGTGTGATGTTATCGAATTTGTTGAATGATACTGTGCTTTAAGTCAAATGGCACTTAATTAGGAATTGAAGAAATGAAAAATTGCTCAAATAAACCATTGAATCAAATTGATAGCATAAAAGTAGGAAACTTGTAATTAATATGATGTTGAGTACAACTTTCATACTGTCGAGTGCTCTTTGGCAGTGAGGTTCAGGGGTTCTTGTGCTAGGCTCCACCTAAGCACTGTTGAACGCCTTCTAGATAATGAGTTATTGGGTTTCCTAGCATCTAGCGTTGCTTGGATATCATTAGGCGCAACAAACTTTAGTGGATTGGGACGTTGGGCACTGTAGGGATCGTTGGGCGCTCATTTAGCTGATAGCTCCAATGGTCTTAGTGTTAGGCGTTGGCTTGGTGGCATTAGGTGATAGAAGGTTAGTGCTGGACCCTGGTTTTTGCGTTGAGCGTGGGTGTGCTATGTTTTTGCTTCTCAGAATTGGAATTAGTGATGCTTTATGCTCTATGAAGATTCCTCTTGTATGTGTTGCAATGAATGAAAGTAATTCTAAGGAGAATTGCTCCATTTATGTATGAGTTAGTGTATGTATTAAGCAAAAGTCTTGATTTTGAGTCATCCTAACTTTACTATATATAAAGACTAAAGTTTAGGTGATGAGAGGTCAAGAAGGTTTCTATAGCAAGATTTTGGCTTGAAATAGAATTAGCCTAGCAATGCTATAAAGAATTGGCCTTGTCATAATATATGCGAGTAAAGTATAATTACAACAATTATTTAACTCAAATCCACTCTAAAAATTTTATGACAAGTACATCACTTAATGTGTATTCAACTTAATACATGTTATTCTAAAAATTGAGTTTAAATCATGTCAATTACTTAACAAATTGTTTGTTTTTTATTGAACGAGAATTTATGCCTCATTTGTTAAAGTTTGTTTTAATTATACTTTTTATATTATAATTTTAGAAAAATACATAAACTTATTTTTCTATCTTCTTTGTGGTTGGTTGTTCATATGCTATGATTTTATATAATACATGTAACCAGAGGATAGAGTAGAAGTTGGTTGTTCATATGTTATGATTTTATATAATACATGTAACTAGAGGATAGTGTAGGAGAAAGTAGTATCCAAAATAAAGATTAGAGATGTAAAAAGTGAAAAAGATGTCATTTGTTTTGATATTAGAAGTATAAATACCTATATGTATTGTGGAATGTATTTATAGTCTTCCTTTGCTATAATATTTTGAACTTTCTTTTGAAAAAAAAATGTAGATACTATTTGTGGAGGATTGTATATTTCTTTATTTATAATATTAAGTGTACTTGGTATTCTTTACGTAATTATGTGGTTGAGTATATTATATCTGATTAATCAGGTCCTTACATTAATAATTTATTTTACTGTAAATAATCTTAATAAAATGAAAATTTTAACACATTAATTCATTTGCAATTTTATTTTTGTTTAATCCTTACTCTAAAAAGTGATTTCCAATAAAAAAAATTCATTAAAAACTAAAGGAGATCGATTAAGAAATTAATGAATATTTTTAAATAGTATATTTTTATGCTTGATTCCTAAAGTAGGATACTGTATTGATTTGGTTTATAATTGTAACTATTAATTTTTATTTAGAAGTTGTTTATTCCTTTTCATATTTAAAAAAAAAAGTACAATTAAAGCACATTAATTGCATTATTTTTTAGAAATAATATTTCTTGTGTTAGATTCTTTATTTAACAACTTTTTTAATTTATTAGGGTAAAGACCAATCTAGCTGATGATAGTACAATTTTTTTTTCCCAATCTTCCTAATTAGTTAAGCCTAGAATACAAGTTTTCCTACTATATATCAATATCAAATTTGTTAATTTAGATCCTGAATATATTTTTTTATAAGTGTAACTATCAACTTTGAACTTAAAAAAATTCATTCCTTTCATAATTTTTATAATTATAATATATTGTTTATATAACTCTTTTTTCCCTAATTGTATTTGAATTCCTGCAAAATGGAAATTTAAGAGTTTTAATTTTAGTCTTTATAAAAAATAATTTCAAATAAGGCATAATATTATTGTGATATAATATGATGTTAAACCTAGCGAAGAAAAAGAAAGAAAAGAAGATTTATTGGGAGAAAAAGTTAGGGCGTTGAATTAAAACATGTAACGGAATTGGTCGTGGCTGTGCGGGCCACCAGTGACTGAGTGAGTGCGGTTGTTAATAGTTATAAAAAAGTCCAAATTTGTGAGCCAATCGCGCTCCCACTCATGCTTCTCTCGCGCCCTTTTCAATCCCTTTCTGTGTTTTCTTTTTATCATTGTTTGGATGGTAAAGATATTCATCGTATTATAGTTCATAGGATTTAACAATTTTAAATGTATTAGAAAATATATATTTTTAAATTAAAAATTATAAAATGCATAGAAAATTAACTTTTTTTTTAAATTATGTTCCAACTAAATAACAAAAACATTTTCTCTCATTTCTTTTCACTCAAATTTCTCTCGTCCTCTTTCATTTGGTAAACATCTGTATAGACACTTAAATTCAATGTAAGTTTGTATTATAAATTGTAACATCCCAATAAATATAACCAAAGCCATAATTTATTTTAGGAGTTAACAAAAATAATAAATGAGAACAGTAATGAATAAGGAAAGCCGAGCGTAAAAGAAATAAAACTGGAAATGTAAAATCGAACGCTTGAATATATACACAAAGTCTACAGCATAGACCGAACGGTCTAAAATACAAAACGTTGGCCGAAAGACCAAAATTACAAAGATTCCAGTGCTAAACTTTACAAAATTACAAAGGAGAAGAAAACGCCTATACTAAGGACCGGACGGTCCTGCATAACTCTCTGGCACGGCTTCCACAGGTTCTTCGGCCTGAATGGCGTCCTCCAGGGTTTCTTCCAACGCAGCTTCTAAGGTATCCTCTGCTCACATCCAAACGATGATCACAGCAATGAAGATAAAAGCCGAACGGTCGGATACCGAATGACAACATATACAAGGCAAAAACAGATAAGGGTAAGCTTATGTAAATTTAATTTATCAATTAAATACACAAGTAAACATACAAGACAACAAATCAATCATACGACATGTCATTCATAAACTCAAGACCGACCGAAAGACACTGTCCGGACTGTATGAACATGTAGCTCGGTCATCCCTAGCACCCGGGTGGTGTAGTAACTGTTTCCCAGCTGCCACCCGAGGTTAGCCCTCAAACGGTTATTTACTCTTATAACCGCGGACCTCCTGCCATTCCCACGCATGAGCGACCTCCCTCTACTTGAGGAAACGTCCTCACGGAATATCAGGATCAAGGACAACGCCGGAGTCATTCCCACATTCATACTTTACCAATCATTTCCAAGTTCATGAGACATTCCGCCCATGGAATTCTCTTACTTAATCAATTTCATCATTCGTTATTACGTCCAAGAGGTTAAAGTGTTAAGAGGAATACTCGATACTCAATACCGACTAATTTCTGAATAAACGTTTCATAAACCGAACACTAGAGCTTATGACCGAGTGCTTTACATGAACGGACGTCCTCAGAATGAATAATATTAACAGTGAAATTGAATACTTCATAAGCCGAGTGTCAGTCTAATACTGAACACTTGTATGACCGAACGTACAGTTTATGACCGAATGTTCTTAAATTTTGGTTACTGGTGTAATACTTAGCACTTTTAATAAACCTCATTGATATACACCGAACGCTCAGTGTATGACTGATTGTTCTATACAATTCATATGAGACTAAATACTTAGTATATGACTAAGAACCTCCAAGTCGAACGTTCAGTATAAGACCGGACGTTAAGTACAATAAAGGTAATTAATATGAAACCAAGTCCTCAGTTTATGACTAAGTACTTTCAAAGAAACGTTATCAATATAAAAACGAACGTTTAGAGGGAACGAACGCTACTATAATAAACATATTCAATATGAGGATAAGTAATCAGTCTATGACCGAATACGTTAAAGCCGAACTCTCAGTATAAAATCGAGCGTTCTGAAAGGGATAAAATATTACGACTAAACAAACAAGTCATTAAGGTTTCGATATAACAATACCAAAAACGATCGTTTAGGGGAAAACCGAACGGTCCTAACGACCTTCGGTCTCAGATTCACATTTTCTCTAAGTTTATAATTATCATACAACTCATACTTCAACATATCAGATTCCATTCATAAAATTCAAACCATATACTTCATATATCAAACATGCATTAATCAAACATACATTCAAAACATACAGAAAATCCAAATTAAATTTTATAAGCTTCCCTTACCTCTATTCCAGCTAAACTTCTAAAGTTCCACTTAAAGCTTGACCGAACGTCCAAAGTGCTCCGATTGAAAAGCTGATCGGTGAAGATGAAAGATCTTGACACCAGGAGTATTTAATCTGAAATAGGGTTGATGATCGGAGATGAAAGGGTGGTCGAAATTCTAGAGAGAAGATTGGAAATTTAGAGAGAAGGAGGAGAAACTAGGTTTCAGAAATTTAGGTTTGCGGAAGAAGAAGAAGATTTCATGCAGAAAGTGTTAAGGATTTTGGAATTTTTACCTTAAGTATGGCCTCCCAACCGGACGGTCGGCCATTCTCTGGCTGCCACATGTTTTCTACTAAAACGCCCGTCTACTCCTAGCGCGCCACCTGGTTTCCACTAACCGAAGATCTTCCTTCTTCTTTTTGCCGCCGGACGCTTCCCGAGGTTGGGGAATTTAATGCAGATCAGAGCTTGTCTTCCACCAAAAATCCTAGGACTCTGTACGGTTGACAAGTGGACGTCACTAAGGCTAGCATTAAATGGGACGTGACATAAATAACTTTATATTATGAATATTGTTTAAATTAGTTTTAATATTGTCATAATAGACTTATTACTGATAACATTACTAGAAGAATTGAATTTATCTGTAAAAATTTATTGAATGATGAAAATTTGTTAATAACATATAATTATTGATAAGAATTATTGACAATTGATATTGTATTTATTAATAAAAAAATTTGGTGGTCAATGAGTTGAGTTATTATAGACCAATTTTTTTGTCCAACAAATTCTGTTGATAAGGTTGTAATATTGTTTATCATGTAATACGATGATAATTGAGTGCGAGAATCAAATCAAAATTTCTAAATTTAAGGGAAACATTTTCTTCATTCTTGAGTTCGTGAACAATATTGGTATTCTCCTTTCTCATTTTTTCAAAATCCTCAATTTCTCTAAAATTTGTCTAAAATACTTCTTTCCCAATGTCCTAATTTATTCGACCTTCATTCCCCATCTCAATATTGCCTTCAAAAACCTAATATCGAGTAAGTATTTAGGCATCTACATGTGCCATCATTGGTGTTGATCCCTAGTTAGGGTTTAAATTATCCAACAAGTGTACTACTTTGTCTCATTGTCTCAATCATTATTGGGATACGAGTTTGGTTGTTATATCTTCTTTTCGTAATTTATAAAGCCGAGTTTTATTCCTTTTCACTAGAGGCTTTGGTAAGTTAGGGAAATAGGAGACTTGTTTCACCCGTAAGGCTTTAACTATAGCTGAGTATAGTGCTTTGTTGGTGAGTTTTTGGTAAGCAGGCATAATTTTTACTTGTAAGGGTTTGAGGAAGTAAGGGAGACGAGTTCTAGTTGGGATCCTTTGGTAAGTAAGAAGGATGACTCATACTAGACTACTTTGGTAAGCAGGTGGTGTGATGTTAGGTTACGGGCGAATAACATGTTCTTTGGTATCACTTGGAGGTGATGTGGGGTTTCGTGTGATGTTGTTCAGTATCACTTGGTGGTGATACGTTGTTGTGGGATACAAATGTGTTATGACTTCATGGATTGTACTAGATGATTTGAATAGTGCAAGTGAGTGCACTTATTGTGTATTATCTTGTACTGTTTTTCGGTTAGCTCACCCTTGCTTGCTTATATCAATTATAATAATTAGTTTTAAATTGGAATAATAATCTTTATTAGCTAATTCTTGTATATTTACTTTCCCTTTATTTAATTTAATTATCAGTGTTAAATATCAATTATTATAATTGATATTATAATAATTGATATTAAATTGGTGGAATTTATTCCCTTTTAACTCTTTCCAATTAGGTTATCAATTTGTATATTCATACTATTGCAATCCAATGATCAAATAAGAAATTCATCCAAAATATTTTTCTATATGGTATCAGAGCCATGGTTAAAGCCTATCCTAGCGAGTTCTAAGTGGGCATTTCTGTTTCTATTCCACCCGTTGTCGGGCCGTTATTGGACCACCCAATTTCTACTATCACGCTTGAGATGTATATATCTCGGTGTGAGGGGGGTGTGTTGGAAGTCCCACATCGACTAAAGATAAGGCCAATTTATAATATATAAGTGGAATGCAGACTTCACCTTACAAGCTGGTTTTGTGGGGTTGAGTTAGGCCTAAAACCCACTTCTAACATGGTATCGAGATGTATATATCTCGGCGTGAGGGGGGGGGGGGAGGTGTTGGCAGTCCCACATCGACTAGAGATAAGGCCAATTTATAATATATAAGTGGAATGCAGACCTCACCTTACAAGCCGGTTTTGTGGGGTTGAGTTAGGCCTAAAACCCACTTCTAACATGGTATCAGAGCAGGTTTTCTGATCCTTTTCTACTTTGTCTTTGTTGTTGCCGGTGTCCTATAGCCGCCGCCACCGGCAGCCCCCTAAAAGTCTCTTTTTCATCTGATGTCTTTTATCTTCTACTAGTTCATGGATGGTTTGTTCATAAACTTTTTGTCATTCATGATCCTTCATTTTTTTATTTTATTTTTATTTTCTTCAACACAGGACGTCGATCCTTCTTTTTCTTTTTGCCTCCCATGGCCAACGACAACTCTTCATCTATTAAGCAACCCTCATAAGCCATCAAAACCATTCACTTGTATCACCCTTAGCAGTGTCACCAAGCTTCTGCCCTTACATTAGTTGAAGCTCTTCTTGATGGCTATGATCTTCTCAAATATCCAGATGAATCCTTTCCTACGCCGCCAATGACGATCTCCACCACCGTTGCACCTCCAACTCCGAATCCTGCTTATCAAACTTGCGTCGACAGGACAGTCTTATACCTCAAGCAGTTAAAAGAGCATCTTCACACGGTGTCTAAAGATGTAGATTGGACATTCCTCAACTGAAGCAGAACACAAAGCCTCTCTGCTTCATCCTCGGTTTGACTCATTATTGTTCAAGTTGCATCTCTCTTCCATATCGTCCAACTTGCGGGAGGATATCAATTATAATAATTAGTTTTAAATTGAAATAATTAGCCTTTATTAGCTAATTCTTGTATATTTACTTCCCTTTATTTAATTTAATTATTAGTGTTAAATATCAATTATTATAATTGATATTATAATAATTGATATTAAATTGGTGGAGTTTATTCCTTTTTAACTCTTTATAATTAGGTTATCAATTTGTATATTCATACTATTGCAATCCAATGATCAAATAAGAAATTCATCCAAAATATTTTTCTATAGCTTATGTTTGTGTGATGATCATATAACTCATGTTGTTATATGAGATCAAATGATATTATAAATGATGTTGGTGCTTTTTGGAGCAAGGAGAAGCTAACTCATTTTACTTCATTGAAAAAGTTTTGAGAATACATGTTAATTTGGATATGAACACTAGTATAAATCTATATGGATGTATTTATGAGAGATTGAATTCATCTATGTTAGAATTTTCACATTGATTAGAGATAAAGTCAATTTACAAAATATGTGAAATGTAAACATCATCTTATAAATTGATTTTATAAAGTTGAATTTGGCTTAAAATTCATTTCTTAACATATTATTAGAGTATATATATGAGTATAAATCTTACTTTACTATCGATTTTATAAGATTGAGATAGACTTAAGTCTATTTTCTATAAATATGAAATTAAAAATAAATACTATAATATTTAATTGAAGAATAAAATGTATATTCTTCAGAAAAAAAATGTTATATTTAGCTTGTAAAGATATAGGTGAAAAATTGATAAATATATGGATAACTATTTAAATTTTTTAAAATTATATTAAATTGAATTTATATAAATTGAATTAGTTTAGATGACAAAATATATATTAAATGGAATTATTTTGATGTTATATGGAATTATAGTTATAGGTTTAATCACACTTTTAGTTACTTTTCTTAATTAGATTCTTCACTTTTTTTTAATTAGATTTTTATTTTTGAAAAATTAAAACACTTAAATGATTGTCCTTAATTTCATACTAACATTTTATCACATGTCAGTTCATCATAATTCTTTAATTTTTTTAATTTTTTAAAATAAAAAGTTTTATTACATGTTAAACTAACATGACGTTACAATGTGACGTGATAGTTATTATATTAATAGTACCATAAATCTATATCATACACATTAAAAAATGGTTTAATGTCTTATTAGGTCCCTAATTTTGTCCAGAATATCAAATAGGTCATTTTCTTTTCCGTCTCAATTAAGTCCTTATTTTCTTAAAATTAAATCAAATAGGACATTCCGTCAAATTGAGATGAAGCCGTTAAGAAGAGTATCTTGACTTGACCGTGTAATTTTTTATTAAGTGACATTGAAAATGTGACTGAATTATATTTTTTTAATTTTTGAATTAAAAAATGAAGTATACTCTATATATTGTATTTTTTAATTTAAAAATTAAAAAAATACATTTCAGTTTTTAATGCCACGTAATAATAAGTTACACTGTTAACATATCCTTCTTAATAGCGTCATCTCAATTTGAGGGCAAGACCCTATTTGATTCAATTTTACAAAAATAAAGACTCAATTGAGACGTCAAAAAAGTAAGGGACATATTTGAAATTTTGGACACAAATAGGGACCTATTGACACATTAAACTTACAAAAATATATGTATTGTTTCCACACTGATGTTTTAAATATGATATAATTGTCTTTATATATTTATTTATTTTTATTTTCACAATAAATAATTGTTCTCACTCGTAAGAGCCATCTTATATTATAATATATATAATATAATCATATGAACTGATTTGTTTATTTTTATTGAAAAGATAAGACGGTGGTTAATGGAAATATTAAATATTTGATATATATAATTTTTTTCATCATGTAATATAGTTATGTAGTGAATGAGCGAGGAATAATGAAAGAAGAGATGAATTTACTTGGAAAGTAGTATTTTTTGTGTTTTAATATAATTAATTATTCACATTTAAGGTTTAAAATGAGAGAAAAGAAATGAAAGATTTCAATGAATGATAAAATGAAGGGTTTGATTGTTTGAAATTTGAATGGATAAGAATAACTCTACAATCTGGGCCTCAAAAATAAAGTTTGAAAAAGACTAAAATTGCGTTGTGTTTGGGTAAAGAAGAAAAGGGATGTGTTGTGGGGTTTGAGTTTATGTTTGTAATAAGAGGACACAAACGTGACGCATCAGAACTGACACGTGCATGGTTGTTGGAGCAGTTTATACGGACATTACATGCTTCTAAATTAGGATAACATAAATAATCAATAATTATGTTTACATTTTCTAAAATTATATATATATACTGTTGTCTTAAATAATAAATTGTAACTAACTTATACACAAATACATTTATTTATACAACTATTCTTTTATATTATAGAAAATTATGAGATTTTAGAGGTATCATTAACATATTAAAAAAAATAAAATACTTATTGTTTAATTTAAATTATAATAAAAATGTAGTTTGAATTCGTGTGCGACAATAATATTATATATATATATATATAAGAAAATATGTTAAATAAAAAATGTGATACATATTATCATAAAATTAAAAAATTATACAAAAAATTATTTTATTTATTTATTTTTCTTAAAATTATAGAAATAAATTATATAAGTTATGTTAAATTATAAATAAATGATATAATTATAAAAATATTTTTCTTTAAAATATATATTTGAGTAATGGTAAATTTGTTTTTTTCTTAAATTTATGTGAATATTATATATATAGAAAGCGAGTTTATTCTATATTTTCTTAAACTTAACTCTCTTACTTAGGATAAGAAATACACTGCGAGTTATAATAAATGTTAAATTAACATTATCAAATTGGTAGAAAAAGATTATATACTATAGACTATAATAGTTATATACTCTATTTGTGATATTTATCCACAAAAAGAGGTCCTAGATTCCATTACTCAACCTATTACTCTATAGTTAGGTTATGGATAATTATGTATAGTCTAGTGTCAAAATGTTCAGGTATAATTTGAATATGTGGTCCCGTTTTTAAGTTATAGTTTTCATTTTCTTTTTCACCTTTTTCGGAAAGTAAGCCTTTTAAAGGATACACTTTTTGTTAGGATTAAAATAATATTCTACGTTGTTGGTATTGTTTCCAGTTATAAGAAGTTATGTTGTTTTACATAAGATGTGACTCGTGAATGCATGTAATTATTTTTTAGTATTAGAGTTTTTGAAAATTATATATTAAATTCTAAATTATGAAAATGTAATATTTGTTGAAAAAAATAGAAATATTCAAACAGTATAAAGTTATAAATATTAAATAAAATAATAATGTTTATTAAAAGTGAACAAGTTTCTAACTAGAATTGAAGTATCTTTAAGGATTTGTAATTAAAATATAAAAAAGAGTAAAAAAAAATATTAGATGAGTTGTATCGTATTATCTATGATTACCAAAGTTTTATAAATTAAATTTGTAAAAACTTAAATTTGTTTTTTCAAACAAATTTAATAAGCTGTATAAAAACAGGAATCTAAATTCAGCATTAGTGAAATGTTTTTTTTTTCCAGTCAATTACATCAGTGATAAAAGTAAAAGAATATACTTTTAATGTATTTTAACCAATATATATATATATATATATATATATATATATATATATAATATTTAATTTTATATTTATATATATGCAAATGTTTATAGTATATAGAACATTGAATGTTGTCATTTGAATGATATGACCAATACTCATGATAAATTTTAAATCTTATACAATTTTAACACATAATGTTTGTGCATTTCTTTTCCTTACAAACTTTTCTCTAATAATGTTATGTAGTGGACTAAATAGAACTTATTACTTACTTTAGTAATATCATTCAGGTTTAAATCTTTTTTAGTTCCTAAGTTAAGTTCTGATGTTCAGTTTAGTCTCTACTTTTCAAAATGTAAACCTTGGGTTCCTATGATGTGCAAAATGTATCAAATTAGTTATATCCGTTAACAGTGTAAGAACGACATTAAATGTCCCTATGATGTGGCAAATAAGTTATACAACATGGCAAAAGGATATTTTATAGGAAAGACAGATATGAAAATACCCTTTGATTAGAATAAAATGTGTATATTGGTGATGGTCGTGCTTGCCCTAAGATATTCATGTGGAAGGAAGGACCTCAGCTGAAGAAGCTGAGCTAAAGGACATGAGCTAAGGTTGGATGCCCTAAGTTCTTCATTGTAAGAGAATGCTTGTTCTTCGTTGTAAGACAATGTTTGTGTTCTTGGTTGTTTCCTTCGTTTGAGTTGTGTGCCCTAAGGTAAGGAAGTTGTTGTTTGTTTTGTGAAGTGCGTACCCTAACTTCAGGATTTGTTGTTGGGGTGCTCTCTGTTTGGGTTTCTTTTTGGGGATTGGGGTTGTTTTGTTGGGCTGGACGAAGTATTATTGCATTTTTCCGAGAGGTAATGTCAATGAATCAGTGTTCCTCTTGCTCATGGGGGAGCTCTCATGGTGCTTCATCATCAAGAGGAATGGTTGACAGCCAAATATGCTATTGTGGAGAGCTTGCCGTATTGAGAGTGGCAAAAACTGCTAAGAACCAGGACAAGCATTTTTGGGGCTGCCCTAATTACAAGGTTTGTTTCCTTGGTTGTGTTTTTTGTTTGGGATAAATTGTTTGGTTTTTTGCTGACATGTTCTTGGTTGGATGCTTTGAACAACAGAGTCGTTATGAAGAAGTGCGAGGATGTAATTTCTTCAAATGACTCATTGAAGATAATGGAGATGAAAGGGATACTACAATTGGATGACAAAGGAGAAAGATTATTAGTTTGGAAAAATCACTTTTGGTTTGTCAGAAAAGGGAGAAGGTCTTAATATGATGGGGTTGATTATCATCGTCCTTGTATGTCTTTTGTTTTAATTTTGTTGAAGTGGTGTATCAGTCACATTTTGTGATGAAGGAGATTGAGGTTGTAATCAGATTGGTGGTGTAATGACCTTGTACTTAATGAAGAAGTTGGTTATATTATAATGTTTGTTACTTTAAGTTGGTTATATTATAATGTTTCTTACTTGAAGTATGTGTTATATTGATGAAATTAGAATATGCTTCCATAAATGTAATTGTTGAGAACAATCTAAAGTACAAAGTAATATAAATATAAAGTACAAAGTAATATAAATATGATGATCAGCTTCCATAATCAAAATTAGAATATAAAGGTCAAAGTAATATAAATATGATAATCAGAATCTGCTTCCATAATCACAATCAGAATATAAAGGTCAAAGTAATATAAATATGATATTGAAGGTCAAAGTACAAAGTGTTGCTGTTGTTAAGAAACAACCCAGACCAATCTAAAAATTAGGGGTGGACAAATCAAACTGAACTGTACTTCACTGCTAAAAACTGAACTGTAAAACAGTTCAAACCAACAGAACTAAACTGTTTTTTGTTTTATCAAACTGAACTGAACTGAACTATATTAAATTCTACTAAATTACAGTATGAACTGAACTGAACTATTAACTGAATTGTAAACTACAGTAACTGAACTATTAACTGAACTGTAAACTGCACTAACTGAACTGAACTATTAACTGAATTGTAAATTGCATTAACTGAACTATTAACTAAATTGTAAACTACACTAATTTTAACTAAACTACAATATAAACTGAACTGAACTACTAACTATACTAATTTTAAACTAAATTGTACTAATTTTTAAACTAAATAGTATAACAATACATGTTCTTTTTAATTGAAATTTATTTTAATATTTATTTTATTTTTATTCATAAGAGTCTAATAAATTGATTTTTAATTATTTAATATTATTATTTTCTATTTTATTTATATTTCTCAAATTCTTAAAAATTATTTTATTTTTTATTCATTTATTTTATTTTATTAATGAAAAAATATAAAAAATAACATCATACACAAACACAATATATATATATATATATATATATATATATATATATATATATATATATATATATATATATATATATATATATATAACTTAAAAAATATAAAAATATAAATTACATTTTTTATTTTTATTGATAAAAAGTATAAATTTATTGATAAAAAAGTTGTTTTAAAAAATTAATTATTACTTTTTTATGTGAACACTTTTTTTATTAATGTTTTATTATTAAATAAAGTTTTCTTGACAAGACAAACAGTTAAACTGGAACTAGAGAAGATGTAAGAGTAGATACAGTTCTCACAGTTAACTGAACTGTAACTGTTATAAGTTCAGTTTTTAAAACTGAACCATAAAATAGTATACTGAACTGTTAGTAAAAGTGGATCAGTTATTTTTAGGATAATATAGTAGTACAGTACAAATCAATTATTTTTGCCTAGCCCTACTACTAAAAATGTAGTTGTTGTTAAGAAACAACCCAAAACAATATTTCAAGTCAAGCACAATACATCAAATGTCATCCAAAATGAAATTGTTGGTAAGAGCAAAATACATGACAGCTACATATTGTTGAGACTTTGGCAAGCGTACCAAATCGTTTCAAGTAGTAAAACCGGTAAAACCGGATATCGTTTCCCAAGAGACTCGTTTCACTAGACAATCGTATAATTTATAACTAACCTAGACTAAAGAATGCTTCCATAAATTGAGTTTTTGTGCAACTAAAGTAAATATGAAACATAAATGATAAAAGTAATCTTAGGTACTCAAACACTTGGAAATGGAAGGATTAGATATGATATGGAATGATATTGTTGGGGGTATGATTTCACCTACTTCACTCTTATGTATAGAAAATCACTTCCTCTTCATTAATATGTCAATGTCAATCTACTAATTTACTCAAACCTCAATCCCTTGGTAGAAAGAGCCTAGATTTCCTCATTAGACTCCAGTCCCTTGGAAAACCTAACGATTATTTCCGCATTAAGAAATGAGATTTTAAGACAACCAAAGGTCCTAGTTCTATCCCTAGAAACTATTTCCTTTAGGTGTTTAACCCAAGTCAAGATTTACCCAACATTTCCCAATATCAAGTAAACCCTAAAATCATGTCATGGGTAGCAACTTCACAACAAGCATTAAGAGAAGGAATTAAACACTAACAATCAATGAAAGAGGCATATATTCATTCACACCAAAATGATTTACATAAGAGTTTAGTGACTACATCAATCCCCCAACAATAATGAAACTAGCTCTCCATGAATGGAGAACTTAAGCTTACAACAATGGTGGAAATGGAAGAAAGAAGAGAACCCAAGGAAGAAGATGGACGGTTCCCACAGCTCCAAGCTTGCCTCCAAGAGCTCCCACATAGAGAAATCGCGTCTGGGTAGCAAAAGATGCCAAGCCCCTCGCGTGTTAGGTTTAAAAAGACCTAATTTTTCCACATCAGCATTGTCATCACTCAGCTGTAGCCCAGCTACCGACTTCCAAAGAGCTGGGCGCTCAGCTGCACCTCAGCTGCACCCTAGCTACAACATTCTAGAGAAGAATGAGACTCAGTTGTACCCCAGCTGCACCCTAGCGGCAACATCAATCTTTGCTCAATATTTCTTCTTTTACGATCATTCTTGCTTATGTGGTTCTTCCATTCTTCGATTTGGACAACAAGCTTCAGATGCATGATCGAACAACCAAAAAGTGGGGATTAGTGAAGCAATTTAAATCAATTCAACTAAAGATGTAGCTACTTAGAAACTTAACAAATTGAGGCATACATAAGGTACAAAGCTAAGAAAGAGTTGACATTTTTTCTCAATTCACTACTAAAATCATACCAAAATATGTCATTATCAACTCCCCCAAACTTAGAACCTTGCTTGTCCTCAAGCAAAAGGTATCTGACTCTCACACAAAAAACAATATTTTCACAGACACAGCAGAATCCACAACACTTGCTTGACTTGAAATGGCTAGAAATGTGTAGCAGATTAGCCTTCCACTGTGGTGCTCATAATACATTCAATCAGTCAAATGCCGCATTTTAAAAGAGATCAACAATCATGGCAGAATGCTTTACTGAATGATGTAGAACCAATCCTCACCCAAGGTAGTGTTTCACTCTAATGCACTGGTGTATGAAGATGTGTATCTATCACTCAACTATCACAATATCACAAAAATCAACTTTGCCATTCGTTTCAACCAAATTAAACACATTCACAAGCAAGTCAACATCACAAGGACTTTCATTGGCTTGTATTGAGGCTGGGCTAAGAAAGAAACATGGTTTTTCTGGATAACAAAGCACCTTGAGCTAAGAGATTAAACAATTCCAATCATGCATGTAAGTTTCTTTTTTGCTTCACTTAAGTTACAACCACTTTTTGACTTATATCCCAACTTTCTTTTATTCAATTCTTTTTCTTTATCTTTTTATTTCTTCTTTTTCCTCATTTTTTTTCTATTTTTCTCAATACACCCTTACACAACAAACTCCCCCAAACTTTAAATCATTCTCCTGGAGCAAACATGAATTCTTTATTCAGCTCAAGGTAGGGAAATAAGGGAATTTTCATTAGGTTTGAGGTTCAAAGAGGGAAAACATCTTTCATTAAGGTCCAAGAGGTTTGTATTGGCTTATTTGAGGTAGGAGAAAAGCATGGCCTTGATCATGTGTGACAAGCAAGCAAATTATTCAAACCAGAGAAACTCAGGCAAAGTCAGTTGTGATCTATCATGATAGCATTCACAAGAAAAATTTAAGGCACAACATCTCACAGGATTAACTCAAGGTTCCACAAACATCATTAGGCAAATGCCTTGAATATTGATCGCATTTAAACAAAAAGCATTCTCAGATAACTCATGATGAAAACAACCACAATTTGAGCTCAACTGCACAATCTCAAGCATAATTTCACATTCAAGCATTAGTATCATGCATCAGCATAGTCTATCAAGCCAGATAACTCAACCAAAACTTCCACAAACTAAAAAGTAAGAGGTTCATTTAGATTTAAAAACAAGCAACAGAATAAAATAAAGTCAAAGGTCCTGTCATCGCTCAAGAAATGCTGTCATCACTCTCTTCAGAATCATCGTCATCTTCTTCTTCCTCATCTTCATCAGTTGCTGCTCTACCTCCCCCAGCAGAATGGGACTGGTCCCCAAGCCAAGCAACATACTCATCAAAATCAGCAGTAGACAAAAACACTAAATGAACCCATTATATGCGATCGCAATCAACAACATGAAACAAAAATTGGTTCATCAAGTTCTAAAGTGTATGAGGTTCTAAGAAAAAGTGACATTAACCTATTTGCAAGAGATTGAGTGAGTGGCAAAAGCAAAACTCCAAAAGTTTGAACAACTCAGCCCGTGGGTGTGAAGGCACCAAGAGTGAGGTGTGGTGACAAGTTTGAAAGGGAAGAAGGAATGGAGGAAAAGATTGGGCTAGGCGTAAATGAGTGTGTGAACTTTGAGTGAAAAGTCGAGAGATTGTGGTAGAAGATAAGAGAATGTGAGAGTGAGGAAGGGGTTGGAGGCTTAGACGATGATGTTTAGCAGAGAGAGAAAGGGGAAGTGGATTATGTTTCAAAAATAAAAGGGGTCAAAATGGGGCTGGGCTGCACGATCAAAAATTGGTCAAATATGTGCACCAGAACATGTCGCTGGCGCTGGGCTGCACGTTTTTGTGTAGCTGGGCGGCATAGCAGAAAAAACATGAAAAGTGCCTCTGCTGGCGCAGCGCGCAGGTACAACCTGGGTACAGCCCAGGTACTCTGACAGAAGTTGTTTTTTTGCAACAGTTTGAACACTCCATTTGGATTTTTGACATTGCCACGCATTCAATCACAAGCAAGGTTGGATATACACGTTTCCACTAATTAAAAACACCAGGAATTCACCATGAATTAAAGAAATTGCATGATTCTAAAACATGAATGCAATAGGCAATGCATATAACTATAAATGTCAAAACCAGATTTTTTTACACAAACAAACACTTAACCAATTCAGAACACATCATTACATCCTAAGTCACACTAGAACACATCAGAACAAGCTGAAGCACTTCAAGACACATCAATTCACTATCAAGCTTACAACTACAACAATGTAACTAGTCACACCCTAATAACTATCAACTAGACTTAAACACTCCAAAATCGGGAAATCAAACTAAAACCTATTAAAACACATTCTAAAAATCAAAACACACTCAAAAAACAAAGTCACACAAGAGAAAAGGTTAGAAAACTGGGTTTCCTCATAGTAAGCGCTTCTTTAACGTCATTAGCTTGACACCCTAATAACTATCAACTTTTACCACCACATCTTCTACCACACCATAAGGATATTTGATGGATCTATCTGCCAACCGAAGCATCATTCTTGTTGGCTTGGCTTCAAGACCACCAATCTTTTTAAGTATAGATAGGGGCATCAGGTTGATGCTAACCCCTAAATCAATAAGAGCTTTCCCTATATCATGGTTTCCAATGGTGCATGGAATGGTGAAACTTCCCGGATCTTTAAATTTTGGAGGGAGAGTCTTCTGTATGATGGCACTGCAATTTCCCTGCACTTCAATTGTTTCCTCATCTAAATATTTTTTCTTCTTGTTGAGGATTTGCTTCATGTACTTTGCATAGGCAGGAATTTGTTGCAGTGCTTCGGTCAAGGGCATAGTGATCTCAAACTGGTTGAATATTTGCTTGAACCGAGCCAATTGTTTCTCTTTTTCTCTATTGGAGGGATTTTTTGGATAAGGAAGATGTTTCACAATTTCCTTCTTCATTCTTTTTCTTCTCTTCTTCTTCTTCTTTCTTTTCTTTTTCTTCTCCTTTCCTACCAACCTCTTTTCCAGTTCTAGTGAATATGACATTACATTCTTCCTTAGGGCTGGCTTGAGTATTTGCAGAGAATTGTCCACCCTGTTGGTTTGCCAATTGCTTCGCCAACTGACCAACTTGCACTTCCAAATTCTTTATAGATGCATCGGTATTCTTTTGGTTTTGGATGGACTGCTGCATGAACATCTGCAATGTTTATTCTAGTTTTGTAGTCCTATCATTCTGAGATGAGTATTGATGAGCAGGTTGATAAGAATTTCTACTACCAGAAGCTCCTTGTGCTTGTCTCCACCCTTGATTGGAAGGATTAGGGAAGGTGTTGTTGAAGAAATTTTGTCTTCCTTGGTTCCCCATGTAGTTGATTTCTTCAGATTGGGAACCACTAGGAACTTGACAATGGCCATTAGGATGATTATCTCCACAGAAATCCCATCTCATAACTTGATGATGCAGTTGAGTTTGGTTTTGCATTGCTTGCAACTACTGAGGTAACTTGGCCATACTTTGGGTTAGGAGCTCCATTTATTGGGCAAGAAGTTTGTTTTGTACAAGTACTGCATCTTGAGCATTAAGTTCATAAACTCGTCTTTTCTGAACTTGAGTCCTCCCACGTTGGCTCCGCATGTCAGTGGAAACCATGTTTTCAATAACAGCAATGGCCTCATCAGCAGTTCTTAATAGAACCGACCCACCAAAAGATGCATGAAGTATCATCATTGTATGAGGTTGCAAACCATTGTAGAAGATTTGCACTTGCATCTCCAAGCTAAAGCCATGATTGGGACACTTCCTCAATAAAGCTTTGAATCTTTCCCAAGCTTCACACAGTGGTTCATCTACTCCTTGGACAAAAGTAGCAATCGCAGCCTTTAAATCTGTGCTCTTAGATAGTGGAAAGAAGCGAGCAAGAAATTTGTGTTCCACATCCTTCCAACTAGTCAAACTTTGATTAGGCTGTGACTGAAGCCAAGCCTTTGCTTTGCCATTTAGAGAAAATAGGAAGAGTCTCATATACAATGCTTCTTCCTCCTCCCCCATTACACCCACAGAGCCACATAATTCATAGAAAGTGACAAATTGAGCATGAGGGTCTTCATTATCCATGCCAGAGAATTGATTTGAGCTGATTAGCTGGAGTAGAGCTGGCTTCATTTCTGCAATTTTATCACTCATAATGGGCCTCACAATGCTTGAGAAATTTCTCGGGCTAGTGTGTGAAGTCCCCTATGGTTCTTCGTGGAGGTGGTTCTGTGCCATCCATCTCGTTCACAACAGAAGTATCAAAAAGATCAAAGGACTAATTGTTGAAAGAGGTTGAAGATTCAGGGGCAGCTTGTTGACTAATAGCTCGCCGTCTCCTTGTGTCATTGTTGTTTCTACGAGCTGTTTTCTCGATCTTAGGGTCGACAAGGAGTGGTTCAGATGACACCAGTCCTCCTTGTACGGATAGTTCCCTGCATACACTAGAGAACAACCAAACTCGAGCCACAAGTTGGCCCCAAAAAATATGAAAATATTAATTACAAAAGCAGAAAACTATAAACAAAAGAATACAATCTAGATCAGTTTAAAAATCACACAAAAGTCTAGTTTGAACACCGAGTCCCTGGCAACAGCGCCAAAAACTTGTTGAAACTTTGGCAAGCATACCAAATCGTTTCAAGTAGTAAAACTGGTAAGACCGGATATCATTTCCCAAGAGACTCGTTTCACTAGACAATCGTAAAATTTATAACTAACCTAGACTAAAGAATGCTTCCATAAATTGAGTTTTTGTGCAACTAAAGTAAATATGAAACATAAATGATAAAGGTGATCTTAGGTACTCAAACACTTGGAAATGGAAGGATTAGATATGATATGGAATGATATTGTTGGGGGTATGATTTCACCTACTTCACTCTTATGTATAGAAAATCACTTTCTCTTCATTAATATGTCAATGTCAATCTACTAATTTACTCAAACCTCAATCCCTTGGTAGAAAGAGCCTAGACTTCCTCATTAGACTCCAATCCCTTGGAAAACCTAACGATTATTTCCGCATTAAGAAATGAGATTTTAAGACAACCAAAGGTCCTATTTCTATCCCTAGATACTATTTCCTTTAGGTGTTTAACCCAAGTCAAGATTTACCCAACATTTCCCAATATCAAGTAAACCCTAAAATCATGTCATGGGTAGCAACTTCACAACAAGCATTAAGAGAAGGAATTGAACACTAACAATCAATGAAAGAGGCATATATTCATTCAAACCAAAATGATTTACATTAGAGTTTAGTGGCTACATCAATCCCCCAACAATAATGGAACTAGCTCTCCATGAATGGAGAGCTTAAGCTTGCAACAATGGTGGAAATGGAAGAAAGAAGAAAACCCAAGGAAGAAGATGGACGGTTCCCACAGCTCCAAGCTTGCCTCCAAGAGCTCCCACAAAGAGAAATCGCGTTTGGGTAGCAAAAGATGCCAAGCCCCTCGCATGTTATGTTTAAAAAGACCTAATTTTTCCACATCAGCATTGCCACCGCTCAGCTGTACCCCAGCTGCAAACTTCCAGAGAGCTGGGCGCTCAGTTGTACCCCAGCTGCACCCCAACTGCAGACTTCCAGAGAGCTGGGCGCTGAACTGCACCTCAACTGCACCCTAGCTACAACATTCCAGAGAAGAATGGGGCTCAGCTGTACCTCAGCTGCACCCCAGCGGCAACATCAATCTTTGCTCAATATTTCTTCTTTTACTTTCATTCTTGCTTATGTGGTTCTTCCATTCTTTGATTTGGACAACAAGCTTCAGATGCATGATCTAACAACCAAAAAGTGGGGATTAGTGAAGCAATTTAAATCAATTTAACTAAAGATGTAGCTACTTAGAAACTTAACAAATTGAGGCATACAGAAGGTACAAAGCTAAGAAAGAGTTGACATTTTTTCTCAATTCACTACTGAAATCATAGCAAATATGTCATTATCACATATCCAAACTACAAAATACATGTTGTTTTTGTTTGTAAAGATGGCAGAAGTCCATATTCAAACAAACTATGAGCATTAAATTCCCTTACTTTCTATGGTGAACAAAGTAATGTATAAAAGGGTTTCCAGTTACTTACTTTTTGTTGATCTGACATAAATGTACACCTTGAACAAAATCCCCCACCTCCAAGATCCCCAATTAACAATTCCAAAAAAAAAGTCCATGATTCCTTATTCTCTACTTCAACAACAGCATATGCTAACAGACACATCTGGTCATTAACATCTCTTCCAACAGTAGTTAAAAGCTCACCTCCATATTTCCCTTTTAAGAAACAACCATCCAAATGTATAATTGGTCTACATGATACAAAACTGTCCTTACATGCTTTTAAACACACATAAATTCCCTTGAAGATGGTTTTATCCTAGTTTGGTTCTACATTAGTTTTAACTGTTGAGCCAGGGATTGCCCGCAGTAACTCGTGTGCATAATCATAGAGTCTTTCATATTGTGGTTTGAAGCAACCATCAATGTTGGCGGATGCCATTGCTTTTGCTCTACTTGTTGTAGCCCTAGGCACACCAATATTATATTTCTTACATAATTTGTTGTGCAGATTTTTCATTTTCATATCAGGATTTGCTTTCACGCTCTTCTCCAACCTCCCACTTAACCATTTAGAGGTAACTAGACCAATTTTGAATTCTCTACTACAAGTATGCCTGTCCACAAGCTTCCTTAACTGCCATGTACGCTGGGTACTCCTATATCCACAATAAGTGTACCAGGGACATTTCCCTTGTGAGCCATAACAATTGACGCAAATTTTTCTCTTATCATTCTTACAAATCTTCAACTTCCTACCATTATGTACTCCATAACTTCTAATTGCATCAAAGAAATATTTTTTTTTTCAGAGAAATATGTACCAAGTTGCCATCTATAGTCTTTCATACTTGTGGGCTCTTTGAAGGTTGCAAAATCTCCATATCTGGCTGTTTCAACATCTAAGTCATCACTTAAATATATACTATCACAACTATTAGATTCCCACTGACTATCAGATAATCCCCTTGCCTCTTATTAGATTCCCTTGTTGTTCCCCCTAGCCAGTCCTCTTCCTCTTCCTCTTCTTGGGGTTGTGCATCTCCATGCACACTTACATCCACCAAATCATCTTCATCATATGCATTCCAACTACTGCCATCAACATCAACCTCTTCCTGACCATCCCCCACTCCACCAACTTCAGAAACCGCATCAAGTTCAACATCTTCCTCACCAACTTCATCAACATCAGCATCACCTTCTTCAGCATGTTCACCTACCTGAACTTCAGCATGCTCTCCAACTTCAACGTCAGCATGTTCACTAACCTCAACTTTAGCATGTTCTCTTACTTCATCAACCTCACCTTCACCATCTGCAACTTCTCGAACCTCAACTTCATCAACAAGTTCATCCTCACCAACAACCTCAACCTCAGCTTGACCTTCTCCAACTTTATCAGCTTCATCAACCACACCCTCAGCTTCATCAACCACAGGTCGGCCAACCTCAACTTCATCATGTTCAAAAAGTTCAGGAACATCTCCTACAGCCTCAGGAAGTTCTTCTTCACCCTCTTGACCAACTTTACCAACTTCACCAACTACCTCGGGTTGACTATCATATTCCAACATATGAATATAATCAGGTTCATACACCATGTGAACTACAAACAAATGAACTTGACCTTTCAATTTAGCAATGTCCACCACTCAGAGAATACCACAACTCCTTAACATTTCTATACCCCATCTCATTTAGTATGGCCATTATTTCAAAATAACTCCATCTGTTTGGGTCAATGATCAAGGTGCTAGTTTCACCTCCATGATATCTAAATGACCCAGTATTCAGAAACTTACCCCCATGGTGAAACACCACCTCGATATCATAGTTGGACATGTTCAACTATAAGATGCCTATATAAAAGTAATTGTCAGACTAAATTGTAAACATGCCACATTACCACTCACTGTTACACGTGTAGTTTATATGAACTTAATCATAACCAATAAGTGTTTCACGTACAACTGTTACACGTGTAGTGATTCTTAAATAAATATGCATGAACCACACAATAAACAATCAAACACAGTCAAAATAAGCAATTTCATATTCAAATAGGGGACCAAAGACCTAAAAATAGTGCGCACAACGTCATCAAACAACATAAACAACGAGACCATAAGAAAGGCAACAAAAGACATTACGGGACCACAACAGAACACACTAAGGGGACAACAACAAAACATGCTTCCAGGGGGGACCCCAACAACATAAAATAACTCATAAAAAACATATCTTTCACCTTTTCGCTTCGAATGGAAGTCCACGCTGACGAAATGTATATGCTCCCCCACCATAATCACTGACAACCCTTGCTCCTTGGGTCACGATTCTCCTTCGAAGAAACCAATCAATTGACCTCTGTCTCAAAGAACGAACATAACCAAGCACTTCGACCCTCGAAACATAAAATCCCCAATTTAACTCTACCCTAATTTTTCCCCCAATTTAACTCGGCCTTATTTTTGCCTCCACGTATTACATTCTCTGCCTGCCACATCAACTTGTTTTAAGCCAAATAAATGACACGTAAATGAATCTTGGACACCTGACATGCACAGTCACTTGAACGTTAACTTTTTTTAACACCGTTAATGAGTAGGACTGATTTGATACATTTTGCACATCATAGGGATCAAAGGTTTACATTTTTAAAAGCGGGGATTAAACTGAACATCAGGACTTAACTTAGGGACCAAAAAAGGATTTAAACCTATGATTTATAAGTTTTGAGATATCATGTTTAAGTATATTTGAAAGATATAGTAGATTATGAAAGTGTACTTGTCGTATGATATGTCAAAGAATATAGTGTCATGATACTTTGTGATGATGAAAATATACCGTTAAATTTCTAAATAAACCATTTATTGAAACATGAAATTAGATACATGGTATATTTATGATATAAGCAAAATAGATTCATAAAACTAACTTGATAAATAAAATTTTTATCAAGATGATTTACAAATAACTAATAATAAGATTTTCACAAAAAATATTTTAAGCATTATGAGATCATTCAACTTTAAACAATAAAATGCTTCCTACTTAATAATAAAAAACATTTGTATATTGTATATATGTATGAATATCTTTCAGTTACATTAGTATTGGCCTCGTCCTAAGATAATATGGTACAAAATATAATTGAATACGTCTTAAGTATATGCATCCAAATATGTCTAACGATCACCACTAAGTGGTTTGGCTGATTATTTGTCGGCCTACGGGAACTAATGGTGTACTATCTGCTATGAAATTTAGCAGCATATGATCAAACACTAATTTAGACAAGGTAAGTGGGCCATTGGACCCAAGCCCAGACTCATCTAAGTAAAGGCTCACAAACGTAGTAAATTATAAATAGCACATACATTGAGGTATCTTTTTTACATTCTTATTAATTACGCAATAAATATCGCTAATGTTTGAAGCTGACTTGAGAGTTATAATGTACTTTGTAGGCACAACCCGACAGTGTAGTATTCTGCAAAGAAGATTTCAGTTTAGAAAATGAAGTAAGAGTTATAGTGTCCACAAAAAGCAAGGTGGTTAGAGAGAAGGAAGCAGGACTGTCCTCGGTTGACATAGTTGTGATCTTGGAAGCTTAGACAAAAATGCTATAGTAGTTTGCAGAGTTTTCTACTTCTACTTTATAAGTTAAAAACACATTCATCCTTAAGATTGATTAAGTACACTTTGATTTATCTAGAATAATCATTTATAAACGTTACAAAATACTTTTTACTATCTTTAGACATATTTTGTTTTAAATAAGCTAGTTTAGTATGGATTAACCTTAGAAGTTCAGTTTGACGTTCTATAGAATGACAATTTTCCTTTAATATTTTGGATTTCGTACATATATCACATTTACTACTTTGTTTATCATGCGTACTAATTAATTTTAGTCGTTGCAATCTCATAACATACAAGGGATTCACATGTCTTAATTTAGTATGCTACAAATCATATGAGTTAACAATATAAGTGGAAGAACTTGATTTATTAACAATTACGAAAATATTAAGAAAAAAATGACAATATCTCTTCCTTCTAAACACATTTTTATTTGTCATAACAATCTTGTCAGATTCAAATGACATTTTAACCCAAACTTTTTCCAATAGTGTATAGAAATTAGATTAACTCTAATTGGTGGCACATGTAGCACATCACTCAAGACTAGAGTCTTTCTAGATGTGAGCTTTAGAAAAACTTTTCTTTTTCCTAGAACATGAGAGAGATTTAAAGTGTGAAGTTGTGTTATGTTTCAAGAGGAAAAAAATGTCTATTTATAGCTCCACGGAGTAACCACCGTTCCTTGACTTGTGAAGAAAGTACGCAACGTTCAGAAATGGATCTTGTGACCCTTGCAACTGGAGCTAAGTAAGTTGTCAGGTCTTGAGAAGTAAAACATAATACCATTCATGGATTATGTTTATGTTCTCATATCTTGGAACAAAGATTTTGCAATACTTTATTTCTGTTTTTAATATATTCAAAAGCTTCTCACCATTGATAGAGGAAATGGTGTTGTCGGAGATGAAGTGGGAGAGCGGCGATGCAAAGGAACATATAGAGAAAAAATGGAAAATTAAGTGATTTTAGATTTTTTTTTATTAAATTTTTCGTTAAAGGTAATGTTATTTCAACAAGGTTATAGGAAACAAGAAAAACATGGGGTGCAAGAAACATGTTTCTTCAATTTTTTCAAAAGGACACAACTTAGTTTTCATCGTTCTAGGTTTGCGAAACTATGAAAACAATAATAATATCCAAAATTTAAACTTCATAATTATGTAAAATAAGTTCTTGAATTAAATTTTTGGTAGTCAATTTTTTCATAATTCCTAAATTTCAATTCCAAAGTCTATTTGTTTATTCATTTTACTATTATTTGATATTATAAGAATATTTTTACACATATGCATAAAAATTAATCTAAAAGTATTATCATAAAAGAGGTTTAAAAATGTTTGTTGCTCTTATAGAGTTTAGAATACCTTGTAGAGATATTTTAATTTCATGGACTTCTTCCACCTTACCTTTATCAACTACTTTAACTTCTTCCTCTCGGTACTCATTCTCTAGAAGATGCTTGGATGGTGTGTCTTCAAAAGATTTTTCGATGGTCAAGTAATTTGAGTACATTAGATAACAACTAATGTTGTAATAATTAACGTAAATTATTTACCTTGACGGGTGTACTATTTATAGGATAATTATAATGTTTGTGGGTCTCACTTATATGGGTCTGGGTGGGCCTGGTGGCCCATTTACCTCATGAGCTAGCTGTGTAATCGATATTATACTAAGTTACAGAGTAGTACGCTATTGGCTTTAGTAGTCTGAAAGGTACTTGGACGTGCTAGCTTGTGGCTGGGTAAAAATAGTAAACTAGGTCTGTTTGTGGCCGGATAAAAGTAGCAAGCATGTCGTCTTGTGGTCGAGTAGAAATAGTAAAATAGGTCGGCTTATGGCCAATAGAAGTAGTAAGATAGGTTTGCTTGTGACCGGGTAGTAGTCAGGTAGGTTGGTTTATGGCTAGATAGAAATAGTAAAATAGGTCAGCTTGTGGCCGAGTAGAAACATTAAAAAAGGTTGACTTATGGTCGGGTAGTTCACCATTAGCTCTAGTAAGTGGCACATAGACCTTGTCAAGCAGCAAATAGGGTGTGTTTTGGTAGTCAACACTTAGTAGTTAACATCTAGTTCTCGATAAATGACACTTGGTTCTGGTAAGCGGTAACTGACTCTAGTTGTCAACACCTAATAGGTGGTACTTGGCTCTTGGTAGAGACATGCAACCCTCTACAAGCAACAAATAACCTTCAAAATATAGTATCTGACTCTTGGTAAGTGGCATATAACCTTCGGAAAGGATTAGTCGGCCTTCAACATATAACATCCGGCCCTCGAAAAACGATACCCAACCTTAAAAAGGTACATTACAAGAAAGTTGCTAATTACCGAAGGATTCTTACTGAAGGTTTCTGGGCCTTCGGTAAAAGCTGATATACCGAAGGCTTTCGCCCCTCGGTAATGGGCAGCGATTTTGTCACGTTATATGGTGCTTACCGAGGGCTTATGCCCTTCGGTAATGGGCAGCGACTTTATCGAAGGATTTTTGCCCGTCGGTATGTTCATTCACTTAATGAAATTAGAATTTGGGATGCCAGACATCCATTTCCCCCAATTTTCTCCTCAGCAAAAGCTTTCCCCTAACTTTCAGACCCAATTTCTCTTCAATCTCCCAGGCCCTTCTTTCTCGACTCATTAGTTCTAATCAGAGGGTGGTGTCGCAGCGTGAGGAGGTGTTGTCGCTAGGTCAGAGGGTGGTATCGCGGTGTGGGCAAAGCTTGTAGCTGGCGAGGAAGGCGTGACGAAGTGGCTTTCACTGCATGAGAAGGGCTTCGCGAGAGAGGGTATCGGAGGTGCGGGTTGTTGCTGCCTTAGAGGTAAGTTGTTTCTTTTGTGAATGGGGTTTGCATGGTTTAAATCAAAGAAGGGGACCAAGGAACATTGGTTCTCTGAAGAATGTTGTTTTGATTTTGATTGTACTTTGTTGCAGTGATTTGTGCTTTTTAATTTAAGAACAAAGAAGTTTGTAGATGTGCTAACTTCTGACTTAGACTAACTTCATTAGGATTTGCTCTAGTGTATCAAATTGTATGTTGTAGTGATTGGCCTTAGCACATACCAAACTATCATCCATAGGGTGTGTTCTGACAAAGATTTGTAGTGGTTTTTTTGGCTATGGGAAACTCTAGTCTCTGTCTCTTGATCACATCCAAGATAGGTTCGGATACTGATCCTATTTGATTTGAACTCATGCCCTTGTGTTGTTCCTTGTTTATCTCTTGAAGATGGGACTCAAGCTTTGTGTACTTGCTGCATATAACTTGAAACATCACCCTTAGAGCATCAATCACAACGGATAGAATTTCTCTTAACTAAAAGCAAATGATGATGAGAAAACTGTTAAATATGAAACTCTCTTAGCATATAAATTATAATAAAATATTGGACAGGGGTAGTTGAGATGAGTGAGTGAAACGAAAGAAATGGGAAAAGTATTCTTCAAACAGATTCTAGTGACCATTATTAGGGAGCAATATTCATTGAAGAAGAGAAAAATAAGAAAATTCTGATTTAAAAACAGGAAATGCTTTTACTAAGACATTGTCCTCACATTCGACAACAAAATTGTTTCATTTTGTAACCTATTTATGACAACAAGTTTGTCTATTACAACATTGACTGTATCAGTATGATGCTAGTTTCTGGATTTCAACACTGCTTATCACAGACCACTCTTCATGGAAATACTAAGACACGCCCTTTGTTTACTTCAAGATTACAAAGAATGTTTACTTCAATGCAAACATCACAACACATGACATGGCATGATGGTAACAAAACTAAAGGAGTTTTGCGTCATCCTTCTGATGGTGAAGCTTGGAAGCACTTCAATCGTAAACATCCGTCCTTTGCTAGTGAACCGCGTAACGTGAGACTTGGTCTATGCTCTGATGGGTTTACGCCGTACATTCAGGCGTCTGCATCACCTTATTCATGTTGGCCCGTGATAGTTACCCCATACAATCTGCCACCTGAGATGTGTATGACAAACCCTTATATGTTTTTAACGTGTATAATACCAGGTCCATCTAATCCCAAATCAGGGATTGATGTTTATTTGGAGCCTTTGATTGATGATCTGAAAAAGCTATGGAATGGTGTTTGGACGTATGATGTTTCAAGGAAGCAAAATTTCCTTATGAGGGCATCTTTGATGTGGACTATTAATGACTTTCCAGCATTTGGCATGTTATCTGGTTGGAGCACGCATGGTCGATTAGTTTGTCCACATTGCATGGAACATACAAAGTCATTCCAATTGACTAATGGTCGGAAAGTAGTTGGTTTGATTGTCATTGACGGTTCTTGCCCATTGATCACCCCTTTAGAAGAAACAAAAAGGCATTTCGCAAAGGGCAAGTTGAAACGGATATGCCCCCGCCAAAGTTGACTGGATCACACGTTTGGAGAAGAGTGAAAGACTATCCAAAAGTCATTGAATCTGGACAGAATAGGATAGAAGGGTTTGGAGAATGACATAATTGTACTAAAAGAAGCATATTTTGGGATCTTCTCTATTGGAAAGACAACTTGCTAAGACATAACCTGGATGTCATGCATATAGAAAAAAATTTCTTTGACAACATCTTCAACACAGTTATGAATGTTATTGGTAAGACAAAAGATAATGACAAAGCCAGAAAAGATTTACCTCTGTATTGTGCACGAAAAGACTTAGAGTTAAAGGCGCAAGGTAACGGTCGATTCCTCAAACCAAAGGCAAACTACACCATGTCAAAAGATGAGGCAAGAATAGTGTGTGGATGAGTCAAAGAGCTTAGAATGCCAGATGGATATTCTTCTAACCTGTCCAGATGTGTCAATGTTCAAAACGGTACTATTCAAGGGTTGAAGAGTCATGATTGTCATGTATTCATGGAGACTTTCATCCCTCTTGCGTTTAGTTGTTTGCCACAACACGTGATACATCCACTGATAGAAATCAGTAACTTCTTTAAAAATTTGTGTTGCACCACACTAAAGGAAAATTGCTTAAGAAAGATGGACGAAAATATCCCAATTATCCTTTGCAAATTAGAAAGATATTCCCTCCTGCATTCTTTGATTCAATGGAGCATCTTCCAATCCATCTTGCATATGAAGCTTGGCTTGGGGGACCTGTGCAATACAGGTGGATGTATCCCTTTGAAAGGTTTATGGGAGAATCCAAACGTTCAGTTAAAAATAAAGCTAGAGTAGAAGGCTCAATTTGTGCAGCTTACTTGCATAGAGAGACAACTTATTTTTGTTCACATTATTTCAAAAACTTCATGTTGTCCCCCACTAATGTCAGAAACGAAATGCAATGGCAAGCTGAACAACGTCAAGGTTCATTATCAGTTTTTCGACAATCAGCCCGTCATGCCGGGAAAGAATTCACTCATTGGTTAACTAATGCTGAATTCAACTCTGCTCATGTCCATATCTTAATCAATTGCAGTGAAGTTAAGTCGTACCTTGAGTATGTTATCATCCAACTCTTACCTTTGCAATGCTTACATTGTTATACACTAATTCATTTCATTTGTACCAGCTCATTTCTTGTGGCTGAGCAAGTCGCAGAAGGAAATGCTTCTAGAATACACTCAGAGTTTCCCCAATGGTTTAGCAATCAGGTCCGTACTTTTTCCTATGTTTTGAGCAAGGTTAATTTGACGCTTGCTTTAAAAATGAATTTGGTATCTTTGTAGGTTTTTAATCAGACATTAACTCCCACGGTTCAAGAGTTAAGACATCTCTCCAATTGACCAATGAGATGTGTGAAAGAATGAGACACTTACTTCATCAATGGTTACAAATTCCATACACATGAATAGTCTAAAGGAAAGAAAACAACAAATTGTGGTGTGTACGTAAAGGGCCTTACAGAGGGTTGTTATGATGATTTCTACGGCATCATTCAAAAAATAGATGAGCTAGAGTACAACAGCATTACTTCTCCAAACAGAGTTGTACTTTTTTATTGTGAATGGTTTGATCCTTCTAGAGCTGGTACTAGAGTGGATCCTAGGTTTAACATTGTCGAACTCCACTTGAGAAACAAATATAGACCGTTTGATCCTTTCATTCTTCCAACTAATGTCAGACAGGCTTATTATGTGCCTTATCCACCATTCCGCAATATTGACAAGCGGGGTTGGGTTGTACCAGTACAAACCAAGCCTAGAGGTCGCATTGACTCAAATGAGGTTGAGGAAGATGTTGCCTACCAACTTGACCAAATATCACAACCACAAGAAATTATTGAAGTTGAACCTATAACCGCATTGCGCGACCCTGATGGTGATGGAGATGAATTAGAAGCACATGCACAAGGTGATGATGATGATGAAGAAGAAGAAGAACATGATGATGATGATGATGAAGATGATGAAGAAGAAGATGAAGAAGATGATGATGAAGAAGAAAATGATGATGATGATGATGATGATGAAGAAGATGAAGATGAAGATCATGATGACGATGATTGAATTTCGACTATCTTAAATATTGTAGCAAATTGAACTATCATTTCAATAGAGTTATGTAAAATAAAATCTTTAATTTGTAGTGATCCTTCCTTATTCTTTTTTATGCAATAATTTTAAATTCACTTTAATTTGTAGTGATCCTTCCTTATTCTTTTCTATTGTTTCACTTTATTTGTAAACATTTCAATGCAGTAATGACAGGAGAAGGTTCAGACCATCCTGATAAAGGAAAGGGGGTAGCAAGGCCTAGAAAAAGGCCACGGAAGGCCCCAAAGTATATACTTAGGGTGCCTACTCCTACCCATACTCGTGCAGTACACCCTCCCTCTACTCCTACAGTACACCCTCCTCCTCCCACCCCTGCAGTACACCCTACTCCTCCCACCCCTGCAGTACACCCTCCTCCTCCTACCCGTGCAGAAGAGCCTCCTCCTCCCCCTGTGATTATATCCCCCACTCCTCCCCTGTGATTATTACCCCCACCCCTCCCCCTATGGTTAATACCCCCACTCCTCCCCTTGACCCTACTTCTATACCTTCCTCATCTTCTAGACCGCCTTCTGAGACTGCCACACCATTTACTAATCTAGATTCAGCTGGTGATGGTGATGATGTTGACCCGCCCCTCCAGGATCGACCATGGATTGAGCCATATGGAAAAGGGTAAGACTTTAATCCCAATTAACTTTGATTGATGTTTTAAATATTGTCTTATTTGAAATGACTTTTATTTCTTTATATGAAGGTTTATTCCATCCAGGGTTGCTTCCCAAGCCATCACACAAATCATCAAGCAACAATATTTGACTCCATGGCCTACTTGGGGAGCCATACCTATAGACGACAGAAAGCCATTTTGGGAGCGTTTTAAGGTGAACAACACTTTAAACTAATTATCATTCATATCTTACCATGTCTTAATCGATGTTTGTTTTGTTCATCATTACAGAACCAGGTGCAGTGGAAAGCTGAACATGAAAGTCAAATACATAGAAATTTTCACATGGAAGCATCTCATCGGCTCTCAGAGATGTTTAGGGATGCCCGAATTGCAGGGGAGCGCCCTTACTGGATGGGCGAAATTATTTGGAACTCTTTGCTTGCACATTGGAATACAGTAGAGTTTCGCAAGAAGAGTGCTACAGCCCAGAGGAACAGAGCGTCTGAAAAGGGTGGTGCCTTGCATACTGGTGGGTCGATCACAATTCACGAGCATGTCATTCGTATGGTAAACTTTCTTTACTTTTCTGTTTCTTTCATATATAACTTAATTATAGATTTTCTATCTCATATACACTAATAAGACTAAATTATGTTACACGCAAAAGCTCTTGGACGGGCGGTCCATGTTGACGAGGTCTTTGCACAGACCCATGTTCGGAAGGACACTAATAAATTCGTTGATGAAAGATCTCGCAAGACTCGTGTAAGCAAATAAAACTCCTAGTATTAGTAATCCACATGATTATGTTATTGTATCATTCCCTAACATTGCTTTTAATGTTTCAACAGGAAGAATTTTCTACGAGACTTTCACAGGTTAGATCCGAACATGGGTCAGCTCCTACACCGGATGATGCGAGTAATGCAGATGACGACATCCATAGGACACAGTGCTGGGTCGATGTCATTGGTGGGAAGAAAAAGGGATGAGTCTACGGTGCAGGACAACTTGCTGCAAACTATACAGCATCGAAAGGAGGTACACTAAGCACCAACCTTTTTCTTCTTCCACCCCTTCTGCTGAGGAGGCCATCCAGCGCTTGACACAGCTACTACAGCAACGTGACCAGGAAAACCGTGCATTGAGAGAAGAATACAGTGACTTGAGAGACGAGTTTTCAAGCTTCAAGTCCCTGGTCATGAAAGCGTTGCCTCAAAGTTCAGACACTCCTTCCACTGTCCCTCCGACCCAGCCACGACCCTCCTCGTCACCCGCCGTCCCTCATCAGTCCAGCTCACACCAGTCCAACCATCTACAGATGACCAGGACGATGAAGATGTTTCTAAAGACTTTGTTGAATTTTAGTATCATTTTGTTATTGATCATAGTGATGTTAGTACATTTAGATGTTAGTACTAATATTATGATATTGGTACATTTATTTTTGCTTATAATTGGATGATATTGCTATTATGATATTGTTAGAACATAATGGATGTCAGTACATTATGATGATAATGTTATTACTTTATGATTTTCCATCAATGAACGGAAGAATTTGGGATGGACAATATATATGCAGGTCTGTTTGTGGATTGAAACTGTTATGCAGGTCTGTGTCTGTTGTGAACATGATATGCAGGTATGTGTGGTAGACAAGAAAAACAAATACAACACATTTTTCCCTACATCATACCGAAGGCTTTACCGAGGACCAGTAGCCCTGGGTAATTACCGAAGGGCTCAAGCCTTCGGTAATTACCCAGGGCTTTTGGCCCTCGGTAATTACCAAAAGCTTCCGGCCCTCGGTAATAGTTAGCGACAAGGTACTTACCGAGGGACTTTCGGCCGTCGGCGGGCCCTCGGTAATGGATCTTTACCGAGGGCTTTTGCCGCTTTCCGAGGGATTATGACCTTCGGTAATGCCCTTCATTACTGTAGTCATGCCTTCAACATATAGCATCCGGTTCTCGATAAATGAAACTTATTATATACTTTGTCATATAAAAATATCAATGTTGATAAGATCATAAGTCTTCGACTATATAAAGTACATAGACCTCCTAATTTCTATGACTTAATAGTCCATCTTTAGTTATAAAATAATGATGCTGGTATATAAACTTTTGAAAAAAGAAATTGTATATTTAATTGTAACCTTAGAACTATAACTATTTGTAAATATATAAATTAATTAGTTCTGAATAATGTCAAAACTATATATTAAAAGAAACACTTAAGAGAGCAAATTTTATTGTATTGACACAACGAGGGTTTTCGAGATTACACAACTTTTGTTTCTTCATTTAAAGTTTACGACAATTTTTTTATATGGCTAGTGTAATATTTTCAACCAAATAATTGAGGAGAGTTAATGAAACGTAAAAGGGCTTGAGTGTAATGTTTTTTAAATAAGTAAAGGAGACTAGTTTAGGAGCGAAGAAAGATTGTTATTAAGATAAATTTAACAAAAATTTAAACATGAAAGGAGAAAACTTAGGTTTATAATAAATTAATACTACATAACAGTTAGAAAAACATATATATATATATATATATATATATATATATATATATATAGAAAAGAAAATAAATAGAAAAGAATAAGATAAAAATATTTTCAAAAACCATTGGAGACTTCTTATAAAAAAATTCTAATTAGTCACAATTACTTTTTACTTTATCATTCTCTAACTTGCGAAATCTCTTCATAAAAAATTATAAAATTGTAAACGGGTAAAAATAACTTAAGAAAATATATATATATATATATATATATATATATATATATATATATATATATATATATATATATATATATATATATATTTATATTTTCGTGATTTGAATGACTTTTTTTTGTTACCTATACTATCGAAGTCTTTAGGTGGGCTTCCAATCTTTTTCCTTTTATAGGATTGCTTTCTCTTGGTGGATACACAACTTTTTTGGTAAAAATGAGTTATCGTGAGATTCACTGGTTTTAGTAACATGAACAATTATAAGTTATAGAGGAATAACAATATACATAAATTAATGCAATCAAATAACATATGCATAAATTCATAAACTCAAATAAAAATATACATAAAATCAAATAAAACTATACTCTACCTAAAACAATAAAATAACGATACACATAAATTCATGCATTCAAATATTAATACATGAATCACAAACATTTACGTAAGAAGACATCTCATAGTAGTTTCAAAGTAGATCATCAAAACCAAACTATTATTCTTAAAGTCCTCGGGTTTTTTAAGTTTTTAAGTCTAAGTCTTCATGTCTATTAAGTCTTCAAGAGTATTAATGAATAATGAATAAGAGAGAACATACCATGTGAGAATGTACATGTTGCTAGAGTCTTTAATGGAAAGTTCTAAATCCATGGTAAATTTAAGTATTTTTAATTAAGTCTTATTAATTTTTTATATCTACTGATTATTTAAAAAATTTATGTTTATTAATTAGGTTCATTTTATTTATTTATTTTTTAAATGGGTGATACAGCTATTATTCTATTATGTCATTTTACTTATTTGTGTCTATGTATTAAAAAAATATAAGATTTTATATATAAAATTATATTGCGATTAATGTAAAATGACAAATATTTTTATTGTTCTTATTACAAACGGGATGAAAATAAATGTTCTTATTGTAAATTTACATTAACTACCATATCAATTTTTATTAGTAAACCAATCTTTATTTTTTTCTTCATAGAGATAAACAAGCAAGATGATGAGATAAAATAATACTAACATTATTTAGTTAATGAATAAATTAAACACTAAGAACTCAATTAAAAAAAATATTAAGTACTTAATAATAGACTAAAAACATGTAATAAAAATATTTTTTATCACATTTTTGAATTGAAACAAAATTATACCTTGAAGAATAATTAGATTTAAATGTAGTACTTAACTTAAATTTCCCATTAAAAGTTGGTTTAAATAAGCTTTAGGTCTCCAATCTCTTGAGGGAATCTCAAATTGTTCTCTCAAATAGTATTTTTTTTTTAACTAGGTCACAATTTTTGAAAAATTAATGTAATTTGGTCTTTTTTTAATATTGTATCAAAGACATAAAGATATACCACGTGTTTGTTTATATAATATATATATATATATATATATATATATATATATAATTTTTTTAATTTTTAATTTGATTTTAATTTTTTAATTAAAAAAGTATTCACATGTCAAGTCAGCATAGTACCACATAATAATGGAACTGTCACATGACAGTGAAATTGTCACATGTTAGTGTCAGTGTTACATATTATTGCCTTATATTCAATTCAATCATATTTTTTATTTCGGTTCAATTCGGTCTCAATTTTTTTTTAGAATAGAGCAATTTTGCTCCGTCCAAATTGAAACCAAATTTAATTTTTAGATAAATGTTATAATAATATTTTTATTAAATATTTTTAAAATTATTTTTATTAAAATTACTTTGGTTAACCTGTGCAAATACTTTTATTAGCTTTTTTTTTTAACTAGATGTTTGTTAATCATAAGTAGGACAATAAAATGAAACTATTAATGAGAATACAGGTAGCAAAAATAGAAAATAAATCTAATAATTATATTATAATAATATAGTTAGAGTTGATTTATAAATAGTATTATAAATATTTAAAAATATAAGTTTTGATACAAATATTATTATAATGTTTATATAAAAATTGTTTTAATTTGATGAAGGATAAAATTACTCTATTTAAAAAAAATAGAACTAAATTGAATCAAAATAATAAATAAATTTAACTAAAAATAAGGCAATAACATGTGATATTAACACATGACACTACCAATCACACAACACTAACACTTCTATGTAACATGACATTGACATGACTTGTTGATAATTTTCAAAAAATAAAAATAAAAATGAACAGAGAGAGAAACCTTAAAAATTCATGGAAGAGACAACAGTGAAAGAAGCCATGAATGAATAGAAAAAGAAACCTTAAAAATCCATGATTCTCCAATCAAGACACCTGAAAAAGGAAAATGAGCGACCTCGACGCTCTGAATAACTGCTTGAGAGGAGACGAGACTCTGAATTATTGTCTAAGAGGAGATGAGATGTACCACCATGGATGACGAAAAAAGGAGTAGATCTACAACTTCAAAAGGTGATTAGAACACGTAGGAGCTCCGATGAAGACGTCTTTGACGAAACGATGATCGCCTAGCCAAGACGACCAAAATTGTGTGATCACCAGTGAAAACTAGAACTCCATTAGTGGTAGTTGTAGATGACAACAATAGACGATGACGCCGTTGACAACGATGGATGTAATGACCAAGGTAACAATTTTTTTTCCTCAAAATAACCTGACTCTAGATACCATGTTGAATATAGTAAAAAACTATATATGTGATTAATCTCCCTTGTGTTGAATATACATATATGATCCTCTATTTATAATAGAAGAAATATGGAATAAGCCTAAAATACAAATAAGAAATAATAACAAACTAACTAAAGATAAAAGATAAAGAAAATATAAAGATAAGATAAAAATAATATATCTAACATATACCAATTTATAAACTAAAAGTTATTTATAACCAAAATAGTTTCTATTATGAATAAAACATATAATTGATTTTTAACTTAGTCACTAAAATAATTTCTATTATGAATTTTTATCTGAATTAGTCCATTAAACTAACTATTAAACAAAGAAATTGGTTTCCAATTAAGCTAATAGCATCTAAGTTGACCTCTAAATACATTTTTCGTCACTAAAATTAATTATTATTTATGAATTTTATTGTAGTAAAATTTTAAAAACCACCTTCGCTTGGTTTAAAAAGTATTGTAAGATTTGTAAGTGGGATTGACATAATAATTTTAAGATATATTTTTCATAATATTAAAAAAAATAGTTATTAAATACTATTTTAATTCCAATGGAATGACATAATCAATTATTGAAAGTAAATAATAATTCCAGGTCACATTTGTAAAAATATTTTTATTTCTATTTAACTTTACTTTTAAAGCATAATTTATCACTTATGCCCTTGCTATTTAATATTTAATAAATTTACATATAAACATACTAACGAAGGAAGAAAAATAATATTAATTTAAAAAGTTGTTATGTAATTTTGAATTTATAAAGTAAGGCTTATAAATTAGTTTAAGGAATATCGAAGTTTTTGAACTCTCGTTTTCAAGTCATGATCACCATTGCTTTAGTTTATCCACAGTATTCCACAGACAAATATCGCCACAAAAAAAGAAAACAACCACTTCTCTTAATCTTTGTCGTTTTGTTTTTCCTTTTTATTGAACTTTTAGCCAACGTAAAATAAATTTTGGTACTGGATTTGACAAAGTGAAGGTTGTTATTTAGATAAGGTAGAATTATTAATGATGAAGATTAAGTTTGATCTGCTATGCTACATAAAATGGATTAGCTAAAGCATCTTATAACCGAACCTATATGTCTCTGTGTTCGTTGTGGGGCACATGAGAAACAAAGTATTTAATGTGAAACAACCACCAAGGTTTAGTTGTGTGTCTCAATCAGTCTCTCTTTACATGCAAAATCCAGAATACAACAACTCATGCAAATCAATCTTCACGGAAAAATATCAGCACCATCATAAATACTATTGAAGAAGCTCCTCCAATCATTTATATAACCTTTCTCCAAATAAATACTCTATTCACTCACCAACACAGAACTACAACACCATTATCATGAAGTTGCTTTCAGCTAAAGAGTTTCTCACCGCTTTTCTTCTTCTGACGCTTCTTTACCCTTGTTGTCATTCACTCCACAACACCATAACCACAGGCCAACCCTTGAAAGACGGCGACGTTTTGGTCTCCGATGGGTTGGGAAACTTTGCACTCGGTTTCTTCAGCCCATCAAACTCCACAAGCCGATACGTTGGGATATGGTACAACAAAATTTCGGAACAAACGGTAGTGTGGGTTGCCAACAGAGACGCTCCGCTCAACGACACTTCCGGTGTTCTATCCATGGACAACCACGGAAACCTCGTACTCCACAGCAATAACACCCGAAACCTCGACCCCGTTTGGTCTTCAAACGCTTCCATGCCATCGACGAACGTTTCGGCCAAGCTTTTGGACACTGGAAACCTAGTTTTGATCCAAGCCGACAAAACTGTTTTTCGTTGGCAGAGTTTTCATTATCCTGGTAATACTATGCTTCCGTTCATGAAACTCGGGTTGAACCGACAAACCGGTCTGGACTGGTTTTTAACTTCTTGGAAATCGGCCAACGACCCTGGAACCGGGAACTTGACGTATAAAATCGACCCAACCGGGTTTCCGCAGCTGTTTCTTTACAGAGGGGGTGCCTCGTTGTGGAGGGTCGGGTCATGGACGGGTCAGAGATGGAGCGGGGTGCCCGAGATGACTCCGAATTTTATTTTCAACGTTAGCTACGTGAACGACGAGAAGGAGGTTTCGATAATGTACGAAGTGAAGGACCAAACGGTGTTCTCGAGAATGGTGCTGGAGGAGACTGGGCACGTGACGAGGTTCACGTGGCAGGGCCGCGAGCGCAGGTGGTTTTCGATATGGGACGCGCCAAAGGAGGAGTGCGACAACTTCAGGCGGTGCGGGTCGAACGCGAACTGCGACCCGTATCACGCGGATAAGTTCGAGTGCGAGTGTCTGCCGGGGTTCGAACCGAGGTCCGAGAGGGAGTGGTTTCTTCGAGACGGGTCGGGTGGTTGCATGCGGAAGAGCAATGTGTCCACGTGTGGAAGCGGAGAGGGGTTTGTGGAGGTGGCACGTGTGAAGGTTCCGGACACTTCGAAGGCGCGTGTAGTGGCGATGATCGGAATGAGAGAGTGCAGAGAGAGATGCTTGAAGGATTGCACGTGTGCGGCTTACACGAGTGCGAACGAGAGCTCGGAGAGTGGGTGTCTTACTTGGCACGGTGACATGGAGGACACGAGGACCTACACGCAAGTAGGACAGAGCTTGTACGTGCGAGTGGATGCGCTTGAACTGGGTATGTTAATTTTAAGATCAGTTATCTTTCTTTTTTTAAATAGATTGTTAAAACTAAGATATACATTAGTAATAACCTGAATGAAACACGTCCATTATCATATTCATATCTGCTATCGACAAAAAATTATATACCCATTGTATTTAGAGTATGAATATTTTCAAAATCAAAGTAAATTCATGACTTAGCACCAAGTAAACATAATCACAACACCGAAACAACTTCAACTCAAATATTATTTTTCTTAATAATAACGAGGTCCTCCTTCATTGCATCATTCTACTCTATTTGCATTGAAGCTTCTTCAAACTAAGAAAGCTGCATTTTTCATAAATTTTAGCCAGAGACTTAGTTTTTTAGCACTAGATAATTAGATTCAACAATTTGACTTTCATCTTCCTTTGTAGCTTGCTGAGTTTAAGTGTTCATGCTTCTTTGAACTTCATTATTTTCCCAGAAAATTTACCAATTACAAAATCAATAGGACTCCCTGAAGCCATTGAATTCTCATGTGTAATACACGAGAAATCACACACTATAATTAATTTTACCCATACGTTCTGTCAGCAAATGATCTGGTACCCACAACATTTATAGTACAATATGTCCAAAATCAGAGTAAATCGATGACTGAACATTACCACCAGAATAAGCAAAGTGATTGAAATAAGTAAAGAAAATTATAGCAGTAAAAAGAAAAGTTTTACAACCCTATAGTTTAGCAGTATATAGTTGATTTATCTGTCATTATTTCTTCTCTACTTATAATATTTTTACTTTTGGATTTTGCAGCTAAATATGCAAAACATCCGTATGGTTCTCTTGGAAAGAAGGGAATGGTGGTAATTTTGACCGTTGTTATTCTTATGATATTGCTTTTGGCAGTGACTTTCGTGTGTTGGTTTGTTAAAGCCAGGAAACAAGGTAAGTTTTAAAATTATTATTTCCCACGCTAGGGTTTCTCAATTCTAAATTAATTACGTGCTCAAATGTATTTGTTTCCTTGTTTGATGAAAAGGGATAAAAAGGGATCGCAAGTATTCCTTTCGTCTTAAGTTGGAGGACCCTAGCGATCTACAAGAATTTGACTCTACAAAAAATTCAGATTTACCATTCTTTGATCTTAGCTCCATAGCTGCTGCCACAGACAATTTCTCTGATTCTAACAAGCTTGGTCAAGGGGGCTTTGGTTCTGTTTATAAGGTAGCCATTCTTCTTTAACAAGTTCAAATTCAACTCCACTTTACTTTTTATAATGCCTTGTATTCATATATATCACATTACATATATTATTAAGTTTACCTTGGATGATGACTTCAGGGTCTACTGAGTAATGGAATGGAAATAGCAGTGAAGAGGCTGTCAAAGAACTCTGGACAAGGCATAGAAGAGTTTAAAAATGAGGTGGTTTTGATCTCAAAGCTCCAACACAGAAATCTTGTGAGGATCTTAGGTTGCTGCATTCAAGGGGAGGAGAAGATGTTAATCTATGAGTATTTGCCTAACAAGAGTTTGGACTCTCTAATTTTTGGTATGTTTTTGTTTTCATCTTTGCGGCTTAGTACTTGAGCTATCATTTTGGAGGTAGCCATGTCCATACCTAACCATTTACAGTAAAAAGTCCATCCATAAATTACCAGAACAATGAATGATACCATAAATTTTTGGCCCAGATGAATCTAAAAGGTCACAACTAGACTGGAAAAAGCGATTTGATATCATCTGTGGGATTGCTAGAGGAATTTTATACCTTCATCAAGATTCACGATTGAGAATCATTCATAGAGACCTAAAAGCCAGCAATGTCTTGCTGGACTCTGCATTGAACCCCAAAATTGCAGATTTTGGTATGGCTAGAATATTTGGTGGAGACCAGATTGCAGCAAACACAAATCGTGTTGTTGGAACCTAGTAAGCAATCAACAACACACAATATTAATAATCTTCATTGCATTATTTGTTACTCAGACAGGCATATGTAAACAGTTCACATCATATAGTGATTTCCTTTTGTTTTACTTTTGTAGTGGCTATATGTCACCAGAATATGCCATGGAAGGACAATTTTCAATAAAGTCTGATGTATACAGCTTCGGAGTTTTACTTCTAGAGATCATTACAGGCAGAAAGAACAGTGGTCAATATGATGACATTACAGCCACAAATTTAGTTGGACATGTTAGTATTTTTATGAGAACTTCTGCTGCAATTTAAATATACCCTTCAATGGTCCAATTGATATGATTTTCAATTAATGTAGATATGGGAACTATGGAGAGAAGGAAAAACCATGGAGATTGTTGATCAATCATTAGGAGAGTCGCTCTGTGACCTTGAAGTCCAAAGATGCATACAAATTGGTCTTTTGTGCGTGCAAGATTATGCCGCTGAGAGACCATCTATGTCAGCAGTTGTTTTCATGCTGGGTAATGACTCAACTCTTCCTGACCCAAAACAACCAGCATTTATTTTCAAGAAAACTAATTATGAGAGCTCAAATCCATCAACCAGTGAAGGAATTTATTCAGTAAATGATGCAAGTATAACTATGATTGAAGCTCGCTGAAGGCCAATGCGATTATGGTGCTTGTGCAATAAATGCAACAATACTAAGGTTTGCCAAAATATTGTATATGATAAATTACAAATTATCCACTTTAGATGTAAAAATAAAGGGTAATAAGGTAGCGTAGTTCCACACATTTTTCTGTGGGATAACTACACTGCTCTAAGTATATTTTATATGAAACAAACTGTAAATCTCGTTAATATGTATGATTAGTGCCACTTCTTTTTTCTTTTAAATTTAGAAATTAGTTTAAAGCTAAAGTATAGTTGTAGGGTGTCAAAAACTACCACGGATCGCCTTTAAAAAAGAAGAGGAAAATGAATGTTGTATATGATGGCTATCACTATATATATATCCTTAGAATGAAACAGTGAAACCTGCGAACTTCAAAGCTAGAAAATTGCTTCTTATGAACAAATCAATGGTTTCTAGGCCTGATAATTTTTAGAGCCTCCACACACCCACAATTTCAATGGATATAAGTGCACAAAATTCCATTTATTTATTTTACACGAACATAAAGCGCCAAATGATTTTAGGTGCTGTAGCTAAGCTAGAAAGCGCCAAAATGCTACACATGTACCAAACACATTTAAAATAAAATCTGCACCACCTTAAACAACTGAGGTAGCTTTTAGCTAGCGGGCGATGATGGTGGTTACTGTTACTTCATTTATTGAAGATCCTCCCCCTGATGTTGATGTCTCAGGCCGATCTCTGTCTCCATGGAATAAAAATGCTGGCTTTTGGGGTGGGGAAAGAGGTGTTTCATTGCTCAGCATAAAAGCAACTTCTGACAAGGAAGGTCTATTCTCTGCATTTTCTTGAACGCACAATAGACCAATTTGAATGCACCTCAGAACAAGAGCTGGAGAGTAAGACTGAGGCAGTGTTGAATCAACTATGTCCAAGGCCATTCCTTCTGTCCAAAGTAACCACACCTATACATTGTATAACATAATCATTAAATTAACCACTGATAATACCAAAATAGTTTGTTAGCCAGTTTTAATGACTTTTCTTCCTCAACTTACATGTCCAATTAAATTTGGGGAGGATCTTCCCTTTTCACAATCTGTATTTCTCTTGCCAGCAATAATCTCCAGGAGTAAGACCCCAAAACTAAAGACATCAGATTTTGTTGAATACCGTCCATCCATTGCATATTCTGGTGACATGTAACCGCTACATAAACCAAACGGTTAGAACATCATAATAATACGTATTAATAACTGCAGTCTCCATGTTTACATGAATAATACACCTACTATGTTCCGACCACTCTTCTCGTCCTTGCTTGGATTTGATCTTCTCCAAATATTCTAGCCATACCGAAATCTGAGATTTTGGGATTCATTGCAGCATCAAGGAGCACATTGCTTGCTTTTAGATCTCTATGAATTATTTTCAGCCTTGAATCTTGATGAAGATATAGAACGCCTCGAACAATCCCCAAAATGATTTCAAACCGCTTATCCCAAGTCAGTGATGACCTTCGCTTTTCATCTGAATTTAAGCGTTCAAACTCTCAGATATGTACAAAAAAATGTAATGAAACAGGGGTATAACACTTTCTTTGCAGTAAAGAGAGAGTAGAGAAAGACATACCAAATATGAAGAAGTCCAAGCTTTTATTTGGTAAATATTCATAAACTAACATCCTTTCTTCTTTTTCAAAGCAACAACCGAGCAGCCTCACTAGATTTCTGTGTTGAAGTTTAACTAACAATGTAACTTCATTTTTAAACTCTTCTGTCCCTTGACCTGAATGTTCAGACAATCTTTTCACTGCTATCTCTTGTCCATTGGCTAGGCAGCCCTGAAATGTTTATAACTCTTCAACCCCATTTCACTCTTTTTTTCATCATTTTTCTACAATTTCTATTCAAGGAAAACTAAAGACATAAAAGACACTTCTCACAACAGTTGCTCATGCAGGATTGAGTTTGAGTTACCTTGTAGACAGAACCAAATCCACCTTGCCCAAGCTTGTTCTCGTCACCAAAATTTCTTGTGGCTTCCACTATTACTTTAAGGCTGAAAAAGGGAAGATTTGGATGTGTGTTGCTTGGGATATCGTGGTCGTCTTCAGGGGAAAATTGGTTTAAATGTTGCCTCACTTTATCTGAAATCATAAATGCATGACATAAAAGAATAAGCTCCTCTTACATTTTTCTTTTGTGCTATTTCTACAAAAATTTTCCCTTTATTTGAAATATTGGAAAACAAGTTCTAAAGTTTGTCTTCTTTTTAAGAGGAGAAACAGTAGTGGATGAGGTATACATATTTCTATATTAACTATGTACATGTCGATTCATCTATAACTCTACATTTAACTATAGTGTTTCCGATGTAAGGATCCCTCTTATTCATTTTAAATAAAACCTTTGATGCAATACCTGCAGTTGGTAACGAAGCTTAAGATTGGTTAAATAGCCTTACTAACTGTCCATAGTACGCAGACCTTATAATGAGTCAAAAGAACAGAAGAAGAATGTCTAAACCAAAAGAAACTTATAAATTGACCATTTTTCGTGAATATATGCATAGTTGTTGCATATTGACAATTAAGTTGTTTGGAGGTATTCAAGAGATTAACAGCAAATGGTATTGAACCATAAAGAACAGGGATATCATTGCGGAGGTTATAGAACAGGGAAGTCACTTTTCAAAAAAGCCCACACGGTTTGATAATATCCATTCTTCTATAATACACTTAATGTCAAAAGGTTTGAGCCATAGTTTTTAATACAAAAGAATTTAATTTAAACACACATATATACATTGTAATTCAACCAAAGGCTGATCAGTCTATTTCTAACAAGTTAAGCGTAGAGATCTTTATAGTGACTGCACATAAATTCAAAACTCGTCCTTTTATCTTACAATTTCCACAATAGAGTGCTGTGTAATAGCATCCTTAATAGTAAATGACGCACCTTTGCTTTTTCTCTTCCACATGTAATATACACTGGAGAAAAGAATGACACTTGTCAGTACTGAAGCAGTCGGAATTGCAACCATCCTCTTTTTACCGCGCACTCCTTTTCTTTTTTTGTTATAATTTGCTGACAAAAAGAAATAGTTCAGATAGGTTGAAGCAGAATCCTAAAATGTATATGTGGTGTTAAATTGATGAAGAGAAAGATAGTGGGAGGGAGTACCTAGTTCGACTGCATCAACTCGAACAAATAAATCTTGGCCTTGATCACTCAGTTTTTGTATGTCTATTAAATTTCCATGCCATGCTAAGCACCCACTTCCACCATTCCTCACATCAAGAACTGCATAAGCAGTGCAAGAGCAGTTTCTTAAGCAATCCTTCTCACATTCATCCAAACTCCAACCCTCTTTGGCAGTTGCCTCAGAGGTATCAGGGAGCTTTAAGCCTTCAATTTTCACAAACCCTTCTCCATTCCCACAAACGGATACACCTTTCTTCCTCACGCACCCTTCTGACCCATCTCTGTTATTGTACCATTCATGTGGGGATTTGGGTTCAAACCCAGGTAGACAAGTACACCGAAATTCCTCAAAGTTCAAAGGGTCACAATTACCGTTTGATCCACAGGTTCCATAGTTATCACACTGATTTGTTGGTTCAGACCAGTACCTATTCCATTGACTCTTTTGGTCATCCCAAGTGAATACTTGAAAGAAACCTGATGGTTGAACTACTACCCTAGAGATCAAGGACTGATCAACCATGCTATATGAGAGCACTGCCTGGTTATCATCTTCTATATAAGAAACGTTAAAAGTATACATATCTCTCTTCATGTCGGGCATACCCATAAATAATTCTCCGTTCCACGATCCGCCTCGCCAAAAGGGAAGGTTCTGATGGTAAAAGATCATCTGGGGTTTCCCAGTGCTGCTTATTTTCAATGTGTAAGAACCTGCTCCAGGATCATCATCTGTCTTCCAAGATTGGAGGAACCAACTCTGGTTTGTTCTTCTGTCGAAACCAACCCTTAGATATTGAAGAAAGGTATCTGTGGGATGATCAAAGCTTTGCCAGATGACAGCTTTGGTGTTGTCAAGAATCAGAACAAGATTACCTGTATCAGTGAGTTTAGCCATGACTTTGGTGCTGTTTGATTGAGAAGTTGAAATATTGGTAGACCAAACTGGAAAGGTGCTATATTTGTGTTGGAGTACTAGGTTTCCATCTGGGTTGATTGAGAGAAACCCAGAAGTGTCATTGATTGGAGTGTTTCTGTTTGCAACCCAAGCAACAGTTTGTTCTTGCACATTGTTGTACCATATTCCCACATAGCGGAAGTTGAACTTGCCTGGACTGAAGAATCCAAGAGCAAATGTTTGGGCTTTTGAAACAAGAAGCTCTCCATCTCTGATGCCTTTGTCAGCAACTATGGTATCAGAAGAAGAGCAAAAGGAGAAGCTGAATAGTAGAATCTTAGCGCAGAGCAGGTAGATGTATTGACTCATGACAAAGCTTGAAAGAGTTTTAGCATGGTGCATGGAGTTCCTCTCTTGCTTTTTATGAGGAGAAATCCTACTTCGTACTTGAAGATTAGTGCTGTCCAATCAAACGTGCTCATACTCTTATTGTACTAATTTTCTCTGTAGCAGATTCATGTACCCACGATTACGCAAGAATTTCACTTGGATTGAGGACTCTTACACTTGGTAAGAATCATTCCTTTTGTCTTTGAATCGTCGTCGAGGCTGCTGAATGCACAGCCAACAAAGGCCGTACCTAAAACGTCACTCTTTTCTGCCTACAAGTAACTGTTGCATGATATATATATATATATATATACATACAAATTTTTTATATTTATTTGATATTATTTTATTTTTTTTCAAAGTACAAGATTTATTTCTTTTATAATTATTTTACTTGTTTTTTTAATTTTTTTTTAAATAATTTTTTTTATTTTTTTAACTATTTTATCTTTATAAAGTGAATCAAATAAATGTAAATGTAGAAGAAGAAAAAAGAACTTGTAATTCCACGACAAATATTGATTCGAAGAAAACAATTTATGAGAGTAAAAAGATGAATTCGTAAAAAAAATTTACAGATATTCCAAAAAAATAATATTAGATTAACTAAAATATCACATATTTCTTTTTAATTTTTCATGAAAAAAATATATATACATAAATATCTTTTCATATATCATTTAGCTATAATTTTTTATTGAACCAATTTTTTGTTTTAATAAAACAAATTAAAGTGTTATCCTATAATCAATGTGTGTAACATTGCATTGCTTGCATCACCAATTATACAAAGACACATGACGCCTTAAATTTCAAAGAATAGCGTATTTTTAGGACGAAGTGGTGGATAGATATATATTTAATAACTCACTAGAATCATTAGTGTTGTTTTGTGTTACCACTTTTCTCGTCATTGTGCATTTCTATGTAATACTATATTAGTACATATATTAGAATACGCATTTTTGTTTAACTCAAAGTACTAACTTAACCCATACGGTACAAGTTGATTATCACTAGTTGATCTCTCTTTATATATAGATAATCTTCCGGTCGATATGTGTCTTCTCTTTTCAAATCTTGACACGATAGAAAATAACTTTTTAATATTTCTTTAGTTGATGTCATATATTTAATGTATTATCTCGAAATCATTTGTATCTTCGTTCTATGAAATAGTTCTTTCATGATTACAAACCTTCTCGATTTTTCGTATTAGTCACTTTGAAATAGTTCTTTCATGATTATAAACCTTCTCGACTTTTCATATTAGTCACTTTGTACAATTTTATTAATATGTTAACATATTCTTTCCTTACAAGTGTACAAGGGTAGGAAAGAGTTTTCACACCAGTTATTTTTAATAATAAATTTGAGTTCAGCAACCAAAACATATGTAAATAAGGTAAAAAATAGTGATATTTTGGCTTCAATCATAAATCGAAACCTAAATTTGCACATTAGGCTTTAGTTCTTCCACAACCAAAGCTTAAAACTATAACGGAAAATAAAAAAAAAAAAAACGAGAGATTAGGCTTCTCATGCTTCACCTACGATAGATGTTCAATAACAGTGGATGCTTCTTGTCTACTAGTGCAATAATGATTTGTCTTCATAATGCAAAGATGATTCTTGTTTAATAAAGAACCAAAGTAGATAAACAGAAGAAACAAAGAAAAAAAGGTTTGCATTTTGACCTCGGTTATACCGAAGCAAAAAGGTCCATATTTTGCTTCGATTAAAAGAAACTGAAGCAATAAACTGTGCAAAAAATTTAAAAAATTGAGTTTTTAACATTGGTTCTAGGCCTAACTAAGGTCATAAACCTCATCAAGTTTTAATTAATTAATTAATTTTAAGGGCCTATAGCAACAGTTCTAGTGGGAACCGCTGGCAGAACCACTGCCATAAGTCCTTCAAATTAATTAATTATTTAAAATAAGATGGATCTATTGTCTCGATTGTGCTCGAAGTTGTTACCAAAAATGTTTTTTTATTCGGTTCATTAGACAACCACTACCACAGGTCCAATTTCATTTAAATTATTTCTTTAATTTAAGGATCTTTAGCATATACTAGAGCTAGAAACGAGGCCATAAACCCCTTTTTGCCTTAGTTTTTGCTATAAAAGTGGCTTAAAGTCAATTTTTTTTATAAGATCATTCTGTTTCTATACTATCCTACATCACATAAACATGTCTGCATATAAAACCATCATGCACAATACAAAAATAGTCCATAATATAATTTTCAATAAAAAACAGAATTATAATCAAAAATCAACTTAATATACAAATAATGATATGGTAATGTACAAATTATGATATCTTAACAATTATATATTATTATAGAGTTGTGCAAAAACTTTTTGTATGTAATAAATAGACTCATTGTAAGGGGTTTTTAAGTTAGTGTATATGATTTCCACTCAATGGAAATATTTTTTATTAAATGCAAATGAACTTTATATATAATCGATATTTTAGATATGGATATGAAATTTTTAAATTTGACAAAGTAAAGTTCAATTTAAGAATTAAAATAATAATTTATTAGATATTAAATAATAAAGTTGAAATATATTGCTATTTGTTAAAAATATTATTTTAAGAAATAAAAATAAATTATATGTTTCTAAATTTAATTTTATTAATAACCAAATAATTATAAATTATAAAAAGATAAAATTAAAAATAAAAATACATCTTTCTAAATTCAATTTGATTAATAACTAAATAATTATAAATCATAAAAAGATAAAATTAAAATTAATAGTATAAAAGAAATTATACTTTAATTATAAATTATTCTTTAATAATTTATTAAATGACTGATTAATTATAAGTTATAGAAAGATATGAAAGAAATAGTATAAGATAAAATTAATAATAAAAAATAGTACAGACAAATTAGTTTAGAAATAAAATAAATAGGTAAAAAGATAAAATAAATTTTATACACAGGTAATAACAAAATAAATATAAAAAAATAAACAAATAAAATAATTTCCATACACATAATATTAAAATGAGTATAAATAAAAAATTAAAAATATCAAATAACTAAAAATTAATTTTTAAAACATTTATAAATAAAATAAATAATAACCTAAAGAATCAAGATTATAAACATAGATTCAAGATGTCCTTTTCTCTGATTAGATTGTGTCGCAAAAGTTCAAAATCTAATCTCTAAAGTTTCTACCATCACACAAATGCACATAAAGGCCACATTCCAACACTCTAAACTACTATAGAACCTACATTACAAGTCCTGCAAGATTCACATTTTATGTAAAGCGTGAATAATAATATATACATTGTCTTGTTAGATCCATCCAAAATGGAGATACCAGTGAGACAGGATACCAAATTTTACATTTATATGGTATTTTACTTTCTCACTTTTATTCAATGTAGAACTTTGAATCACACTTTGTATTCCTTGACATGTCGTGTGAACAATAAGATCAAAAAATGATTTATCGGAAAGACACAATATGAAATAACATATGAACTCAAATAATGAGTCTTTTCACTTATACTTAAATTTCCAAGATAGCCTTTAGCTAACGAGCACTGACAGTAGTTGCTGTTACTTCATTTATTGAAGATCCCCCACCTGATGATGACTCCGCCAAATCTCCATTGAGTAAAAATGCTGGCTTATTGGGACGGGAAAGACTTGTTTCATTGCCTAGCATGAAAACAACTTCTGACAATGAAGGTCTATTGGCTGCATTTTCTTGCACGCACAATAGACCAATCTGAATGCACCTCAGAACAAAAGCTGGAGAATAAGACTCACCCAGTGTTGAATCAACTATATCCAACGCCCTTCCTTCTGTCCACACTATCCAAACCTACTTATAACATAATCATTAAATTAACCACTCACTCATAATACCAAAATAATTTTCTTACCCACTTTTAATCACTTCTCTTTCTCAACTTACATGTCCAATTAAATTTCGGGAGGATCTTCCCCTTTCAGAATCTGTGTTTCTCTTGCCAGCAATAATCTCCAAGAGTAAGACCCCGAAACTAAAGACATCAGATTTTGTTGAATACCGTCCATCCATCGCATATTCTGGTGCCATATAGCCACTACATGCAAAAACCATTAAAACATTATAAATAATACATATTAATAACTGCAGTCTTTACATGAATAATACACCTACTATGTTCCGACCACTCTTCTCGTCCTTGCTTGGATTTGATCTTCTCCAAATATTCTAGCCATACCAAAATCTGATATTTTAGGATTCATTGCGGCATCAAGGAGCACATTGCTTGCTTTTAGATCTCTATGAATTATTTTCAGCCTTGAATCTTGATGAAGATATAGAACACCTCGAGCAATTCCCAAAATGATTTCAAACCGCTTATCCCAAGTCAGTGATGACCTTCGCTTTTCATCTGAATTTAAGCGTTCAAACTCTCAGATATGTACAAAAAAATGTAATGAAACAGGAGTATAACACTTTCTTTGCAGTAAAGAGAGAGTAGAGAAAGACATACCAAATATGAAGAAGTCCAAGCTTTTATTTGGTAAATATTCATAAACTAACATCCTTTCTTCTTTTTCAAAGCAACAACCGAGCAGCCTCACTAGATTTCTGTGTTGAAGTTTAACTAACAATGTAACTTCATTTTTAAACTCTTCTGTCCCTTGACCTGAATGTTCAGACAATCTTTTCACTGCTATCTCTTGTCCATTGGCTAGGCAGCCCTGAAATGTTTATAACTCTTCAACCCCATTTCACTCTTTTTTTTCCATCATTTTCCTACAATTTCTATTCAAGGAAAAACTAAAGACATAAAAGACACTTCTCACAACAGCTGCTCATGCATGATGGTGTTTGAGTTACCTTGTAGACAGAACCAAATCCACCTTGCCCAACCTTGTTCTCATCACCAAAATTTCTTGTGGCTTCCATTATCACTTTAAGGCTGAAAAATGGAAGATTTCTAGGCGTGCTGCTTTGGATACCGTTGTCATGTCCAGGGGAAAGTTGGTTTAAATGATGCATCACTTTATCTGAAATTATAAATGCCTTGAGATAAGACTTGAAGCAAAGGTGCGCAGAAGAATTTTGTGAATGGAGTGAACAGATATATAATACATGATATATCAGTATTACTTATTAAAGAATAAAAATGTTTTGTTTCTCATTTTGTATACTAGAACTTATTTTTATTATGTTTTTTTCTTTAATTTGTAAGTGTACATTTACTTTCCTAGACGTGTAGTTGTAGTTTTGATTAAAATTAGACTTCAATTCAAAATTCAATCAAGCTCAATAAAAGTGCCAATGAAAGAAAGAGGAAAGAAGAGTTTCAGAAAGCACATTGAAAACATAGTGTTTGAAGGAGAATGAAAACCACAGTCAAGTATGGAATGTCTAACATTTAAATTTAAATTTTCCTCTTAATTTCCATTTGAATTTCAGCATCAACATGATTATATATAGTCATGTTGCCTCTTATAAAAATACTTTAGACTGAATAAGAAACTCAGATTTTTTAAGACATTTGTTCCTTCACAGAGTGACTTTCTTTCTTGTAAGTCTTATATTAAAATCCCTAGAATTCAACTAGTGATTCCCTCTTGCACTTATCCTTAGTTTCATCCCAAGTGGGTGTTCTCCATTTCTATTTCTTATCCATGCTTTCTATTTCTTATCCTTAGTTTCATCCCAAGTGCATGACTTGTAATTGTTTTTTAAATTTCATACCATTACTATGCCATTTTATGTTCATATTGCTTTCTTTATTCATGATATGCTCTTATTTTAATTCTTGTTCATATCATATGTTGTTGACATGTGTTATTATTTTAATTACTATTCCTATGTTGTTGACATGCACTTATTTTAATTCTTGTTAATAAGTTATTTGAATTTACAAATTAAAGTCCACTATGAATCCTTCTCGTTTTTAAATAATAATTATAAAGAGCAGGGCATAAACCTTTGCTTTTCTTCTTCCACAGAAAATACAGAGCGAAGAGGATAATGATACTTGCTACTGCAGAAGCAGTCACAATTACAGCAATCCTCGTTTTACCGCGTAATCCTTTTGTCTTTTTGTTATAATTTGCTGACAAGAAGAAACATTTCAGATAGATTGAAGCAGAATCTTAAAATATATGTGTGGTGTTAAATTCATACAGAGAAAATAGTGGTAGGAAGTACCTAGTTCTTCTGCATCAACACGGACATATAAATCTTGACCTTGATCACTCAGTTTTTGTATGTCTGTTAAATTTCCATGCCATGCCAAACACCCACTTCCACCATTCCTCACATCAAGAACTGCATAAGCAGTGCAAGAGCAGTTTCTCAAGCAATCCTTCTCACAGTCATCCAAACTCCAACCCTCTTTAGCAGTTGCCTCAGAGGTATCAGGGAGCTTTAAGCCTTCAATTTTCACAAACCCTTCTCCATTCCCACAAACGGATACACCTTTCTTCCTCACACACCCTTCTGACCCATCTCTGTTATCGTACCACTCGTGCGGGGATTTGGGTTCAAACCCAGGTAGACAAGAACACCGAAATTCCTCAAAGTTCAAAGGGTCACAATTACCGTTTGATCCACAGGTTCCATAGTTATCACATTGGTTTATTGGCACAGACCAGTACCTGTTCCACTGATTCTTTTGGTTATCCCAAGTGAATACGTTAAAGAAACCTGATTGCTGAACCACCACCCAAGTGATCAAGGACTTATCACGCGGGTTAAACGAGAGTGCTACGAGGTTTTCTTCTTCAGTAAAAGAAACATTAAAAGTAAGCAAATCTCTTTTCATGTTGGGTACACCCATAAATAACTCACCGTTCCATGACCCACCTCGCCACAGGGGAAGGTTCTGGTGATACAAGAACAACTGTGCCTTCCCAGTGCTGCTCAATTCCAATGTGTAAGAACCCGTTCCGGGGTCATCATCTGTCTTCCAAGATTGGAGGATCCAACTCTGGTTAGCTCTTCTGTCGAAACCAATTCTTAGATATGGAATCAAGGTGTCTGTGGGATGATCAAAGCTTTGCCAGATGAGAGTTTTGGTGTCGTTAAGAATCAGAACAAGGTTTGCTAGGTCTGAGAGTTGAGCTATGACGTTAGTGGCAGTGCTATTTGATTGTGGGAGTGAAACACTGGTAGACCAAATGGGACTAGTGCTATAGTTGTGGTGGAGGACTAGGTTTCCATCTGGGTTGATTGAGAGAACCCCAGAGGTGTCATTGATGGGAGTGTCTCTGTTTGCAACCCAAACAACAGTTTGTTCTTTCACATTGTTGAACCATATTCCCACATAGCGGGATTTGGATTTTCCTGGACTGAAAAATCCAAGAGCAAAGGTTTTGCCTTTGGAAACAAGAAGCTCGCCATCTCTGATGGCTTTGTCAGCAGATATGGTATCAGAACAAGAACAAAAATGGAAGGTGAAGAGTAGAATGAACGAGCTTAGCATACATATTTTATGCTTATGGGTTTGGTTCATCGCAAAACTCGGAGTGTTTTTAGGTTAGTGCATAGTGTTACCCTGTTAATTTCGTTTCATACCACCTCCTGCATTATATTTATTATATGAAAAGGAAACATGGTTGGCACCAAAATTTGAATTTATGTTGTTAAATATTTTCTATAGGTATTAATTATTTTGTGTTAGATCCAAGTTCAAAGCGAGCTTGGTTTAATTTTAATTGTGTTTGAACGACTAAGTTTAAAATATATCTTTTTATAAATTAGATTATGTCATATGTAAAATGTCTACTTTTTATAACCAGACCTAAGTTGAACTTTGTTTAATATGAGTTTTATTTTACAAACGTAAAAGTTGTCTTTATGTTGTTTAATCTGATAAGTATTTGCTTGCAAGCAATTATACATTATTTGATAAGTTTTTTATTCGACATACAATAGTATAGTATATGTCAAACCTAATAAACTTTTATTTAATGCTGGCAAGGAATGTATGCTTCTTTGTTTATTTTTATTTTTTGGATCTCGCAATATTTTATCATCAATAATTTTTTTATAAAATATGTTGAAAGATATTCAATACAGACAACTTTTTTGGAAAATGTGAGATATGAGTATTGGAGAGTTAGCCACCTGTACAAGATCATGCATCTTAGTAAAAAATGGAAAAGAGCTACCTATTTATGCTAATAAAAATTGGAAAATGATATTTTAAAATCAATATGACATCATTTTGATATTGTACACGTGTTAAAATGTGGTTGAATGATTTTAAATTAAAAATAAACTTTTGGTTTTTTTCTTTCAAATATGTCTTTGCTTTACTTTTTTTAATTTGAAATCATCCAATCACATTTTGACACGTATACAGTGTCAAAAATTGGTGTTAAAGTATCATTTTCCATAAAAATTTGTTGTGTTTAAGAGAGATACTGTCAAATAATTCACGCACATTTAATGCTTATTCGAGAACATTGAATGCATACTGTAGTTTCAAAGCTTTTGCACAAAAAGAATTAGTAGAAGAAGAGTCACACAACAACTCCAAAGTTTTTGCCATGGATCTTTCCATCTTAAACTTTGTCTATAGAAGCTTTCTATAAAAAGGATTACTGATGAAACTTTTGTAATAAGACATGCATAAGCTGATTTTTTTTAGCAATCTTTGTAGTTGTAAAGAAGTGTTCACATTTTCTACAAGAATATGTTTTATCTTATTTACTCTAACACATTATCTTATTTTTAGTAAATAATATTGTGATTCTTTAAATCATTTTTTTTCTAAAATCTTATTTTATATGAGTGAATATATTTTAAATAATATTTGATCTTACTCATGTTGTGTTTCAAACAATATTTTATCTTAGTCAAAATAATTGTATTGCAAACTATATTATATATATGTTTGAAGCCATGTAGAGAAATCGTCCTTAAATGTATTTGGAAAAAGTTCTTTTAATAATATTTTTTTAACAACGTATACGTGACAGCTTGGTATTAGTCCGTTTTAAATATTTTTTTAATCATAAATTTAAATAGATCAATAAAATAATAACACATATCTTATTGTCAAAAAATTGTTAAAAGAAATTGTCAAAATATCAGGATCCAATATATGTAGCTCTTATAAATAATGAGTGTGGATGACTTGGCTTATGTCTTATGACCTATAAATTAAATTTGACAAAAATATTTCATAAAAAACAATTTCTCTTGAATTGTGTACTATATAAATTCATCCAACTCTACTTGGTTGGCAATTTATTCTTATTATTCGCAATCATTAGACAATGAATGTAAAGACTTGTAATTTAGTCACCATTTAGAGAGGACACATGGCAAGGTATGAGAGGATGAACCATTTAAAAAAATAAAATAAAATAAAATAAAAAAATAAATTTAACTTAAGTTTATATGAAGAAGAAATCAGATTTTTGGTTACCTTCTTCTTACCTGAAAGCTATCACCTCCTCTCCAAGCTTTTCATTCTCCATTTCATTTTCTTCCAAATTTTCAAAAAAAATTGAACCGTTTAATTCATCTCTTGTAGATACCTGAATCATCTTGGTCCCAAGGTTTCCAATTTCACCGATTCCTTTTGCTGTCAAAGAGGGTAAGTTGTTCTTCTCTCTTTTTCTTCATTTTGAATCTTAGGACATGCAATCTAGTGATTGCATGTGTGTTTGATTCCCTCAATTCCATTCCCTTTTAATTTCAACTGTGCAACTGTTTTGATCACCGTAATTGTGAATCCATAGGGTTGGGGTAAATTCTGGAATTTTGTGGGAAACATAGAGGAAGTTTGGAACTATGCTGTGCTAAATTTCCAGGTAAGGGAAGTTAGGTTTAATTTTGTAATTGTAATAGTAGTTGTTTGTCTTAGTCTTATGCAAGGTTATGAGATTGATGCATGCAGAAAATATATGAAAATGGGGTTAATGTTTGAACTATATGCCTAAGTGTATATGCTGAACTTCTTGTTTTATGATATATCCTTGGTATAAATTGATCTGTGATTAATCATGAATTGTTTGACTATGTGGAGGATGTGAATTTCATTTTAAAAGGGTGAGTAATCAGTTTCTGTAAATGTTCAATAAAGAGCTAAGTTAGTTTTCAACGTTTGAGTTAAAACTACGGAACTTGGGTAGTGAGATTTTATTTTAGAAGCTCAGGTCTGAAATGAGTGTTTGGTACATTTTACTTAAGTCACTTGTGACTTATAGGCAGTGCAGGAATGGTCTAAAATAATGTCTAGATAGTAGAATTAAAATTTGGCTCCTAAGTTCCCCATAATAGAATGATTGAACCTCAAATCTCTGCAAAGTACTTAGGATTTAGTGTTATGAACCTGTGTGAACCATCAAACAAGTCCAAAATCATCCCTAACTCGTGTTAGAAGTGTCCCAAGTTCAAAATATGGCCTAGATCAAAATATGAGTATGTGAGTTGTCATAATTCTGCAGAATTTAGTTCTGCAGAATCCAATCTCGCCCAAGCTAGATTTTCTCGCCTAAGCTAAAAGCACAGGCAAAGAACCCTGTCAATTTCGCCCAAGCTAGATTTTTCTCGCCTAAGCTAAAAGCACAAGCAGAGAGCCCTGTCAATCTCGCCCAAGCTAGATTTTCTCGCCTAAGCTAAAAGCACAGGCAGAGAGCCCTGTCAATTTCGCCCAAGCTAGATTTTTCTCGCCTAAGCTAAAAGCACAGGCAGAGAGTCCTGTCAATTTCGCCCAAGCTAGATTTTTCTCGCCTAAGCTAAAAGCACAGGCAGAGAGCCCTGTCAATTTCGCCCAAGCTAGATTTTCTTGCCTAAGCTAAAAGCACAGGCAGATAGTCCTGTAGCGAATCCTTGTACCCTGTTTTGATATTTTTCATTCTTTTCTTGATCTATGCAGTGTGTATGATTGGTAACTAACCTTGTATGATTAATCTTAGTATGTTATGAATTAAATAAGTAAAGATTGTTCAAAATCAAATTAAGTTAACATTAACATGTCTAAAACTTAAGAAATCAAAGTAAGTAAAGTTTGGTATGGTTTGAGAAATGATTCAAAAGAGTTAAGTACATCTCTTGGTGAGATATAAGTTAAGTTTCTGGAATGAATATAGGAAGCTCAATCTTGGGTGTCTCCATTTTATATGGGCCAAGAATGAGTGATTCAAATTAAGTTATGAAAATGGATATAGGAAGCTCAATCTTGGGTGTCTCCATTTTATATGGGCCAAGATGAGTGATATCATGTTAAGTACTGGAATGAATATAGGTAGCTCAGTCTTGGGGGTTGTCCTTAAAGCTCTAATGACTATTCAATCTCACTTAGAGAAGATTAGTTCATGTGGTGAAGAGCAGTAGGGGGTCCTAGTCTTGGTTGTCTCCATTGTATATGGGCCAAGGTGAGTGATAACGGACTAACCTTGTGTGTGGTAGGGTGAAACCCATTGGCAATGGCTTTGCAAAGCAGTAGAGGCCACTACAAGTGCATGACCTGCCATAGCTCAATATTCATTCCGGGTCCGGACGAGTCTAAAACTAACACCACCTAATAAAACCACAACTTATAATTTACTAAAACTGTTCCTCTGTGATTGTAATTGCTTGTATGTCTATTTTGCTATGTTTAACTGTCATTGACTTGTTTTCAATTGAATTCTAGCTTACCCTTGCATGTGTGTTGTTTGTTTTTGTTTGTGTTTGTTTTCTTTTGCAATGATCATCCTATTTGGATGTGAGCAAAGATTTCAGAGGCCCCTCTGGAGCAGGTCTTAGACGTAGCTGATGTTGTTGAAGTCCCTTTTCTTTTATTTCATTTTGAAAGACTCTATGTTATAAGTAGAGCTTTATTCCTTCTCTTGTATTTTGGATGACTGTACTGTATATACATTTCATCTGAATTTTTACTCCTAACTGCTTTACATTATTATAACATGTTGCATCCACTTGATACGTCTTAGGCGTATTTTTGAGGTGTTACATTTGTGGTATCAGAGCAGTTTTTATCCTTAGAGAGCCTGTAGGTTATGTGCATCCCTTGCTTATGCTTGTGTACTCTTAAATGTATAGAAGCTTTCATTCTAACTTCTTTGAGTAAGACTAATTGTTTTACTCTCTTATCTTAAACATAATATGGCGCAATGTTTGTCCTTAGGATGACCTGTGTGTTGCAGGTTTATAGTGTCTTCTCTGTGAAGAGTTGAGTCTAAATGGTATGGTTTACCATTTATTCCAAGTCTAGATAATAAAATTTTGTGTCTAACTGGAAGTTTTGAGAACAGAAAATGTCTCTATAGAAGGAATGAGGATGCACACTCATGAATTTTACCAGAGATGATTTTCCTTTCTTAATTCTGAAGGTTTGGGGTAAGAAAGGGTTAGAGTTCCAATGTTGTTTCTGATATAAATTTCTGCCTTGTTCTTGCCTTTGTTGTAGTGTATTATGCTCTACGGTAGTAGAGGAATGCAGATTCAAGGACAACTTGACCTGTATATCTTTTTTTAGAATTGGTTTAAGCCTTTGAAACAAATTCTTGCCTCGAAGATAAGGAGTTAGAAGACCAAAGTTTATGTTTTAAGGGATGGGTGGAGATATTGGAAATTAGAAGTAATTTAGTAAGCAATGGAGCGACAATAGTTGAAGCTGGAAACATGGTTCGGGGTATCGTCAATGTTTGAAATTTAAATGGGAAAGTGGTGGATAGTTACAATATAATTTGCTAAGAGAGGGTGCCAAGAATGATTAGAGGATCCAGATTGATTGAGATGTCCCGAGTTATGAGGTTGTATGTTGTAGCAAAGTCAATTTTCATCGGGTGTGGTTTTGCGGTGATGTTTAGGGGTCGACTGAGTTTGATCAAGGTAGAAGTGAATGTTGAATGATGAGTTACAAAAGGCAATGAATTGGTAAGTTCATATAAGGTCAGAGGATTAGTGTGTTAGCTAAGAGTATTTTGAGGTTTGAAGGATTAAGAATAGAGTTGGTATTTTTAAATTTCTGAGTTTGAGAGGGCAATTCTTGAAGAAGAAAGTTTTAAGTTAATCTGGTCGGGATGAGTGCATGAAAACTTATAAGAGATGCAGTGTTTGCGAAGTTAAGCAAAAGAGGGCTAAATTTGAAGTTTATGTGAAGAGAATTACTTGATGAGGAAGGAAAGCGACAGTGGTGCATTAAGTGTAGTTGAGAAAAAGATGGGAAACTTCATGTTTCAAGAAGAAAAGTCAAGGGTAATACATCATTTGTAGGTCAAGTTAGAAAGTGAAGACAAGGGTTTGTTATAATCAAAAGAGGTTAACTTGGTTATGTAAAGAGAAAGGATTGTGAAATTTGGAAGCTATAACAAGAATAAGTGGAGAATTGAAGACAAGGTGTAAGAGTTTTGATTTGTGTTCTGAAGCAGGTACTAGGATTTCCACATTGGATTGGTGAGGTTCACTATTAACCAATGTTAATAGTTCATAATGGGATAATTCCTGTTAAGTGTAAGGTATGCTAGTGGTAGGTGGCAGATTGGTTAAAACATAGTTTGGACTCAGTGTTATCATAGGGAGAACTGCAAGGTTGAAGAATCTCAGAAAAGAAATGGAGGATAGGTTGGGATGACCTAGTATGAGCTTTAGCAATCAAGAGCGATTTCAAGCATGGGCGTTTTGTGGAGTAGAAAACATGGTGGAAGAAATGGATTGAAAAAGTTATTTTGCAAGAGAAGAGTTATCAGGGTTTTGCAAGGTAATGGATGTTTTAAAGAAAGTTTTCAATGGTGATCATTTTGGATTGTAGTTGGCATGAAGGAAGTGTTCTTTAGTAATCTAGTTAGCAATGGAGTTTGGAGATCAGAGTAGCGCAGCGGATGTTAATGGGCTTACTCTTATCAGTACCAAGTGTAGGTGAAGCGTCTTCAAGGTCAGTTGGTGGTTATGTGAGATGAGTTTCTTTATAACAACCGAGATGTTGTTATCTGAGGCATTAGTTGTGAGTGCTTGGTGATCTTCAAGAGTCAGAAGTGAGTTTAAGTATGAAGAAGATGTGTATGAAGCATAGAAGACAAGTGAGACTTCAGTTTCAAGTTGCAGGGTCAAAATTTAAAGTGAGGAAGTATTAATGGATTTGGAACAGGAAGAGTGAGTCCATGCACGAAAGATATGATTTAAGCTATAATTTTGAGTTATAGTGGTAATCCATAGGTAAGGAAATGTCAACTGATAGTTTGAACAGAGAGAAGATCCCAGTTCTTGGCTTGATAAGGATTGAGTAAGAGTTGGTTGAAGGATATGAAGTTTGGGATCTTTAGTGAAGTTGTAAAGTGATTTCATTAGTATAGTTGAAATACTATAACTAGTGGGTTTCTCAAAATGGTTGAGAAAGCGTAGTTTGGACAATCATAGTTTGAGATGTATCATTAGTTAGCTTGATACTAATCAAGCTAGTGATCTCAAGTCGAAGAAGTTACAAATCTAGGTGTGGTTACAGGCTAGTGAGTCAAGGATTGCATATGGTTAAGGTCATTAAGCTAAAGAAGTGTAGCTAGAGTTCTTAAATTGGTTTTGTTGTTGTGGTGGAGTAAAGATTTAATTTTGTAACGGGGTAATATAGTAGGAAACTATTCTACTCAAGAGTTAAGATCAGTAAGGCAATGTGAAGTTCTCATATGAGTGTGAGGGTAGGTGATCAAGATCATAAAAGTTAGCAGTTGAAACAGAAGTTGTGGCAATCAAGTCAGGGGTATGATGGTTCTTGGAAGAAACAAGAGGAGGTAAAAGAGTATCAGTCAAGGGTTGAGCTAAAATGAAAATTAGTGGAATTTTAGAAGAGATTTACAAGAAGGAGAGGAAGATAGACGAGGGGTTGGCGGAGTGACAGACCCAATGGGATTGGTTATATGAAGGAAAGGTTCTTAAAAGGTGAAGTTAATCCAAGAAAGAATGAGAGCTTCTCTGAGTCGGCGGAAGTCATATACAGATAAGAGACGACGCCCTTTAGAGTTGGAGGCAGGTGATAATGTTTTCTTGCGTGTGACTCCTACTACAGGTGTAGGAAGATCCATCCGTGCCAAGAAACTATCTCCTAGATATCTTGGACCTTATCAGATCACCAGACGCATCGGGCCAGTCGCATATGAAATAGCTATGCCTCCTCAACTAGCTAATCTCCATCCAGTGTTTCATGTGTCGCAGCTTCGGAAGTATATAGCCAACCCTTCTCATGTGATTGAAGCTGATAATGTGCAAGTCAGAGAAGATCTTTCTATGGATGTGCAACGAATCAGAATTGAGGAGACTTGCAACAAACAACTGAGGAAGAAAACCATCAGGCTTGTCAAGGTTGTATGGGATAGTCGAACAGGAGACTCCACTTGGGAGTTAGAGGATAAGATGAGAGAATCCTATCCTCACTGTTCACTGGTAAGTCTTTAATTTTCGAGGTCGAAAATTATTGTTGTTGGGGAGAATGTAAAGACTTGTAATTTAGTCACCATTTAGAGAGGACACATGGCAAGGTATGAGAGGATGAACCATTTAAAAAAAATAAAATAAAATAAAATAAAATAAAAAAATAAATTTAACTTAAGTTTATATGAAGAAGAAATCAGATTTTTGGTTACCTTCTTCTTACCTGAAAGCTATCACCTCATCTCCAAGCTCTTCATTCTCCATTTCATTTTCTTCCAAATTTTCAAAAAAATTGAACCGTTTAATTCATCTCTTGTAGATACCTGAATCATCATGGTCCCAAGGTTTCCAATTTCACCGGTTCCTTTTGCTGTCAAAGAGGGTAAGTTGTTCTTCTCTCTTTTTCTTCATTTTGAATCTTAGGACATGCAATCTAGTGATTGCATGTGTTTTTTATTCCCTCAATTCCATTCCCTTTTAATTTCAACTGTGCAACAGTTTTGATCACTGTAATTGTGAATCCATAGGGTTGGGGTAAATTCTGGAATTTTGTGGGAAACATAGAGGAAGTTTGGAAATATCCTTTGCTAAATTTCCAGGGAAGGGAAGTTAGGTTTAATTCTGTAATTATAATAGTAGTTGTTTGTCTTAGTCTTATGCAAGGTTATGAGATTGATGCATGCAGAAAATATATGAAAATGGGGTTAATGTTTGAACTGTATGCCTAAGTGTATATGCTGAACTTCTTGTTTTATGATATATCCTTGGTATAAATTGATCTGTGATTAATCATGAATTGTTTGACTATGTGGAGGATGTGAATTTCATTTTAAAAAGGTGAGTAATCAGTTTCTGTAAATGTTCAATAAAGAGCTAAGTTAGTTTTCAACGTTTAAGTTAAAACTAGGGAACTTGGGTAGTGAGATTTTATTTTAGAAGCTCAGGTCTGAAATGAGTGTTTGGTACATTTTAGTTAAGTCACTTGTGACTTATAGGGAGTGCAGGAATGGTCTAAAATAGTGTCTAGATAGTAAAATTAAAATTTGGCTCCTAAGTTCCCCATAATAGAATGATTGAACCTCAAATCTCTGCATAGTACTTAGGATTTAGTGTTAGGAACCTGTGTGAACCATCAAACAAGTCTAAAATCATCCCTAGCTCGTGTTAGAAGTGTCTCAAGTTCAAAATATGGCCTAGATCAAAATATGAGTATGTGAGTTGTCATAATTCTGCAGAATTTAATTCTGCAGAATCCAATCTCGCCCAAGCTAGATTTTCTCGCCTAAGCTAAAAGCACAGGCAGAGAGCCCTGTCAATTTCGCCCAAGCTAGATTTTTCTCCCCTAAGCTAAAAGCACAGGCAGAGAGCCCTGTCAATTTTGCCCAAGCTAGATTTTTCTCGCCTAAGCTAAAAGCACAGGCAGAGAGCCCTGTCAATTTCGCCCAAGCTAGATTTTTCTCGCCTAAGCTAAAAGCACAGGCAGAGAGCCCTGTCAATTTCGCCCAAGCTAGATTTTCTCGCCTAAGCTAAAAGCACAGGCAGATAGTCCTGTAGCGAATCCTTGTACCCTGTTTTGATATTTTTCATTTTTTTTCTTGATCTATGCAGTGTGTATGATTGGTAACTAACCTTGTATGAGTAATCTTAGTATGTTATGAATTAAATAAGTAAAGATTGTTCAAAATCAAATTAAGTTAACATTAACATGTCTAAAACTTAAGAAATCAAAGTAAGTAAAGTTTGGTATGGTTTGAGAAATGATTCAAAAGAGTTAAGTACATCTCTTGGTGAGATATAAGTTAAGTTTCTGGAATGAATATAGGAAGCTCAATCTTGGGTGTCTCCATTTTATATGGGCCAAGAATGAGTGATTCAAATTAAGTTATGAAAATGGATATAGGAAGCTCAATCTTGGGTGTCTCCATTTTATATGGGCCAAGATGAGTGATATCATGTTAAGTACTGGAATGAATATAGGTAGCTCAGTCTTGGGGGTTGCCCTTAAAGCTCTAATGACTATTCAATCTCACTTAGAGAAGATTAGTTCATGTGGTGAAGAGCAGTAGGGGGTCCTAGTCTTGGTTGTCTCCATTGTATATGGGCCAAGGTGAGTGATAACGGACTAACCTTGTGTGTGGTAGGGTGAAACCCATTGGCAATGGCTTTGCAAAGCAGTAGAGGCCACTACAAGTGCATGACCTGCCATAGCTCAATATTCATTCCGGGTCCGGACGAGTCTAAAACTAACACCACCTAATAAAACCACAACTTATAATTTACTAAAACTGTTCCTCTGTGATTGTAATTGCTTGTATGTCTATTTTGCTATGTTTAACTGTCATTGACTTGTTTTCAATTGAATTCTAGCTTACCCTTGCATGTGTGTTGTTTGTTTTTGTTTGTGTTTGTTTTCTTTTGCAATGATCATCCTATTTGGATGTGAGCAAAGATTTCAGAGGCCCCTCTGGAGCAGGTCTTAGACGTAGTTGATGCTGTTGAAGTCCCTTTTCTTTTATTTCATTTTGAAAGACTCTATGCTATAAGTAGAGCTTTATTCCTTCTCTTGTATTTTGGATGACTGTACTGTATATACATTTCATCTGAATTTTTACTCCTAACTGTTTTACATTATTATAACATGTTACATCCACTTGATACGTCTTAGGCGTATTTTTCGGGTGTTACAATGAACACTCCAATCAATTTATATAACTAGTTGACATCCACTATTTTGTCATAACTTAAAAATTTTCTTTTTTTTTTTCGGATAATTACAATACCCTTAAAAACTGGTTTGTTAAGTAAAAAAAATGGTTTTAACAACACGTAACTACTGCACAAACCTACTGTTGACGACATACTGATCATTAATAAACATGTAAATTTTGAACTGTAAAGAATAAAATATAGGTGCAACTAAATTATGTAAGCCCGTGTTATTTTTAATTTAAAAATTCATATCAAGCTTATATAAAACATCTCAACACATTATTAGTCCTTTGACCAATGGCTTTTATATATATATATATATATATATAATTAAATGTGAAGGTCAAAAGAGTGGGGCTTTAGTTTTATTTGCATTAATTTAGCCGCCTACACAGTAATTCGAATTTTATTTTGTGAAAATCAAAAGTCTAATCATGTGTTCAATAATATTTGTATAAGCTTGATGTTGATTTTAAAATTAAAAATATTAAAAGAAACATCATCATTGTCAAAATTAAAACACCCTAAAATGATTAAATTTTATAAACGAGTATGGATAGTTTGTATGTTATTTATACATTACTACAATTTCGATGCAAAAATATATGTTCCGATTGTGAATAATATATTTTTATACTGGGATACGCTTTAAGAAAAGAATAAATTCTTAATTATTGTATCAGTTGAAAAAGTATAGTTCATAAATTTTATCGTGCAATTTTACATGGGGAAACGTAGGAATGGTAAATTTAAATAGCTTTTAGAATATATGTTATGTCATTAAAACATTATAAGAATTTTTATATTATTAATAAACGAAAATCTTTGTATAAATTATCCAAATTTTCTGTAGTAAGTTAATCCCACCAAATTTTTTATTAATATAATTGTTTACACACAGCAACAGCTTAATGCTGAAGATAGAAAATAATATATGTCAATTGTAATAATTTTTTAAAAAATATATATTAAGAATGTCAATTGTAATAAATTTTTTGAATTTGTATTCAATTCTATGAAAAACGAAATTACATTTAGCGAAGTAAAAAGAATGTTTTTTAGACTACGTTTTCTAATAAATAAAATATAAACTAAATAGTGTAAATCTTTTTTATTACATATTATCAACTAAGTAGATAAGCTGATGACAAATAGAGTTTTATAAGAAAACTCTTAAAAAACATATAATAATTACCTTTTATTGATTGAATTTGCACTTATAATGATTATTCATTAACTCTTACATTTTTAACAAAGTTTATTTAATTTTTATGTTTGTTCCAAAGTATTCATAATTTTATTAATAACTGATCTAAGTTGATGAGATATGATAAATTATTTATAATAATATTTCTGCCTACACCGACATTCTTTTCCTTTTCCTATGAAGATGTTATTTCGAAAAAAATGGAATTCATTTTCTTAATGTAATAAATATCACGCCCCATTTAATACCCTCCTTAGTGGAGTACAGCTGTCAGCCGTCCGTCCTCACACATGTCAGACGTCCGTTCTCATACATGTCAGCCGTCCGTTCTCCCCTGGTGAGTGGGAGACAAACTCTGCCAAGCTTTTAATTCCCGTCCTTCGTAATCCGTGCAGCAGCAGCAGAGCAAGGAAACCCTGATAGTGGAAACCAGGTGGCACCCTGGGAGTGGACCGGACGTTTTAGTGGAAAACATGTGGCAGCCAAAGAATGGACGACCGTCCGGTTTGGAGGCCATATTTAAGGTAGGATTTCCAAATCTTTACCAATTTCTGCATGCAATCTTCTTCTTCTTCCTCAAACCTAAATTTCTGAAACCTGGTTTCTCCTCCTTCTCTCTAAACTTCCAAACTTCTCTCTAGAATTCCGACCACCCTTTCATCTCCGATCATCAACCTCATTTCAGATTAAATACTCCTGGTGTCAAGATCTTTCATCTTCACCGATCAGCTTTTCAATCGGAGCACTTTGGACGTTCGGTCAATATTAAAGAAGAATCTTAAGAGTTTAGTTGGAATAGAGGTAAGGGAAGCTTATAAAATTTAATTTGGATTTTCTGAATGTTGTGAATGTATGTTTGATTAATGCATGTTTGATATATGAAGTATATGGTTTGAATTTTATGAATGGAATCTGATATGTTGAAGTATGAGTTGTATGATAATTATAAACTTAAAAAAAATGTAAATCCGAGACCGAAGGTCATTAGGACCGTTCGGTTTTCCCCTAACGATCGTTTTTGGTATTGTTGTATCGAAACCCTAATGATTTGCTCATTTAGTCGTAATAATCTATCTAGTACAGAACGCTCGGTCTTATACTGAGTGTTCGGCTTTAACGTATTCGGTCATAGACTGATTACCTAGCATCATATTGAATATGTTTATTATAGTAGCGTTCGTTTCCTTTGAACGTTCGTTTTTATATTGATAATGTTTCTTTGAAAGTACTTAGTCATAAACTGAGGACTTGGTTTCATATTAATTACCTTTATTGTACGTAACGTCCGGTCTTATACTGAACGTTCGGTCTTGAAGTGCTTAGTCATACACTAAGTATTCAGCCTTATATTAATTATTTGGAATGTTCAGTCATACACTGAGCGTTCGGTTATACGAGTGTTCGGTATTAGACTGACGCTTAAATTTGTGAAATATTCAGTTTTGTATTACTATTATTATTCACCTTAAGAACGTTCGGTCAGCCACCAACGTTCGGTCATATAAGTGGTCAGTATTAGATTGACACTTAACTTATGAAGTGTTCGACTTCACATTGTTATTATTATTCATCCAGTGGACGTCCGGTCAGGTATTAGCACTCGGTCATAGATCTGGTGCTCGGTCTTATGAAATGTTTAAGTCAGAAACTATTCGGTATTGAGTATCTGGTATTTTCTCAACACTCTAACTAATTGGAAGTAAAAACAAACTTTGTTTGAAGTTGATTAAGTAAGAGAATTCCACGGGCGGAATGTCTCATGAACTCGGCATTGATTGGTAAAGTATGAATGTGGGAATGACTCCAGGCGTTGTCCTTGATCCTGATATTCCGTGAGGACACTTTCTCAAGTAGAGAGAGGTCGCTCATACGTGGGAATGGCAGGAGGTCCGCGGTTATAAGAGTAAATAACCGTTTGAGGGCTAACCTCGGGTGGCAGCTGGGGAAGCAGTTACTACACCACCCGGGTGCTAGGGACATCCGAGCTACATGTTCATACAGTCCGGACGGTGTCTTTCGGTCGGTTTTGAGTTTATTAATGAAATGTTATATGATTGAATTGTTTGCATTGTATGTTTACTTGTATGATGATTTGATAAATTAAATTTACATAAGCTTACCCTTATCTGTTTTGCCTTGTATGTGTTGTCGTTCGGTATCCGACCGTTCGGCTATTCTCTTCATTTGCAATGATCATCCTCTTGGATGTGAGCAGAGAATACCTTGGAAGCTGCTTTGGATGAAACTCTGGAGGACGCTGTGCAAGCCGAGGAATCAGTGGAAGCAGTGCCCGAGCGTTTTGCAGGACCGTCCGGTCCTTAGTTTAGGCGTTTCTTTGTCTTTGTAATTTTGTAAATGTCTTGTACTCGAACCTTTTAATTTTGGCCTTTCGGCCATTACTTTGTATTCTAGACCGTTCGGTCTCTTTTGTAAACGTTTTATATATTTAATCGTTCGGTTTTTAATTTTCAGTATTTTCGTTCAGTTTTGCTTATTCACTACTTTTCTCAATTATTATTTTTGTTAACTCCTAAAATAAATTATGGCTTTGGTTGTATTTATTGGGATGTTACATTAATGGTATCAGAGCAGTTTTATCCTTAGAGTACCTGTAGGTTATGAATACACTAGGCTTGTGCTGTGTACTCAACCGTTTAGATAGGTTTCATTCTAATCTTTTCCAATACGCTTATGGATCGTTCGTTCTGTTCAAAATAGAGGATGACTCCAAGACCTCCCCCTCAGCCTACCGATCAGGAGGCTACTAGCAACAACAATTTGTTGGAATCAGTCATAGCGGCTCTCCAAGAACAAAACGCCATTCTGATACAACAGAACATTATTGCTTTACAAAGCTTGGAAGCTGCCAGGGTATTGGCCGAGAACACCCAGGGAAAAATGATGAAAGCCGATCGACAGAGAAGACAACAACAGCCGAACGCCAGAAGACCAGTTTTCTCCAAAAGAGGTAACGGTCCCAGAAGAGCTCCATACCCTAAGTCTTCATTTTCGTCGAGATCCAGTTCCTCTTCACAACCATCCGCGTATTCCGGTCGGTCAGGGCAGAAAAACTCGGTCTCGTGTTTCAACTGTGGAGGACCACATTACCGATCGGCGTGCCCTCAACTAAGGAGACCCAATTATTGCACTCTGTGTGGAGGGAGTGGACACTTAGAGAGGGACTGCAACAGGGTTGGCCGAACGTTTTCAAGGCTACCAAACGCTGGAAGGATTCCTCAAAGAAGTGATGAATGGACATCCACCAATGGTCAAATGTATGCGTTAACGGGAGTTCAAGAAACTACTTCAGGTAAACACTGTTTGCTTATCCTTCGAAAACTTAGAGATAATTTGGGAGTGGATTAGTTAGCTACCAACCACTTTATGGTCGATTGAGGAAAGAAGAAAATCATTCTTCCAAATCAAAGAAAAGAAGTTGTCGTTACGTTCGGTCAAGACCAAGAAGGTATCATTAAAGAAGCTTTAGGAATTGTTCGGTCGTACAAAAATCTTTCATGATCGAACGTCTTTTATTAGATACCGTTCGGTCATGTTAACTCAGTGTCGTCTCTACCCAAGAGGTATCAGCTTCAATGTACTCGAAGGTATTTGATATCTTCTCTGGACCGTTTCTAATTTTATAATTTTCCTTAATAACCGAACGCCCTTTTCTTGATTAATGTTAGGTTATTTTCTGTCAAGCTTTTATTATAACCTGAATATTATGAATTCGGCCTTTAGCTGAAGTCATCGTTCTAAGTTATACGGTGCCTTGCTTCTAAAAAGAGTCTGTAATTAGTTCTGCTCAGGAGATGACAACTTCTTCTCTACTATATTCCATTATTTCTCTTTCCTTTCCATTGACGCAATGTCGTTCGGTTTTGAATTATAAACGTAAATTTCCTTCGGTTATTTCTTCCATTAGGTCATTACCGTTCATTTTCTTCTAATAATAAGTAGCGTCGTACGGGTTCATCCTTAAAGGGTCAATAACATTTGGTTTCTTATCAAACAGTGCAACCTTAGCATTTTTCCTGAATAGGACTCTCAATCGGGAAAAAGGGACAACTTTGATGACTTCTGGTCTAATTCTGTCTTGGTCCGTTCGAAAAATCGTGCCACTTGATCGTTACCCCAATCGTTTCGTATTTTTCTATATTTTCACCCTCTATCTTTCGGTCATTGATTTTACCTATCTGATGCTGATCTCTGGCTGAATATTTTTCAATTGCTACCGTTCGGTCATTACCAGCAAACTCTCATTTTAACCCAATTCCACTCATTCGGTCTTTGACTGTATTTAGTAATAATTTCTATAGTATCCTTACTATTCAATGATAGCCTAATAGATTTATTTATATGAATATTTAGAAAAAGGACGACTAGGTTTTCTTCTTCTTTGTCTCAAATATAAATGCACCGGAACCTACGGGATTGATGGAAGCAATAATCACGACCATGCAACAACAAAACGCCTTCTCCCTACAACAGTTGGAAGTCGATCGGTAGTCAACTGAGGCTGCTCGGTTCAACAGAGAGTACTCGGGAGCAGTATATGAAATTAATGTCAAAAGATAGAATTGCGACAAAGTCGACCACTCTTTCGGATAATTTTCAACAAGAAGGGAGCCTAGGGAGTTTTCTACAACATTATCTGGCTAAGTTTAGTGGAAAGTCAACAGGATCAACAACCGAGGGTGGGAGAGCCGAAGGCATCTAAGTGAGTGTTAGTTCTAGAAAGACTCAAATTGCTCGGCCTTCCCATTTATGATCTAAGGGTCAGTCTTCCAGACCTTCAGTACCGCTCGGTATTGTATAATTTAGGTCGTTCGGTATCATATGGTGTATACCGAAACGATAACCAGGGTGAGAAATCGGCAGCTGAGGAGTAAAAAGTTTTGAGAAATCGATCGGTAATAAGTAAGGAAAGAGTGTACTTCTGAAGATGTTCGGTTAAACAGTTATGATGCTATTGGAATTATGGAAGACAGGTTAACCAAGAACACTTGCTTTATGGTCGTCAATTACAGAAGTGGTGCAGAAGCTTGGAGTACTGACTAACAACAGTTCAAGCAAGGGTCGCAAATTAGTTTCTCGGTTATGGAAATTGTGATAGAGCCAGCATGGATAACTGATTGAAAGATTTATCAGCGTAGTCGTTTCCGGACGAACGATCAAATCCCTAATCAATCTTGGAATATTTAATCCTCCTTGATATACTCAATAAATTATCTTTAACATACTTTTCTAAATAGTTGGATCAATATTTTCCTCTATTTCCTTCTTTCTTAACAGACTTTAGAACTCTTATATTAACTACTTACCGTTAGGTAATCCCGTTACCGTTTGATTACATCTTCGGTATATGTTGATTCAATATGTTTAAGCATTTGTTCGTTCCGGTTTTCGATCTCTGAATTTCCAATTCAAAAACTTCAGATTAATTTACTGTTTGGTTACTTATTTCGGAAATTCTAGTTGATCACCTGATTCCTTTAAGAACCGTTCGACAGCGGCCCAATCTTACCGTTCGGTCTGGGTACAACCGATCAATATTTTGAAACACCACTTTAAACGACCCCAAAAGAATTCATCAACTGCCCTAGTATCCGGCCCAAGTCCAAAATACTAAGTTCATAATGTGGTTATCTCATCGTCTCAGCTATACACCAAAGAGATCGTCCGTTGCATGGAGTACCGTCCGGTATAATGTCAGAACGAGACCCCAGATTCACCTCAAAGTCTGGCAAGCGTTGCAACAAGAGATGGGAAGCAAGTTACAGATGAGTTCGGCATATCATCCCCAGACGGACGGCCAGTCTGAGCAAACAATTCATGATCAAGCGACCGCCCGGTAAAGTCACTACCTCGTCAAAGTCATCTGGGATGATTGAAAGAACGATATCACTGGGGAACGAGAAGAAGTCATGAAGGAGTCCTACCCCCACCTATTCTCTTGTAAATTTTAATTTTCGAGGTCGAAAATTTTTTATTTGTTGGGGGGAATGTCACACCCCATTTAATACCCTCCTTAGTGGAGTACAGCTGTCAGCCGTCCGTCCTCACACATGTCAGACGTCCGTTCTCACACATGTCAGTCGTCCGTTCTCCCCTGGTGAGTGGGAGACAAACTCTGCCAAGCTTTTAATTCCCGTCCTTCGTAATCCGTGCAGCAGCAGCAGAGCAAGGAAACCCTGATAGTGGAAACCAGGTGGCACGCTGGGAGTGGACCGGACGTTTTAGTGGAAAACATGTGGCAGCCAAAGAATGGACGACCGTCCGGTTTGGAGGCCATATTTAAGGTAGGATTTCCAAATCTTTACCAATTTCTGCATGCAATCTTCTTCTTCTTCCTCAAACCTAAATTTCTGAAACCTGGTTTCTCCTCCTTCTCTCTAAACTTCCAAACTTCTCTCTAGAATTCCGACCACCCTTTCATCTCCGATCATCAACCTCATTTCAGATTAAATACTCCTGGTGTCAAGATCTTTCATCTTCACCGATCAGCTTTTCAATCGGAGCACTTTGGACGTTCGGTTAATATTAAAGAAGAATCTTAAGAGTTTAGTTGGAATAGAGGTAAGGGAAGCTTATAAAATTTAATTTGGATTTTCTGAATGTTGTGAATGTATGTTTGATTAATGCATGTTTGATATATGAAGTATATGGTTTGAATTTTATGAATGGAATCTGATATGTTGAAGTATGAGTTGTATGATAATTATAAACTTAAAAAAAATGTAAATCCGAGACCGAAGGTCATTAGGACCGTTCGGTTTTCCCCTAACGATCGTTTTTGGTATTGTTGTATCGAAACCCTAATGATTTGCTCATTTAGTCGTAATAATCTATCTAGTACAGAACGCTCGGTCTTATACTGAGTGTTCGGCTTTAACGTATTCGGTCATAGACTGATTACCTAGCATCATATTGAATATGTTTATTATAGTAGCGTTCGTTTCCTTTGAACGTTCGTTTTTATATTGATAATGTTTCTTTGAAAGTACTTAGTCATAAACTGAGGACTTGGTTTCATATTAATTACCTTTATTGTACGTAACGTCCGGTCTTATACTGAACGTTCGGTCTTGAAGTGCTTAGTCATACACTAAGTATTCAGCCTTATATTAATTATTTGGAATGTTCAGTCATACACTGAGCGTTCGGTTATACGAGTGTTCGGTATTAGACTGACGCTTAAATTTGTGAAATATTCAGTTTTGTATTACTATTATTATTCACCTTAAGAACGTTCGGTCAGTCACCAACGTTCGGTCATATAAGTGGTCAGTATTAGATTGACACTTAACTTATGAAGTGTTCGGCTTCACATTGTTATTATTATTCATCCAGTGGACGTCCGGTCAGGTATTAGCACTCGGTCATAGATCTGGTGCTCGGTCTTATGAAATGTTTAAGTCAGAAACTATTCAGTATTGAGTATCTGGTATTTTCTCAACACTCTAACTAATTGGAAGTAAAAACGAACGTTGTTTGAAGTTGATTAAGTAAGAGAATTCCACGGGCGGAATGTCTCATGAACTCGGCATTGATTGGTAAAGTATGAATGTGGGAATGACTCCAGGCGTTGTCCTTGATCCTGATATTCCGTGAGGACGCTTTCTCAAGTAGAGAGAGGTCGCTCATGCGTGGGAATGGCAGGAGGTCCGCGGTTATAAGAGTAAATAACCGTTTGAGGGCTAACCTCGGGTGGCAGCTGGGGAAGCAGTTACTACACCACCCGGGTGCTAGGGACGACCGAGCTACATGTTCATTCAGTCCGGACGGTGTCTTTCGGTCGGTTTTGAGTTTATGAATGAAATGTTATATGATTGAATTGTTTGCATTGTATGTTTACTTGTATGATGATTTGATAAATTAAATTTACATAAGCTTACCCTTATCTGTTTTGCCTTGTATGTGTTGTCGTTCGGTATCCGACCGTTCGGCTATTCTCTTCATTTGCAATGATCATCCTCTTGGATGTGAGCAGAGAATACCTTGGAAGCTGCTTTGGATGAAACTCTGGAGGACGCTGTGCAAGCCGAGGAATCAGTGGAAGCAGTGCCCGAGCGTTTTGCAGGACCGTCCGGTCCTTAGTTTAGGCGTTTCTTTGTCTTTGTAATTTTGTAAATGTCTTGTACTCGAACCTTTTAATTTTGGCCTTTCGGCCATTACTTTGTATTCTAGACCCTTCGGTCTCTTTTGTAAACGTTTTATATATTTAATCGTTCGGTTTTTAATTTTCAGTATTTTCGTTCAGTTTTGCTTATTCACTACTGTTCTCAATTATTATTTTTGTTAACTCCTAAAATAAATTATGGCTTTAGTTGTATTTATTGGGATGTTACAATAAAACCCTTACGAAATATTATGCGTGTTTATTTTTTTTTAAATATTATTATTAAATTATATAAGTAAATTTAAATCATTTTTACAATTTTATTTTAGATTATTTCTATTCTTTTAGATAATTTTTTGTAAATAGTTATTTTAATTTAAAAGAATAGTTAAATTTAATAAAATTAGTTAATTTTGAAAAATAAAATCAGTTAGAAGTAAAATTGATAAAATAACATTAATTAGTTTCATTTAAACTTTGAAAAAGTATAAATTGAAGTCATATTTTTTAAAATTTCAACAATTAAAAATTAAAAGAAAAAGTACCTATTTTGTGGATACAGTTCTGATTTTTAAAATTTAAGGTCAGATTTAATAAGAACAAATATTAAAACTTTATAAAGTAAATAATATATGGAGATCTGAGTAGTAATATAAGAATATATATTATAAATGATATAATGTAATTAAAAGTAAACAAAACAACAATAAAAATGGATTCTAAAATGTTATTCAATTAAATTCATCATATATTTTAACTCCACTAGATTTGAGGTTAAATAGGTTTAAATTTGATTATTGAATTATTTTAAACGAGTTTAAGTGAAGTTGAAGATAAATTGATTCATAATCTAGTAAGTAAAATTGGATAACAAAATTTTTCATTTATCATAAAGTAAATTAGAATTAAACTAATTCACTCTTAACTCAACACGCAATAAGTGTAGAATAGATTGATTCGCTTTTAACAACTTTCATTATATATATATATATATATATATATATATATATATATATATATATATATATATATATATATATATATATATATATATATATATATATATAAAATTGTTAAAAGATCATTTTTTTAATGTATAATTTATTATTATCTTTACTGTTTAAATAATATACTTAAATTTATTTAACTGTATTATTTTATATTTTAAAATTAAAATAATTATCTATAATAATAAAAAAAATAATCAACATAAACATAAATTTATAACATCACATATTTCACTCTTAACAAATATCAAATTACACGTTGGTCTCAATTCAGAATAAATCCGAATGGTATGTATATATTACTTTATAATAATTAAATTTCTAATACTTAATAAATACAATCATCTATTTCTATATTTATAATTTTTTTTAAGTAAATATTAAATTAGTGTAGACCTAATCACGATTCGATATTATCTAAATATGTTTTTATTTTGTTAATAAAAGATTTCAGTCTTTTTACTAGACAGTCATGTCGCTTAACAGACTGTTGGGTTAATTTGGTTGCGCTATGTTTTTAAAGGTGACTGACTAATCATGTGATTAACCGATTGGTATACGTTGACCAATCGACGTTTACAATACAAAGATATATAAATAAATGTACGAAATGAATAAAAGAAATAATGGATAAATTAAGAGAAAAGGAAAAAAAATAAAATATACAAAAAGTTATAAAAATTGAAATTGAAAGTTTCCTGTTACAAAAGTGATATGTTGCAGTTTTTGACGCAGGAGGTTTTCAATACTGAGTTGCTGACGGCGGCTGTCTTCTTGGAAAAGATCGAAACCATCTACAGAAAACAAATTGACCCAGAATAAATAAACTAGAATATTCCTTTTTACCTTCTGAAATTTAAGATAATACTGATTTTCGTTTCTTAAAATTAGAATAATTATTTTAATATCATACAATTAAAAAAAGTGATATTAGCTCTTAAATATGAAATTTAAAAATTAAAATAAATCCTTTAAAAAAATTTGGTTCCAAAATTTTGATACTTTTTTTTTACTTAAATGGTGTATTTTTTACACAAATCACCATAATAAGCATGTTTAAAAAAGAAATTATGAAGTTTGGAATAAGTTGCGGCGAACTAACATGACTTCAACATTCATTTTATAAAAGTTCTCAGTTAAAAAGACAACTTCAAATTTTAATTTTCAAAGTTAAAAAGACAACTCTAAATATCTCATTCTAGGAAAGTACTAGAAACCCTAGATTATATTACTTCTTAAATAATCCATTTTATTATTTGTATATCTATTCAAACATTTACTTTTAATTTTATTTAGAGTTAATGTAGTTTAGTGTAATTCCTAGATTAAGAATATTAGCCAGTGTTTGATAAAATATTTTTATTACATGAAGTGTTATAAAATTTAGAGTCCAGCTGATTGGTCAATTTACTCATAATTTTGATTTTGTCTAGTTCTAGTGAATTGTCAATTGTCGTAGATAATTTCATGTAATTTTTATTTTCCTATATTGCTTTTTACTAATTAAAGTTTGTTATAAGTGTCATTTTTACCTACTGTTTTAAAGAGATTATCAAAGTCAACTTTGTTGACTTGTAAAAATGTCATTTGGCTGACTTTCATGTTTCCATTTTTTTTTCTAATAGAGAACTTAATCTTTTCACTATAAATGTTATTCCTTCCTTAATTTAAAATTAAAATTTAGAATGTTACAAGTGTTCGTTGGAAAGATATCAAACCTTCAAAATTAAATATAAATATTTTATCTGACAAGTCAAATTCATTTGAACTATTTAATTAAGATGGTTTTGAATTTTATGGAGAATATCGTAATGCAAGTGAATATTGCGTGCTTTAGAATATATTAAATCACAGCTTTCAAAGTGTCAGAAGTGACTGCTGAAGTGATAAAGGATTTTTCTTTTGTTTTAGTTAAAGACTATTTTAAGCTTCTTCATTCTTTACATAAATTTTTCATGTAGAAATCAAGTTTACGAGATACTTTAAAAAGTGGGCCTGAATGAGAATTTCTGTATCTATGTGATGCTATTCGAAAAAAAATTGATAAAAAAAAGGTAACTTTAATTAAAATTTAGATTGTGGCATAAAAAAAAACAAAATTAGGTATTTATGATGATGGATATAATAAAAAGAAGGGTTAAATGTTTCTTTTTCCTAATGTATATCTTTTAGTTTTTCTTCCAAATATTTTTATTTTTATCTTTCTTTTTAGTAAAAATGTTGGATTTAGTTTTCTAACATCAACAATATAATAAAAAAAAGGATTAAATGTTTTTTTTTCCGCAAATTATTATGTATTTTTGGTTTTAGTCTCTCTTTTAAACTTTGTTTCAATTTCATCTTTCTTCTTAATAAAAGTGTCGGATTTAGTCCTCTAACATCAACAATGTTAATTTTTGTATGATCTAGCTAAAGGTGTACCACGTGTGATGATATATGTCCAATTTTTTAATGTTTTTTTGAAATTGAAAGTTATCTTGAAGCTCATATTAGGGTTCTTAAGGGTTATTTACTTCAATCAAAATTAACGAAATTGTGATTAGGGTTTTTTACTTAAATCTTTACGGTTATTTACTTCAATCGGATTAACAAAATCGTAGTTAGAATTCTTTACTTTAATCTTTACGGTTACTTCAACCGAATTAACGAAATGGTGATTAGGGTTTACTTCCATCAAATTGGTGTGGTTACAATGTTTGGTGTACTTGCTGATAAAGACGCCTTCAATAGAATCGTGATTGGAAGAAATGTCTAAGCAAGTTAATTTTTTCATTTTCATTTACCTTTATGGTTGTTATTTGAGTTAAAATGTTGATGTTACAATGTAGGTTTGGAAATGGTTTCTGAAGTCAAATATGACGAAGATTTCAAACTATGGTGGAAGGGGTCTAAATAAAGACTATTGAATAATCTCAAAAATACTGAGTGATGATGGGGAAGCATTAAACTTGGCTAACTACGCAGAGGTCAATGACGAAGAGGTACTAGTGCAACGAAGGAATATGACAGCATTTGTTTTGGGTCTATGACGGCAGTTGTAAAACTAAAGTATATTCAGGTGAAGTATAAAGTCAAGGACTTGAGGCTATAAACCTTTAAAATTAATTAACTAAAGAGTTTATGGCCTCAATTGGATAAAAAAAAATGTATTAACTAAAGGGTTTAACTAAAGGTATAACGGCAATATATCCTTTTTTACCTCGGTTTTTACTAGAACTCCTATCTAAAAGTATGTCTTTTTTTTTAAAAAAAGATTCTCATTTCAATAAACATGAACACAACCAAAAACACAAAAAGAGGCCCGCACAGAAAACAAACTTGCACACAAAAACAACTATTTAATGTGATTTTTGGTTTTCATAGCTTTAATCATTATTTTTTAACGAAAATTGTGACTTTGATCCATGTTATAAATATTGAGCCAATTATCTTTTCCTTTACATATACATTCTCGGGAACATTCAACATTAATTCTTCTAATATTCTTTTACTTGATGAATTTAGTTGAAAAAAAAAGGTTGGAATGTTTATTGGATAGTCTTCATTTGGTAGCATTTTGGACAAACCACTTATTCACATATTGGATTAACATATCTATTCTGTTAAATTATATTAATAATTAACATTGGTTCATGTAATGTAAGGTATAACTTTAATGTAAAGATTCTAATGTGATGATTATTAGAATATTAAAGTATTAAAGTTATTGGGATTATTTTAGAGTTATTAAAATTAATCCCTCTCTTCTCACTTTAAAAAAGGGCATTTTGGTATTTTTATTAAGGTTAATTAAAATACCATAAAAGAGGAAAAAGATATACGATAGAGTTACGTTTTCTGAAAAGTGAAAAAGAGAGAACGAACGTTCTCAGAAAAGATAACATAGAAAGCGTAACTTTGACAGAGAAACTTTCCTTGCAACTTCTATATCATCAAGAAGGCATTAAAGAGAAGTAAGAGGAGAGAGAACAATTGACAGGAAGAAACAGGAAGAATTATACAATGGATCCAGGTTAGTTCTCTGTTACTGTGAATGTGGGAATTGTGAGTATCATGTAAATTCAAAATCCTGTGTGTTGTTTTTTCATTTAATTGAAAATCAAAGATTTGCTTACAAGTGGTATCAGAGCCAGGTTCTGAATTTTATGATACTCCATGAATGGTCTTTTTCCCAATTTTAAAACCCTAATTTTTGAATTGTAAAATTTAGGGATTTTTAAATTTTCAGATGTTCAATTATTTTATTGGCATGAAAGAAAATTAAAAGCAGGAGTTTTGTTATATCAATTTGTTTTATAAAAAGAAAATTAAAAGCAGTAGAGTTTTGTTATATCAATTTGTTTTATAGATTAAAGTGATTTAAATTCACTGTGACTGAATTTATGGAAGCCGCAACTTTATTTTGCTTTGTTGCATTAAAGCAACTTTAATGTTGCACAACTCCAGTCGCGGGATTTTAGTTTTCCCATTAAAGCAACTTTAATCTTAGATTTCAATTCATTACGTGAATTTCATTTTACTGTAACATGAATGTTATATGAATTTTATTGCTGCACACATGTTCTAACAGTAAAGTAATTTTTACTGTTACACGTCAATATTAAATAATAAAGGTACGTTATTATCTTGTGCATTTTATGGAAATTCAAATATGGAAATTATTATGTGAATTAAAAGTTTCATAATTTTGAGAACTTTTAATTTGAAAAGTGTATTTATTGACTGGTATAATTTTGTTTTATGAATTATATGTATTTGAAAGAAGGAAATTCAATTAAGTTGAATTTCGGAGAGTTATTAGTCATTGATGTAAGGATGTTATGGATTACCCAAAGGTGAACCATGGTTTATAATTAATGACATTAAAGTGAAACATTTCATGTACTTAGTATATGTTTGTATATCCAAAGATAGCATACATATAGACTTAAGTATGATTGATTGTTATTAAAGTATATATGCAATTTGTCAGTTTAAGAATCACCCAAAGGTGAACTTAAATGAATGACTTAAAAGATTACCTATCAGTTTAAGTGTCACCCAAAGGTGATCTTGAATGTATGACTAGTGTAGTAATTTGTTTGAATCCATAATTTTTAATCAAAGCATTAACGTATGAGCTTATGTATTATTTCCAGCTTACATGAATTTAGCAGGTTTGAGCAACAATGTGGTCAAGTTTAATGGGCTGAATTATGCTGATTGGTCAGAACAAATCCAGTTCCAACTGGGTGTTCTAGACTTGGATATGGCTATCATGATGGATGAAATGCCCGCAGCCATTACAGAGACCAGTACTAGCGATGAGAAGTCTCTTTATGAGGCTTGGCATAGGTCTAACAGGCTGTCACTAAACTTGATGCGCATGTCTATGGCAGAGAATGTAAAGCCTTCCATGCCCAAAACAGAAAGCGCAAAGGAATTCATGAGAATGATCAAGGAATACTCACAATCAGACATAACTGATAAGTCTATTGTGGGAACCCTTATGAGTGAACTGACTACCAAGAAGTTTGACTGGTCACAGCCCATACATGAACATGTAACAGGAATGGCTAATATAGCAGCAAGGTTGAAGTCAATGGGAATGGAGGTGAATGAGTCCTTTCTAGTACAGTTCATCATGAACTCTCTTCCTCCTGAATTTGGCCAGTTCCAAGTGAATTACAACACTATTAAGGACAAGTGGAACTTTCAAGAAATCAAAGCCATGTTGGTACAGGAAGAAGGGAGATTAAAGAAAATGAGAGATCATTCTATCCACCTCACAACTCATGAAGGTCCTAGCTTCAGTAAAGTCAAACCAGGAAAGAAGAACAAGAAGGACAAAGCCCCAATGAAAGTGAATAAGGGCAATATCCAGAAGGACCAGAAATGTTTCTTTTGCAAGAAAGTAGGTCACTTCAAGAAAGATTGTCCGAAAAGAAAATCTTGGTTCGAAAAGAAAGGTACTTTTTATGTTTCTGTAAGTTTTGAAGCAAATATTATTGAAGTACCTAATAATACCTGGTGGTTGGATTCTGGAGCTACCACTCATGTTTCTAATATTATGCAGGGATTCCTTTCGATCCAACCCATAAAAGGAACTGAAAAGTATTTATATATGGGGAACAGAATGAAGGCACGGATAGAAGGAATTGGGACTTACAGATTGATTCTAGACACTGGTTATTGTCTGAATCTTGAAAAGTGTCTCTATGTTCCTGGTTGTGCTAGGAATTTAATTTCTGTTGCAAAGTTGGATTGTTTAGGTTTTAACTTTAAGATTGAAAATGGTATTTTTCATTTGTATAAACTTTCGTACTATTATGGTTCTGGTACATTAATGGATGGTTTATATCGTTTAAATCTTGATGTTGATTTTTCTGAATCCCTGTTTAATGTTGAACATGTTGTTGATAGAAATTCTAGTGCAGGAAATGAATGTTCTGCTTTCTTATGGCATAAAAGATTGGGTCACATATCCAAAGAAAGGATGTTGAGGTTAGTGAAAAATGAAATTTTACCTCAATTGGATTTTGATGACTGGGATGTATGTATTGATTGTATTAAGGGTAAACAAACAAAACACATATCAAAGAATCCTGCCACAAGAAGCAGTCAACTTCTTGAGTTGATACACACTGATATTTGTGGTCCTTTTGACACTAAATCTTGGAATGGTGAAAAATATTTTATCTCCTTTATTGATGATTTCTCACGTTATTGTTATATATATCTATTGCATGAAAAATCTCAATCAGTGAATGCCCTTGAGGTGTTCATAAATGAGGTGGAAAGACAATTAGATAGAAAAGTAAAAGTGGTGAGATCTGATAGAGGTGGTGAATATTATGGTAAAACTAATGAAAGTGGACAATGTCCAGGTCCATTTGCAAAGTATCTTGAAAGTCGAGGTATATGTGCACAGTATACAATGCCCGGTACACCACAACAAAATGGTGTAGCAGAAAGGCGGAATCGTACTCTTATGGATATGGTTAGGAGTATGTTAAGTCATAGTAATATCCCTTTATCTTTGTGGATGTATTCATTAAAGACTGCTGTATATCTGGTTAACAGGGTTCCTAGCAAAGCAGTTTCTAAAACTCCTTATGAACTATGGACCGGAAGGAAACCCAGTTTAAGACATCTTCATGTTTGGGGATGTCCAGCAGAAGTAAGGTTATATAATCCACATGAAAAGAAGCTCGATGCAAGAACCATTAGTGGTTACTTCATCGGTTATCCTGAAAAGTCAAAGGGATATAGATTTTATTGCCCTAACCATAGTACGAGAATAGTTGAGTCTGGAAATGCTCGGTTCATTGAAAATGGTCAATTTAGTGGGAGTGAGGAATCACGAATAGTGGATATACAAGAGCATATTGATAGTGCTTCTACTTCTAATGTCTCTTCTGAAGTTGTTATCCCTCTTGTTGTATCACAGTCACACAACAAGCAGAGACAACAAGTTAATGTTCCAATCCCACATAATGAACATATAAATGTTGAGCCAGGTGACAATGAGCAAGTCACAAATGAGGAACTCATAAATGAGCAATTAATAGAGGAACCACAAGAAGCAGCATTAAGAAGGTCTGTAAGGCAGAAAAGACCTGCTATTTCGAATGATTATGTGGTTTACTCTGTTGAACATGAATGTGACTTAAGCATTGATGAGGATCCAGTCTCTTTTAGACAAGCCATGGAAAGTAACAATTCAGAGAATTGGTTGAATGCTATGAAAGAAGAATTGAAATCAATGGACGACAATAAAGTATGGGATCTAGTTGAATTGCCTAAAGGTTCAAAAAGAGTTGGTTGTAAATGGGTCTTTAAGACTAAACATGACTCAAAAGGCAATATTGAAAGGTATAAAGCTAGATTAGTCGCCAAAGGTTTCACTCAAAAGGATGGCATTGACTACAAAGAGACCTTCTCTCCTGTTTCTAAGAAGGACTCTTTGAGAATTGTTTTGGCTTTGGTGGCTCATTATGATTTAGAGCTTCACCAAATGGATGTAAAGACCGCCTTTCTGAATGGTGACTTAGAAGAGGAAGTTTATATGGACCAACCAGAAGGTTTCACAATATCAGGAAAAGAAAGTTTGGTGTGTAAATTAAAGAAATCAATATATGGACTAAAACAAGCTTCCCGACAATGGTATCTAAAATTTAATGATACCATAACTTCGTATGGTTTTGTAGAGAACACCGTTGATCGGTGTATATACATAAAGGTCAGTGGGAGTAAGTTTGTTATTTTGGTCCTATATGTTGATGATATTCTTCTTGCTGCTAATGATATTGGTATGTTACATGATGTAAAGAAGTTTCTCTCTAACAACTTTGAAATGAAAGATATGAATGAGGCATCTTATGTGATAGGAATAGAAATATTCCGTGATAGATCACAAGGATTGTTAAGTTTGTCTCAAAAAGGCTATATTAACAAAGTGTTAGAGAGATTCAGAATGGAAAAATGTTCTCCTGGAATAGTTCCAATTCAAAAAGGGGACAAATTCAGTCAAATGCAATGTCCCAAGAATGATTTGGAACGAAAGGCCATGGAGTCCATTCCTTATGCGTCAGTGGTTGGAAGTTTGATGTATGCTCAAACCTGTACTCGGCCAGATATCAGTTTTGCTGTTGGAATGTTAGGCCGATATCAAAGTAATCCCGGAATGGATCACTGGAAAGCTGCAAAGAAAGTTCTTAGGTACTTACAAGGTACCAAAGAATACATGCTCACTTACAGAAAGTCAGATCATCTTGAAGTGATTGGCTACTCGGATTCAGACTATGCTGGATGTGTGGATTCAAGAAAATCCACATTTGGGTATGTCTATCTTTTGGCTGGAGGAGCAATTTCTTGGAAAAGTGCAAAACAATCAGTCATTGCTACTTCCACCATGGAGGCTGAATTTGTGGCATGCTTTGAGGCCACGGTTCATGCTTTGTGGTTGCGGAACTTTGTATCGAGGCTTGGCATTATTGACAGTATTGCTAGGCCGATAAGGATTTATTGTGATAATTCCGCCGCCGTCTTCTTCTCTAAAAATGACAAGTACTCAAAGGGTGCTAAACACATGGATTTGAAGTACTTGTCGGTCAAAGAAGAAGTGCAGAAACATAGGGTGTTGATTGAGCATATTGGTACGGATTTGATGATAGCAGATCCATTAACTAAAGGACTACCGCCCAAAACCTTTATTGGCCATGTTGAAAGTATGGGCATTATAGATAAGTCAATGTTAACATGATGATGTTATCTATCTGTATGGTTATGTATAGTTATATGCTTGTACTGTCATGACACTTGTGAATTCAATTAAAGTTATGTTTCTTTTATTCTATTGTTATCCACATTAAGTTATATACATGTATTATTGATTGTGGTGACATGATAGATCTCTTTTAGAGATATGAAAGTTATAAGATTGATTAAAGTTATGTTGATTTGTTTTGATTATGTGATACATGGAAGGAATCTTGTCGATCATGACTTTTGCCCGCCATGATCCGATCATTTCAATTCATATAAGGATGATGACTTGATAAATCTAATGGATGGTGCGCACTTAAGGTTTATTTTAGATCTTCAAGTCATCACATGAACCAAGTGGGAGAATGTTAAATTATATTAATAATTAACATTGGTTCATGTAATGTAAGGTATAACTTTAATGTAAAGATTCTAATGTGATGATTATTAGAATATTAAAGTATTAAAGTTATTGGGATTATTTTAGAGTTATTAAAATTAATCCCTCTCTTCTCACTTTAAAAAAGGGCATTTTGGTATTTTTATTAAGGTTAATTAAAATACCATAAAAGAGGAAAAAGATATACGATAGAGTTACGTTTTCTGAAAAGTGAAAAAGAGAGAACGAACGTTCTCAGAAAAGATAACATAGAAAGCGTAACTTTGACAGAGAAACTTTCCTTGCAACTTCTATATCATCAAGAAGGCATTAAAGAGAAGTAAGAGGAGAGAGAACAATTGACAGGAAGAAACAGGAAGAATTATACAATGGATCCAGGTTAGTTCTCTGTTACTGTGAATGTGGGAATTGTGAGTATCATGTAAATTCAAAATCCTGTGTGTTGTTTTTTCATTTAATTGAAAATCAAAGATTTGCTTACATATTCAACTAATTTGTAAACTTTGGAGTATGAATCATGAAAAAAAAGGAGATATGGAGAAAGTGCATCTGAAATTACCAAACGATCTAACAATATATAATAAAAGTAATACATTTATATATAATATTTGATATTTGACAATCTTATAGAAGTCCAAAATTATACGATCACCAATTGTACATGTTATTTCAGATTTTAACGAATTCTTCACAAAGAAGATATCTAAGTTGACTATTTATCTTCTACGAAAACTTATTATCATTTTACTTTAAATTCAAAACAATGTGAATTACTAGTTAATATCAATTGGAAAGCATCTCACGTGTCAAAGTTATATTGTAATACGTGTCAGAATTATTATAATGAATGTTTATATTTAATTTAATGTTTATATTTGTTATTTTTGTTTAATTTTATTTATATTTTTTTAAAATAAGATAGTTTTAACTCATATTTTAAAAATAAGATAGTGAAATTATTAATAAAAAAAATATTAAAATTGTTAGATATATGGATAGATAGAGATAAATTTATTGTATCAAAACGCAGAAAGTTAAAATCATATTCACAATTCCAAAATTTATGAATTCTGTTATCACTTAAACTAAACCATAGAAGTAAACCTTCTTCTTTGTAATAAACACCAAAAATTCTCCCTATAATAGAAAGTTATTTGATAAATGTTATTTTTTTCAGTGTTTAACAGTGAAAAGATAACACGTAGACATATAAATTTAAATAACTACGTTTTTAAAATTATGCATCATATTTTAAAAGTGTTAAAAGATTATTTTATAATCAGATATACCTTATTTGTAATATATATTATAAAGAATACTTTTGTTTATATAGTTTTGAAAATCTGGAATAAGTTCTGACAGCTTATTGTTTTTTTCTTTTATAGAATTCGTAACTATATTTTATTTTATTTTTTTAAAACAAAATTTGAACAGTTATTAGAAAAATCACAATTAAGATTTATTTATTTATTTACTTAGAATAAATTTGGATGATTTTCTTAAACAAACTGGCGGTAACTTTGTTAATATTTTCTTGATTTTGTTTGTTGTGATTTTGATTTATGATATAAATATTGAGTCAATGATCTTTCCCTTTTTAACATTAATTCTTCTGATATTCTTTTAGTTGAATAAAATGTTAGAATGTTTACATAATGCTCTTCAATAACATATTTGTTAAACTAATTTGTAAATTTTGAAATATGAATCATGAACAAGTAGAATATGGAGAAAGAGCATCTCAAGTTAGAAAACGACCTAATAATATATAATAAAAATATTTTTATTATATATTATTATCAAAATATTTCAACAATTTATATAGAGAATATATTTCAACCGAATCTTATCCAAAATTATTACTTTGTCAAAATTTATTAGAAAAAGGATTAATTTTGTTTTCATAGATATATTTTCCCACTTAATGCAACTTTTTCAATTGGATTCTTGAAAGATTGATGTTAAAGGAAATTAATTTGAAAATACAAACACACAATGTAAAATAAATAAGGAACTCGTACCAAATTTATATTCTCGATAGAAATCTTTCGGATTTAAATATTTTTAAGAAATATTTTAAAATTTAATAATATTATTCGGAATTTTAAAAATTTAGTTATTTAAATTCATATGCTTACGTCTTATTTTTTCTTCTGTCATCATTATTTTATATATATAATTATAGAGTAATTTTGAAAAATTATTTTCTATCAATATAAATATATATATATATATATATATATATATATATATATATATATATATATATATATATATATATATAAATACAAACAAACGAATATTCAAATTAAAGAAATTGAAGGTAGTGGATATTACAAGTCAGAACAAAATAATTGGGTTTTTCAGCATTCATCATATTACAAATAAGGTATATTTGAAACTTAAAATCGTTATAAAATAATCTTTTAAAATTAGATGAATAATTTTAAAATGTAGTTATTTAAATTTAAACAGATTGGAGATAAAATGTTAGAGATATTACAAAGAAAATTAAGCATGCAAAAGATTTGTTATAAATGTAGATTTGTCAAGGGGATATTTGCATTTTTGTTTTCTCTCTATCTTTCTTTCATACACTTGTAATTTCGTTTTGTGATCCAAAATTTCACAATGAGTTTGTCTTCTGATAATTTCTTTGAAATATTCTCTAAATTACCTGCAAAAGGCATATACAGATTGATGTCTACATGCAAGATATTGTCAAAGTTTCCAAAAGAATCTGATTTTGCATTCAAACAAGCTCAACATGCAATCTTGAGGGATGAAACTTGTTTTCTCATCCAGCCAGAAATTCCTATGGAAGCAACTAAATGGTGCAATCAACCAGTTGAATTTCATCCCCTACCTGGAGAAGAATTATCATCAGGGATGTCTAAAAATGTTCTAGCATTTTTTTCCAAGGGAGTCAAGATTTTATGTTCAACCAACGGTTTGGCTCTTTGTTCTATGTTTGGTGAGAATGAAGTAAAGTTTTTTATCATCAACCCAGCAACACAATCCTGGTCACCTATCCCAACTCATGACCACCTTCAAAATAGTAGTTTTTACGATCACAAAATTGGTTTTTTATGCGACTCTGATGGTAATTTTATGATATATCATTTTATTGATGATTTAGTTGACTGGTCTTCATATTTTGGATGCAACGTGTACAAGGAAGGAATGTGGAAAGCAAAAGAAAGATTTTTCAGTGGCAGCAGAAGTTTAAGATTTGACATGCCTGTGTATCATAAAGGAGCTATTCACTTCATATCAGATTGTTCTTCTTACTTAACAAGAAACAACCCTTATTTTAGACCATACATTATGTCATACAATTTTGAGGATGGAAAATCAAGAATGTTAAGGATACCCAAAGAAGCAAGAAGGGGTTCTCACGACAAAAGCTGTAAGACGGAAATTTTTAAATGGAGAAAAACCACGGATTCAAATCAATCCATTTGTTTGGTGAGATTGCGAAAGGACGTATTTACTGTATGGGTGTTGACAGAGTATAAATCAAGTTTGTGGAAAAAGATTTTAAAGATAAGAGTGAGAGCAATGGAAGTGTTAGAGAATGATCCTTATCAAATAGTAGTAAAAAGTTTCATTGTATTAAATGGAGAACTTTTAATGTTTACTACAGAGAAAAAGGTTTACCTATATGGTTTCAGTGATAACAAAATTCATAAATTTTGGGATTATGAAAGTGATTTCAACTTTCTGCGCTGCATTCCTTATATAGATACCTTGCGCCCGTGTGATATTGGAACAGGAAATTTGTCTTTACCAATACATGTGTAATCGTTGTAATATTTTTTTCATTAATAATTTCATTTTTTGAGTACATATAATTGTAATTCAAATTATACGGTTATAGTATGTGATAAGGAGTTAAACTTTGTATAATTTCAATTGTTTTAATTTTGATTTTTATTACTAGGTTATATTATGTTTGTACTTGAAACACAAAAATCAAGAATTATACTCTCTAAATTTTAGAAATTACATGTCGTGATGTATTTTAATAGTTGTAATATTTATCAAAATACAACATTTATCTTTCGTTTTCCAGTTTCTTGAAACAAACTATTTTTCAATTATATAGTCAACATAGATATTATTTTACGAATGAATTCATTAAAATCTGAATTAAAATGTAAAACTGGTGATCGTACAATTTTAAATTTCTATAAGATTGTTAAATATTTCTATACAAATGTATTATTTTTATTATATATTATTACGTCGTTTTGTAACTTGAGATGTTCTTTCTCCATATTTCACTTGTTCGTTATTCATATTTCAAAGTTTACAAATTAGTTGAATAAGTATGTTATTGAATACCATTCACTAAACATTCTAACATTTTATTCCAACTAAAAGAATATCAGAAGAATTAACGTTGAAAAGGGAAAGATCATTGACTCAATATTTATATCATAAATCATAATCACAACATACAAAATCAAGAAAATATTAACAAAGTTACCGCCAGTTTGTTTAAGAAAATCATCCAAATTTATTCCTAATAAATAAATAAATAAATCTTAATTGTGATTTTTCTTATAACTGTTCAAATTTTGTTTTAAAAAAATAAACTAAAATATAGTTGCGAATTCTATAAAAGAAAAAAAGAATAAGCTGTCAGAACTTATTCCAGATTTTCGAAACCATAAACAAAAATATTCTTTATAATATATATTACAAATAAGGTATATTTGATTATAAAATAATCTTTTAACACTTTTAAAATATGATGCATAATTTTAAAAACGTAGTTATTTAAATTTATATGTCTACGTGTTATCTTTTCACTGTTAAACACCGAAAAAAATAACATTTATCAAATAACTTTCTATTATAGGGAAAATTTTTGGTGTTTATTACAAAGAAAAAGGTTTACTTCTATGGTTTAATTTAAGTGATAACAGAATTCATAAATTTTGGAATTGTGAATATGATTCTAACTTTCTGCGTTTTGATACAATAAATTTATCTCTCTATCCATATATGTAACAATTTTAATATTTATTTTATTAATAATTTCACTATCTTATTTCAAAATATGAGTTAAAACTATCTTATTTTAAAAAATATAAATAAAATTAAACAAAAATAACGAATATAAACATTAAATTAAATATAAACATTCATTATAATAATTCTGACACATATTATGATATAACTTTGACACGTGAAATGCTTTTCAATTGATATTAACTTCACATTGTTTTGAATTTAAAGTAAAATGATAATAAGTTTTCGTATAAGATAAATAGTCAACTTAGATACCTTCTTTATGATGAATTCGTTAAAATATGAAGTAACATGTACAACTGGTGACTGTATAATTTTAGACTTCTATAAGATTGTCAAATATCAAATATTATATATAGATGTATTACTTTTATTATATATTGTTAAATGGTTTTGTAACTTGAGATCAACTTCTTCATATCCCATTTTTTTCATGATTCATACTTCAAAGTTTACAAATTAGTTGAATAGATATGTTAATCCAATATGTGAATAAGTGGTTTGTCCAAAATGCTACCAAATGAAGACCATCCATTAAACATTCCAACCTTTTTTTTCAACTAAATTCATCAAGTAAAAGAATATTAGAAAAATTAATGTTGAAAGTTCCCGAGAATAAATATGTAAAGGAAAAGATAATTGGCTCGATATTTATAGCATGTATCAGAGTTACAATAAACATTTTGAAACAATAAACATGGCAGTCACACGTTTAGGGTGAAGACTTTGGTTGGACGTCATAGATGTGAAAAGGTTTTTTAAACAAAAGTGTACAGTAGTGGATTGCACAAGTATTGGTGGAAAAATTTATAAATGTGAATAACATGACAGTCAACCAAATCATTGATGAAATTAAGAAGTTATACAATGTTGGAATAACTCCCAAGAAAGCTGGAAAAACAAAGTAACTTGCAATGGATTCTTTAGTGGGATATGGAGAACGACAATATGGTCGTCTATATGATTATGTTGCTGAATTATTACGAGTTAAGGCTAGAACTTTCAAGATTAAGGTCAATCAACCCCGACCCACTTTGCCACCAAGGTTTGACTCATTTTACATGTGTTTAAAGGGTTGTAATGAGGGCTTCTTAGGTAGTTGCAGGCCCTTCATTGGGGTAGATGGTTGTCATCTAAAAACAACATATGGTGGTCAATTGTCATTGGCAGTTGAAGAGACCCTAATGACCAGTATTTTCCATTAGCTTTTGTTGTGGCTGAAAATGAATGCAAAGACACCTGAAGGTGGTTTTTGACACTACTGTTGGCTGATATTGAGGACATTGATCGTTAATGTTAGGTATTTATTTCAAATCAAGAAAAGGTTAATTTTCAAATTTTATTACTTAAGTTAATTTCATATAATTTTGATTATTTGGACAAAAGGTTAATATTCTTTGTTGGGATTAATGACAGTGTTTGGCGAGATTTTGAATGGGGTGAGCACAGGTTCTATTATAGGCATTTAGCAATTACAAGAAGAAATTTAGTAAATGAGCTATCATTAGAGACCTTATGACGGGGGCTCCAAAGGCAACATTTTATTAGGACTGGGAAAAAAAAGGTGAGTTGAAGAATATTAGGAATGATGCTTATAATTGGTTACTTGCAATTCCAACAAAATTTTGGTGTAAACATGCATTCAGTAGATCAATAAGTTATCTGAGTCATTTAGTAATATAATTTTACTAGCAAGAGACAAACCTATCATTGCTATGATGGAATGGATTAGGTCATACATTATGTGTAGGTTTGCAACACTAAGAGAAAAAGTAAAAACATATCCTGGAAGTGTTATGCCTAAACCAAGAAAAAAGACTTGATAGGGAAGTTGAAAAAAGTGAGAATTGGATTCTTGTATGGGCAAGGGATGCAAAGTTTAAGGTCACTCACGAATTCACAATGGACAAGTTTTTAGTTGACCTAAGTAACCATACATGCAGTTGTTACTTTTGGAATTTGGTGGGCATACCTGGCAGACATGGTGTGGCTGCAATTCATTATAAATTAGAGAATCTTGAAGATTATGTTCATCCATATTACAAGAAACATGCTTATGAAAGTTGTTATGGGTCTCAAATTATTTCAATCAATGGAAAATAACTGTGGTCTAAAAGTAATTATCCAGCCCTACTTCCACCCATTTATAAAACACCACTGGGAGGCCTAAAAAGCTAAGAAGAAGGAAAGCCGATGAATATGTCAGTCATACAAAGTTGTCAAAGAAAACTAATGTTATGAAATGTAGCAGTTGTAATCAATATAGACATAATGTTAGAAGTTGTAGAAAAGAAAGTAAACCAGAAAGGTATAACTTAGTATTATGTTATTTTCAACTTCTGTTATTTACACAATACAAAATCTAATTACCTTACTCCATTGACAGACCACCAAGTGAGTGGAGGTAGGAACTCTATAGAAGCATCATTTAAAAGAGGGAGATTTGCATCAACAACAGAAGTAGGAAGAAGATCCACTATTGCACCAAGTAAAGAAGCACAGGTAGAACACCAACAAGAACATCTACAAGAAGCATGGCTGCACAAGTTTTAGGATCTCAAGCTAGTAGCAACACAACCTTGGAACAACCTATGTGATGTAGTTCACGTCTTTTGTAGTAATTTGACCCACTTAGGAACAAATTAGCAATGGGTACAGTTATTGTTGACTTGTTTTTCATCATGTAGTACCACATGTATAGTTCGGTAAATTGTATTTAATTGAATTTCATATGGACCACTTGAACGATGCACTATATTTATTGTTTTAAATGCTAAGGCTTATTTTATTGTTAGGGACCACTTGTAATAATTGTATAGGTTGCTCTGATATAGGCTTTTCCCTTTTATCTGGGACTACACCATATTGCACTTTAATGGCTAGTGAGTTCCTGGCTCATGGAACCTCCAGGACTTAATTCAAGGTCTGGTGCCAAAACTATTTAATCTTGTGTATGCTGTGTTAATGAGGTATTTATGTTACAGATTTTGTTACGGACATTGAAAATTACATTATTCAACTATACATGTTACATTTGAGATAAATTACAACCTATGAACCCTGTGCAATGTTGTCTGAAATCTGAATTGCAAAATATGGCCAAGGTATTTGTGAGTTCCTATTTGCCTAGAATTAGTGAATCCTGAATGAGTCATAAAATCGGCTGTTTGATCCAAATAGTTCTGTCTTGCCATCTTTCTGCTATGGCATTCTGTAGCACCTCCTCCAATGTCTTTCATCCAGTGCAATGTTCTCGCCATTCAATATGCTATGAGTCTTCACTTTTTACTGTCAGTGTTCCCACTGATAGAATCCAAAGACATTTTTAGACAAGGAAAAGGCTAAATTTGGCAAAATATGTACTGAAAAATTGGGGCATGGATGCAAAAGGAATTGGACTAAAGTCTAAAGTAGAGAAAAAACTCTGGCCTTATAAGGTTTTAAGTAAAGTTCCTTACTGAATCTTCCCATTTGCAACTTGAGAAAGGTATAACTTCATCCTCACCCCTAACCAATCCATAAAAATTGATTTCTGTCAGCTAAATTCACGGTATATCTTATTTACAACAATGCAACGGAAAATATAACCACATACAAACATAATATATCAGCTTCTAACAGAGTCAGAAAGCATGCGGTCAATGAGAAACCCTAATTTTATTTTCCAAAATTCTGTGTCACGTAGTTAAACTAAATCAAGATTCTTTCTATTGGAAATGCTTATTTGTTCTTATGGAAGTGGCACATGACTTTTCTTTAAGCTTTCAAGTAATAAATATGACTTTTCTTTAGTATATTTTTCTTCATTTCACTGGTTGATGCTTGGATATTGGAGATGCATATATTCTTATGAGGTCGTTATAGTCATTCGTCATAGTGCAGAATGAAAATATGAATAATTTGGTTAATTTATGAAAATAAGATATATTATTTTGATTATGTGCAGGAAGCTGAAGATAAAGCAAAGGAGTTTATGAGATTATATAATATAGCATGGTAATATGTACTCACTCTGATCTAGGTAGGAGGATTTGGTATTCAAACATTTTGCTTCTTCTAAATATGCATTATGATGATCCACCTGAAATTCTTTTGGTAATAGTTGTTGTTATATTAAATGCAGAATAAATTTTGAAGGAACAAAAGTGACATGAAAAGGAAGAAAGAATCTGAATATTAGCATAAGGACCTTTGGTACAGCCATTTCACTTAAATGGAACTGGAAAAAACTGATGCAATGTTTAGAGTGCAAAAAATTGGTGTTTTGGTGTAGCTTGGTGTTGTCAAAGTTTGTCATCTAAAAAGGGATAGTGCAGGTCCAATTTTGATCTGTTTTTTCTATTTCTTTTAAGTTTGTGGTTGATGTAGTCAGTATAATAAGTATTTAAGAGCTGCTGAAAAAAATAGATCAAAAGCACAAATATAATCAAAAGCACACAATGTTCTAGGATTAACCAACAAAGTACGATAATGTTTTAGTAACATCACTGTTACAATCAAAACATTACTGCTACAATTACAACTTAATATTACGATCCTAATTAAATCAATCTTTAACAAAAACATAAAATAACACATAACTATTAATGCTCATAACAAAACAAACAACACCACCATAATTTTCCCCCCTTCAACTTATCGTTTTTCTTCGTTAGGTCTAGAACAGCTTTGTCTTTTTAAGAACAAACTTCATCTCTTTCAGTTTTTGTTTGTAAAGTTGTTTCAATTTCAGATTCTCCTTCATCAACCCATTCAAAGTAGTTACAATGTGAATTATTCTACAATAAAAATTACAAACCATTAATAAAAACTTTATTAGTATAAATAAAGCATTTCCTCACTTACAACCCAATTTCCACAGCAAAAATAATCTTCCTTTCTTATTCAAAGTAGTTGTCTTCAACAACAAGAATCTTTCTTCACAACTACAAAATTTTGATGCTAATTGTGAAGACAATTCACATGTTTATAACATTCTTAAACCAATGCTCCTTCGCATGCAACCAAATCCTGTCAGATTTTATTTCACTACAATAATGTGTGTTTCACGAACTGTACATCAAGCATACCTCTGATCACCCAGCTCAGGTGATATGTTACTGTTAAAGTAAAGAATCCAAAAAAACCTTAATTTGAGCTTTGGTTAAAACAAGTTAATTTTCAATTTCAGAAAAATATCCAAAAATTGTACACATGTCATCACACGTGACACACTGTTAACTAGGTCATACACAAATTAACATAATTGGTGTTTAAAGACTAAATCCAACAATTTTATTAAAGAGAAGGATAAAAATGAAACAAAATTTCAAAAGACGGACTAAAACTAAAAACACGTTATAGTTTAGAAACCAAAAACATATTTAACTAAAAAAAAAGACATTATATCTTAATCCACCACTCCCAAAAGATACAAACTTAGTAAAAAATGGAAAGTGATAGACTCATATAGGATCAAAGAGTACATTGGGATAAGCCTAAAATCTAAGGTAAATATTATAGTGAAGATAAGATATGAGGATTTGATGGTATAAAACAATTATGTAATCTTTTTCTGTTAAGAGAGCTCAATAACAGCAACGAAAAGTACCTTAAACTATATAACATCTCTAATATACATAAAAAACAAGATCATATTATACCTCAAAAACACTGCAACTATCAAAGAAGGGATTCTCCTTGTTTAAACTTTTAAGAAAAAAAAAATGTGATTATCCTGGTGTGCTAGCTAGATGAGGTCACATTCTTTTCTACCTAGCATCTATCATTGTGACAGTGACTTGGTTCACAGTGCATGATTCTTCTAGTTTACTTGAAGAAGATTCAGTTTCCGTAGGATTTCTTCCTAGACAAAACCCTGGGTTTTTGGGTTGTGACATTGATGCAGTATCACTACTCAGCATCAACACCACTGAAGACATTGTCGGCCTGTCTTCTGCACGCTCTTGCACGCATAAGAGACCCACTTGTATGCATCTATGAACTTCTGATGCTGAATATGATGTGTCAATAGACGAATCACTCAGTTCCAATGCATTTCCTTCCATCCACAACTTCCACGCCTACAGTACAACAAACCACAATCACTTGTTTCTTATCAAACAGGACATTATATTAGAACCAAACAACAAACGTACTACAAAAAGAGTAACAGCAACGCTTGCACATACATGCCCTAGAAGATTCAATTCTTTGTTTGCCAAATAGAATCCTCTGTTCTTTTTTCCACTTACTATCTCCAGCACAAGAACCCCAAAACTAAAAACATCAGATTTTACTGAGAAGACTCCATCCATAGCATATTCAGGGGACATGTACCCACTGCATACAAAAATTTGTAAATGGTAAAATATCACAATGTTTGTTATGTGTGTGTGTGTGAGAAATGTTACTTGGTACTCACTATGTTCCAACAATTCTCATCGTATTTGCTTCTATCTGATCCGTGCCAAAAATTCTAGCCATACCAAAATCTGATATCTTTGGATTCATCTCTTTGTCAAGTAGAATGTTGCTTGCCTTGAGATCCCTGTGTATGATCCTAAATCTGGAATCTTGGTGCAAATACAGAAGCCCTCTGGCAATGCCACATATAATGTTGAAGCGCATTTGCCAGTCAAGTGAGGATTTTTTTGCCTTATCTGGATCATCGTGGTTATTATCAATATATCAAGTGTTTGAAATTTGAATACAAATTATGAATCAGAATGTTGAAATGACTCACCAAACAAAATTGCATCAAGGCTTCTATTTTCCATGTACTCATACACCAGCATCTTCTCGTCCATCTGAATGCTGCAACCAAGCAAACGAACTAGATTTCGATGCTGAAGCTTGACAATTAACTTGACCTCATTCTTGAACTCCTCAATTCCTTGGCCAGAATTTTTTGATAATCTCTTCACAGCAATGTGCTGACCTTCCTTCAACCTGCCCTGGTATAAACACAATTATTCCAGTCATGCATTTTCACGGATCATATCATAATTCATGAGTGAATTCAAGGACTTGTTTAAGGCGACATCTATTAAAACTGCTTACTTTGTAAACACTACCAAAGCCTCCTTGTCCAAGTTTATTTTCTTCAGAGAAGTTGTTTGTAGCCATTGTTATGGTGCTAAAATCAAACAGTGGCAACTCTAGGTCGTCCATGTTACTTTCACCGGACTGTTCTCTGTTACTTGATAACACTCCCTCATTCATTAACAAATCCTGACTTCTTTCCGAAAAACCTGATTTTGAAACAAAAACCATAACATATCATCATACTGCAATAGTTGCAATCTGCACTAGTAACTGTGCATCACCTCTTTTTTCTGTCTTCCATTTCAATACACGTTGCAATTTCCTCTTCTTCCACAAGATAAAAATTCCAGATGCCAATACTATAAAACCTGCAACACCAACTACAATGCCTATATCCTTTACTGTATTACTTGTCTTGCCAGAATCACCTTCTACCCCTATAAGTCATCAGAGAAACAGCTTTTTTAGTTCAGAGATCCACTTTAGATTTGATCTGGTTAATGAAAAGTTATAGCTTTTCAAAATCAAGTTGAGGAAGTTCAAAGTAAATAAAAAAAAAACAAACAAGCTTTCCAATCATTGGTTTCATCAGAAATCTCGTATGATTTCACATATATAATATATAATCTCTCCCACCCCTATGAAAAATCCCATCATCACATTCATCTTCCTTGCGTGGAATTTATGCAACAAACGGATGTGATATGATATAGTTTTTTTCATAATTTAATTTGAGAATTTGGAGTTTCCCATTTGAGGAAGATCTGCAACTTTATGAAGTTACCTACTGCCACCAAAATGGATTAAAAATTCCGATTTGGCTGCAACCAATCCTTTACAATCTCATGGTCCACCAATAAGATGATTCAAACGTTTTTCCCCTGTCATTAATTAACCTTCCTTTCCTTTTGTCAAATTTGAACAGCAACATGCTTGGTCTTGATAAGATAAGATGTCACTTCGCCACCACAGTGATCATGTTTTTAATGCGAGTAGTCACATTATGGGCCAGAATTACGACTACATACAACACCACTGCTTAATTCAGTTTCAACAGGTGTAAATATTTAAAACGATTTCCTTCAAAATAAATGCAAACTCCTTTTTTCTACTCATCGTCTTATATTAAGTAGTTGCACATTTATTTATCGATTATAATAATTTTGCGTGTAAGTTATTTAAAAAAACTGAGTTAACGGTATAATAAAAAAACGCAAATTAATAAACTTCCAAAAATACAAATATAAAAGAATTTCTGTCAGAAGAGACAATTAAAAAAAAAAAAAAGAGGTGTGGCCTCATGAAACCTTAAAGTCAAAAAGGGTGGGCCACATCCTTGTCATAGAGAGACAAAATTTAATATATTTAAATTCAGAAAAGTGATTGAACAAAAAAAAAGAAGAAAAAACGAAAGCACTTAAGAGGCCCACAGAACTTTGAATAGATCCTTTAATTATTGAGTTAATTTGATTAACTCACGCAACAAATCATGCAGTTCAGCACTTATTTTTCTTTTGGCACACATAATCTAATATCCAACTTTGGCTGCGTCATCAACTTTTTTATTTTCTCTTAAAGTAGTTCATCCTTGTTGGTTTGTGAGAATAAAAGGTGGTAAAACAAAAATCATTCATCATCAATTGTTTTTTTTTTTCGCACAAAGAAGAAAAGGAAAAACAAATCAATTGTCAATCTAATCTAAAGATAGAGTGACAAAGAAAACAACATCAAATCTAAGTTTTCAAATTTTTCTAACCATGTTTTGTGTTCTTTATTTTTATTTCCGAGACATAGATCTTATGTAAGACCTACTTCTAATTTTAAGATCTTTCAAATACTCTAATGATAATTACTTATAAGATCTATGTTAAGACTTTTGTAAAGAATTATTTCAAATTTTAAGAATGAAAAACAAATAAAATATTTCATAGATAAAAACTTACTAATTTTATCATAATTAAAAAATTATGAAACACATTAATTAACCATGTTTTACACAATTTTCTTAAGAATCTGTGAAAACATAAACCCTTTAAACTGTCCATAAGTGGAAATTAAAGTAATATATTATCACTTCCACTTTGCAATATGTGATTTTCAAGGATTTTACACAAAGAATTTAGGTATAAGAAGAAAAACAATTTCATTAAATTGTTTTATCACTTATTGAATATTTTAATGCACTTATTACTGAAAAATGATCATGTTAATTATTTATTTAGAGTAAAAATGAAAGAAGAGTTTCTTCATAATTTATTTTTACTTATGGAAAAAGCTTTGAGTGAGGACCCTTGACCAAAAACACATCACAAAATCTTCCAAGAAGAATTTGAGGTGCGTTGGGTTCCTTATGTGGAAGTATTAGGAAAATTATATATACACGTAATAAATTTTGTGGTCACCAATGCATCTGCCACAGATGGTGAGAATAAGTATTGCTAAGTATTGACTAGTGTCTGTGACTCACTGCCACTCATAAGATTCCCATTGCTCATATGTGTCAAACGAGGGTCACAAATATCTAAATTCTACATATACTCATTTAACTATCAAGTTTTTAATTTATAAAAAAATTATCTAATGAATTATGTGTCTTGTGAAAGTGTGAACATTAAAAATTAAATTTACATTAAACAGTTAAATTAGTTAAAATTTAAATAACCATTCCTAGGTAACAAAAAATAGGGTAAAAAAAAAAATACTTGAAAGCAATAGGACTAAGACATTAAAGAGCACGTGTAGCAGGTACAGGCTATCGACAACTAAACTCTCTGCTGGTTTCGTTGTCTTTCTTTTTGTTGGCTTCCTTCTCAGTTAAAAACACTCTTCCATTTTCAAATTGATGCTGTCATTTGAATAATGATTTTCTAAGACAAAAAAGTCAATCTGCTAACGTATTTTGTTTTTCTTTTCTTGTTTGTTTGTGAATCTGCTAATGTTCTCTGGGATAAAAATCATTAAATTAAAAGTCTTTAGTAACATCTAAAACCAGTTTCTACTTCTAGAATCTGATATTCCTCTATAATATTTCATCCATCTTAAGTTACTTCATAAGAAGGTTACTCTTTCCAAAAGTTATTATAATTAGTATTATAGTTTAATGTTAGAATAGGTTTTCACGTTTGAACATGACAGATAAGCACTGCTAAACTGCTATAGCTCTCTATAAAGGTAAGGCGTGCATGTCAAAGGAGTTCTATTCCCGTCTTTTCATACCTGAAAAATATTCTCTTTACTCATTCAACATCTAATGATGCTGAGGACCCTAAACCCTTCCACTCCACTAATTTGTTGCAGTTCTAAAATTCTCATAAGTGCAGTGTTTACTACACACCCATTTCTGTTGACTTGTTTTTCTCAATGCGTCTAAATATGCTCCTATTTCACTATGTGTTTTTGGTTAGACTCTGTAGTAATCAACGGTTCAAATTGAGAAAAGAAGAAAGAAACTAAAACCTAAAACTAAAAATAACAATTTTTATCAAATTCAAACGACCAAATGCATATGCCCTGTTTTTTCTACAAGAACATGAAACAGAAAACGCAGAATCAGAATTCAGGAAGAACATACCTACATCAGAAGCCGCCAATCTGACATAAAGATCTTGCCCTCCAGAAGGGTAGCTTCTGACGTCCAAGAGCTCCCCAACCCACATCACGCACCCACTCCCTCCGTTACTAATCTCAATATTGGCATAAGCGGTGCACGAACAATTCCTCTGGCACAAATTCCCGCACTCCACCAGCCCCATGCTTCTGTTCACGAACACTGACGTTGTATCAGGCAACTTAACATTCTGCATATGCAGAAACCTGTCACTCCCACACGCCAATCCCGTGTTCCTCACACACCCACCAGACCCATCTCTCAAATTCCACGCCTGCTGGTTCCTGGGGCTGAACCCTGTGATGCAGTGACACACCGGAGATTCGTTCGTGTCGCAGACTCCGTAGGGACCGCACTCTCTGTAGTTGTCGCATTGGTCTTTGGGAGCGTACCAGAATTTGTTCCAGACCTGGGTGCTTTCTATCCACGTGAGGCGTTGGAGTTCCCCGACAGAGGTCACAGAGAGTCTCGAGAACAAGGAGTGGTTCGCAATTGAGAATGTGTAGTATACTTGGTGGTCATCCGCAAAGAACGAAAACTTAATGGAATCGGTGACGGGATGCATCTCGGGCACCCCGCTGAATCTGTCGCCATTCCAAGGTCCACTGCGGTAGATTATCCGGTCCTTGTTCCAGAGGAATATTTCCGGCAGGCCACGGTAATCTAGCTTGAAGGAAAAATCCCCGCTTGAAGGGTCTTCGTTTGTGGTCCAGGAGGTTATGTGTTTCTCCATGCCCGTGTCGAAGTTCCAACCTAGTTTCATGCCGGGTAACAAGGTATCTGTCGGGTAATCGAAGCTCTGCCAGAGGAACCTTGTGGGGTCATTCTCGTTTTCTTCTCGAAGAACCAGGTTTCCGGAATCCAAGAGCTGAAGAACTGGGTTGGTTATTGGTGTGGTGTGATTGGAGGACCAGACAGGTTTTTGGGATTGGTTTACGATGATGAGGTTTCCATTGTCGTGTATTTTGAGAAAAGCGTTGGAATTATGAAGTGGGGTGTCACGATTTGCCACCCAGACGACAGTTTTATCTGTATGGTGGATGGTTTTGTACCATATGGCCAAGTACCAGGTGGAATTGGTGTAGGAAAAGAAACCAAACTCGAAAATTGCAGTTCGGGAGAGGAGGGTTTGGTTGGTTTGGAGGGATTGGGATTTTGTTAAGGTATCTGTGGAGATGGAAAGTGTGGGAAAGAGAGTGAAAAAAGTGGTGAAGAAGCATAAAAGGAAGAATGTGAGGAGGTCAGTGGAACCTCCCATGTTTGGAGAGGCTTTGTTACTCAGTAGAAGGTAAATTTAAGGTACTTTAGACAAAAGTTGCAGTGTCTCAACTATTTATTCTTCTTTTCGGTTTGACAGAGAACACTCTTTCTTTCTTCATGGATCTTATTTGGTCTCCCTTTTTTCTTTTTCAAAAGCTTTTACCAATATTTTTCAAAATCCGTCATCACCTTTATTTATTTATGTATATTCCTACTTAGGTTATCTTAATTTATGGACTTTCAACCAAATCCGTCATCAACTTTTGTTAAAAATAATGTTTAATTGAAATCGTATTAGCATTCGAGGGTTTACGTTGAAATTATGTTGAGCTAAAGTTGTGGCACTAGTTGGCAACTTCTGTTTAAAAATATGATTAATTGAAGTTATACCTAGGTTGGTAACTTCAACCTAAATCCAATTTCAACTGAAGTTATGTCATTTATTGTCAATTCTTGTGTAAACAATGTTCAGTTGAAGTCATGACAAAAATTGATGAAATTCGCTTTAAAATAATTCAACTAAAGTCATGGACATGATAGGACACTTCAGTATTAATGACATTTCACGGCTTTGGTTTTGCAAATTTAATTTTTGCTTAGTTATGAATTGTTGGAAGATAATTTGTTACAATAACAAGAAAGTTCATTACTCGAATTAAAATAACAATAAAGTTAAAGATAGAAATCTTAATATAAATATTCTTTCGTCATTGGTCAATATAGTGATAAAGAATTCATATGTGAGATAAATTCCTACAATATGATCATCTTGTTTGTCTTTTGGGATGCTATTGTTGGTGGTGATGGAAGGGTGGAGGTGGCAGCTCATCATCATCATCAGTGTTGTTTTTATTATCATTATCGTCACCTTCATCAATCGTGACTTGGGATGACATTGTGGGACAATAGTATCCTATGAATGATGTGGGATTTAATGCATACTAAGGTATTAATTCAAAAGTTTCGAACATATTTGGTGGACCAGAGAAAATATATCGTTGACTAGGAAAAATGTTATATGTGAATAGTTTGGTATGGTGATTGAAAAGACATGTTTTAATGATGATCCATGTTTGCGAACATCAGAGTTAGTGTATACCAGATAAACTAAACTGACTAGCTATTGCTAATGAACCTGTTAACCATAGAAAGAAGATAAAACATCTTGATATCGAGGTTAAGGGTCTGGTGGAATGTCATACTATGTGAAGAGATGGAAATTAGTCATAAATAGAAAAGAAGTACACGAGTCAATCTTTTAGGAATTTAACTTACATCGTCATTAGATGTGTCGGTTCAAAGGTAATATGTAGTGGATTATACGACTAAAGTATCATTGTATATAAGGTGTGGTGTCACACAAAAGGTCGTTATCCGTGAACAAAGTACTTTGAATGAGTTGAGTGTATCAATCATTCCAATAAGCTATCCACCTATGATGATATTCGAGCTAACATATGTTTGTTCTCCCTCTCAAATCTCCTTTATGAAGTTGATTCAAATTTAAAGGTTGAACGAGAATAATTTGTCAAAAGCCAAACATGACCTATCAACCTTGTGGAATTCAACTGTGGTGAAACAAATAAGAGGAACACAGACTCGACAGACTACAGGAACCTCAAAATTAATCAACAGGTAACCTTATCCTTGGTATAAGGAGTCTAGAGGAACTACAATAAATTTCATAAATAGTAGATGAAAATACTTTTAAAAAAGGAAAAGAAAAGTTTGATTGAGAATAAACTGTTCATGACGATATGCGAGGATGGATTTGCGAGATGGGGGTTGTTCTCTTGCGACAATTTGCGCTGATTTGCGAAGATAAGAATCAGCTGATTTGCTGGATATCACTGTTCAACGCATCTCACTAATTTGAGAGGATTTACGCTGATTTACTAGACAAAGACTCATGTGCCCCTGTACGAAAAATTAAATTCCAACAGAAATAAATGAAACATAAAAATAAAATAACATACACTGTGCTTTGACGAGAAAGAAGTCATGCACTATGCTTTCACGAGTTTGCACTAGCTGCCATGTGATGACCTAATATGCCCTGTGCTCGGCATGCATTTGTTTCTTTTCCACAATGCTTTTGCAGCCCTTTGCAGTGGCGAGATTCCATGCTTGACACAACCATTCACTGCCATCGACTGCAAAGGAGAGAATCCTGGCAAAGATGTTTGAATTTCAAAAGAAACGTCTGACCAGAAACACCATTAATAAGACGATGCTTGGTAGATAAGTTTGGTGTGTGTATTAACTCATGGTGTGTTTACATAGAGAGCTAGCCAAGTTTGAAGACATTCAGTTTGAGGAGCTTTGCGTGAGTCTGTGTGGTGAAGTATTGGCTTGAGAGTGACGACCTGTGGAGCAGAGGTAATGTTTCTTTCCATTTTTGATGTGGTTGTTGCAGGTACAATTCTAACTCCATGGTCTAAATCACGATATAAGAATGCCAAGGCCGCACAATCCTTACCAATTTGTGCTCTAGTAAAGGCAACATTTGGAAGAACAATACCTTGGTTTGCTGAACAAGGAACAAAGATCAAGTGCATGTTACAAAGAGGACATTGATATTATGAAGATATTACTGCTATTTTGAGAGGAAAAAATGAAATGCAATCTGCAATGTGTCATGTGCAAAGAACATTTACCAAAATTTAGAATTTGTTGTTCAAGAGATCGCCACTCCGCAACTAGGATGTTACCCTATGTCAAACATTGTTAAATTAAAGGAACCATGGTGTGATTGTGGTGAGTTCCAAGTTCTTCAGTTACTTTGTTCTCATGTGTTTGCAGTTTGTTCTTTTTGTCATTTAAAAATATCGACATTTGTTGTCCTTATATACAACCTCTTCAATATTTTCAAGGCTTATGAAGTCTAATTCCATCCAATTCAAAATGAAAACAATTGGTCTACTTACACTAGACCACGTTATGTCACCCATAAGGAAGACCAACAATTAACCGTATTTGTAATGAAATTGATGAGTCAAGTCCTAACAAAGCTAAAAAGTGCTCTTATTATCGAAATGAAGGGCACAATAGAACCAACTATCCATATAGAGAATCATGATGATATACTTCACTTGTAATTTAAATCTTTAATAGATGTCTTACTTTTTCATTCAACTTTTCTCTAATTTTTATGCATATTATCATCTAACATTCAAAATTAAAAAATTTAACTCCTAAATTTATTAAAAAACATACATCACGAATGTGAAAAATAATGAAGACAATGTGTCAATCAACTTATACAACCACAAAAAAAAAAATTTAGCCAAGCTTAGCATGAAACCTGCTCGAAATGGACTAAACTAAAGTTGTTGCATGAGCGCATGACTTCAATTTAACATTGATAAGATATTATCCGCTTTGGGCTAAAGCCTCACGGATTTGCTTTTGGTACTACTCCAAAAGGTCTTTTATCAATGAAGATATCTTATGTGTATATAAACTCATGTTCATCTCTCATTTTTTCTGATATGGGACTTTGTTTGTACTCAATAACCAATGCTACGACTTCGATTCAACATGATTTCTATAGAAGTCACCAAATGCTAGTACGACTTCAGTTGAACATTATTGTTAACAGAAATTGTCAAACCTTAACTTTACGTGGATGTATTAATTTTTTTTTTACAAAAGTCGTCTAATTCAATGACAATTTTTCTTTAAGATTAATTGACATGGTTAATTAAGCTTAATTTGTTTAAAAATCACATTTCTCGAGTACGACTTCAATATTATAAAGAAATTATGCATAAATTTCACAACTTTCTCAAAACGAAATCGTGACCACGAGAGGTTCGACTTAGTACTTTTGATAATTATTTTAAAGTCAAACCCAAATCCATAATTTCAAAAATAAATTAACTGAAATTTATTAAAAAAATATTTTACATCATATTCATTGGGGAATTCTTCTATCAACAAATCAATAAATTATCCGTAACATTCAGAAATTTCTATAAATAGGACTTTTAACATCAATGTAATTACATGCATATTTTAATTACTTCTATATAACTCACTATCGCCATATTAATTATAATTAAGAGATTATATACTTCCTATGCACATCCCTAACATCCTTCCACTTATATATATATATATATATATATATATATATATATATATATATATATATATATATATATTTTCCTATATAGCATAAACCATTCTAATAATATATACTTCACTTTCAAACATCTTAATCCATCCTCCTTAATACTTTTCCTAAAAACAATTGGTATAAACAATTCTAATGATATATGACCGTAGAAAGATATGACCGTAGAAAGAAAAATTAATCTAATGAAAATTGCAATTGAATGTACGTATTCTAGTATTTGTCACCTTCTATTGTCTAATAACCTGACTTATGAATTCTTACTAATTCTAACTCATGTGAACAAGCTGTATGAATGTTCATATAGAGTTTTAGTTAAAAAAACAAAATATGTACTTTTAATTCGGTTTTATGTATTATAACCTGGCTTATGTATTCTTATTAATTCTGACTCATTAACAAGTATGAATGTTGGTATAGAGTTTTAGTTAAGAAAATAAATATTTATTTTATATCTAATTATTAATTGGATCTTTATGTATTATAACCTGATTTATGGATTTTTACTAATTCTGACTCATGTGAACAAAATGAACGAATGTTCATATAGAGTTTTAGCTAAAAAAATAAATATTTATTTTATATTTAATTAATACTTTTAATTGGATCTTTATGTATTGTAACTCCTAAGTTATTGATTCTTACTAATTCTGACTCAGGTGAACAAACTGTATATATATGTTCCTGTAGAGTTTTAGTTAAGAAAATAAATATTTATTTTATATTTAATTACTACTTTTAATTGGATCTTAATGTATTATAACCTCATCCTTAGTAATTCTGATTGATGTAAACAAATTGTATGAATGTTTATATAGAGTTTTAGTTTAGAAAATACATATTTATTTTAAATTTAATTAGTATTTTTAATTGGATCTTAATGTATTATAACTGATTTATTGATTTTTATTAATTTTGACTCTTGTGAACAAACTGTATAAATGTTCATATAGAGTTTTAGTTAAAAAAATAAATATTTATTTTATATTTAATTAGTACTTTAAATTGGATCTTTATGTATTATTGAATACTAAATTTGTTTTTTTTTTCATTTATCCTTGATTTTGTCTTCAACCAAATGAGGTAATAATTACTTTTCTCTTCTTATTTCTAATTTGTCAACTAACTTAAAATCTTCTTTTTCAATCTTTTCAAACTCTTTGTTAAAGGAAGAAGAAACAAGATGGCTAACAAAATGAAGAAAATTAGAAAGGAAATGAACAAAAACAAGAAGATAGAAGTATTTATCACACATTCCAAAAAAAATAAACAATACTTAAACATTTACTTTATATAACTTAAATATTTACTATATATTTATATTTTTAAACTAATGATACAATGATAATAGCTTAAAATAATAATTTTATTAGAAAAAAAAAATGTAAAAATTGAAAATAATAGTAAACTCAATATTGCAACATATTAATATTGTACTGGAAATATAATTTCTTACTTTTCGCCATATATAATAACTAACACTTTTATCTAAAAGACAGAGTTTAGAACTACCAAGAGTTTTATTTTGCATTGGAAATGGTAATTAAAGTAAATTATGACTATGACGTCTCTTATGCTTGTTAAATGTTTGTTATTAATTAAGAACTATAAATTAGACACAATCAAATATTCATAAATATCTTATTATTTATGATTTTTGGTTTTGACGATTAACAATATTAATTTTTTTATAGTGTAATATTACAATAGTTATTGTAATTATTTATGAGCATATTCTATTTAGAAAACTAATTGTCTGAATTACTATAATTATAGGATTTTAATTGTATATTTCTACTTATATTTAAACAATACATGATCAATAAAAATCATTATATTCAATACCATTTTCTATCTTCTATAATCATAGTCATCATGCCTTCCATTGCCAACGAAAAAAATGATCCACACCTTCTACAATCTTTGTCAAGTTGAACAAAGACAATTATCCATTATAAAAATCTCTAGTCTTACAAGTAATTAGATGATGTAAATTTGATGGTTATATACTAGGGACAATAGAACGTCCAGTCCAATTCATTGTTGCGGAGAACACGACAACAAAAGTCAATCTTAGCTATGAAGATTAGCAAGCCCAAGATCAAGCCATTCTAGGATGGCTGATGAGTTCTATGTCAATTGAGAATGTAACTCAGTTGCTTCATTGTGAAACATCCAAACAGTTTTGGGTTGAAGCTCAAAGCCTTGTTGGTGCACACATTAGATCCATAATCATTTACTGAAATCTGAATTTCACAACACACGTAAAGGAGACATGAAGATGGGGCAATATCTTGACAAGATGAAAAATCTGGTTGACAAGTTAAAACTATCAGGTTCACCAATCTTTAACTTTGATTTAGTGATTTAGACACTAAATGGTTTTGATTCTTATTACAATCCAGTGGTCTTCAAACTGTCTAACCAGATCAACATCAGTTGAGTTGAATTGAAAACTCAATTGTTAACCTTTGAAAGCGTATTAGATCAACTCAAAAATGGAAAATCACATGAATGACTTAGAAGCCGCAAAGGTTCATATGGAGTTCTAGAAATCATTAGAAATTCTAATCCCAAATTTTCACATTAGAAAGGCGTAATGGGTTACATGTTGCAAATGTGTTTTGCCACATCTCTACTTTCTTTTTCCACATCACCATACTATTAACGTCGTTACTTGAAAATTAACGGAATGAACTTGATTGATGCACATATACAAAGTGTGGACGAAGTTAATACTTTTTTAAAAGTGGTGACCAAGTTGACACACAACAAATGAAACTAGGGACAAAGTAAGCAATTAAACCAAAGAAAAAAGAAACCGTTAGAAGGAAAAAGTTATGAACTAATACCACGATCGAGGGTGAACCTAATTTTAATAGCAAGCACTATAACTTTGAAAATGCTGCCTTCTTTAGTTTGATTATATGACCAAATGCCCGAACCTAAATATGTTATTGCTATAGGAGCTTGTACAATTACGGAGGGATGTTTAGTACAAATTCTTTTAATACGGTTCATGGCGTCGATAAGCTAATTCTTATATATGTATATTTTTCGAGCTGTCCACTTAAATTGGAGACTATTATAGATGCTATAACAAAACTTCGTAAGAGAATATCTTGAGAAATATATGAAGATCCAATGAGTTTTCAACAAGAGAATAAATGTTTTACCACCAACCAAGTTTCATGTTGGATATCTTACTTATACTGACAATTATGGTCAAGAATTATTTTATCAACCGTCATCTACTTTAGAGATATTGTCTGACACATTTTTTTAAAGTATGAAAAAACATTCTAATGTAAATAGAAAATACTAATACCAAATTCATAAAAACAATTTAGAAGAAAACAAAAATCAAGGTCATTTATCTTTTTGACTAGTCAAACATGAATATTAATTTTGGAATAATTTAAATACAATTTATAAATTAAAAATTATTAATATTTAAAATAGTTATTATTATAAATAGAAAATTATGCGATGACTCTAAATTTAAGAGTCGAATTAATAAAATATTAATGTAAGAATAATTTAGATAACAATTTATAAATTAAAAATTATTAATATCTAAAATAATCATTATTACACAGAAAATTATAATTAGTCATCAATTCGGCCCTAAATAATTACTTAACTATGTTTGTGTTTAAATTGGTTATTTTAATTTAAAAAGTAGTTAAAATTTAGAAGAAAAAAATCAAATTTAAAAAATGGTTAAGTTTAAAAAAAAAGTCATTTAAAAATAAAATTAATTATATAACTTAACATTATAAAAGAATAATATTTGTATCTGAAGTTTCTCCTTAGGTAAAATAAAAACCATAAGAAGTTGGTTAAGTGTCAGTTTATATATAAAAATAACAGGAATTAAAAAGTTGGTTAGATCATTGATTCAGTTATGCTAATGAATATTTAGAATATTAAAAATAAATATAATTGAAGCGTGAGAGTGTTATATAAAGAGATGGAAAATATAGATACATACATTAGAAATGATGAATCCCTGCGTCGTCTTAGTGTGGTTCTTTTCACTGTCCGGGTTGTTCTTTTCACTGCAATGATCATCCTTTTGGGTGTGAGCAGAAGATGTTCAAGAGGAAACTTTGGACGAAGCCCTACAAGTGGAGGAACCTTTGGATGTGCTGCCAGAGCATTTTGCCGGACCGACCGGTCCTTAGTTAGAGTTTTCATATTGTAAATTCTGTAGATGGCGGCCGGTTAAATTTGTTTTGTAAAGCCGTCCGTCCTAGACTTTACTTTCAGAACTCTCGACTTGTAAACTTTGAATGATTAAGTTATATATTTGTGCCAGTTTTCGTTCTTTATTCTTTTACTCTTCATTCTCTACTGTTCTTTAATATTGTTCATGATAACTCCTAGAATAAAATATAGTTTTGTTCTATATATTTATTGGGATGTTACATTGAGTACTTTTGTTAAGATTTAAATGGGTTATTTTAGTGAAAAAAATAGTTAAAATTTAGAAAAAAAAACAAATTTAAAAAGTGGTTAAGTTTAAAAAAATCATTTAAAAAAATAAAATTAATTAAATAACTTAACATTATAAAAGAATAATATTTTCATCTCAATTTTATCATTAAAATAAAAATCATAAAAAGTTTCAGTTTATATATAAAAATATAAAAAGAAATAAATAGTATTATAACCTTTATTTTTTAAAAATTTAAAAAGTTGGTTAGATTATTGATTCAGTGCTGTTGAATATTTAGAATATTAAAAAAAATGTATAGTTTAGCTAAAAAAAATAAATATTTATTTTATATTTAATTAATACTTTTAATTGAATATTTATGTATTATAATACGTGAGTTATTGATTCTTAATAATTCTGACTCATGTGAAATAAATGTTTAAATTGATTATTTTAATTTAAAAAATAGTTAAAATTTAGAAAAAAATAAATTTAAAAAATGGTTAAGTTTTAATATTTGCATATGAAGTTTCTCCATTAAAATAAAAACCATAAAAAGTTTTTAGGTAATCAGTTTATATATAAAAATATAAGAAGAAATGAAAAAAATTATAACTTTCTCTGTTCGGTTAGAATTTAACCATAAATTTTATATGGAATATAATACTTATACTAACCGTTCATAATTATTCTATCAACAGTCTATTTATTTATTTTAGAGATATGGTCTGAGACATTTTTTTTAAAATACAATAATGAAAAACAAATTCATAAAAATTAGAAGAAAAAAAATAAATAAAAGGTCGTTTGTCAAACATAAACATTAATATAGAAGTACCATTTTATAAATTAAATATTATTAATATCTAAAATAATCATTATTATAAATAAAAAATTATAATTAATGATCACTTCATTATAAATTTAGGAATAGAATTGATAAAATGTTAATTTAGAAATAATTTAAATACCAATTTATAAATTAAAAAGTATTAATATATAAAATAGTTATTATTATAAATAGAAAATTATAATTCGATTCTAAATAGTATTAATTCGAGTTTAAACTAATCTTCACTAAAAACTCAAATTTAAAAAGTAGTTAAGTTTAAAAAAATCATTTAAAAAATAAAATTAACTTTTATATATAAAAATATAAAAATAAAAATATAGAAAGAAATAACGGAATTTAAAATTTTAAAAGTTGGTTAGATCATTGATTCAGTTATGCTAATGAATATTTAGAATATTAAAAATAAATATAATTGAAGCGTGAGAGTGTTATATAAAGAGATGGAAAATATAGATACATACATTAGAAATGATGAATCCCTGCGTCGTCTTAGTGTGGTTCTTAGCCATATTCACATCATGCTGCAACTCCATGCCTCTGTCTGTTCAGAAGAGATGGATAATAGACGATGCAACGGGAGAACGAGTTAAACTACACTGTTCACACTGGGTGGCTCATGCCAAACCCATGCTTGCTGAGGGTCTTGACAAATTACCCATGAATGTCATTGCAGCTAATGTTGCCAAAGCAGGATTCAACTGTGTTCGTTTGTCTTATGCGACTTACATGTTCACTCGCTATGCAAATAACACCGTCCGTGACATTTTCCACTCTTATGACATTCCAGAGATCGCGACAGCCATTGAGAAACACAACCCTTCCGTGCTGAACATGACCCATCTTCAGGCCTATGAGGCTGTCGTTGATGCTCTAGGGGAACATGGAGTCATGGTGCTCATTGATAACCATCTCAGTTTGCCAGACTGGTGTTGTGCCAATGGCGATCAAAATGGATTCTTCGGAGACAGACACTTTAACACTACTGAATGGATTCAAGGTTTGGCCTTTGTAGCACGACACTTCAAGGGAAAACCCAATGTGAGTAATCTGCTTTCTGGGAAAAACAAACTTTTGTTGTCTGTGTTTTGATATATATGATATTTTTGGGGGATAATGTTGTTGTTGGTGCTATGTATAATGTAGGTGTTCGCCATGGACTTGAGAAACGAGCTAAGGGGTTCACGTCAAAACTGGAATGTTTGGTACAAGTACGTGAGCGAAGGAGTGAAGACGATTCACGAAATTAACCCGGATTTACTGATCATCGTTTCAGGGTTAAGCTTTGACAACGACCTTAGCTACTTGAAGACAAGGCCTCTTGATTTGAACATCGCTAACAAAATTGTGTATGAGTCTCATGTATATTCCTTCTCAGGAGACACGGGGAGGTGGCACGTGCAACCGACCAATTGGGTGTGCAACGCCACCATTCAATTGTTCATCCAACAATCGGGTTTTCTTCTGAGTGGTAAGAATCCAGCACCTTTGTTTGTGAGTGAATTTGGATACAACATGGAAGGTGGGAATTTCGCTGACGAAAGATATTGGCCATGCATTGTGTCATATTTTACCTCCGTGGATTTGGAATGGAGCTTGTGGGCTTTCCAAGGAAGCTATTACTTCAGACAGGGAAAAGTTGGACCGGGAGAAACATATGGGGTGATGGACTCTGATTGGAAAGAATATAGAGACCCAAATTTCACTCAAAAGATTCAGCTTTTGCAAAGGATGATTCAAGGTATATATCCAAATTTCAGTCAACAGATCTTATATGTTTGTACAAAAATAATGTTTTTTTGTGACTACGTTTTAGTTTGTATGTCTGAAGTGTATGTGTTTAACTTGTTATGCAGATCCAAATTCAAAGGCCTCAAAGTCTCATATCTTGTTCCATCCATCAACTGGTTACTGTGCACATGTGAATGATAAGGAGGTTGTAATGGGTGATTGTAAGAGTAACAGCCTGTGGAGTTTCGAAGGAGATGGGTCTCCAATTAGGTTGATGAACTCTGCTATGTGTTTGAAGGCAGTTGGTGAAGGGCTTCCTCCATCTCTCTCGCAAGATTGTTTGTCTGCACAAAGTTCTTGGAAAGCTGTTTCAATGAGTGGTCTTCACTTGGCCAGTTTTGCCAAGGATGGAGAACTTTTGTGCTTGGAAAAGGATTCCAATTCTACCAAGATAGTCACCAAAAAATGCATCTGCATAGGAGATGATGATCCGGGTTGTTCTTTTCACTGCAATGATCATCCTTTTGGGTGTGAGCAGAAGATGTTCAAGAGGAAACTTTGGACGAAGCCCTACAAGTGGAGGAACCTTTGGATGTGCTGCCAGAGCATTTTGCCGGACCGACCGGTCCTTAGTTAGAGTTTTCATATTGTAAATTCTGTAGATGGCGGCCGGTTAAATTTGTTTTGTAAAGCCGTCCGTCCTAGACTTTACTTTCAGAACTCTCGACTTGTAAACTTTGAATGATTAAGTTATATATTTGTGCCAGTTTTCGTTCTTTATTCTTTTACTCTTCATTCTCTACTGTTCTTTAATATTGTTCATGATAACTCCTAGAATAAAATATAGTTTTGTTCTATATATTTATTGGGATGTTACATTGAGTACTTTTGTTAAGATTTAAATGGGTTATTTTAGTGAAAAAAATAGTTAAAATTTAGAAAAAAAAACAAATTTAAAAAGTGGTTAAGTTTAAAAAAATCATTTAAAAAAATAAAATTAATTAAATAACTTAACATTATAAAAGAATAATATTTTCATCTCAATTTTATCATTAAAATAAAAATCATAAAAAGTTTCAGTTTATATATAAAAATATAAAAAGAAATAAATAGTATTATAACCTTTATTTTTTAAAAATTTAAAAAGTTGGTTAGATTATTGATTCAGTGCTGTTGAATATTTAGAATATTAAAAAAAATGTATAGTTTAGCTAAAAAAAATAAATATTTATTTTATATTTAATTAATACTTTTAATTGAATATTTATGTATTATAATACGTGAGTTATTGATTCTTAATAATTCTGACTCATGTGAAATAAATGTTTAAATTGATTATTTTAATTTAAAAAATAGTTAAAATTTAGAAAAAAATAAATTTAAAAAATGGTTAAGTTTTAATATTTGCATATGAAGTTTCTCCATTAAAATAAAAACCATAAAAAGTTTTTAGGTAATCAGTTTATATATAAAAATATAAGAAGAAATGAAAAAAATTATAACTTTCTCTGTTCGGTTAGAATTTAACCATAAATTTTATATGGAATATAATACTTATACTAACCGTTCATAATTATTCTATCAACAGTCTATTTATTTATTTTAGAGATATGGTCTGAGACATTTTTTTTAAAATACAATAATGAAAAACAAATTCATAAAAATTAGAAGAAAAAAAATAAATAAAAGGTCGTTTGTCAAACATAAACATTAATATAGAAGTACCATTTTATAAATTAAATATTATTAATATCTAAAATAATCATTATTATAAATAAAAAATTATAATTAATGATCACTTCATTATAAATTTAGGAATAGAATTGATAAAATGTTAATTTAGAAATAATTTAAATACCAATTTATAAATTAAAAAGTATTAATATATAAAATAGTTATTATTATAAATAGAAAATTATAATTCGATTCTAAATAGTATTAATTCGAGTTTAAACTAATCTTCACTAAAAACTCAAATTTAAAAAGTAGTTAAGTTTAAAAAAATCATTTAAAAAATAAAATTAACTTTTATATATAAAAATATAAAAATAAAAATATAGAAAGAAATAACGGAATTTAAAATTTTAAAAGTTGGTTAGATCATTGATTCAGTTATGCTAATGAATATTTAGAATATTAAAAATAAATATAATTGAAGCGTGAGAGTGTTATATAAAGAGATGGAAAATATAGATACATACATTAGAAATGATGAATCCCTGCGTCGTCTTAGTGTGGTTCTTAGCCATATTCACATCATGCTGCAACTCCATGCCTCTGTCTGTTCAGAAGAGATGGATAATAGACGATGCAACGGGAGAACGAGTTAAACTACACTGTTCACACTGGGTGGCTCATGCCAAACCCATGCTTGCTGAGGGTCTTGACAAATTACCCATGAATGTCATTGCAGCTAATGTTGCCAAAGCAGGATTCAACTGTGTTCGTTTGTCTTATGCGACTTACATGTTCACTCGCTATGCAAATAACACCGTCCGTGACATTTTCCACTCTTATGACATTCCAGAGATCGCGACAGCCATTGAGAAACACAACCCTTCCGTGCTGAACATGACCCATCTTCAGGCCTATGAGGCTGTCGTTGATGCTCTAGGGGAACATGGAGTCATGGTGCTCATTGATAACCATCTCAGTTTGCCAGACTGGTGTTGTGCCAATGGCGATCAAAATGGATTCTTCGGAGACAGACACTTTAACACTACTGAATGGATTCAAGGTTTGGCCTTTGTAGCACGACACTTCAAGGGAAAACCCAATGTGAGTAATCTGCTTTCTGGGAAAAACAAACTTTTGTTGTCTGTGTTTTGATATATATGATATTTTTGGGGGATAATGTTGTTGTTGGTGCTATGTATAATGTAGGTGTTCGCCATGGACTTGAGAAACGAGCTAAGGGGTTCACGTCAAAACTGGAATGTTTGGTACAAGTACGTGAGCGAAGGAGTGAAGACGATTCACGAAATTAACCCGGATTTACTGATCATCGTTTCAGGGTTAAGCTTTGACAACGACCTTAGCTACTTGAAGACAAGGCCTCTTGATTTGAACATCGCTAACAAAATTGTGTATGAGTCTCATGTATATTCCTTCTCAGGAGACACGGGGAGGTGGCACGTGCAACCGACCAATTGGGTGTGCAACGCCACCATTCAATTGTTCATCCAACAATCGGGTTTTCTTCTGAGTGGTAAGAATCCAGCACCTTTGTTTGTGAGTGAATTTGGATACAACATGGAAGGTGGGAATTTCGCTGACGAAAGATATTGGCCATGCATTGTGTCATATTTTACCTCCGTGGATTTGGAATGGAGCTTGTGGGCTTTCCAAGGAAGCTATTACTTCAGACAGGGAAAAGTTGGACCGGGAGAAACATATGGGGTGATGGACTCTGATTGGAAAGAATATAGAGACCCAAATTTCACTCAAAAGATTCAGCTTTTGCAAAGGATGATTCAAGGTATATATCCAAATTTCAGTCAACAGATCTTATATGTTTGTACAAAAATAATGTTTTTTTGTGACTACGTTTTAGTTTGTATGTCTGAAGTGTATGTGTTTAACTTGTTATGCAGATCCAAATTCAAAGGCCTCAAAGTCTCATATCTTGTTCCATCCATCAACTGGTTACTGTGCACATGTGAATGATAAGGAGGTTGTAATGGGTGATTGTAAGAGTAACAGCCTGTGGAGTTTCGAAGGAGATGGGTCTCCAATTAGGTTGATGAACTCTGCTATGTGTTTGAAGGCAGTTGGTGAAGGGCTTCCTCCATCTCTCTCGCAAGATTGTTTGTCTGCACAAAGTTCTTGGAAAGCTGTTTCAATGAGTGGTCTTCACTTGGCCAGTTTTGCCAAGGATGGAGAACTTTTGTGCTTGGAAAAGGATTCCAATTCTACCAAGATAGTCACCAAAAAATGCATCTGCATAGGAGATGATGATCCTTCATGTTTGGACGATCCCCTAAACCAATGGTTCCGACTTGTTCCTACTAATGTTTAGATGGAAATTGATTAGGTTTTCTTCTTTTTTTTTTTTTTTTTTTAGGGTAGAATGCTTAGTAGTTGTTTTCTTTTCATTTTCATTTTTAGCATTTTTATGGAATAATGTTCTATGGCACCAACCAGATGTTTTAGTTAATGCTTGTTATGAATTTTAGTTCTCGTTTCCTCACAGCGAGCTAAACACACCATGGTATGCGAAGGTGAATTTTACCCTAAATTTTAAAACAAAGAAAATATAAAGATCAGTTAAAAACCTTAATTAGAATTAACCAAAATGAAATCGTTCATAAACTGTAGCTGCAAACATTGAATGTTATCCTTCAATTTCTTCTGTCTGCCAATGTTATAACGCGACTATAAACAATAGGACATGAACATACTACTACATATTTTCTGCCCTCTATTTTCCTCCTCAAGGAACTATTTACAGCGACATGACATTTCCAAAAGAGCACAAAGTGCGGCACTACAAACACAAAATAAAGTAGATCGATAAAAGCTGATTTATTACAATCATATTTTAAATTAGAAATATATTTACCAACACAAACATCATATGTCATTGGATGTTATCCTTTCTCTTCTGGTTGCTAACGTTATAGATTACAAATAAATTTATGGTTCAAAATAGTGGTTGGGATCCTCAGGGATTTCCGTGAAGTTTAATTTTCTTTTTTTGTTTCATTCCCGATATTTTCAAACAGCTGCAATAAAAAGTAAAGTTGCTATGAATTCCCACATTAAGATTACAACACAATCTAAGGAAATAGAATTAACATTATGCGACTTCTAGCCATCTGTGTTTTCTGTGTTGATATTATTGTCATTAAAACGATTCAAAGCTAACGTGACGTAGTTCAGAATATTTCACTAGTTTTATAACACTGTGCGAGACTTTTCAAAGTGATTATTTTAATTTTTTCAAAAAACCATTTGGAGAAGACATGTACAAAACAAACAACTAGTGTTAACTTATCATGAAGATGCTCCTCAAAGAATGTAATAATCTTTAAAAAGTTTAAAATTATATGAAAAAGAAAATAAAATGCAAATGCAAATGCAACAGGTTCGTCACAAGAAAACAATATGAAACTTGTATACATGATGATCTTGCTATGACATCTACATATTAGAATCATCAACGTATAGGACTTATGTTTTTGATGGGGAATCAAGCCACTTTTTGAGTCCCAAAGGATATATACACTGTTGTTGATCCATCATTATTTGTCCCTATAGTGTATCTCCATTTCCTACATTAAGGAACAGAATTACTTCCTTGATTGATACTCATTGAGGTGTTCATATGCGTAAGTTGAGGCACGTTCACAATCTGTTTCAAGATAAGATACTTGAGAATATCCTTAACTACAGTTGACAGATAATTAGAATATGAGAAAATAAAAATAAAAAGTTTAAGTAGATAACCACATGATCAAAGAAAATTGCAATTCAAAATGACTTTTGATGTGTTACTATTTTTGAACTCTAGTTTAAAATCTTTTGTATGGGAATCAAACTAAGATAGGCATGACAATATTTCAACCTATACCACTGCATGACAATATTTCAACGTGATGCAGAAAACTTAAATGGAAATCACCATCCAGATAAGAGATGATCCAATTGGTAAATCAGAAACAAAACAAACAAATTAAAGAAGTAGGAATTGAAATGGACGAAATGAGATAAAAAGCGAATGAATGGTTCATTGGTGAACCTTATACATCTCAGAATATCCATCATTGAATAATAATATTAACATATTATGGTTTTCAATTACATTTTTAATATTAATTATGACCCTTTTACTGTAAATTCAGGCCTAAGTTGCATAAACCACTCAAGGAGATAATGTGGTAGTATTACAGTTATTCTAATATTTTTTACCTGGATATTGATTCACGAGCAGAAAAGCATTTTAGCCACATCAAACCCTGACCAATTGTCTAGAAAATTCTTTCAGATTCTGAACATTCTGCATCATAGGTAAACATCTGCCTTCCCTTGGCATCCAGGAACAAGGAATTGTCCCAATACTCAAATGTATTCCAACCTGCTGTCATTTTAAAGGTCAGGAGATTCCCAAGCATCAAGATGCGAAAAGAAGAAAGCCTTAGAGGTTTGCTAAAGAGATGTTCAACTACTCCTTCAGAGCAATTATCTGACGGCCTTTCTGTTCACTTTCCATTAAATCAATATATATTACACATATACAAAGGGAAAAAATATACACCAATGTTTGTACAACTCGTAAAGTGAGTTTTGAATTATTTTCTGTGGTGTGTATACTTCGCATTGAAAGGAATACATATTTGATTGAAAACCTTTACTTATAGAGAGGTCTTCAATATTTCCAACCTCAAACCTTTAAATTCTATGATCTGCTGCTCCTCTTGTTCCACATTCGAGAATCAAACTTAGGGAAGGGTTAAAAGTTCTCCAACAGAAACAAATAATTAACCACTGCCATCATAGTAATCAAGAAAATCATTTTGCTGAGACTGCAAACTAGATCTACTTCCTTGACTGCAGCCTTTCTGCACAAGCTTAAGAGTTTTCGGTGCAATTCCACTGCTGCCATCCCTGTCATATAATAGAACAGATCATTATTGAAGATGGAAGAATATGCAGCATAAGTAAATTAAGGATAGCACTCAAGAAAAGCCATAGATATTATAGAACCTGTGACAATCAAAGTTTAATAAAATAATAGGGTTCTGGTTTGCATTTAATTTGATAGAACTACGATATTTGAGATGACAAAGAGGTGATAATTTTAAATGTCACATGATAAAGCAACTCTTTAAAAGATGAAAAACAAAATACAAAAACGTCTTCATGTTTGTCAGTTCGTCTAGGAAACCGTCTAACTATAAGGTTTAGAAATGAGAACCCATCATGTTATGTTGTCCAACACATCCAAAAACAATTTTCACTCCTACAATCAAATTAAGAACCTTGTTTTCCAAATATGAACAGAATCCAAAAAACTGAAATACTTGATTCTCTTCATCACCCATATGGTCATACCTGTTACCTATGTCCTTCCAGTCACTTCCTCCATCGTTATGTAGTTTTCCAAGAATGACTCTGTTTCTGTTTTGATAAGTCCTATCGACAGGTCTATCTTCTAATGCCAATTTCATCATTCTCTTTGCTAGTTCATCCGCTTTCTGTTTGTTTCCTCTTTTACTTAAGCCATCAATCACTGGCATGAATGATGTGTCGTCCAACTGAGAGATATTTAAAAAGAAAGATGCTACCCAAGAATAAAATAATCTATTACTATATGCATGATCGTACATCAAAACTATGTGTAGAAAACAAATCAATGTAAATGCTAAAAACAAATATACAACTTGCATGCATGATGGTGTTGCTATGATCTCTCCATATGAGAGCCATCAACCTAGAATACTTCATTTATTGACCAGGAATCAAGGAACTTTTTCTGAGTCTAAAAAGATATGTTGATTTATAAATTATATATACAAAGGACTAAACAAAATGCTTTGTACTTTAGTAGATTGATAAGAGTCTAAACAAAACTGAAGAAAAAAGTATAAACACTTCTATCTCCTTGTCACCATTCTAACTGTCAAATCTTGACACGTCAAGGCCTTCACTATAAGATTGATCTCCATCATCAAATTTCCTCATGGAAGCAGTGACCAAAGGTTGTTTAGGCAGAGGAAGAGTTGTGTCTTCACTTGCCAGCATTAACAATACAGGGGCCATGTTTGGTGTGCGAGATGCTGAGTCTTGCACACATAACATTGCTATGTGTATGAATCTCAATGCTTTACTCTTTGGAGTTGAATCACCAATGGAAGAATCAAGAAGCTCCATTACTCTCTGCTCACTCCACATGTGCCAGGCCTGCATCCATTTTTTCATCAGGAATTTTAAATACTTTTACTTTCACAAACATTTTATAAATTTGTAACTTCTCAAGACTCCTTAGAGGTGGCCACTTTTCAAGTAATGCCATAAACTTGCAACTTACTAACATGAACACCAAATTAAAATAATGAAACAAATAACTTATGTTTTTCAACTTTAAAGAAACTTTTTCACTAAATTTGAAGTTTTCAGAGAGTTGTTTTAGTTATAAAGTAATGTAAGGAGGAGTTACTGACATATCCTATGAGACTTGAATCTTCTGTGTTGCAAAAACTAGTATTCCTGCGGCCACTCATAATCTCTAGTAGTAATACATTAAAACTATAGACGTCAGATTTAACTGAAAAGAGACCTACCATTGCATATTCCGACGACATATAGCCACTGCATCAAAGATATAGAGATTAGTAGTCTGATTCACACAAGATGGAAGAGAGTGATTTGTCAACAAGTGAAATAAAAGCATACTTACTATGTACCAACCACTCTGTTTGTGCTTGCTTCATTTTGGTTTCCTCCAAATATTTTGGCTAAGCCAAAGTCTGAAATTTTTGGATGCATGCTTTCATCTAATAAAATGTTGCTTGCTCTAAGATCCCGATGAATTATTCGTAGTCTTGAATCCTGGTGCAGGTAAAGTAGCCCTCTTGCAATGCCTTCAATTATTTCAAAGCGCTTTGTCCAGTCTAGTTGTGTTTTCTTCACTGGATCTGCCATGATGTTACAAGAACAAGCAAATTATTAAGATCATACATGCACTGGGTGGTTCTGTTTCAAACTTATCCGAATTAGGATGCGGAAAAAGAATATGCTTAGTTAATGGTAAGAAACATACCAAATAAAAAACAGTCCAAGCTTTTGTTTGGCAAGTACTCGTAAACAAGCATTTTTTCTTCTCCCTGAATTGAACATCCAAGTAGTCTAACCAGATTTCTATGTTGTAGTTTGGCTATTAGAATCATTCCATCCTTGAACTCCTCTAATCCTTGACTAGACTTTCTTGAAAGCCTCTTAAAAGCTATTTCCTCTCCTCCTGGAAGCTTCCCCTGGTAAATGGAATAAATGAAGCTATTAACCTTTTATTACGAAATGAGTTGGGCGTTTATGGAACACCTTTTTTCTCTTGTCTTTCCATCACATAGCATACTTTTTCTCACTCACTCTTGTAAAATTTGTAGGATAATTTGTTGTACACTTATCGATATTCTTAAGGTAAGCTTAACAATTAAAATTTTACCTTGTAAACAGGACCAAAGCCCCTTGTCCCAGAGCTTATTTTTTTCGGAAAAATTGTCTGTTGCTGCTACAAGGAAGCTCAAAGTGAACAATGGAAGTTCTGCCTTATTCCCTTCCAAACCTAACTCAGTTGATCCTGAAAATTCTGTCGATAAATCTGTACTCCTCGTTGGATCAATGATAAAAAAACTCACCATTGTTGTTAGCCGAGGTCGGGGAAACTGTTGACAAATGGAAAGGAAGAGATAACATACAGAAGTGAGTATCATGAAAACTGTTGATAATACATTGTCATTCATTCATCTGAAGGATGAAAAAAATAAAAAATTCTTATGGAAATGAATATATTACCTTCACGTTTTCTCTTAAACCTCCATACCAGCAGTACAGAGATCCCAAGGCAGATCAACCCCACCACTACAGTTATTATTATTATTATTATCCAAGTTTTGGACTTCTTCTCTCCATCGCTTACTACTGAAAACATAAAAATCATATGGTGTAAATACTACCAGAAAATCAATGAAACTTGTGAGAGCTTGGGTGGGATTTCAAGTGATTTGCCATCTCATCATATTCACAGACAACAAACTAACAGATGTTCCTCCTCCTATATGCCAAATGGGAAAATCTCTAACCTAACGCATTAAGCAAATAATTTCCTGTGCATTGAATGGAATAAGGACAAGATTTCTAAAGTTGATTGATTTGGACATGAAATATGAAAAATTCAAGTAGTTCCTCGAGAAAGCATGTAAGGTGAGATGTAAAATGGATTTATAAATCAAGATTAAAAAAAATTAAAAGATCAATGAAAAGAAGGACAAATTACTCCAGATCTTACCTAACTCAGAATCAGCAAGACGGATGTTGAGTACACTTCCAATATCATTTTCGGTGTGTTGAACATCCACATACCAAATCATGCAACCAATTCCAATTGTATATGAATACGCAGTACAAGAACTATTCTGCAGACAAAACCGCTGGCATTCCTCATCGTTAGAAGGACTCTCCAAACATGCAAAATCTGGCAACTTTGTACACCTTTGAACGAAAAAACTATCCTCACCAACATTAACCTCTGTTCCAGAACTATTTCTCTCAGCCTTCAGTGGAGTCCTCCTCTTACAACCCCCTGAATTTTCCCCATTCCACTCACTCCATTCCCTTTGTTGAAACCCTTGCAAGCAACTACAAACAGATGCCTTAGAGATATCACACACTGCAAAGTTGCCACAAAAATTATAATGCTCACACTTGTTATAAGGCTCGTGTTGTGTATTATTCCATTGCGTTTCATCTTCATTCGATATAAACTTCTTTTCAAACCCATCCCAGGTTATCTGAAACCTCACCTTTTCAGGTTCATTCCATGTATATGTAAACTGATTCCCATTAAGTTTAAAACCAAAATGAGAGCTTCCTGTCATATTAGAGACACCAGTGAATACTCTACCATCCCAATACCCAGTTCTCCACCTCCTTTTTTCCCCATCCAAAATCAAAATCTGTATAGTTGATCCCCCAGAGTCAACCCCCATTGAGTAGTTTCCCAGTGAAGGATCCGTTGCTGATTTTCACGACCTGAACATACTCCTTCCAGCATTAATTGGTAGGGACATACCCGGCACGAAGGTATCGGTTCAATTCTCAAAGCTTTGCCACACCTCTTTCTCATGTTCTGATTCTTCTGAAAGAACAAGGTTCCTGTCATCACCAAGAACATCTTTTGTATTGTTCATCGATATGAACTTGTTAGTTGACCACACCTCGTTGTATAAAGGGTATCCAAACATACCTGCAATGACCTGGTAACAAATAGGCAATTTCAGCACAGTCCTTCTCTTTTCAACCTGTAGAAAGAAACACAATCCTTCAGTTCAGTAATTAAAAGACCATGTTTCAGTCATACGACTTAGCAAATAAGCCAATAGCATATGTGATTTTGCTTTACCTTTAGGTTTTGACTGGATAAACTTTAGAAATCAGAATAAATCCAAGTGCAAACCGTCTAACTGACAAACTTCTAATGAAAATGCACCCTTGTAGCTTTTACAATACCACGCTTTTAAAGCTGAGATGACACACGCATCTGGTGTCATTCCCTTGGAATACATTTCATTAAGCTGTATAATGCCTTTTTTTATGTGCCCTCTGGTAAGTAAGCCAGAGAACAGAGCAGTGCATGTTACAGTATCTGGTTCTAGTCCACTGTCAATCATTTTACAAAATAGGCTTACTGCTTCTTGAATGTTCTCTGTCTTCATGTGTCCATCAATCAACACAGTGTAACAAACAACATCCGGATTTATTTCCATTTGCTCCATATCTCTCAAGATTGAAGAAACTTCCAATGATGTCTTATTTCCTTCTCCATGACGAGACACACTTTCTTAAATTTGCTTTAAAGTTTCCATCAAGTAAAACTCTGTAGGTAATGACATTAGGTTTGATTCCTCTTCTCTTCATATCCAGCAAGAGGTTATGGGCCTCTGGCAAGAAGTTCATCCTACAATAACTATTTATCATAATTGTGTAAATTATAACATCAGGGGTGAGTCCTCTATTTACTAAACGATAAAAAAAAGGCGAGCTTTCTTCATATCACCAGTCTGGCACAGTGAAGCTGTAACTTTTGAATAGCCTTTAACCATGGCAGAATAGATTTCAATACTATTATCTTCCAGACTGTTAAAGTACGCCTCGGCTTCCAAAACCTCTCCCACTGAACACAAATTTGATTGAAAACCTTTACTTATAGAGAGATCTTCAATATTTCCAACCTCAAACCTTTACATTCTATGATCTGCTGCTCCTCTTGTTCCACCTTCGAGAATCAAACTTAGGAAAGGGTTAAAAGTTCCCCAACAGAAACAAATAATTAACCACTGCCATCATAGTAATCAAGAAAATCATTTGGCTGAGACTGCAAACTAGATATACTTCCTTGACCCCAGCCTTTCTGCACACGCTTAAGAGTTTTCAGTGCAATTCCACTGCCATCATCCCTGTCATATAATAGAACGGATCATTAGTGAAGATGGAAGAATATGCAGCATAAGTAAATTAAGGATAGCACTCAAGAAACGCCATAGACATTATAGAACCTGTGACAATCAAAGTTTCATAAAATAATAGGGTCCTGGTTTGCATTTAATTTGATAGAACTACGATATTTGAGATGACTAAGAGGTGATAATTTTAAATGTCACAAGATAAAAGAACTCTTTAAAAGATGAAAAAAAATACAAAAACGTCTTCGTCTTTGTCAGTTCGTCTAGGAAACTGTCTAACTATAAAGTTTATAAATGAGAACCCACAAAATCCATCATGTTATGTTGTCCAACACATCCAAAAACAATTTTCACTCCTATCAAATTAAGAACCTTGTTTTCCAAATATGAACAGAATCCAAAAAACTTAAATACTTGATTATCTTCATAACCCATATATGGTCGTACCTGTTAACTATGTCCTTCCAGTCAGTTCCTCCATCGTTATGTAGTTTTCCAGGAATGACTCTGTTTCTGTTTTGATAAGTCCCATCGACAGGTCTATCTTCTAATGCCAATTCCATCATTCTCTTTGCTAGTTCATCCGCTTTCTGTTTGTTTCCTCTTTTACTTAAGCCATCAATCACTGGCATGAATGATGCATGATCGAATCCATATCCCTTATCAATCAATTTATGAAGAAGGCTACTAGCATCTGCCAACCTTTCATCCTGGCAAAGCCTTTCAATCAAATCTTTATACATGAAATTCTTCAATGTGAGATATCTATCTAACGACGCTTCAAATAGCTCCTTTGCTTCAGAGAGTTGTCCTCCAGCTAGTAATTCATTGAACAACAAACTGTACAAGGCTTCTTTGTGGCTGCATATACTCAAAGCTACCTCAAATAGTTCACAAGCTACTTTAAAATCACTAGACTTACAGAGGGCTTTAATCAATATTTTGAATGAAGATAAATTAGGAGATATGCCCTTATCCAACATTTCATGTAAAAGCGAAATGGCATCATTTGCTTTTCCTCCTTCGCAAAGGCAACTGATTATATTATTATAAGTGAAAATATCTGGACTTATCCCATTTTCTTTCATCTCATCCATCAATCCATATATTTCAAATATTTGCTTTTTACTTCCTAAACCCAGGATCAAGGCATTATAAGTTTGAAGAGTCTTGCTACAACCATTTCTCTCCATATCCTTCAAGACACGAAAAGCCGATGATATCTTTCCTTGTCTACAGAAACTCCATATGAATGTATCATAAGTTACAGAATCAGGGTGCAAGTTTTTTGCCAACATTTCAATAAACTTTTTTTTGGCTTCCTCCAGCCTCCCAGCTTTGCAAAGTCCATTAATTAAAGTTGTGTATGTGATTCCATCAGGCAAGCAGTTTGATACAATAGTGATTGAATTAATTAGAGTGGCAAATGTGTTTCCTTTATCAAGGGATGTTGGTCCATTAGTCCACATCTCACTTACAATTTCCATTGCCCTGTCCAATTCTCCAATTCTAGAGAGACCATTGACCACAATATTGCAGGTTACAGTATCCGGTTGATAGGATTTTTCATTCATCTTTTGCAGCATTTCCTCTGCCTCTTGCGTTCTCCCCTTTTTCCACAGGCTATGCAGCAACGTGTTGCAGGTATAAGTATTCGGCTGACAGCCATTCTTTATCATTTCATGAAGAACACGTTTAGCTTCGAAAACCTTCCCTTTACTGCAGTATCCATGCAGGAGTGTACTATACGTAACTGTATCTGGGTAAACCCCATTGCTCATCTTCACATCCATCAGCCCTCTTGCATCTGACAGCATATGGTTTCTGCATAACCCATCCACCATAATGTTATACGTGTAAGCATTCGGTTCAATACCTTTTGCCGCCATTTCATCAAGCACTAACCGAGCCTCCAATAGCTCCCCATTCCTAAGCAAACCCAACAACCATATGTTATAACTTTCCAAAGAGACAAAATTCCCAGCTTTCTTCATAGTGTCAACCAAACCCCTTGCATCCTCGATCATCCCATGCTTACAGAACCCCTTAAGCATCAAATTATAAGTTACAGTATTGGGTCTAGGAAGCCCCAATTCCACGTCCATCTGCATATCTCTGAAAATCCTCGATGCCTCAAGAACCTTTCCAGCTCTACAAAGCGCAGAAATCCTCGAATTAAAAGTAACAACATCAGGCAACAACCCTACCTCGCTCATCCTCTCAACAAGTTTCTCAGCTTCATCATTTAGCTCCTGTTTACAAAATGCAGAAACAAGAGTATTGTACACGACCCTGTTAGCAATACGACAACTGTTATTGTCATTGCCATTGTTATTGCTATAACTATTGTTAACAAGCTCCAAGGCTTGTTTGACGCGACCAGCGCGGCACAAGCCACGGACCAGAATCCCAAGAGTGAACTCGTTGGGGTGGCATCCTTTCTGGGACATTTTGTCGAACAGTTGGAGGGCGTGGTCGAAGGCGCGAGAGTCGCAGAGAGACTGGATGAGGAGGTTGAAGGTGTAGGTCTGAGGGGTGACACGTGCGGCGATCATGTCAGTGTACAGCCACGTGACGAGGTTGGGGTAGTTGTGTTGGATGGAGGAGCGGAGGAGGAGGTTGTAGAAGGAGAGGGAGGGAGGGGATGAGGGGAATTGCGCTCTGAAGGATTTGAAGTGTGTGAGGGCCTCGTCGATGTGACCCCATTGGGCGAGGACTCGAACCATGGAAAGGATGGAAGGCTGCGCAATGTGGTGCGGCTGAGAGGCTAGGAGGAGTTTGTGGAGGTCGTGGAGTTGAAGGTGCATGTTGGCGCCTGCAAGGATGCGTGTTGTGATGGTGACAAGGTGCTGAGTGTGATCGGCGATGGAAGAGGCAGAGGAAGGGGAAGACATAACGCGCTTCACCAATTGCCACGCCAATTTTGGATTCTTGCTGTTCTTAAGAACACCTTCCATCACCTTCCTCCTTAGCTCCATTCTATTATTTGTTTGCTTTTTCAGAAACAGTGTAGGAAGAACTCCGGCTTCTGACTCTTCTTTTCTGCATTTCTAAATGCAAAACCATACATGTATATTGTGAATAATAATATTCTATAATTTTATACTACTCATATTTAGAAAATAAAAATTATCCAAGTTCGATTGTAAACTTCATCAATAGAACATCTTGGAGTAAAACTCAATTTTTTAATAATTTTATTTTAATTATATTGAATTTTACTTCCATTCTTAATTTTACCCATTAATTTTATTTCATGAATAATAATCAATATTCTTTTTCTTTTGTAGTTTTTATTAAATTAAGGTAATAACAAATTCAAATAGAAAACTTATTATTTGTCAATTACATATTATTATTTGGTTAAATATATGTTTTGGTCCTTATATTTGTGTTTAATTCTCAACTGGGTCCTCATATTTTTTTTTTTGTTCTAATTGAATCCAAATATTTGTTAATTTGAGTCAATAAAGTCATTTCCGTTAAATTTGAACTGACGCCGTCTAATTTTGATTACGTAGATGGAGACATTAGCAGGTCATTTGTATTGATTCAATTAAGTGAAAATTTACGTTTAAGTGTTATATGATGTAGTATTATCTTATATTTTTTAATTGTATGAGTGGTTATATACTTTCTTCTTCCTCTGGTTGACTCATTAATCCTGTCAAGGCCCTGATTCCGGTAACCGCCGTCACCATCGCTCCTCACCACCGGAGGTAGTCGGCGAAACACCCAATACTAGAATCCAATCCAAAATAAAAGAAAAAAAAACAAAAACCCGCTTCGAACCCTAACCCCCAAAATTCGAAAACCAACCATCAGACAAGAAACCACAAAACGCACCCCAAACGTGAATCAAAACGACACCCACAACCAAGAAGAGGCGCCGCACAGTTAACCTAAACCGTCGCACAAACTTTTTGATGCCACCATCGTCATTCACCTGCAAATCCAGAAAACAAACCCAGAAAACAAACACAGTCATCTCTACCGCCCAGAAAAACCCAAAATCACATCGCGCCTTCATCACCAACCCAGAATCATGAAGAACCCTAAAACTCCAACCTCTCTAATCTCTACGCGTTGCCTCCCATTCAAACCTGCAACCAAGACAACACAAAAGACCCAAGAAAAGCCCCAAATCAAAACCTTAAGGGTATGATGTTCTTTTGAGGTAATTTGAGGGAGATGATTTGGGGGAGATGATTTGAAAGGATTTGAGTGGATTTGTGGGTGATTTTTTTGTTGTTTTTTTGAGTGGATTTGTGGGTAATTGAGAGTGGATTTGGAAGTAAAGTTTGTGAAAATTAGTGTAGGATTTGATTGATGTGATAAATTTAAAAAATTTGTTTAATTGGTAGAAATTAAAGATTACCAAAATACCCCTAGTTATTAAATTAATATAAAATGTTATTTGTTAATATAATATTTAATTGTAAAAATGTTTATAAACAATAAAAAATAAAAATATTAATTAAAATTAATTTTTAAAAATTAACAAAATTATAATTTAGTTAAATAAATTTATTTTTAAATGTAATATTTGTTTGTAATATAATTTTGATTTTATATTTTATATTTAATATTTAAATTTTGTTTCCACTTATTTTTGTTTAAATTTCTTATTATATCTTTCTACCAGTATTGTTACCTATATATTGTTAATTTCTACCATACATGGGTGAGCATCATTTCACAAAATTCAGTAATTTATTTAATTAATATAATACTATATATCATTGCATGCTACATCATGTTGATAGCATAAGATACCGTATATTAATATCTACCACCAATTCCAGATATCAGCTTATGAGCTCTGTCAAGCAAAAACCTTGGCTCTATATAGATGGTTCACATCCCTTGTAAGTTGGTACAGTGACAGAAACACATATGCATTCCCACTTATTCCATGGCATATCCCAACTTTCTTCAACAGACCACGATTCCAAACCACCTGCTTCCATAGCTCCATCCAAGAATTCTTTAACGTCTCCTATCATCTTCACTAACGGGATAGTTTCCACTGGAAAGTCGATTGCTTATCATGCATTCAGAGTTCTCTTTAACGTCCTCAACTTCATCTGGCTTCAACTCCATATCCATAAGCACATATATAATCCCACCCAATCCATTCGCAAAACCCCAATACTTCTCCCATACCATTCATACATCAATGGGCACCTCCTGCAACCCCACCACTTCCTCCTCCGACACCACCACCATGTCCGCGACTAGGTTCTCCTCTGACACCACCAGCACATCCTGCATGGATTCGAAGATGATAACACACTTCTCCTAAGCACACTGTTGCGACGGAGCAATGAACGAAAGCATGGCCAACCGATGACTGCAACCGGAAACAACCCCTCGCTGCCATCCAAAAACGAAAGCTGGAACCGGATACACGAACTTGTATCCGGATAACCTCCCTTGCCAAAACATTAAAAACCCTGGATCCGGATATGGGAAGTTGTATCCGGATAACCTCCATTGCCAAAATCTTAAAAACCTGTATCCGGATACGTTAACACTGTATCCGAATACCCTTCACGCGAAAATTCTTCCAAAACGTCGATCCGGATACGATTTCTGCATCAGGTTTGGTCTTCTACTTCTTCCTCATCATCAAGCTTCTTCTTCCTCATCCCCTCCCTACAACCACACGTCTTCAACATGCAAAAACCACAAGACAGAAACATTACCTCACCAGCTGAAGAAGATCTCCAAAGCTCCCACTCTCCACAGCTGCTGCTCTTCAGCACACATGGGCAATGGGAAACGAACAGTGTTCTCGTGAAAGTTCTTGTGAAACAACAATTGCATGCATTGTGTTGTGTTTTTTTATTTCAGTTGTTAGAATGGATTTTTGTTTTTTAATATTAACTTTAATATTAGGGTTTTTTATTATTATAAGGGGTTGGACATTCAGTTGGAATTTTGAAAAATGGCACAGGGCATATAGGTCTTTTACATATAAATCAGCACAAATCTTTGCATTTTGGAGAGATGGTCGAAACAATGCAATCTACGCAAAATCCACTCAAATCAGCGCTTTTCCGTCCTCTCAAATAAGCATAAGCGAACATGATTTTAAAATCAATCTTTGCTCGCAAATTCGCTTGAACAGTACAATCTGTTCAAGCGAACAGAGCCTAAGTCGTGATCTTCAATTTGCCCAGAACCGCAACTTCACTGTAGCAGCACGCGATATCCGAACTGCGACGAAATCCGGCACCACAGCACCGCCAGCGTCAGAAAGATGATGTGGAACATGGAACCCACGCGCCGACTCCTCAGGATTTGGATCAAAATGGGTAGCGAAAATTCCAAAGTTGAATTGGAAATGGAATTGGAGACCCTGTGGTAGTGAATTTTGTGATCCCTGAAAAAGGGGTGAGCAATGGAAAAAGATAAAAAAAAAGGAACAATGGTGAAGAGGGCTCTCTGATATTGCAGATTTATTGTAGCCATTCCTGCCAAAATTGTGCAAAGTATCATTACGAAGTCAGAACCTATGCTTTCAAACCCTAATTTGGATGATTTTTTTTTATTTTCTTTTATTTTATCTAATTTCATCTTATTAATTAAAATTTATTTCCACGTAATAAAATTTATTTTCACACAATAATATCACACATATTAGTATCATCATGTCAGCAACAGTTAAACGGTGTTAGTAAACAGTTAACGGAAAAAAATTTATTAGTTCAAATTAATAAATATTTGGATTCAATTGGGACAAAAAAACTATGAGGATCCAGTTGAGAATTAAATACAAATATGATGACGAAAACATATATTTAACCTTATTATTTCACCATAATAATATGCTTGATATATCTAATAAAATAATTAAACATGGAAAAGAAGAAAAACAAATAACAATGATTCACTACAAAAATAATAAATTTTATTGAAGATTTGTTACAGACGGGTTCAAAAACATCCTAGAATAAATATAATAATTAACAGTTTTAATAATCTCAAATAGTTTTTGACGATTTTATTGAAAATATCTGTTAAGATAAAATACATTTGTTTCTTTCAATTATTTCCTAACAGTTTCTAATAAAAATGTTGGTATCTTAAAAATAATTTAATTTCCTCCCTTCCTCTCGTGCCTCTTCATTTTCCAAACCCAAAAAATCCCCAAATCTTTCTGTCTCTTCCTTTTCCCAAACCTAAAAATCTTCAATCTTTTCATTTTTACCTATAGAGTTCACAAAATGGATATAAAAGGATAATTCGGTAAGAATTGAGAAAAAACGATAAAAAGAGATCATTTGGTAAGAATTAGGTATGAATCAATTTTTTAAACAATAAACATAAATTAACATTGCTTGGTAATTTGATGTAAGGACTGTTATTTCACACACAAAAATACGTAATTTCATTTGTTTATTATTTTTTATACAAATACTACATATATAAGGAACTATCTTAAGAAATGAACTTATTATCTACATTTCAAACTAGTTCTTTATACGTGACATTCTAGAACTACAAGTTAAATTCTATAACAACAAAAACAATTAGTGTGGTGCCTAATGTGTAAGGGTCTGAAAAATAATAAGGCCATTGGGCCTATGTTAGGGCAGCCAGCTCATACACTAAGGACCCAAGACCTTAGGAAGGGGTTTTCCCCTCAAAGAATCAGACATTCCCATATCTGCTCTTTTATGTCTCTCTCTAGATATAGTTATTTTCTCCCTAAGAAAATGCTCTGCCTTCTCTCTAAAATCTTCCAACACTGAACCGTTTGAGTTGTAACCTAAAGGTATCTGAAAGTTTGCGGTGCCAAGAGCTATCCTTTGAACCGAATAGTTTTCTTGTTTGTACCCAGTAAACCTTTACCCTTTCTTTTTCACTGTCTAGGACCTAGGGTTTTTAGTTTTACTGGCTGCATGTGCTTTGTACGTTTTCCTTTTCATTTTCGGTATATTCTAGCTCTAAGAGCTACATTCTATCACCTATTTGGTGATCTGTAGGGTCGGTGAGCATACTGTCGTGTGGGTCGCTGTTAGAGCACCTTGGGTATACTATTCAGCGCAACCCACAGGTAAGGGGAGCTAATTGTTTTGTTTGAATATATTTTATAAAATATATGCATGTTGATTTCTTAAACTGATGTGTTGATTTGAAATGATATTTATCTGTTTGGTATGAACTGAAGTTTGAAAATGATGAATTTATTGACTGTGAAATTGTGCTTAAATATTGTGCGTTTAAATATTTGACTGGTATATGTGGATTGAATATATAAGTTGTCTCTGTTGGAATTGATTTGCTGAAATTGGTCTTTGATTTGGGGTGGTGTGTGTGCGCGAGACCTAATGAGGAGAGCAAGGGAGAGTTGCTTGGGAGCTACGTGTTGGGTGTGTGTGATCATGGATGAAGAAGATGAAAGAAAAATTGGTTGCAGTAACGGGATTGAGGTGCAATTCTTAAATAAAGAAAATAGAATAGAAAGAGGATGTAGTACCAAAAAAAAAGAAAAAAAAAGGGAGCAAAGTGTGTGTGCAGTGCATGTGGAGTTGCGTAATAGAAATATAATAGTGACATATATATAATTATATATCTATATATATATAATATTATATTTAGGATTACGTATATTATATATAATATTATATTAAGTGTTATATATATTATATATAATATTATGTTAGGTGTTACGTATATATATGTATATATTTATAATATTATATTTAATATATTATACTATGTTTTTTTTTTATTTGAAACAAAAGAATAATGAACTATTGAATGAGTACTATTTGTTTTTTTTACGTCAGCATTCTAGGGATTATTTTGTGTAGGGTAGTTTGGAATTGAAGGGAAAAGGTGAGTAGATACGTTTGAGTGGGATCCAAGATTATGATAATGAGAAAAGCAAGTGTTACTGTGTAGATGAATAAAACTCTTATGTGTTAATTTTGGTTGGCCGCTATAGTTTAGAAAGTTAGCTATTGTGGTTGGTATTTAAATTAAGGATAACATACTTCTTATATTGAACTTATATTACTTAAAGGTATGTATAGATTCATGTGTTCTATGAGTTGATGTGGGCTGTTTGGGTTGCTTGGTTCTTGGTATTGATTAAATTAGATTCAATTGTGGAGATGTTATTTTTATAACTTGTGATTGGTGAGTAATGCATATTGTTGAGATTATGTATATGTTGATTGTGATATAAAGTATATGATTACAAAGTGATGAAAGTACGATCTAAGTAGTAAACCAAGTTCCATAAATTCAAGATCTCTTGGTGAGATCTTTAGTGTTTTAAAACGGAAGTAGGGGCTCAGCCTTGGGAGTCATTCTGACGCTTCAATGGTCAATCAAACTCACTTAGAGAGGTTGAACCATGTGGTGAGAAGTAGCAGGAGGTCCTTAGTCTTGGGGGCTCCCAGTATGCCTCAAGGTGCGGAACGGACTAACCTCGTGAGTGTGGCAGGGTGGGGAACCCAAGTTTCATAAGTCACCACGGGTGCAAGACTCGCCATAGCCCAACTCTCATTTTAAAGTCCGGACGAGTCAGTCTAGAATATAACTTGTTTTAAGTTGTGTGCTCTACTGTTTGATTATAATTGTTCCTTGTATGAAATATGTTTATCAAGATGCATGTTTTTTTTTATATAATTAGCTCACCCTTGCCATTGTTGCTTGCTGTTTGTGTATGTTGTATGTTTTTCTTTTGCGATGATCATCCACTTGGATGGGAGCAGATGACGAGGAGGATACTCTGAAAACAGCTCTCGATGGGGAAGACAATGTTGTTGCCTAGTTCTCTAGGCTTTAATTCTCTTGTCCTAGGATATTTTGAAGAAACTTTATTATGTTCTAAGTTTTTAAATTCTCTGTAATTTCTAGGGAGAAATTCTAGTACTCTAGTTTTCAATTCCACACTATTCTAAGGATGACTGTAATCCTAATTACTCTTGACTGCTTTCCTATATTATGCATGATGACATCTTGATTATGTATGTCTTTCTATATAATTGGGATGTCACATAATGTCTATCATTTTTTATCCATGTAGGTCTAAATTAGTTTTGATTTCTCCAAAAATCAATTGAAACTTATAAATATTGCAATAAAATGACTTTTTTCTTTTATGAAAATTATAACCAAACATAATATTGAAAACATAAAGTGTTGGAAATTTGTGATATTATTTGTTATATTTTGTTTTTGATTGTCTTGAACATGGTCTATTCTTGTTTTGTACACAACTAAATCATTTTAAGACACATTTTGAAAGTTAAATACTCTTTCTCTTTTCCATTTGCACACCAATTTAGTAATTTGATTAAAATGGGGGTAATGTGGCGTGTGATGTCATGTTCGTGATTGTAATTGTGATGCACAATCATTCGTTGTTTTGAACTTAATGGATATTTATAATGGCGGATCATAGTTGATATCAACAAAGAAAAAATTTAACGACAATGGTTGTCGAGACGAAAATCATAGATGGTATCTCTAAGGAGTCCACTGCATTTGTGACAACTAGAGTAATGGTGGTGAGTTTTTTATACTAATTACTCAAAGAAATGAATAAATTAATTCAGGTGTTACACATGTATATCTTTTTATTCTAAACAAATTTCATTCATAAAACCTCATAAAAAAGAATTGATTTCCACTACTAATAACATAACTTCTATTATTGGAAAATGATCCTTGACTTTTACTAATACTTTGATTTTGGATTTTGTTTTAGTTGTTCCATAGGTAGAATATAACATTTTGTTTATTTCTCAAATCAATAAAACCTTAAATTGTATTGTTATTTTTTAGGCTAATTTTTATGTTTTTGAAGACATTCAAACCGAACAAACGATTGGTTATGAGATGTAAAACAAGGGAGGTTATTGTTAGCAATTTGGGTCACTTATATATATATAAGTAAATATTAAATGTGTTAGGGTCATTATATTTTATTAGCCAATTTTATAAAGTAATCTAATTAAGATAAATATGGCTAAGGGTATATTTGTCATGAAAGGTATTGTGTAGAGACCAGTAATAATTATAATTTGTTGAAGGGACCAAATTGTAATTATTAAAACTAAAGAATATTAACTGCTAGAGGTTATTTAAAGGGTCATGGTCCCCATATGTGAGCACAACAACGATCATTCCTGTTTCTTTCTCTTTATCCCCATCATAAGAGAAAATCTAGAGGGAACTAAAGGTGCTCTATAGAAGGAAGACCATAGACGACTATTGCAGATTGATCAAAGACTAATTCAGGTTCATTAATTATTCCCAATGTCTTCAGGTACGCTTCCGCTTTACTATTTGGGAACTGGTTTATTACTCATTAATTTATATCTGTCAATCATAAATTCTAACAATTGGTATCAGAGCATGTTAGTAATTAATTGGCAGAAATCTTAATTCAATCTTTCCAATTTGATGAGATATTACGGTTATAAATTTTGGGAGTTTTTGTAATTGATGTTCTTTCTGCAAATCAAATCAATCAGTTTTAATTAACCCATTAAGAATCATTATTGATTACTGATCTGGTTTTTCTAATACGAAAAACCCTAAATTTAAAATTGGGAAAATTCTCAATTTGAAACCCTAAGGAGAGAATGCCTTTCCCTTTTCTGGTTTGCCTACTTTATTCTCTATGCCGTCTTCTTCTTCTCTTGATTCTAATCGACGCTGGCATGGAGGAACTCCTTCGATGGAGTTCTTGAATGCGCAGCAGTGGCACAACTCTTTTTCGCGCATCAGGTCTCGTTCTTTCTTTTCGGTTTCACGTTCTTCTCTTACTCGCGATGGCGCGGCCCAGAGGGGTTTTCATGGTAGCGCACAGGTCGTTCGTGCAACAGTGGCAGCGGTGGCCCGCATCGGCGACAGCGACCCGCAGCGACGATGGTGATGACGAGACAGTGGTGGGTTCCCTGTTCGCGTCTCGCGTCGCAGCAATGTCGGCTTGGTTTGTTCTGGTTTTCTGCAGGTTGATGGTGGTTCAACGCCAGCGTGATGCGTAAAGCCGTTCTTCGATTCTGTTTAGCAGTTTAGAGGGGCTCACGGTGGTGGAGATCGGTTTAACGCAGCGGTGCTCCATGGATCTCGTTCATGGTTCAGATCTGGTCTTGCTTCTGGTTGGGGTGATTGTGCTCCTTTTCCAATCTGGTTCTCTCGCGGAGAGGTTTTCTGGTTCAGATCCGGTTTTGTTGGTCATGGGTTTTTCGGCAGTGGTTCGATCGGCGGCCGACGGCAAGGTTTAACCCTTGAACGACTAACGGTTAGGGTTTCTTCTGGCTTGAGGGCAGTCACCCAAGCCCAATGTGAGACAGGCCCAATATGGGAACCATAAGGCACAATCTGGGTTGGGAAGATCCAATAAGGCAGATCCAATTTTTGGGAGTTTTTTTTTTGTTACTGGATCTGGATGTGGATTTAAGCATATCAGTTTTTTTTAACGTGCCGGCCCAAATCTTGTGCAGATTGCTGATCCAATTTTTGGATCATTAGATTTGGATTAAAATATAAGAGAATAAAGTAATATTAATAATTAATTATGAATAAATAATTGTAAAATTAATTATTAATTAAGGATTAATAAAAGTAAAATTAATAATTAATTAGGAATAAATAAAATTCAATTTTGGTCTTGTTTATAATTTTTAAATGAGATATTGATAATTAAGGTATTACCAAAGTGAGTCTTTTTTTATCAAGAGTAGTTCATAGAAAAATTATAAATGTTTATGTTTATGCATATCCATGCGAGTATTGGTCGGCCCAAAGGAAGATTAATACTTGGCCGGATTGTATACGCACTTGTGATGGTAACATGTGATAATTATAAGGTTTTACGTGTCAATAATAAAATTTATCCAAAGATAGGTTTGTTATTGGACATGTTCTTATTATCAATGTTGATCATTACGCCAAGATACCTCTAGCAGTTAATATTACTGTCCAAAGACTTGATATTGATGGGGCATTGGGTGTCTTGAGATGGGATAGACCATTATTTGAATATATTTATATATAATTATTGATTTTACGATGTGAGCTTAATTCTTTTGTTTCTTTTGTCTAAAATATAGTTACAATAGCTTCAATATCTGCCAACTTAAATTCGGTTCCGGTCCTCAACGGTACAAATTTTAAGGATTGGAAAGAAAACATAGAGATAATTCTTGGCTGCATGGATCTTGACCTTGCGTTAAGGATTGAGAAACCTCCTTCTCTTAAGGACTCAAGCACCTCTGACAAGAGGAGAGAATATGAGAAGTGGGATCGCTCAAATCGCATGTGTTTGATGGTCATTAAGCGCGGCATTCCAGAAGTCTATTATCTGAAGAAATTACAAGTGCTAAAGATTTCCTTGCTGAGATTGAAAAGCACTTTCTGAAAAGCGAACAGGCGGAAGCAAGTGCACTTCTTCAAAGCTTGACTTCCATGAGGTATCAAGGCAATGGAAATGTGAGAGAGTACATTATGGAAATGTCTAACATTGCTTCAAAACTTAAGGCCTTGAAACTTGAGTTGCAAGAAGACTTGCTTGTACATTTTATTTTAAATTCTCTCCCTGTACAGTTTGGACAGTTTAAGATTTCCTATAACTGTCAGAAGGAGAAATGGTCTCTTAATGAGCTCATTTCATATTGTGTTCAAGAAGAGGAGAGGCTGAAGCAAGAAAGGACTGAAAGTGCTCACTTAACCAGTACCTCTAATGACAAGGGCAAAAGAAAGAAAACTGAGAATCCTAGTGATGACGCTTATAAAGGTCCATTACAAAAGAAACAAAAACAGTTTAATAAATGTTTCTTTTGTAATAAAGTTGGACACATGAAGAAGGAATGCACAAAATATCATGCTTGACGTGCAAAGAAAGGATTACCTAAGCTATCAGAAGACAATTGATTCTGAAAGATGAATCTATTTAGAGATGTCAAGCTCATAGTGATGGGAAGTGAAGAATGTTTTAGATTATTATTTTGTATTGGTTTTCTAATTTTGGTTTTGAAAGACATATTGTACCGTCATTTAGACGAAATTTGATTTCAGTTGTTTATTTGAACAAACCTTGTTATTTATGTTAATTTTGCAAATAATGAATTCAAATTTTGTTTTATTCAAGTTTTGTTGAAACCAATTCATTTTTGGCAAATAATAATCCATATATTCTTCATACAGTGACTTCCTATTATGAATCCTTAAATATGGAATTGCATGATATTAAGCATAACTTTTTTTAAGGATATTGAGTTTGGGGGGAAGATTAAAGTTTAGAGGAAGAATCGTTAAAAGTTATTTGATTCATAAAGTTCAAAACCTCTAGTAAGTTAAGAACCTCTATAAGAACAAACTCAAGATCCTCATAAACATGTGCTTCATGAAGGGGGATTCTCTAGTTGCTAAGGGAGACAAGTTTAGTCTCAATTAATGCCCAAAAGGAAATTAAGGAGTCTCTAATGTATGTCCAAGTATGTATGCATCTGGATATAGCATACACTATTAAGGTTCTAGGCAGATATTTAAGCTATTCATGAATGGATCTTTGGAAAGCAACTAATAAAGTTATGAATTTTTTCAAGAGAACAAAAATTTATAAGCTCACGTATAGAAGGTCAGACCAGTTAGAGATCATCAAGTATTCTGACAATTTTGTAGGATGCCAAGATAGTTTAAGATCCACTTCAGGTTACATTTTCATGCTAGCTGGTGGTGTAGTTTCTTGGCCTATTACCAAGCAAACTCTTATGGCTTTATCCACTATGATTGCAGAATTTGTAGCAACTTATTAGGCATCAAATCAAGGTATATGGTTGATTTATGTCACAGGGCTGCACATTATGAAAAGAATTGAAAGACCAATCAGGTTATACTGTGACATCAAATCAGTTCTTAAAGAAAGAGTACAAAGTGGATGGATTTCCATAGAACATTTAAGGGACAAACTCCTTGATAATATATCCTCTTAATAAGGCAATTACACTCAAGGTCTTTCATGAGCATATTGCTTGTGTGGGTGTTTTACAGTTTGAGGAATTTTTGGTTCAGTGGGAGTTAGTCATCTTTGTGTGTTTGTGTTCTATGTTTGGTTTTCATGTATGCATACATTTTAGTTTATTATTCGGATATTACACTTTGTACACTAAGGTTATTGTATTGATCTCATTAAGATAAAGTAAGGACCAGTTGAAAATAGACGTGTACAGATCACCTTCACGTAACTTTTCATGCTACACATTTCATGATGTATCCATGTCATTTGATTCCGTCAGCATTAGTGATCACTGTTGGTTTGGTTGCAATTGTTGCAATTAAAACTGTTTTGGTTCTACATGCGGATATAATCAATGGACGGGACTTTGGGATATACTCAAGGTATATAATGACAATTTTGAGCTCATAAAGTCTAACACATTTGTAAGGATTTATAAGGATATATATATTTGTGACCAGTGGGAGATTGTTAGCAATTTGGGTCACTTATATATATATAAGTAAATATTAAATGTGTTAGGGTCATTATATTTTATTAGCCAATTTTATAAAGTGATCTAATTAAGATAAATATGGCTAAGGGTATATTTGTCATGAAAGGTATTGTGTAGAGACCAGTAATAATTATAATTTGTTGAAGGGGCCAAATTGTAATTATTAAAACTAAAGAATATTAACCGCTAGAGGTTATTTAAAGGGTCATGGTCCCCATCTGTGAGCACAACAACGATAATTCCTGTTTCTTTCTCTTTATCCCCATCAGAAGAGAAAATCTAGAGGGAACTAAAGGTGCTCTATAGAAGGAAGACCATAGACGACTATTGCAGATTCATCAAAGAGTAATTCAGGTTCATTAATTATTCTCAATGTCTTCAGGTACGCTTCCGCTTTACTATTTGGGAACTGGTTTATTACTCATTAATTTTTATTTGTTAATCATAAATTCTAACAGTTATAACTTTCATATATCTTTTGTTCTATTAACTACATAAAAAATCAATTAAGTATAATTTCATGAAATTCATATGAAAATTATAATATGTTGACTAGCATCAATGATCCTAGTTTCTGAAAGATTTTTTAACATATATTCATAGTTATTTAAGAATTTCATTGGAGTACGATGAGTTGAGAGTCATGGTATAAAAACGACTTTTATATAAGAATCGATTCTTAATACTACATCATTAGTTTATATTATAAACTATAAAGATGTAAAGTAACTAAATTTTATTTCTCAATTAGTTTAACGATTTGACTCAGAAAAAGCCAAAAAGCGAGTTCAAGAAAGGAATATTCTTTGGAAGACTTTCAAAACTGGTGGGCTTCAAGTACGTGAAATAACACTAAATATTCTTCTATATATTTAAAAAGAAGACAATTTTTTTCAATCCGTGTGTTTGAAAAAAAACACATTTTCCAGAAATTTGTGTTATTCCAATTACATATCCTCCTTTGAAAACGTATAGTCAGAAGCCTATTATCTTTGGAAGTTTATTTTTCAAATTCTGAAAGATTAACACAGGGATAATAAGAGCTTTTCAGCCAAGTAATATAAAAAAATAAAATAAGACGTTGAATAATAAAAATAATATATTATGGGATAAATATATAATTGGTTTGATATAATAATCATTTTATATATTTTTTTGTAATATAATACAAAAAATTATATTTTTAGAATAAAATTTTAATTTTATTACTTTTGTTTCAAGTCTAATTAAATAATAGATTAAATATGTTTTACTTTGTTAACTTTAATAGTAAATTGGAATTAATATTTAATGCGTGGATTAAGTGTTTTTAATCTAATTTTGTTAAATTTATTTAAGGTTTTAAGTGTGTTTTTTAACTAACATTAAAGCGAAAATATGTCAAGGAGGTAACCAATTTAATTACTATAAATACTTTTGAAACATTAAATAAACTTAACATAATTTAGTTAAAAAGAGTAAATTCATGCATTTCTAAGATTTGAAGACTAAATTAGATCAAAGTTTTGAAAATAGACTAGTTTCAATTTTCTTTGAAAGTTAAGGAACCGAAAACTATTTAAACCTTAAATAATTTAATGTATGTTTCATATTTAGTAAATTGTATATTAAAAAAAAGTTATTGTTTAAACATAAATTTACAAAATGAAAAATAAATGATAAAAGATGTTTAAAGATAATTATATATTAATATATTTTTTTATAAACATATATGTTGAATAGAGTGAAAACTATGTATTGGATCTTGTGTTGAATATACACATAACATCCTCTATTTATAATAGAAAAAATATGGGTTAAGCTCAAAATACAAATAAAAAATAATAACAAACTAACTAAAAATAAAAGATAAAGAAAAGATAAAGATAATATATCTAACATTCTCCCTCGTACATAGAAATCGTATATTCCAAGCTTGTTAATAATATAATCCATAAAGACTTAGTGAAAATATCTATAATGAAAACACAGGCCCAATGTCTGAAAGACTGAGGCCTAATTCCGTGGCCCAGCAGCGTGAGACAAAGTCCTCACTCGAAGCTTCTGTAAGTCAGAAGTTAGGTGAGATGTGTGAGCCTTCCTGTGAGAGAGAAAGGAAAAAGGCGATCTTCATGGTGCTCCGGCAAAGCTTACGGCGTCAACGCTGGGATGGAAAAAGCAAGGTAGCGACCAAGATGATGAAGCGTGATAACAGAGGTAAGAGATAATCAGACTATTCTGTTTTTCTGAGTAAAAAATAGTGATTGTTCTATATATTTCATTGTTGAAATGAAGCGCTGGAATCCTTATTATATAGGGTTTCGGTGAGCATTTATTACACAAGAAGAAATCCTAACAGAAATCTAAAAACCCCTAAAAGTAGATTACATGTTCTTATGAATAGTATTACAAAATAGAAACATTTAATAATCTACTTATGCACTCGAGTGACACCAAATTGCTAATGATTTGCAAGATGACATAAAAGACGAAATATCAACCCAAAAGACTCTCCCGAGCAACAAATATGGGAGGAATGCATTGTTGACATCTAGTGGATAAAGAGGTTATTGTTGGACAACCATCACGGCTATAAATAAACTAACAAAAGTCATCTTTTCCATGGGAGAAAAAACATATATGGGCGGGACAAACACACAGTGATAAAAAGGAGGTCAAAAGAGATGACAATAGAAGAAGTCATGGATGAACAAGAGAGAGAAACCATAAAAATCTAAGATTCTCCAATCGAGGCACTTGAAAAAGGAAAAGGAGCAACCTCAATGCTTTGAATAGCTGCCTGAGAAGAGACGAGATGTGCGACAACACACGATGAGCCTAAAAAAGAAAAATGAACGACCTCAACGCTCTGAATTGCTACTAGACATATCACTATGCATGATGGAAAAAGGAGTAGATCCACATCTTCAAAAAGCTCTTAGAGCACGTAAGAGCTACGATGAAAGCGTCGTTGACAACATGGTGATCATCTAGCCAAGACGATCAAAACCATGTAATCGTTGATTGAAACTAGAACTTCGGTAGTGGCAGTGGTAGACGATGACACCACCAACAACGGTAGATGGCGCTACCGCCAGCAGCGACGAGTGTAGTGGTAGAGGCAACAAAAAATTTTCCTCAAAAAACCTTTGGTTCTAGATACCATGTTGAATATAGTGAAAACTATGTATTGGATTAATCTCCCTTGTATTGAATATACACATAGAATACTCTATTTATAATAGCAGAAATATAGACTAAGTCTAAAATACAAATAAGAAATAATAACAAAGTAACTTAAGATAAAAGATAAAGAAAGGATAAAGATAATATATCTAACCATATATAACAATTATTAAAATAAAATATGTTTAAATTCAAATAAATTAAAAGAAATAAAGTTTATGTAGTAAAATTGTAATATTTTTATTATATTAAAAATAAAATATGTATATGCTTGTCATGAACCAAAAATTTATCCTAACTTATTTTAATAAAACATGAATGAGAGTGTGAGTCCTGTAAAATTATTATATTAAAACAATGTTAAAGAATCTTTAAAAATAATGTGAGATAGAAAAACCCATATAAAAGTTAAATTAAGATGTGATAGAAGGACTCCTGCTAGGGTGTTGGACAATGAACATAAGAAGAATAACAAAAAGAAAAAGTATTTTTTATAACTTAAATATGCAAAATATTTTTCATATGATTTTTTTTTAAAAAAAATTATAACAAATTAATTTTAACTTTTTCAACCCCGTTTGAATAAAATAAAAAAGTACATTTTCGGAAAATATGTTTTCTTCTAATTGCATCCTTTTTTGGACATATAGATGAGTCAGAAGTCTATTATATTTGAAAGATTACTTTTCAAATTCTAAGAGATACTATAGATTAAGACAGAGATATTATAAGAGCTTTCCAGTGAAGTATTATAAAAACAAAATAAGACATGACTGATAAGAATTAAAAGTATTGGATAATAAATCGATTAAGTAAAATAAATATCAGTAATTTTATTTTAATATAAAAATATATATTTGTAGTTGTTTGGTTTTAGTAATTATTGTCAGTTTATTAAAGGAAATATTAATCTTAATACGCAATTATCATTAAACAGATTTTGTAAATGTAAAATTTGTAATGTTTATTTTTAAAAGATAATTATAAAATCATGTTAATTTCATCTTTAATAAGCATATGTGAGAACTAATAAAGATTAAACATGTATTTAATTATCTTGTCTATTAATTGAATTAAAACAAAATTAATTAAAAAAAGTTGAACTTTTTACTGTAAAAGGGTTTTCTTTTCTTATTTTATTAAAAACAAAAATATGTTTCTATTTGTTGTTACAAAACCAATCTTCCCAAAACTTATTTTAATAAAACATGAACAAAATCTTATAACATCATTGGAATAAAATTTGTAAAAAATTCTTGAAAATGATATGGCACAACAAAATTGTATTTATGAAGCCGAATATATATTGAGAAGATGAACTGTATAAACTTATAGACCTTTCATGCGTGAAGTATTATTTCTCTTTCATTTTTTCTTTTATCTAGGTAGTCGTCATTTATGATGGATGGTGACGTGTCTGTGAAAAACATTCTTAACATCCAAGTTAGTCAAATATCTCATATAATAATTAATGTTATAAATGTGAACATAAATTATTTACTTCGAGAGATGTATTATTTATAAAATAACTATGGATATGTAGATTCTCATCTATATGAACTTGAGTGAACTGTGACTTATTTATCTCATAAATCATTTGTCTCATTTAGAATATGCTAAGTTAAAGAATGTATGATAGGTTAGATTAATATCATATAGAAAGAAATAGTTCAGTTTGTGACTGGATAGGAATAGACCAATATGTGATCAAGTAAGAATAGACTTGAGTATGAACAGAACGACTTATAACTTAATAGCATCAGGCTAACTTATGACCGAATAAGTAGAGACTAACTTGTGACCTAGTAGGAATTGGTCAACTTGTGAACGGGTTACAGCGTCTATAATAAAAAATCTATAAAAATTAAACTAATATATGATAAAAGGGCTCCTAGAAATGTTATTAGGTCCGGGACAATTTTTTTCAGAAACATTCCAAAAAGAAAATACAAATAAAATTAAAATTACTTTTCATAACTTAAATTCGCAAAAGCTTTTTCATATGATTTTTTGAAATTGATAAACAAATTAATTTTAATTTAAGAAAAGAACACCTTTATTTTCTGATGCAAAAGTGTTAATGCTGAATAAACTATATTGTGAAAACAACTTCCACGACTATTCGAACTATATATCTCCTAGAGAGTCATTTTCGCAAAGCGAAAGGGAGAAAATTCAAATGTGAATTTTAACTCTGAATTATTTCCATACTCGTGGTTTATGCTAAAAGAAAAAAATTCAAATGCGTGTGAAACAGTAGTAGTAAATAGAAAATTGCACCACGGGATAAACACGTTCAAATGTCAATGTTATATACTGGACCAACGCTAGAGCTGTCAATTTAGCTCCCATTAGATGGGTTGGCATTGAATTAGAGGCATATTGTTGAAGTATATATTATTTTATATATGGATAGATAATATTATGATGAAACATTACTGATATATTTTTTTCAAAATATATGAAATATGTAAATAATAATAATAGGAGTTGATTTAATTTTGATTTTGATACTGTTTCGGTAACATTTGTATGGGGTCGGTCGTCCTTCCTAGCTATGCTCCGATCGTCCAACTCTTCATGTAATTCTTCCCGATTGGGGGTTGACGTGCAGAAGACATTCCGACGCTCAAGTCAGATATGTTTCATAGAGGTCTATATTTTTATTAGGAGAGATCCACATCATTGTACCTCGACATCCATGATATGTTTATAGAGCTTGAGACAACCAGGTCCATTATTAAACATTAATGCAAAGGTAATCAAATCCAATAATTAATCATTAATATCGTATATTTGTAAATTAATACCTGATAATTGCCCATGAATGACCATTAACTCCGACCGGTATATTTCATATAGTACATAAGCCCCCCAAGCCCAAGCAAGCTCCTTTACTTAAAAAGAGGTGCGCAGGGATTATTATGAGCTTTAAAAGACGTCGCTCACGAGTCTACCTTCGATGCTTTAAGTCTTCATTGCTTAAATAAAATAAAGTAAACATTTTAATATTTTATAATGAGAAGGCATTGGAACCTGACAAAGCTGAATCTGATAAGAGTTCTTTTTCGAACTTCCTGCGTTGAGCGGGGATTTCTGAAATCATTTTCCTGACTTCCCCCGAACGTCTTTGAGGCAAGAGTCATTTTCCTGACTTCTTGCGTTGAGAGGGGATTTCTGAAGTCATTTTCCTGACTTCCCCCTGAACACACCTCCCCCGATCATCTTGAGGCAGGAGTCATTTTCCTGACTTCCTGCGTTGGATGGGGTTTTCTGAAGTCATTTTCCTGGCTTCTCCCCGAACACACCTCCCCGATCATCCTGAGGCAGGAGTCATTTTCCTAACTTACTGCATTGGGCGGAGTTTTCTGAAGTCATTTTCCTGACTTCTCCCCGAACACACCTCCCCCAATCGTCCTAAGGCAGGAATCATTTTCCTGACTTCCTACGTTGGGCGGAGTTTTCTGAAGTCATTTTCCTGACTTCTCCCCGAACACATCTCCCCCGGTCATCCTGAGGCATGAGTCATTTTCCTGACTTCTTGCGTTGGGCGGGGTTTTCTAAAGTCATTTTCCTGACTTCTCCCCGAACACATCTCCCCCGGTCGTCCTGAGGCAGGAGTCATTTTCCTGACTTCTCCCCGAACACATCTCCCCCGGTCGTCCTGAGGCAGGAGTCATTTTCCTGACTTCCTGCGTTGGACGGGGTTTTCTGAAGTCATTTTCCTGACTTCTCCCCGAACATACCTCCCTCGGTCGTCCTGCGACAGGAGTCATTTTCCTGACTTCCTGCGTTTAACAGTGAATTGTAGAGGATTGAATCTTCCTATACAAAATATTTTTACTCACAACAAATATGCGTTAAAGCAAAATAAAAGCTTCAATAAGCTTCAACATTATAATCAATTTGTCAATTTAATTTTTTTTTATTTTTTATTTTAGATAGAAATCTTTCCTGATTGTGGATGATTGCTTAAATCAATCAATACTGATCGGAATGCCTCAATGTGTTTGTATGAGCAGTTTCCATTTCTATGTTATTCTCCAGAGATTTAGCACGCCATATTTTGCTTCATAAAATACACTCTACCGTTATATGTGTTTATACTTAACCCTAGCACCGCCATCCACAAGGTCTCCTCCCACCGCGACAACCCTGTCGGCGACGTCTCCTGGTTCTTCCGCCCTTCAACAGGCAAAGTTGGAGACGAGTACCCTGGGGGCTCCCTCCCATAGCCGCAAAACGAGCCTATCTTCCGCCTCATCGCCGTGACATTTCCACATGAGATATTCTCTAAAAAATTCTTCTTCAACGTCAAATTCAATCTCCCAACATGCTTAGCAGAGTCTTCAAAATTCTGGAAAAGAGGTTAATGAAACATATTAAAATTTCCACAATATATTCAACTATTTATATGTTGATGCCATACCCCGGGTCCACTACTTTTAACTTTTTCAACTTATAAAGCTAAAAGTAACAATTTAAGTGTGAATTCTCCCGTGTAAATAATATAACCAATTGAATTTTCCAGGTTTCTTTTTCTTCCACCACGGTGGGTCCCACGTGGCCATTTAAAGCAAAATAAAAGAAAATTAAAGGTTTTTTAAAGCCTTTTAGGCAGCAGATTTCAAATCCCAGATATCAAATTCACCACCGAGCACAATTACCACAGACTTTCTCAAGAGCTTCGTAGAGTCTTTGGCTTCCTAGAAACGAAGACTTACTTTTGGCCGAGAATAATAACCCATGTTGGTGTGATTTTGGCCGAAGACTTACTTTTCTCCTTATCAATAAAACTTTCACAGAAACCAAGGATGCTGCTTTTGATTTTACATACTCGGTGACCCCCTTGTGCATCATGTCCAGTGCTCTTGCGGTTCATTCTCATCCAAGCCATTCGTATTAAGACCATCCGAGCATCCGCACAATTTTCTGTCTCACTGTCGTGCTTCGGGAACCTTCATGATTTATCACCCAATCAGTTGCAAGCGACACGGATGCTAGATCGGACAACGCGGCAGAGATTGGTTCGGACGGTTTGGCGAACGATGCAGAGGCCAGACCGGGCGGTGCGATTGTCATCGCGACCAACGGTATCGAGGGCGAGATCAACGGTAGAGTGACAGCTCGCCACTAGGAGGGTGGATGACTTCGACAACACAACACTCTTTGCGATCCGGAATGGAACCGCAGAGTCCGTTCCAGTACTGATTAATTCCTGCCATGGTTAAAAGCATGTTGACAACGTATGTATTTGTGATTGACGATCTTACCAGCGAGGTTAATAATCTCCTCCCCTTCTAAGACGCAACTTCTATTTTCTCTACAATCAATAAGATGGTTATGTGGGAACTCTTACTTACATCTGCAAAATAGATTTTCATGAGATCCTCCACCAAAGTTAAGGCAGAAATCATGATATTTTCTATCACACGCCTTCTTTTGTTATCAACCAATAATCACGAACAATGCTATAAACTAATTCAGATTTTTTATTATGATATGAAATATTCATATCTCAAAAATTACTTATCTTATCGATGAGATTTCACGCATCCATGTTTCGTTTTGCTGAAAATTTTGGGTGTTGATTTGAAGTAGCGATGTCGAGACCGAAGGTACTTCTTGATTTCTTGCGGTTTCAATGGGATGCCCTCGGCCCCACGGTGGACACCATTATGTTTCGGTAACATTTGTCTGGGGTCGGTCGTCCTTCCTAGCTATGCTCCGATCGTCCAACTCTTCATGTAATTCTTCCCGATTGGGGGTTGACCTGCAGAAGACACTCCGACGCTCAAGTCAGATATGTTTCATAGAGGTCTATATTTTTATTAGGAGAGATCCAGATCATTGTACCTCGATATCCATGATATGTTTATAGAGCTTGAGACAGCCAGGTCCATTATTAAACATTAATGCAAAGGTAATCAAACCCAACAATTAATCATTAATATCGTATATTTGTAAATTAATACCTGATAATTGCCCATGAATGACCATTAACTCCGACCGGTATATTTCATATAGTACATATACTTATATTTTTCAAAATTAAAATTTTAAAATTTTAACTAAAAATATGAGACTTAATACGAAAAAAAAATACAATTTTTAAAAGTATATGGAGAAAAAATCTAATCAAACTAAATAAAAAGTTTTTTAAGCCGGTCAATTTATATATAAAAATATAAAAAGAAATAACCAGAATTATAACTTTTATCTATTCGTTAGAATTTAAAAAATAGTTAAATTTTAGAAAAAAAAAACAAATTTAAAAAATATTAGTGTTTAAATTGGTTATTTTAAAAAATATTTAAATTTTAGAGGGAGAAAAATCAAATTTAAAAAATGGTTAAGTTTAAAAAAAAAGTCATTTAAAAATAAAATTAATTATATAACTTAATATTATAAAAGAATAATATTTGCATATGAAGTTTCTCCATTATTTAAGTAAAATAAAAATCATAAAAGGTTTGTTAGATGGTCAGTTTATATATAAAAAATATAAAAAGAAATAACAAGAATTATATAACCTTTATCTATTCGTTAGAATTTAAAAAATAGTTAAATTTTAGAAAAACAAATCAAATTTAAAAAATGTTAATGTTTAAATTGGTTATTTTAGCGTAAAAAATAGTTAAATTTTAGAGAGAGAAAAATCAAATTTAAAAAATGGTTAAGTTTAAAAAATCCATTTAAAAATAAAATTAATTAAATAACTTAACATTATAAAAGAATAATATTTGCATCTATAATAAGTTTGTTAGGCTGGTTAATTTATATATAAAAATATAGAAAGAAATACCAAAATTTCAGCACAGTCCTTCTCTTTTCAACCTGTAGAAAGAAGCACAATCCTTCAGCTCAGTAATTAAAAGACCATGTTTCAGTTAGTTATACGTCTTAGCAAATAAGCCAATAGCATATGTGATTTTGCTTTAGCTTTATGTTTTGATTGGATAAACTGTAGAAATCAGAATAAATCCAAGTGCAAACCGTCTATCTGACAAACTTGTAATGAAAATGCACCCTTCTACCACGTTTTAGAGCTGAGATGACACGCAGCTGCTGTCATTCCCATTTTATTAAGCAGTTCAATGGCTTTTTCCCTGTGAAATTTACTACGTAAGCCCAGAGCAGTGCATGTTACAGTATCTGGTTCTAGTCCACTGTCAACCATGTTACCAAATAGGCTTAATGCTTTATGAAAGTTCTCTGTCTTCTTGACTCCATCAATCAACACAGTGTAAAAAAAAACATCCGGATTTATTTCCATTTGATCCATATCTCTCCAGATGGAAGAAACTTTCAATGATGTCTTATTTCCTTCTCCATGACACCTTTTTAAATTTGCTTTCCATCAAGTAAAACTGTGTAGGTAATGAGATCAGGTTTGATTCCTCTCCTTTTCATATCTTCCAAGAGGTCATGGGCCTCTTCCAAGTACTTCATCCTACAATAACTTTTTATCATAATTGTGTAAATTATAACATCAGGGATGAGTCCTCTATTTACCAAATAATAAAATAAAAAGCAAGCCTTATTCATATCCCCATTCTTGCACACTAAAGCTATAACTTCTGAATACATTATTATGTTAGGTTTAGCATTTGACAATAACATTCTCTTCAGCAACATAAGAGCTTTCTCAGTGTCATCTTTCATATAGAGTTTAGCAATTAGCTTAGCACAGGAGGCATTGTTAGCCATATCTCCTTGGTTTGACAGCTCAAGGAAAATTTTATAGGCTTTGTTTACAAAGTTCGCTTCACAATAACCATTAACCATGGCAGAATAGATTTCAAAACTCTTATCTTTTAGACTGTTAAAATACGCCTCGGCTTCCAAAACCTTTCTCCTTGAACACAAATTTTCAATGATTACCTTATGTGTAGTAGAGTTTGGCTTCACGCCTTCACTCTGCAAAAACTTTAATGCCTCACAAGCATGACCATTTCTAACCAACCCAGTCACCAGTACATTATATGTTATAATATCAGGTTTGAAACCTTCATCACTCATTTCCTTAAACACCCTAAACCCACTAACGAGATCACCCTGAAGGCAGTATCCCTTGATAAACGTTGTGTAGTGCTTAAGATCTAAAGCCACACCTCTTCTCTTCATGTCTTCCAACATCTCTATCGCATCCTCCACCTTCCCCAACTTAAACAAAGCATCAAAAACAATGTTGTAGATAACTCCATCAAGAAACATCCCGGTCTCCTTTAGTTTCTTAAAGAGATCCACTAGCTCCAAAGTCTTGCCCATCTTTCCCAAAAGATGCAGAATGTAACTAACAATAACACAATTTGTCTTCACACCCCTCGAAATCATCTTATCATGCAAATCCAAAGCCTCGCTCAGATTATGACCCTTACAATACCCTTGAATCAAGGCAGAATAAACAAACACATCAGGAACCAACCCTTGCCTCTCCATGTCATCAAACACACCCTGAGCCTCATCCAACTTCATCTCATTACAAAACCCGCGAACAACCACAGTGTATGCATAAACCTCCAAAGGGGCATTATTCTTTCTCAATTCCTGCAGCACCTTATACCCAAGAGCAGAGCTACGGTTATTACAACACCCTTCAATGTAAGCAGCATAGCAATACGAATGAGGGGTGATCCCGACTCTCTCCATTTCCTCAAAAACATAGGAAGCTTGCATCAAGTCACCCTTTTTACACAACGCCTTGATGACAATTGCATAGGAATAACAATTGGGTCTGAAACCAAACCTCTTGAGTTGCTCAAAAATGGCCAGTGCTTTATCGACCTCGCCCTGTTCCACCAACCTGTTGAAGAGGAAGTTGCAAGTGAGAACATCAGGGACAATTCCGCGGCGCCGAGTTTGGAACAAGAAATCAAGGGCCTCATCAAACATGTTGAGGCTTACACAGGTTTTGACAAAGCCACCAAAAGCTCTGAGCAAGTAATGGTTATGGTGGTCGAAGTCCTGGAAGAGTATTTCGAAGAGTTGAAGGAGGTGAAAGGGAAGATGGTGGTGTTTTGAGAGGGTAATGAGGTGGAGAAAGAGGGAGTCTAGTTTTCTGGGAAGGTTCCAGAAAGCGAACATTTTGGTGATGGCGGCGTAGGTTGAGAGGGTGTGCGGGAAGCCGGTGCGGTGGAGGTGGTTGAGGAAGGAGAGGGCGAGAGAGGGGTGGTGGTGGAGACATTGGAGGGTTTGAAGGACTTGGAGGGTGGTTGGGTGTGAAAGGGGCGTGGAAGGGGTGGTGTCGGAGAAAGAGTGAGCGAGTGCAGTTGATGCAAATGGCTGTGAAAAGGGTCTTAGGTTGGGTTTGTCAATGGTTTTGAAGACAAGGTTGAAAACACGAAGCCCCCATGGACGTGGAAAGGAGAACAACATGCGGTTGTATTTAAAATTACGAGGATACCTACTGTGCTTTATAATAGCAGACTTTTTTTCTTAGGTTGGTTTTCAAAAACCTCATTTATATTTTAATTATTCTTTTGTAAACATAAATTAAAATTTAATTTTGTAACATCCCAATAAATATATACAACAAAACTATATTTTATTCTAGGAGTTATCATGAACAATATTAAAGAACAGTAGAGAATGAAGAGTAAAAGAATAAAGAACGAAAACTGGCACAAATATATAACTTAATCATTCAAAGTTTACAAGTCGAGAGTTCTGAAAGTAAAGTCTAGGACGGACGGCTTTACAAAACAAATTTAACCGGCCGCCATCTACGGAATTTACAATATGAAAACTCTAACTAAGGACCGGTCGGTCCGGCAAAATGCTCTGGCAGCACATCCAAAGGTTCCTCCACTTGTAGGGCTTCCTCCAAAGTTTCCTCTTGAACATCTTCTGCTCACACCCAAAAGGATGATCATTGCAGTGAAAAGAACAACCCGGACAGTCAAATACCGGCCGACAATAAAGACAAGACAAAAGCACACAACAGGGTAAGCTTATGAAGAATTCAATAATTCATTTACAACAGTAACACAATCATAAATAATAAATAAGTTATTTCCAAATAAAATCATAAAGGAAACATCATCAACATCAATCATTCAAAAATCTTGTCCGGACTGTATGACCCTGTATGCTCGCCGCTCTCTGCACCCGGGTGGACCTGGCTGGGATACACTCAACAGACCGCCACCCGAGGTTAGTCCAATGGAACCACCTCGGTATAAAATACCTTGAGGCTAGAGGACCTCCCGCCATTCCCACGCATGAGTTACTCCCCTCTACTTGAAGTGATGTAATCACGGAATATCGGGATAGAGTCAGAACCTGAGCCTATTGCCACGGTCATACTAAACCAAATTACTTCAATCACGAGAATTTCCCCCTTGGAATTCTCTTACAAATCAATCAAACCAGACGATAACTTGATAAAAATTTTAACGTAGTAAAACTCAATAAAATACTCCAAGGAGAACCGGTGGAAAACTCAATGGGAAATTAACAATGACAGCAAAGGGAACTAGACCAATGAAAAACCGGTCGGAATAATCAATAGAGATTCATCAACAAAAGTGAAGGTAACTAATAAAAACCGGTCGGAACCATCAATAGAAAGTTTCATCAACAAAAGTGAACCAAACTAGTTAATGAGAATCGAATAAAGGAAATTGAACAATGAAAATTAACTGACTAGATCAAAGAAAACCGGACGGTTTAAGATAAACAGGTTCTCTTCAGAAAAGTGAATGTCCGTACAAAGCTGGACACTCAGTGAGAAATCAAAGGTCGGTGCAATACCGGACACTTTCCAAAGAAATAATATTATTATAAACCGGGCGTTCTGTGTAAGACAGAACAATCCGAAATAGCTGACTTAATAGTATATCTTAGGTTCAGAAATAAGTAATCAAATCAAGATTTATAGGGAAACCGGACGGTCCTAATGACCCTTCGATTACAGAATCAATTGTTCTAAGTTCTTATACATTCCTCTAAGTCAAGAATCAAAGAAATCATTTTAATACAAGATACATCTTTCATTATACCATATAGTCTGTCACACATATATTAAATCATGTATTCAACCATACAAGAAAATAAATAAATAATGAAATTTCATAAGCTTCTCTTACCTCTAATTCCTGCTAAGACTTCGACAGTAGATCGATAGCAACTATCTCTTCTAAATTTCCAAAGTCTAAAGTGAAATACAAAAATATAGGTTCAGAGAAATGGTTTACAGGTACATGCAAGCTTTAATGGCACATGCATGCAAGAAGACTAGGAAACTTCAAGGGTCGGACACTTACCAGCTCAGAATGAAATTTTGTTTGGTACAGGTTGAATGTCTTGGTACTAGCAGCAAAACTCTTGAACGGATGCTAGTGATCGGAGAAGGATTGAAGATTAGAAATCTAGAGAGAAGGTTGGGAGTTTTTAGAGAGAAGGAGGAGAAAATAAGATTTTCAGAAAACAAGATTGAGGAAGAAGAAGATTGCATGGGAAAAAAATGGCGTCAGGATCTTCTTCTTACCTTAAGGATGGCCTCCAAAGTGGGCGGTCGACCATTCCCTGATTGCCACTTGGTCTCCACTGAAATACCCGGTCCATTCCCAACGTGCCACCTGACTTCCACTCTCAGGGATTTAGCTACTCTGCTGCTACACGGATTACAAGAAAAAGGGATTTAAATGTTTGCAGAGTTGGTCTCCCACTCACCAGGGGAGACCGGCCGGTCGACACGTGGCCGAGCCTAATATATGCCTAATTAATGGGTTGTGACAAATTTATACTTATATTTTAATTTTTTTTATAAACATATATTAGAATTCAGTTTTTGAAAAACTGAAAATTTTGTTTTATATTTTAATTACTTTTATAAATATAGGTTAGAATTCAGTTTAGCAGTTGAATAAGTTTCGAAAATCCTTAAAAGTTTCACTAATTTTTCAAATTCGGTGAATAATTTTATTTTTTAAAATTTTTAAAATTTTTTATTAGTTAAATAGGTTTAAAATATTGTTGAAGGTTTCAATTGTGACATCTCAATTATATAACATGTATATAAATAAAGACGTCATTATAGATAATACTAAAAAACAGTTAAAGAGTACCTAAGGTTCTTAAAAAAGAATTACAGTTATCCAAAAAGTGGCTAAAAATTTAAAAACTTAAAGTGCTAAAACATCACAAAACAACATAAGGTATCAGTGTTTCAAAAGTACATATAGGAAAGGAAATCCTAAAGGATCTAAGTCGCAACATCTTCATTACTCACCAAGACGTTCTCCACGGAGACCTCGCTCACATCCAAATGGATGATCATTGCAAAAGAAAACACATACAACAGACAAAGCAACAAACAAGCAAGGGTGAACTAATTATATAAAAAGAGAAACATGCAATTATATTCATATGTACATATCAGATTTCATCTCAAGTCAAGTATAAGCAAGCAAGACAATATAAGACACAGAACCTAACATGATAGTCGAGCTATGGCGGGCCATGCACCCGTGGTGGCTTGTGATACTTGGGCTCCCTCGTCCTGGGCTCCCCCACCCTGCCACACTTACGAGGTTAGTCTATTCCGCGCCTTGGAACATGATAGAAACCTCCAAGACTAAGACCTCCTCCTACTCCTCACCACATGGTCCAATCCTCTCTACATGAGAAGAAAGGCCATTGGAGCGTCAAGAAGACCCCAAAGACTGAGCTCCAACTTTCATTCTAAAACACTAAGAATCTCACCAAGAGATTCTACATTTGAAACTACCATATGCAACCATGAAATCATGTTTCAGTCTTTCCCAATTCACACACCTTTAAATTATAATCAAACCACATGTTTAAGCCTTAAAGATCAAGTCATATATAACATAACATGCTCCACAACCACTTCCAATCATCTCAAATAGACAATATTGTCATGTTATCACCAAACAGTAATATATACCAAACAATAATTGATAAAATCATGGATTATATGTGAAAATAATAATAACATTATCATTGAAAGCTAAAACAAATTTATCACTACAAATTTAATATAATGAATGGCATAAAAAAAAAGACTAGGTTCATAAAAAATATAATATATATATATATATATATATATATATATATTAATTTATTTATTTTGTTACATATTTAATATTTCATACTACACTAAGTGTTATTACACCCCAAAATGGTTCTTGTTTGGTAAACTACTTGTCTAATTATCACCACAGTAGAGATCATACTTTCCCTCAATTGGTCACCGGAGAGGACCCAGATGTCTGAACGCATCAGACTCACCTTCGACGCCAACACATATGACTAGTCACAACTGACTAGACCAGGCCAGGGCTGCTTTATGATCAGGGATGTGCCAACTCAGGTTTTTAAGGTTCCTTTATCCTACCAACAAGGAAAGACTCTCAACAAGTTCTAATTAATTTATTTAAGTTACCTAAACTAGTCCGTTGTACTCTAGACCTCAAATGCCAAATTTTTATATTTTACTTCCTCTCACAGTAGCCTAAAACAGTATCTGTGTACCTACTTACTACCCATATCAATGCCATTACAGAATCCTTACTCCAACCTTTTTCAACAAGATCAATTTCAGCCAACAAACTCATCCTAGTCAAATAATAATCAGCACACACCATTTCCAGAGATTAAACTCATTCAAAACAGATTAAATTCATCACATCACAACATGCACAATTTCACAGTTTCAGTTATAACACTTAATACAATAAAAGTCATAAAACAGTTTCACCATAGCACACCAGTTCAACATTCATATGCATATATTTTTATAAAATAAATTCATACAAAAATAATTAGCTCCCCTTACCTGGATTTCTCAAAGCACAGCTAAATGGAAAATGTCCTAACAGTACCCACACAGAGCGGAGCTTGACGGAACCTACAGATCACCAAATTGGTGATAGAACATAGCTCTTAGAGCTCGAATAGACAGAGAATAAAAGGTAGAACATGCAAAGCACATGTAACTACTTACCAGGCGGAATGAAGAAATGTTCGGTTTGAACAGAAGCTCTCTACGCCAGGAGTGATTTGGCAGCATCCTTTCAAGATTTGAACGGTTCAAAGTTCTGGAATTTTAGAGAGAAGTTAGAGAAAATATTAGAGCACAAGGGTTTTAGAGATATAATGACTTTCTGTGAAATCAATCAAAACAAAGGGAAAACTCCCCTCTCCTAAGGCTATGCTGACCTTTACCTTATGGACCTGGCAGCCTCACTTAAGGCCCAATGACCCTAAGCTTATTTTTTTTATTCATTTATTTACTTTTTTTAAGTCCTGACATCAATGATTTTGAAAATCTGGTGAACAAATCTTTCTGACCTCAATATCCACGGGCTTATTAGCTAAATGGCAATTGGCATAGACAATACGACCGGTTGCTTCTCGGGGATTTTCATAACCCTGTTGTGCAAAAATTGGATATGCATTTGAAAAGGGTGTTCGAATTATTATATATATCAATGGACTCCTGACGTATACGAAGGAGTGCGGTTCGTTCGAGAAATTTCTATCTCTTTCTCTATTTTTGAGATGTTTGGATTTTTCAAAACTCCATGGACATGCCGAAGAGAAATGTTATTCCCACTCCAGACCAAGACATAACTTTACTTGTTCAAATAACAATTAAGGTGAAGCAGAGTCAGGAACAACGAATCCCTTTATGATAAACAGATTCATTTTTAATGTTCAAGGATTATGATCCAATGTCACATTCAGTAAAGATTTATGATACATGTATAGGATGTACTCAATGTGTACGAGCCTGCCCAACAGATGTATTAGAAATGATACCTTGGACGGACTTTTATCCCTAAAACTCCATAAATAGTTCGAACTGTATAACAACAATATTCAATTTTAGCTCGAATGGTTTGTAGAGGAACCCTACCTTCTCTAATCCATTCGACACGTGCAATTTCTTTTCCATCATAATCTGTACTTGAACTCCTTTTGTACCTGCTTGTTCAGTTAATTCAATAGCTTTTTTCATTGCTTTACGAAATGAAACTCTATTCTTTAATTGTCCATCTATAAATTCTGTAAGAATATTAGGGTGTTTATAAGCATTTGTAAGCAAGTCCCCGAGAGGGCTTAATTGATCCATGATTTATGTTTTGTTTTTCGTTTGTTTCGAGAGATATATTCATCAATTTCGATTCTTTTTCGATCGAGATGTATGGATTCATGGGTCTAACCATCATTTGGATCCTCAAAAGCATGGCTTGCTTGAATTCTCCGCAGAGAAAGAAAGGGATCAAAAGCAATGAAACCTACGATGTATCCTCAATCTTCCGAGGGGTACGGAGCGGCATTTAAGCCTTCCAATTCATATTCTTCTCCCAGTCCCAAGTGCCAAGAACCGGCGAATGAAGGCTCCGTGGCGGCATCGGAGCAGCCAATAAGCTAATCCGTTCCCAGTGCCACGGGATATAGTCCTTTCAGGCAGTGGCCGTTTAGTCCATGGTTCATTAGATGGTCGGTGCAAGACCAGAAATTGGAACACATTGATTCTGCTCGTTCCTGTCCTTCCCTTCAGGGCCTGTCCCTCGGTGTGGTCAGTACTCCATACTGTCGGGCAGCGAAGCTTACACTTGTTAACTAATTATGACGGTTCGCCAGGGCCTCTTTCCTTCTCCTGTTTTTCATTATTAAAATCCATTAAGAAGTTCAATGGTTTTTAATTATTAAAACTATTAAGAAGTTCAATGGATTGGAAAACTAAAGGTTTCAATGGTTTCTTCTGTGAACAATTTTTTTTTTAATTTTTATTAATTTATGATGTTTATTTATTTATTTTGTTGTTTTTGAATATTATGTTTATGAAGATTGTTTTGTCTTGTTGTTGGTAGCTGGCAGAGGAGGACGACCATCCTTATTGTTTGAGAAAGAAGAGAAAAGAAGATGAAAAAAATAAGAAGAAGAAGCGTAACAGAGGGAAAAAATTAAAAATAATTTTTTTGACTTATTTTTTAATTTTATAAAAAAGTAAAATTGTAATTTTATTTTTTAAGCGGATAGTAGATATTCATGGGGCGGATAGTTTGATACCCAAATAAAAAGCAGATATTGAATTACTCACTACCCATTATCTGCGGGACCTTTTGTCCGCGAATACTAAATACCTGCAACGAGTTTTATTTGCGGATACGGGTTATTTTATCATCCCTACATGTGAATAAACCGAACGAATGTTCATATAGAGTTTTAGTTAAAAAAATAAATATAATTTAATTAAACTTTTAATTGAATCTTTATGTATTAAAACCCCTGAGTTTTGGGTTCTTACTAATTCTGACTCATGTGAACAAACTGTATAAATGTTTAAATTGGTTATTTTAATTTAAAAAATAGTTTAAATTTAGAAAAAAAATAAATTTAAAAAATGGTTAAGTTTTAATATTTGCATCTGAAGTTTCTCCATTATTTAAGTAAAATAAAAACGATAACAAGTTTCTTAGGTGGTCTGTTTATATATAAAAATATAAAAAGAAATAAAAACAATTTGCATCTGCACTTTAACCTTCCACCCAATCTTATTTTCTTTTTAAACTGTAATTCATCATCTCAACCCAATTCCTATTCATTTTCACGGACATTCATTCCATAATAAAACAATTTGTTTTTCAAAAAATTTCATTGTAACGTACACAAAAGATACTAATACCAAATTCACAAAAAAAATTAAAAAAAAATAATTAAAAGGTTACTTATCTTCTTTACTAGTTAAACATAAACATTAATTTAAGAGTAATTTAAATACCATTTTATAAATTAAAAATTATTGATATTTAAAATAGTTATTATTATAAATAGAAAATTGTAATTAGTGATCAATTCGATTCTAAATTTAAGAATTAAATTGATAAAATATTAATTTAGAAATAATTTATATATCAATTTATAAATTAAAAGGTATTAAGGTCTAAAATAGTTATTATTACAAATAGAAAATTATGACGAGTTTAAATGAAAGGCTTCACTAAAAGAAAGTTAAAAAAATGTTAGTGTTTAAATTGGTTATTTTAGTGAAAAAAATAGTTAAAATTTAGAAAAAAAAATCAAATTTAAAAAGTGGTTAAGTTTAAAAAAATCATTTAAAAAATAAAATTAATTAAATAACTTAACATTATAAAATAATAATATTTGTATTCAATTTTATCCATTATTTAGTAAAATAAAAACCATAAAAAGTTTGTTAGGCATGTCGGTTTATATATAAAAATATAAAAAGAAATGAAAAGAATTATAACCTTTAACTATTATGTAATTTAACAATAAATTTTATATTAGATACAGTATTTATATTAACCATTATAGTCAATAATTATTTTATCAACTCTCTATCTAGTGTGACAATTTTTTTTAAAGTATGTACAATAATAAAAAACAATTTTTTTTAAAGTATGTACAATAATAAAAAACAATTTTTTTTTTTAAATTTCATTGTAATGTAAAACCAAAGATACTAATACCAAATTCATAAAAAAATTTAGAAGAAAAAAGATTAAAGGTCATTTGTTTTCTTTACTAATAATCATAAACAGTAATTTAAGAATAATTTAAAAACCATTTTATAAATTAAAAATTATTGATATGTAAAATAATCATTATTATAAATAGAAAATTGTAATTAGTGATCAATTCGATTGTAAATTTTGGAATATAATTTATGAAATATTAATTTAGAAATAATTCACATACCGGTTTATAAATTAAAAAGTATTCATATCTAAAATAGTTATTATTATAAATAGAAAATTATAATTAGTGATTAATTCGAGTATAAATGAATCGTTTAACTGAAAAAGTTTTGAGTACCAAAAGATATAAATGTTTAAATTTGTTATTTAAATTTGTTATTTTAGTGAAAAAAATAGTTAAAATTTAGAAAAAAAATACAAATTTAAAAAGTGGTTAAGTTTAAAAAAATCATTTAAAAAATAAAATTAATTAACTATATTAACATTATAACAGAATAATATTTGCATCTCAATTTTATCCATTATTTAAGTAAAATAAAAACAATAAAAAGTTTGTTAAGTTTGTGAGTTTATATATAAAAATATAAAAAGAAATGAAAAGAATTATAACCTTTATTTATTCCGTTAGAATTTAACCACAAATTTTATATTAGATACAATATTTATACTAACAATTATGGTCAATAATTATTCTATCAACAATTTATCTACTTCACATTTTTTTAAGTACGTACAATAATAAAAAAACAATTTTTTTTCAAAAATTTCATTGTAATATCAATGAAAGATCTTAATACCAAATTCATAAAAATAATTAAAAGAAAAAAGAAATAAGATCGTTTATCTTCTTTACTAGTCAAACATAAACATTAATTTAAGAGCAATTTAAATGCCATTTTATAAAATAATCATTATTATAAACAGAAAATTGTAATTAGTGATCTAAATTTAGGAATTAAATTGATAAAATATTAATTTAAAAATAATTTAGATATTGATTTATAAATTAAAAAGTATTAAGATCTAAAATAGTTATTATTATAAATAGAAAATTATAATTAGTGATCAATTGGAGTTTAAACAATGGCTTCACTAAAAAACGTTTTGAGTACCAAAAAATGTTAGGGTTTAAATGGGTTATTTTAGTGAAAAAAATAGTTAAAATTTAGAAAAAATTCCTAAAGGTAAAAATTCCAAAATCCTTAACACTTTCTGCATGAAATCTTCTTCTTCTTCCTCCAACCTAAATTCCTGAAAATCTGTTTTTTCCTCCTTCTCTCTAAACTTCCAAACTTCTCTCTAGAATTCCGACCACCCCTTCATCTCCGATCACCATCTTCCTTTCAGATTAAACACTCCTGGTGTCAAGACCTTTCTTCTTCACCGATCAGTTTTGCAATCGGAGCACTTTGGACGTTCGGTCAAGCTTAAAGTAGAACCTTAGAAGTTTAGCTGGAATAGAGGTAAGGGAAGCTTATAAAATTTAATTTGGATTTTTTGTATGTTTTGAATGTGTGTTTGATTAATGCATGTTTGATATATGAAGTATATCATTTGAATTTTATGAATGGAATATGATATGTTGAAGTATGAGTTGTATGATAAGTATAAACTTAGAGAAAATGTGAATCTGAGACCGAAGGTCATTAGGACCGTTCGGTTTTCCCCTATACGATTGTTTTTGGTATTGTTGTATCGAAACCTTAATGACTTGCTTATTTAGTCGTAATAAATTTATCTATTACAGAACGCTCGGTCTTATACTGAGTGTTCGGTTTTAATGTATTCGGTCATAGACTGATTACTTAGCCTTATGTTGATTATGTTTATTATAGTAACGTTCGTTTCCTCTGAACGTTCGTTTTTATATTGATAATGTTTCTTTGAAAGTACTTAGTCATAAACTGAGGACTTAGTTTCATATTAATTACCTTTATTGAAATTAACGCCGGTCTTATACTGAACGTTCGACTTGGAGTTGCTTAGTCATACACTAAGTATTCAATCTCATATGAATTGTATAGAACGATCAGTCATACACTGAGCGTTCGGGTTATATTGATGATGTTTATTAAAAATGCTAAGTATCATATCAGTACACCAATTTTAAGAACAGTCGGTCATAAACTGTACGTTCGGTTCTACAAGTGATCAGTATTAGGCTGACACTTAACTTTTGCATTATTTGGCTTCACACTGTTAATATTATTCATCCTGAGAACGTTCGGTAATGAGGGTCGGGCATTCTTCTTAACAACTTGAAAGTAATAACGAATGATGAATTGAATTAAGTAAGAGAATTCCACGGGCGGAATGTCTCGTGAACTTGGATATGATTGGTAAAGTATGAATGTGGGAATGACTCCGGCGTTGTCCTTGATCCTGATATTCCGTGAGGACGCTTCCTCAGGTAGAGGGAGGTCGCTCATGCGTGGGAATGGCAGGAGGTCCGCGGTTATACGAGGAAATAACCGTTTGAGGGCTAACCTCGGGTGGCAGCTGGGAAACAGTTACTACACCACCCGGGTGCTAGGGACGACCGAGCTACATGTTCATACAGTCCGGACAGTGTCTTATGGTCGGTCTTGAGTGTGAGAATGACATGTTGTATGATTGATTGTTTGTCTTGTATGTTTACTTGTGTACTGAATCGATAAATTAAAATTACATAAGCTTACCCTTATCTGTTTTTGCCTTGTATATGTTGTCGTTCGGTATCCGACCGTTCGGCTATTCTTTTCATTGCAATGATCATCCTTTTGGATGTGAGCAGAGGATACCTTGGAAACTGCGTTGGAAGAAACTCTGGAGGACGTTGTGCATGCCGAGGAACCAGTGGAGGCCGTGCCGGAGAGTTATGCAGGATCGTCCGGTCCTTAGTTTAGGCGTCTCTTTATCGTTGTAATTTTGTATAGTTTAGCACTCGAATCTTTGTTATTTTGGCCTTTCGGTACGTTTTGTATTCTAGACCGTTCGGTCTATTTTGTAAACCTTATGTATATATTCAAGTGTTCGAATTTTAATTTCCAGTATTTTCGTACGGTTTTTCTTATTCATTACTGTTCTCATTTATTATTTTTGTTAACTCCTAAAATAAATTATGGCTTTGGTTATATTTATTGGGATGTTACAATAAGTGATCAATTCGAATTTATATGCATTGCTTCACTAAAAAAAGTTTTAAGTACTAAAAATGTTAGTGTATAAATTTGTTATTTTAGTGAAAAAATAATTAAAATTTAGAAAAAAAAACAAATTTAAAAAGTGTTTAAGTATAAAAAAAAATCTTTTAAAAAATTAATTAAATAACTTAACATTATAAAAGAATAATATTTGCATCGATTTTATCCATTATTTAATTAAAATAAAAACCATAAAAAGTTTGTTAGGTTGGTCAGTTTATATATAAAAATATAAAATGAAATTAAAAGAATTATAACTTTTATCTATTTGATTAGAATTTAATCATAAATTTTATATTAGATACAATACTTATAGTAATCATTATGTCAATAATTATTCTATCAACAGTCTATCTATTTCTGACACATTTTTTTAAAGTACGTACAATAATAAAAGTCAGTTTATCTTTTTTCAAAAATTTCATTGTAATGTAAACAAAAGATATTAATACCAAATTCATAAAAAAAAAAATTAAAAGAATAAAAAGAAAGATATTTTGTTGATATGAGTATCAAATCAATTTCTTTAATCTATTCTTCAATACTCTCATACCTATACGATCACTTTTCACCCTCGTCAGTGTTCGGATATCACATGTCCATCAACTTCGTTCGTTTTCAAACCATACCGTACGACTAGGCTCTCATTATTTGTAACAAATTTAATGATCATTAATCTAGATTGCACATTTGTCCAATGTCCAATTGTTCCAACAATATATAAAACATTTGTTCATTCTAATCTCAAATGATCACAAATTCTTTACTCTCCTTCCAATTGTACAACAGTATTTATATTCCATACTATCTATATATATCACTTCTCACATCTAATCTCCACCCACATTTTTTTTTTTAAAAATAAAACCACTACATTATTTTGAAATCTGCACTTCAACTTTCCACACAATCTTATTTTCTTTTGTAATTCATCGTCTCAACCAAATTCCTATTCATTTTCACCTACATTCATTCAATAACGGAAAATTAGAAAAAAAAATTAAAAGGTTATTTATCTTCTTTACTAGTCAAACATAAAGATTAATTTAAGAGTAATTTATATACATTTTATAAATTAAAAATTATTGATATTTAAAATATTTATTATAATAAATAGAAAATTGTAATTAGTGATCAATTCGATTCTAAATTTAAGAATTAAATTGATAAAATATTAATTTAGAAATAATTTAGATATCAATTTATAAATTAAAAAGTATTAAGATCTAAAATAGTTATTACTACAAATAGAAAATTATGACGAGTTTAAATGGATGGCTTCACTAGAAAAACTAAAAAAATGTTAGGGTTTAAAAAATATTAGTGTTTGAAAAATGTTAGTGTTTAAATTGGTTATTTTAGTGAAAAAAATAGTTAAAATTTAGAAAAAAAATCAAATTAAAAAGGGGTTAAGTTTAAAAAGATCATTTAAAAAAATAAAATTAATTAAATAACTTAACATTATAAAATAATAATATTTGTATCTCAATTTTATCCATTATTTAGTAAAATAAAAACCATAAAATGTTTGTTAAGCATGTCAGTTTATGTATAAAAATATAAAAAGAAATGAAAAGAATTGTAACCTTTATCTATTCTGTAATTTCACTATAAATTTTATATTAGATACAATACTTATATTAACCATTATAGTGAATAATTATTTTATCAACCGTCGATTTACTTCAGAGATATCGTGTGACACTTTTTTTTAAAGTACGTACAATAATAAAAAAAACATTTTTTTTTTTTTAAATTTCATTGAATGTAAACCAAAGTATTAATACCAAACTCAAAAAAATTTAGAAGAAAAAATATTAAAGGTAGTTTGTCTTCTTTACTAATAATCATAAACAGTAATTTAAGAATAATATAAAAACCATTTTATAAATTAAAAATTATTGATGTCTAAAATAATCATTATTATAAATACAAAATTGTAATTAGTGATTCCATTCTAAATTTTGGAATAGAATTTATGAAATATTAATTTAGAAATAATTCAGATACCGGTTTATAAATTAAAAAGTATTAATATCTAAAATATTTATTATTATAAATAGAAAATTATAATTAGTGATTAATTGGAGCTTAAATTAATTGCTTAACTAAGAAAGTTTTGAGTACCAAAAATGTTAATGTTTAAATTTGTTATTTTAGTGAAAAAATAGTTAAAATTTAGAAAAAAAAATACAAATTTAAAAAGTGGTTAAGTTTAAAAAAATCATTTAAAAAATAAAATCAATTAACTATATTAACATTATAACAGAATAATATTTGCATCTCAATTTTATTCATTATTTAAGTAAAATAAAAACCATAAAAAGTTTGTTAAGCGGGTGAGTTTATATATAAAAATATAAAAAGAAATGAAAAGAATTATAACCTTTATTTATTCCGTTAGAATTTAACCATAAATTTTATATTAGATACAATACTTATTGGTCAATAATTATTCTATCAAATGTTTATCTACTTCATACATACATATCGTTTGACACATTTTTTTTTTAAGTAGGTACAATAATAAAAAACATTTTTTTTTCAAAAATTTCATTGTAATATCAACAGAAATCCTAATACCAAATTCATAAAAATAATTAGAAGAAAAAAAAAGGTCGTTTGTCTTCTTTACTAATCAAACATAAACGTTAATTTAAGAGCAATTTAAATACTATTTTATGAATTAAAAATTATTAATGTCTAAAATAATCATTATTATAAATAGAAAATTGTAATTAGTGATCTAAATTTAGGAATTAAATTGATAAAATATTAATTTAAAAATAATTTAGATATTGATTTATAAATTAAAAAGTATTAAGATCTAAAATAGTTATTATTATAAATAGAAAATTATAATTAGTCATCAATTCGAGTTTAAATAATCGCTTCACTACAAAAAGTTTTGAGTGTCACAACCCATTAATTAGGCATATATTAGGCTCGGCCACGTGTCGACCGGTCGGTCTCCCCTGGTGAGTGGGAGACCAACTCTGCAAACATTTAATTCCTTTTTTCTTGTAATCCGTGTAGCAGCAGAGTAGATAAATCCCTAAGAGTGGAAGTCAGGTGGCTCGTTGGGAATGGACCGGGTATTTCAGTGGAGACCAAGTGGCAATCAGGGAATGGTCGACCGCCCACTTTGGAGGCCATCCTTAAGGTAAGAAGAAGATCCTGACGCCATTTTTTTTCCCATGCAATCTTCTTCTTCCTCAATCTTGTTTTCTGAAAATCTTATTTTCTCCTCCTTCTCTCTAAAAACTCCCAACCTTCTCTCTAGATTTCTAATCTTCAATCCTTCTCCGATCATTAGCATCCGTTCAAGAGTTTTGCTGCTAGTACCAAGACATTCAACCTGTACCAAACAAAATTTCATTCTGAGCTGGTAAGTGTTCGACCCTTGAAGTTTCCTAGCCTTCCTGCATGCATGTGCCATTAAAGCTTGCATGTACCTGTAAACCATTCCTCTGAACCTATATTTTTGTATTTCACTTTAGACTTTGGAAATTTAGAAGAGATAGTTGCTATCAATCCACTGTCGAAGTCCTAGCTGGATTTAGAGGTAAGGGAAGCTTATGAAATTTCATTATTTATTTATTTTCTTGTATGGTTGAATACATGATTTAATATATGTGTGACAGACTATATGGTATAATGAAAGATGTATCTTGTATTAAAATGATTTCTTTGATTCTTGACTTAGAGGAATGTATAAGAACTTAGAACAATTGATTCTGTAATCGAAGGGTCATTAGGACCGTCCGGTTTCCCTATAAATCTTGATTTGATTACTTATTTCTGAACCTAAGATATGCTATTAAGTCAGCTATTTCGGATTGTTCTGTCTTACACAGAACGCCCGGTTTATAATAATATTATTTCTTTGGAAAGTGTCCGGTATTGCACCGACCTTTGATTTCTCACTGAGTGTCCAGCTTTGTACGGACATTCACTTTTCTGAAGAGAACCTGTTTATCTTAAACCGTCCGGTTTTCTTTGATCTAGTCAGTTAATTTTCATTGTTCAATTTCCTTTATTCGATTCTCATTAACTAGTTTGGTTCACTTTTGTTGATGAAACTTTCTATTGATGGTTCCGACCGGTTTTTATTAGTTACCTTCACTTTTGTTGATGAATCTCTATTGATTATTCCGACCGGTTTTTCATTGGTCTAGTTCCCTTTGCTGTCATTGTTAATTTCCCATTGAGTTTTCCACCGGTTCTCCTTGGAGTATTTTATTGAGTTTTACTACGTTAAAATTTTTATCAAGTTATCGTCTGGTTTGATTGATTTGTAAGAGAATTCCAAGGGGGAAATTCTCGTGATTGAAGTAATTTGGTTTAGTATGACCGTGGCAATAGGCTCAGGTTCTGACTCTATCCCGATATTCCGTGATTACATCACTTCAAGTAGAGGGGAGTAACTCATGCGTGGGAATGGCGGGAGGTCCTCTAGCCTCAAGGTATTTTATACCGAGGTGGTTCCATTGTTCTAACCTCGGGTGGCGGTCTGTTGAGTGTATCCCAGCCAGGTCCACCCGGGTGTAGAGAGCGGCGAGCATACAGGGTCATACAGTCCGGACAAGATTTTTGAATGATTGATGTTGATGATGTTTCCTTTATGATTTTATTTGGAAAGAACTTATTTATTATTTATGATTGTGTTACTGTTGTAAATGAATTATTGAATTCTTCATAAACTTACCCTGTTGTGTGCTTTTGTCTTGTCTTTATTGCCGGCCGGTATTTGACTGTCCGGGTTGTTCTTTTCACTGCAATGATCATCCTTTTGGGTGTGAGCAGAAGATGTTCAAGAGGAAACTTTGGAGGAAGCCCTACAAGTGGAGGAACCTTTGGATGTGCTGCCAGAGCATTTTGCCGGACCGACCGGTCCTTAGTTAGAGTTTTCATATTGTAAATTCTGTAGATGGCGGCCGGTTAAATTTGTTTTGTAAAGCCGTCCGTCCTAGACTTTACTTTCAGAACTCTCGACTTGTAAACTTTGAATGATTAAGTTATATATTTGTGCCAGTTTTCGTTCTTTATTCTTTTACTCTTCATTCTCTACTGTTCTTTAATATTGTTCATGATAACTCCTAGAATAAAATATAGTTTTGTTCTATATATTTATTGGGATGTTACATTAATGGTATCAGAGCAGTTTCTTCCTTAGAATGCCTATAGGTTATGGGTATGCTTTACTTGTGCTGTATACTCACATGATCAGTTAGATTTTCTAACTTCTAATGAAAATTCATGAGTTTTCTTTCTGTTGAAAACAGAAAATGGCTCCAAGACCACCCCCACAACCGGCCGATCGTGACGCATCCGGCAGTAGCAACAACTTGTTGGAGTCAGTCTTAGCTGCACTCCAACAACAAAACACAAATTTGATTCAGCAAAACGCAAACCTTGCACAACAGAATGCACTGGCATTACAGAATTCGGAAGCAGCCAGGGTAGCTGCAGAGTCAACCCAAAGACAAATAATGGAGTTATTGAGAACTGGAACACAGACTGGTGGACCGTCCGGGTCTGCAGTAACAAATTCGGCGGAATGGAGTTTGGAGAGTTTTCTCCAACACCGCCCGGCCAAGTTCGACGGGAAGTGTAGTGCTGATGAGGCGGACCGTTGGTTACGGGATATGGAAAAGATTTATCAGGCCAAGAGATGTCCGAATGAAAACAGGTTGTTGTATACTGAATATCAGCTCACCGGTGAGGCAAGTCATTGGTGGAGTGCGATGAAGATGTTACTGGAACAACAGCGACTCCCAATTACTTGGGAATTATTTAAAGAAAAGTTCTATGGAGAATATTTCCCCAACAGTGTACGGTTTGCAAAGGAGGTAGAGTTTCTCCAGTTAGTCCAAGGTGGAATGTCGGTATCTGAGTATACCGACCGTTTCAAGCACCTAGTAAGATTTTATACGATGGGAATCAACGAAGAGTGGCAGTGCAGGAAATATGAAAATGGACTAAGGCCAGACTTGAAAGTAATGATCTCCAGTCTATGCATTACGTCTTTTCCTACCCTTGTGGAAAGAGCCAAAGTATTGGAAAGGAATATGGCTGAAGTGGAACGACAAAAGAAGCAGCAACAGCCGACCGGTAGGGTATCTGTTCCAGCTCGGACCGGTCAAGTTGTAAGGAGGTCACCTTATTCTAGACCTGTGCCGACCGGTACTGGTGTTTCCTCGCAAACTCCAGTTTACGCTGATTCGTCAAGACAACAAGGATCCATTTCTTGTTTCAATTGTGGAGGGCCACATTACCGGTCGTCCTGCCCTCAACTGGTGGGATTCAAACATTGCTCTAAGTGTGGAAGAAACGGTCATCTTGACTCTGAGTGTAACATGGGAGGTCGAGGGGTTATGAGACCTCCAATGGCAGGCAGAAGTGGTCAGAGAAATGGAGGAAGAGCTCAAGCAACCGACCGAGTTTATGCTTTGACAGGAGTGGAGGCAGCAAGTTCAGGTAACCTTATCATCAGTACTTGCTTGTTGTATGGCGTTTCTTGCTGTGTATTATATGACTCGGGGGCAACACATTCTTTCGTCTCGAAGGCATGTGTTGAAAAGTTGGGTTTAGACAAGAGTGAGATGCAGCTTGATTTGGTGGTGTCAACCCCAGCAGCTGGAGAGATTAGGACATCTACTGTATGCATTAAATGTCCTATTGAGGTAGAAGGGTACAAGTTTAAGGTAAATCTTATATGTTTACCTCTTGAAGGCCTAGAAGTAATATTAGGGATGGATTGGCTAACTACCAATCGCATTCTCATTGACTGCGGGAAGAAGAAGTTGATTTTCCCAAGTGATGAAGAAAAGTTATCATTGACTCTCGGTCAAATCCGAGAGGATCTCATCGAAGGAGCCATGTGTTTCCTGATAATAACACGAGAGGAGGGAAGTGAAGGAGACCGTTCGGCAGAAAACCGAGCGGTTATTGAGGAATTCATGGATGTTTTTCCGGATGAAGTGCCAGGTTTACCTCCGATTCGAGAAGTTGAGTTCTCCATCAACTTAATTGCACAAGCCGGTCCCGTAGCAGCGCCACCATACAGAATGGCCCCAGCAGAGTTGGTTGAGTTGAAAAAGCATATTGAAGATCTACTGGAGAAGAAGTTCATTCGGCCGAGTGTTTCACCTTGGGGAGCGCCTGTTCTGTTAGTTAAGAAGAAAGATGGTAGCTCTCGGCTTTGTGTGGATTATCGTCAATTGAACAAGTTGACGGTTAAGAACAAGTATCCACTACCGAGAATAGATGACTTGTTGGATCAGTTGTCCGGTGCGACAGTATTTTCTAAGATTGATTTAAGATCCGGGTACCATCAGATCTTGGTGAAAGAAGCTGATATTCCGAAGACTGCATTTCGGTCTCGATACGGCCATTACGAATATGTGGTAATGTCGTTCGGTGTTACCAACGCACCTGCCGTATTCATGGATTATATGAACTGGATCTTCCGGCCGTTTTTGGACAACTTCGTAGTAGTGTTTATTGACGATATCCTCATCTACTCCAAGAACAGAATTGAACATGAAAAGCATTTGAGGATAGTTCTTGGAGTGTTAAGAGAAAAACAGTTGTACGCCAAAATGTCCAAGTGTGAATTTTGGATGGAGCAAGTACAGTTTCTTGGGCATGTAATTTCGGCCGGCGGAGTAGCTGTGGATCCGGCCAAAGTGAGAGCGGTTCTGGAATGGGAAACACCTCAGTCAGTTTCGGAAGTTAGGAGTTTTGTTGGGTTGGCTGGCTACTACCGAAGGTTTATTGAAGGGTTTTCTAAGATAGTAGCGCCCTTAACTCAGTTGACCCGAAAAGACCAACCATTCGTCTGGACCGACCGGTGTGAGTCCCGCTTTCAAGAATTGAAGCAGCGATTGACGAATGCTCCAGTCTTGGTCATTCCGGACGTCAACCAACCTTTTGTCGTATTCTGTGATGCATCATATCAAGGTTTGGGTTGTGTTTTGATGCAAGAAGAGAAGGTTGTGGCCTATGCTTCTCGGCAATTGAAGACTCACGAGAGGAATTACCCAACTCATGATCTTGAGTTGGCTGCCGTAGTGTTTGCATTGAAGATTTGGAGGCATTATTTATATGGCGCCCGGTTTCAAGTATTCAGTGATCACAAGAGCCTCAAATACTTGTTTGATCAGAAGGAGTTGAATATGAGGCAGAGAAGATGGATGGAGTTCTTGAAGGACTATGATTTTGAACTACAATACCATCCGGGAAAAGCAAATGTAGTCGCTGATGCTTTGAGCCGAAAGACTGTACACATGGCGAGTATGATGGTTCAAGAGTTAAAATTGGTTGAAAGCTTCAGAGATCTAAGGTTCCATTGTGAGTTAGAGCCGACCGGTATACGGTGTAGTTATATGCGGCTGTCGAGCAACATCATTGATCGAATCAGAGAAAGGCAAGCGTTTGATGAAGAATTGCAGAAGATCAGCAAACCAAACGGTATCCCACCTCATAAGGATTTCAGCACTGGAACTGATGGTCTTCTAAGATACAATGGGCGGACATGCGTACCCAATGATGAAGAGTTGAAAAGGATTGTTCTGGAAGAAGCTCATCAGAGTCGACTTAGCATCCATCCGGGTATGACGAAAATGTATAAGGATCTACGAATGTATTTCTGGTGGCCAGGAATGAAGCAAGATGTAGCTCATTTTGTGGAATCTTGTTTAACTTGTCAAAGAGCTAAGATAGAATATCAGAAACCGAGCGGTCAGCTGCAGCCTTTAGAGATACCCGAGTGGAAATGGGACAGCATCGCCATGGATTTCGTGACTCATTTGCCCCGAACGGTCAGAAACCATGATGCAATTTGGGTGATAGTTGATAGGCTGACCAAGAGTGCCCACTTTCTTCCTATCAACTTGAAGATGCCTATGTCCAAGCTGGCTCAGCTATACATTAAAGAAATCATACGGCTTCATGGAGTACCGTCCGGTATCGTGTCGGATCGAGACCCAAGATTCACATCTCGGTTTTGGCAGGCACTTCAGCAAGAAATGGGAAGCAAACTTCAAATGAGTTCTGCCTACCATCCACAAACGGACGGTCAATCAGAGAGAACCATCCAGACTCTAGAAGATTTATTAAGAACCAGTGTGCTGGATCATTTGGGAGTTTGGGATGAGATTTTGCCGTTAGCTGAGTTCACTTACAATAACAGCTTTCATACAAGTATTGGAATGGCGCCGTTTGAAGCTCTCTATGGGAGGAAATGTCGAACACCTCTTTGCCGGTTCCAGGAAGGTGAATCGGTATTAACTGGACCAGAGATAGTGCAACAAACAACTGAAAAGGTGAAGTTGATCCAGGAAAGGCTTAAGGCGTCTCAGAGCCGACAGAAATCATATGCCGATAGAAGACGGAAGCCGTTGGAATTTGCGGAAGGAGACCATGTATTTCTCAAGTTGGACCGAAAGACTGGTGTTGGAAGAGTCATTCGACCAAAGAAGCTATCTCCTCGATTCCTTGGTCCATATCAAATTCTGAAGCGTATTGGACCGGTAGCATATGAACTGGCCTTACCCCCTCCTTTGTCTAAACTTCACCCAGTATTTCACGTCTCACAACTCCGAAAATATATTGCCGACCCTTCACATGTGCTTGAAGCCGACAACATCCAGTTCAAGGAAGATTGTTCGATGGAAGTCCGACCGGTGAGAGTTGAAGAGTATGCAATAAGACGACCGTCCAACAAACGTACCACTTATGTTAAAGTCATCTGGGATGATCGATCTGGTGACATCACTTGGGAGCGTGAGGAAGAAATGAGAGAGGCTTATCCTCACTTGTTTAAAGGTAAAATTTTAATTTTCGAGGACGAAAATTTTTATTTGTTGGGGGGAATGTCACAACCAATTAATTAGGCATATATTAGGCTCGGCCACGTGTCGACCGGCCGGTCTCCCCTGGTGAGTGGGAGACCAACTCTGCAAACATTTAATTCCCTTTTTCTTGTAATCCGTGTAGCAGCAGAGTAGATAAATCCCTGAGAGTGGAAGTCAGGTGGTTCGTTGGGAATGGACCGGGTATTTCAGTGGAGACCAAGTGGCAATCAGGGAATGGTCGACCGCCCACTTTGGAGGCCATCCTTAAAGTAAGAAGAAGATCCTGACGCCATTTTTTTTTCCCATGCAATCTTCTTCTTCCTCAATCTTGTTTTCTGAAAATCTTATTTTCTCCTCCTTCTCTCTAAAAACTCCCAACCTTCTCTCTAGATTTCTAATCTTCAATCCTTCTCCGATCATTAGCATCCGTTCAAGAGTTTTGCTGCTAGTACCAAGACATTCAACCTGTACCAAACAAAATTTCATTCTGAGCTGGTAAGTGTTCGACCCTTGAAGTTTCCTAGCCTTCCTGCATGCATGTGCCATTAAAGCTTGCATGTACCTGTAAACCATTCCTCTGAACCTATATTTTTGTATTTCACTTTAGACTTTGGAAATTTAGAAGAGATAGTTGCTATCAATCCACTGTCGAAGTCCTAGCTGGATTTAGAGGTAAGGGAAGCTTATGAAATTTCATTATTTATTTATTTTCTTGTATGGTTGAATACATGATTTAATATATGTGTGACAGACTATATGGTATAATGAAAGATGTATCTTGTATTAAAATGATTTCTTTGATTCTTGACTTAGAGGAATGTATAAGAACTTAGAACAATTGATTCTGTAATCGAAGGGTCATTAGAACCGTCCGGTTTCCCTATAAATCTTGATTTGATTACTTATTTCTGAACCTAAGATATGTTATTAAGTCAGCTATTTCGGATTGTTCTATCTTACACAGAACGCCCGGTTTATAATAATATTATTTCTTTGGAAAGTGTCCGGTATTGCACCGACCTTTGATTTCTCACTGAGTGTCCAGCTTTGTACGGACATTCACTTTTCTGAAGAGAACCTGTTTATCTTAAACCGTCCGGTTTTCTTTGATCTAGTCAGTTAATTTTCATTGTTCAATTTCCTTTATTCGATTCTCATTAACTAGTTTGGTTCACTTTTGTTGATGAAACTTTTTATTGATGGTTCCGACCGGTTTTTATTAGTTACCTTCACTTTTGTTGATGAATCTCTATTGATTATTCCGACCGGTTTTTCATTGGTCTAGTTCCCTTTGCTGTCATTGTTAATTTCCCATTGAGTTTTCCACCGGTTCTCCTTGGAGTATTTTATTGAGTTTTACTACGTTAAAATTTTTATCAAGTTATCGTCTGGTTTGATTTATTTGTAAGAGAATTCCAAGGGGGAAATTCTCGTGATTGAAGTAATTTGGTTTAGTATGACCGTGGCAATAGGCTCAGGTTCTGACTCTATCCCGATATTCCGTGATTACATCACTTCAAGTAGAGGGGAGTAACTCATGCGTGGGAATGGCGGGAGGTCCTCTAGCCTCAAGGTATTTTATACCGAGGTGGTTCCATTGGACTAACCTCGGGTGGCGGTCTGTTGAGTGTATCCCAGCCAGGTCCACCCGGGTGCAGAGAGCGGCGAGCATACAGGGTCATACAGTCCGGACAAGATTTTTGAATGATTGATGTTGATGATGTTTCCTTTATGATTTTATTTGGAAAGAACTTATTTATTATTTATGATTGTGTTACTGTTGTAAATGAATTATTGAATTCTTCATAAGCTTACCCTGTTGTGTGCTTTTGTCTTGTCTTTATTGCCGGCCGGTATTTGACTGTCCGGGTTGTTCTTTTCACTGCAATGATCATCCTTTTGGGTGTGAGCAGAAGATGTTCAAGAGGAAACTTTGGACGAAGCCCTACAAGTGGAGGAACCTTTGGATGTGCTGCCAGAGCATTTTGCCGGACCGACCGGTCCTTAGTTAGAGTTTTCATATTGTAAATTCTGTAGATGGCGGCCGGTTAAATTTGTTTTGTAAAGCCGTCCGTCCTAGACTTTACTTTCAGAACTCTCGACTTGTAAACTTTGAATGATTAAGTTATATATTTGTGCCAGTTTTCGTTCTTTATTCTTTTACTCTTCATTCTCTACTGTTCTTTAATATTGTTCATGATAACTCCTAGAATAAAATATAGTTTTGTTCTATATATTTATTGGGATGTTACATTGAGTACTTTTGTTAAGATTTAAATGGGTTATTTTAGTGAAAAAAATAGTTAAAATTTAGAAAAAAAAACAAATTTAAAAAGTGGTTAAGTTTAAAAAAATCATTTAAAAAAATAAAATTAATTAAATAACTTAACATTATAAAAGAATAATATTTTCATCTCAATTTTATCATTAAAATAAAAATCATAAAAAGTTTCAGTTTATATATAAAAATATAAAAAGAAATAAATAGTATTATAACCTTTATTTTTTAAAAATTTAAAAAGTTGGTTAGATTATTGATTCAGTGCTGTTGAATATTTAGAATATTAAAAAAAATGTATAGTTTAGCTAAAAAAAATAAATATTTATTTTATATTTAATTAATACTTTTAATTGAATATTTATGTATTATAATACGTGAGTTATTGATTCTTAATAATTCTGACTCATGTGAAATAAATGTTTAAATTGATTATTTTAATTTAAAAAATAGTTAAAATTTAGAAAAAAATAAATTTAAAAAATGGTTAAGTTTTAATATTTGCATATGAAGTTTCTCCATTAAAATAAAAACCATAAAAAGTTTTTAGGTAATCAGTTTATATATAAAAATATAAGAAGAAATGAAAAAAATTATAACTTTCTCTGTTCGGTTAGAATTTAACCATAAATTTTATATGGAATATAATACTTATACTAACCGTTCATAATTATTCTATCAACAGTCTATTTATTTATTTTAGAGATATGGTCTGAGACATTTTTTTTAAAATACAATAATGAAAAACAAATTCATAAAAATTAGAAGAAAAAAAATAAATAAAAGGTCGTTTGTCAAACATAAACATTAATATAGAAGTACCATTTTATAAATTAAATATTATTAATATCTAAAATAATCATTATTATAAATAAAAAATTATAATTAATGATCACTTCATTATAAATTTAGGAATAGAATTGATAAAATGTTAATTTAGAAATAATTTAAATACCAATTTATAAATTAAAAAGTATTAATATATAAAATAGTTATTATTATAAATAGAAAATTATAATTCGATTCTAAATAGTATTAATTCGAGTTTAAACTAATCTTCACTAAAAACTCAAATTTAAAAAGTAGTTAAGTTTAAAAAAATCATTTAAAAAATAAAATTAACTTTTATATATAAAAATATAAAAATAAAAATATAGAAAGAAATAACGGAATTTAAAATTTTAAAAGTTGGTTAGATCATTGATTCAGTTATGCTAATGAATATTTAGAATATTAAAAATAAATATAATTGAAGCGTGAGAGTGTTATATAAAGAGATGGAAAATATAGATACATACATTAGAAATGATGAATCCCTGCGTCGTCTTAGTGTGGTTCTTAGCCATATTCACATCATGCTGCAACTCCATGCCTCTGTCTGTTCAGAAGAGATGGATAATAGACGATGCAACGGGAGAACGAGTTAAACTACACTGTTCACACTGGGTGGCTCATGCCAAACCCATGCTTGCTGAGGGTCTTGACAAATTACCCATGAATGTCATTGCAGCTAATGTTGCCAAAGCAGGATTCAACTGTGTTCGTTTGTCTTATGCGACTTACATGTTCACTCGCTATGCAAATAACACCGTCCGTGACATTTTCCACTCTTATGACATTCCAGAGATCGCGACAGCCATTGAGAAACACAACCCTTCCGTGCTGAACATGACCCATCTTCAGGCCTATGAGGCTGTCGTTGATGCTCTAGGGGAACATGGAGTCATGGTGCTCATTGATAACCATCTCAGTTTGCCAGACTGGTGTTGTGCCAATGGCGATCAAAATGGATTCTTCGGAGACAGACACTTTAACACTACTGAATGGATTCAAGGTTTGGCCTTTGTAGCACGACACTTCAAGGGAAAACCCAATGTGAGTAATCTGCTTTCTGGGAAAAACAAACTTTTGTTGTCTGTGTTTTGATATATATGATATTTTTGGGGGATAATGTTGTTGTTGGTGCTATGTATAATGTAGGTGTTCGCCATGGACTTGAGAAACGAGCTAAGGGGTTCACGTCAAAACTGGAATGTTTGGTACAAGTACGTGAGCGAAGGAGTGAAGACGATTCACGAAATTAACCCGGATTTACTGATCATCGTTTCAGGGTTAAGCTTTGACAACGACCTTAGCTACTTGAAGACAAGGCCTCTTGATTTGAACATCGCTAACAAAATTGTGTATGAGTCTCATGTATATTCCTTCTCAGGAGACACGGGGAGGTGGCACGTGCAACCGACCAATTGGGTGTGCAACGCCACCATTCAATTGTTCATCCAACAATCGGGTTTTCTTCTGAGTGGTAAGAATCCAGCACCTTTGTTTGTGAGTGAATTTGGATACAACATGGAAGGTGGGAATTTCGCTGACGAAAGATATTGGCCATGCATTGTGTCATATTTTACCTCCGTGGATTTGGAATGGAGCTTGTGGGCTTTCCAAGGAAGCTATTACTTCAGACAGGGAAAAGTTGGACCGGGAGAAACATATGGGGTGATGGACTCTGATTGGAAAGAATATAGAGACCCAAATTTCACTCAAAAGATTCAGCTTTTGCAAAGGATGATTCAAGGTATATATCCAAATTTCAGTCAACAGATCTTATATGTTTGTACAAAAATAATGTTTTTTTGTGACTACGTTTTAGTTTGTATGTCTGAAGTGTATGTGTTTAACTTGTTATGCAGATCCAAATTCAAAGGCCTCAAAGTCTCATATCTTGTTCCATCCATCAACTGGTTACTGTGCACATGTGAATGATAAGGAGGTTGTAATGGGTGATTGTAAGAGTAACAGCCTGTGGAGTTTCGAAGGAGATGGGTCTCCAATTAGGTTGATGAACTCTGCTATGTGTTTGAAGGCAGTTGGTGAAGGGCTTCCTCCATCTCTCTCGCAAGATTGTTTGTCTGCACAAAGTTCTTGGAAAGCTGTTTCAATGAGTGGTCTTCACTTGGCCAGTTTTGCCAAGGATGGAGAACTTTTGTGCTTGGAAAAGGATTCCAATTCTACCAAGATAGTCACCAAAAAATGCATCTGCATAGGAGATGATGATCCTTCATGTTTGGACGATCCCCTAAACCAATGGTTCCGACTTGTTCCTACTAATGTTTAGATGGAAATTGATTAGGTTTTCTTCTTTTTTTTTTTTTTTTTTTAGGGTAGAATGCTTAGTAGTTGTTTTCTTTTCATTTTCATTTTTAGCATTTTTATGGAATAATGTTGTTGTCTATGGCACCAACCAGATGTTTTAGCACTATGCGAAAGTGTATTTTACCCTAAATTCAATTTCTTCTGTCTGCCAAATGTTATAACGCGAATAAACAATACGACATGAACAAACTACTATATATTTTCTGCCCTCTATTTTCCTCCTCAAGGAACTATTTACAGCGACATACATTCCCCAAAGAGCACAACGTGGCGTGTCAAAAGCGTTTTCGATTAAAGATTAAGCATAAAAGTAAAAGTGTGTTAATAACTGCGTTAACGACTGACACTTCTTTAACACCTCACTAACTCACTCATTCATTTTTAACGTTTGTTTTCTCAGTTACATGACACACAACATTATTCAGCGCATATGATAAAGTATTATTAGTCTTTAACATAAACTTGTATAAAGAAAAGTTTATTGTCCTTAATAGTCTTATCTTATCCACTACAAAACACCCAAACTCTATATAAAATAAATCATTAATAAAGTGCACAAACAGAACATTGTGGTAGTTTTAGTGCGAGATTTTCTATTTTACAAGTATGCGTGCTCCAACTGAGAGATATTTAAAAAGAAAGATGCTCCTCCAAGAATAAAATAATACATTTCTATATGCATGATCGTACATCGAAACTATGTGTAGAAAACAAATCAATGTAAATGCTAAAAACAAATATACAACTTGCATGCATGATGGTGTTGCTATGATCTCTCCATATGAGAGCCATCAACCTAGAATACTTCATTTATTGACCAGGAATCAAGGCACTTTTTCTGAGTCTAAAAAGATATGTTGGTTTATAAATTATATATACAAAGGACTAAACAAAATGCTTTGTACTTAGTAGATTAATAAGAGTCTAAACAAAACTGAAGGAAAAAGCATAAACACTTCTATCTCCCTGTCACCATTGTAACTGTCAAATCGTTTGACACGTCAAGGCCTTCGCTATAAGATTGATCTCCATCATCAAATTTCCTCATGGAAGCAGTGACCAAAGGTTGTTTAGGCAGAGGAAGAGTTGTGTCTTCACTTGCCAGCATTAACAATACAGAGGCCATGTTTGGTCTGCGAGATGCTGAGTCTTGCACACATAACATTGCTATGTGTATGAATCTCAATGCTTTAATCTTTGGAGTTGAATCACCAATGGAAGAATCAAGAAGCTCCATTACTCTCTGCTCACTCCACATGTGCCAGGCCTGCATCCATTTTTTCATTAGCAATTTTAAATACTTTTACTTTCACAAACATTTTATAAATTTGTAACTTCTCAAGACTCCTAAGAGGTGGCCACTTTTCAACTTTAAAGAAACTTTTTCACTAAATTTGAAGTTTTGTGAGAGTTGTTTTAGTTATGAAGTAATGTAAGGATGAGTTACTTTACTCACATATCCTATGAGACTTGAATCTTCTGTGTTGCGAAAGCTAGTGTTCCTGCGGCCACTCATAATCTCTAGTAGTAATACACCAAAACTATAGACGTCAGATTTAACTGAAAAGAGACCTTCCATTGCATATTCCGGCGACATATAGCCACTGCATCAAAGATACAGAGATTAGTAGTCTGGTTCACATAAGATGGAAGAGAGTGATTTGTCAAAAGGTGAAATAATAGCAGACTTACTATGTACCAACCACTCTGTTTGTGCTTGCTTCATTTTGGTTTCCTCCAAATATTCTGGCTAAGCCAAAGTCTGAAATTTTTGGATGCATGCTTTCATCTAATAAAATGTTGCTTGCTTTAAGATCCCGATGAATTATTCGTAGTCTTGAATCCTGGTGCAGGTAAAGTAGCCCTCTTGCAATGCCTTCTATTATTTCAAAGCGCTTTGTCCAGTCTAGTTGCGTTTTCTTCACTGGATCTGCCATGATGTTACAAGAACAAGCAAATTATTAAGATCATGCATGCACTGGTTGGTTCTGTTTCAAACTTATCCGAATTAGGATGCAGAAAAAGAATATGCTCAGTTAATGGTAAGAAACATACCAAATAAAAAACAGTCCAAGCTTTTGTTTGGCAAGTACTCGTATACCAGCATTTTTTCTTCTCCCTGAATTGAACATCCAAGTAGTCTAACCAGATTTCTATGTTGTAGTTTGGCTATTAGCATCATTTCATTCTTGAACTCCTCTAATCCTTGACTAGACTTTCTTGAAAGCCTCTTAACAGCTATTTCCTCTCCTCCTGGAAGCTTCCCCTGGTAAATGGAATAAATGAAGCTATTAACCTTTTATTACGAAATGAATTGTGCGTTTATGGAACACCTTTTTTCTCTTGTTTTTCCATCACATAGCATACTTTTTCTCACTCACTCTTGTAAAATTTGTAGGATAATTTGTGGTACACTTAACGATATTCTTAAGGTAAGCTTAACAGTTAAAATTTTACCTTGTATACAGGACCAAATCCCCCTTGTCCCAGCTTATTTTTTTCGGAGAAATTGTCTGTTGCTGCTGCAAGGAAGCTCAAAGTGAACAATGGAAGTTCTGCCTTATTCCCTTCCAAACCTAACTCAGTTGATCCTGAAAATTCTGTCGATAAATCTGTACTCCTCGTTGGATCAATGATAAAAAACTCACCATTGTTGTTAGCCGAAGCCGGGGAAGCTGTTGACAAATGGAAAGGAAGAGATGACATACAGAAGTGAGTATCAAGAAACTGTTGGTAATACCTTGTCATTCATTCATCTCAAAGATTAAAAAATAAAATTCTTATGGAAATGAATACATTACCTTCACGTTTTCTCTTAAACCTCCAAACCAGCAATACAGAGATCCCAAGGCAGATCAGCCCCACCACAACAGTTATTATTATTATTATCCAAGTTTTGGACTTCTTCTCTCCCTCGCTTGCTACTGAAAACATAAAAATCATATGCTGTAAATACTACCAGAAAATCAATGAAGCTTGTGACAGCTTGGATGGGATTTGAAGTGATTTGCCATCTCATCATATTCACAGACAACAAACTAACAGATGTTCCTCCTCCTATATGCCATATGGAAAAATCTCTAACCTAACGCATTAAGCAAATAATTTCCTGTGCAATGAATGGAATAAGGACAAGATTTTCTATATTTGATTGGTTTGGACATGAAATATGAGAAATTCAAGTAGTTCCTTGAGAAAGCATGTAAGGTGAGATGTAAAATGGATTTATAAATCAAGATTAAAAAAAGATCAATGAAAAGAAAGACAAATTACTCCAGATCTTACCTAACTCAGAATCAGCAAGACGGATGTTGAGTACACTTCCAATATCATTTTCAGTGTGTTGAACATCGACCAAGTCCACATACCAAATCATGCACCCAATTCCAATTGTATATGAATACGCAGTACAAGAACTATTCTGCAGACAAAACCGCCGGCATTCCTCATCGTTAGAAGGACTCTCCAAACGTGCAAAATCTGGCAACTTTGTACAGCTTTGAACGAAGAAACCATCCTCACCAACATTAACCTCAGTTCCAGAACTATTTCTCTCAGCCTGCAGTGGAGTCCTCCTCTTACAACCCCCTGAATTTCCATCATCCCACTCACTCAATTCCCCTTGTTGAAACCCATGCAAGCAACTACAAACAGATGTCTTAGAGATATCACACACTGCAAAATTGCCACAAAAATTATAATGCTCACACTTATTATAAGGCTCGTGTTGTGTATTATTCCATTGTGTCTCCTCTTCATTCGATATAAACTTCTTTTCAAACCCATCCCATGTTATCTGAAACCTCACCTTTTCAGTTTCATTCCATGTATATGTAAACCGATTCTCATTAAGTTTAAAACCAAAAAGAGAGCTTCCTGTCATATTAGAGACACCAGTGAATACTCTACCATCCCAATATCCAGTTCTCCACCTCCTTTTTTCCCCATCCAAAATCAAAATCTGTATAGTTGATCCCCCAGAGTCAACCCCCATCGAGTAGTTTCCCGGTGAAGGATCCGTTGCTGATTTCCACGACCTGAACAAACTCATTCCAGCATTAATTGGTAGGGACATACCCGGCACGAAGGTATCAGTTGGATTCTCAAAGCTTTGCCACACCTTTTTCTCATGTTCTGATTCTTCTGAAAGAACAAGGTTCCCGTCATTACCAAGAACAGCTTTTGTGTTGTTCGTCGATATAGACTTGTTAGTTGACCACACCTCGTTGTTCTCTCCATCGAAAACAACCAAGTTTCCGTCACCTTTGATTTTGATGGAACCTCCTCTTCCCATGATGGGTTTCTCTCTATTTGCTACCCATATGAATGCCGTAGCTGAACTAGAAAAATTGTGGTACCAAATCCCAACGTACCTTGAAGAGCTATCAAAACCGAAGAAACCCATTTCAAAGCTGAGGTCTTCTGACACCAAGTTGTCAGCACCATTGTTGTTGTCTCTGATTTCTTTGTCTGGTGTCAGGGAATTGGAAGCATGAGAGAACGAGGCAATGAAACAGAAGAGAAAGAAGAGAAGGAGCAGAAAGTTTGTATATTTGGGTGCAGTGATCATGCCCATATCCCTGAGATTACACAGAGGATTACGTGGTTTGGTGTGATGATGGGCATAAGAATGATGAAAAATGAGTAAATAATAAATATTAAGAAGAAGGTTCAATGGCTCCTCATGCTGCTCTTCTCTGACCAAGTAGGTGTCACGTTGACATACATTTGACCACTTTAGCCACATGATGAACACTGCCAACGTGTTTTTTGAAATATTCCTTTTAACTCAAGCATAATTAATAATCAATCATTTTTATTATATATTCAAATATAATATTTTTTCAGTTAAACGTACAAACTATTTAATCTCGTATAGTTATATATTTAAAACAATTTCTATAGGATCTTTTTCAATTGTATGATGCATTGTTAAGTTTACGTCTATACAACAAATTTTTAATTTTATCAGAACAGATAATATATTTTTAATTTGATTGAAGTATGTTCTTAAATTGGTCTTTTCACTAAGAGACCAAATGAAAAAAAAATAATCTATAATATATGGATCAAAGTTAAAATATCTTACTTATAAGAATAAATTAAAAATTGGTGATAGAAACCAAATCTATAATATTTGTAGCATTCATTTTAATAAGGTTTTAAGTTTAAGAATTAGATTGAGAAACTAAATTATTATATTATTACCTTTTAAATTTTAATTTTTTTTTATCATTTAACAATATAGAGTAAATGAAGAAGGTTGAAATGAATTGTGTGAAAAATGAGTGGAAAAAGTGAAGTGAGAGTAGGAATGAAGAAGATGTAGATGATCGAATTGAATTAGTTGTGTAACTGTTACTGATTTCGGAAAAATTAAAGGCATTGAAACAAACACGTGGTGGTGGTGGTTAATTGATGAATAAGAAGTTGAAAAGATGAAAATATTCATGGTAACAGGTGTACCTTCTGAATTAAATATTGTTTTTTTCTCATATATGAACAAATTGTACATGTTTAAATATATTGACTTTAAAGCCTGCGTTGAAAAAAAAGGAAGACGCGAGGAACCACGAGCCTTGGAATATTTTCCCTTCCAGTAGAAGCGCCTCATGATGGATTTTTCAACTGTGATAAGAAGAAAAATGCTACACGGAATGGGAAAAATCTGCACGTTCAAAAGGGACTCCTCAATTACCAAGCAAGTTGGGTTATTCAATGGTTTCTACATCAGATTAGGTTTCTTAACATATTGTTACTTTGAATCCAATTTATCGGTTTGAAATTATTATTAGTCTTATCATTTTTCTTACTACTACAAAATTATATTTCTTGTCACACAGTTTATATCTAATTTAAAAAAGAACGACAAAGAAAATCATGATATTTTTTAAATAATTAAAAAATAATTACGATGGACTTTAATAGTTTAGTTTAAATTAAAACTTCCAACTTTTCTTTTTCTTTTTGCATTCTTTCAAATTTCCTATCCTATTGTTTGTTTCTTTGGGGTAACAATGATAATATATTATTACTAAGTGATTGTAGGTGTTTGGTTATGGTGAGTATTTTTTTTTTCCGATTACATTAAAGTTTCGTCGATCTAAATGTCTAATTGAGATAATTTTTTTTATTATATATTGAAATTGAACAATATTTGTTATTGAGAATCTGAATGTATGAATGTCTCAATTGATTTTGTGTTTTTAATCTCTTTTTTTTTCATATATTCTAAAACTTTGTTGTATTCATTTTACTGTATTTTTGCATTTTCACTGTTCACGCAATTATTCAAGTATTAATTTATAACACAATTTTAGTTTAAGGCAAAATCGATTACATAAAAAAAAATACAGAAATTTACGTACACCACTATGTGATGTAGATTCATCTATATTTACATAACATAAATCTACACCACCCACATTCATATCAAACTGTTATTTGACATAAAAAATGATAAATATCCAATATAAAAAAAAAACATATTTTATTAGCATACCTATGTAGAAAAGAAACATTTATGTTATAGTTCATTACGCTTCATCCTTATCATTCATTTCAATATAATATAATGATTTTACATAATAATTCATCTTAATGGTTCAATTACAAAATAATAAAAAGGTGAGAATAGAGTAATTTATCCCTCCTCTTTTGAATATTATTTTATAAACATTGTACGTATATATTTCATTACACATTATATTAGAGTAAATATTTTATTTTAAAACCACGTTCATTAATTTTAAAATAGATTTATAATTATTGTTTAGATATATAAATATTTTAAGAATTACTATTTGTTGTATTAATGTTTAAACTATTGAAATACCTTGTAAATTTTAAAAGATTTTGAATATATTATGAGATATTTTTTCAAGAATTACATATGTGAAAATATATTTCAGAAACAGGTATGTTTTGTGTATCACTATATAAATTAATCTATCAATTATAGTATATACTCATTAAACAGCTTACAATAATAAATATTAAAACCTAAAATACACCAACAATAAAGATACATTTTAATTAGTAAGCCACAATAATTTATTTTTATTTCAAAATTTAACATATAACAATTACATAGACTACATATGGATCTATACATAAAAGATATTCAACAAACGAAATATCAATTGATGTTATTTGGAAGACACATTAAATAGGTCATACTAGAGTAACATTTAGTTAATCAAATACTTGATGAGCCCTTAACCCTTACCAAGAATGGAGACACATGCTTAAAGAGAATAAACATGTTTAGAAAGGAAACTTCTTCACATTCTTTCTTTTATTGGGTTTAATTTATGCTGACTTTTCTTTGTTAACTTAAGTTGAGCTGACCTTGTTAATTTGATTTATTGACCTTTTTGTTTGGTTGTTTGTTTTGTAGGAACAAGCTAAACCCAACTTGAAGGAGGATAACAGTAATTGGAGTGGAGGAGAGACTTGAACATGAATCCATACGTCCCTGAGTGTACATTTGGAGAGTTGGAGGAGCTTGGAGTTGACCTTCATTCTAGAAGGTTAAAGGCACCACATAAGGGGTTTTGGAGGCCAAGCTAAATCTCTCTCCTTTTCAAGACACCACCTTTAGTTGTCCTACTTTTTAGAATATTATTGTGTGTTTTTGCTTCTTAGTCCATAAGCTTTGTATTTTTGCAAGAAGACCCCTTTCCATCAGTTATAAAGGAGACATTTCTAGACTTGTAAAAATGGTTGAATATTTTGAGTAAAATTATCTTATATTTGACCACTTGTGAGAGTGCTCTCTAGTATAGTGTATCTTCTTCTCTTAGTCTTATCTTGAGCCTAGAGCTCAAGTGATGGAAACCTCACTCACTACAAGAAAAAATACTGTTACATACAGTCAAAATCCGCATATAACTTCAAAAATCCTTATATAATAATGTATTACATACAGATTATATATGGACAAAAATCCTATATAAAATGGTTGTAGATAAATTATATACGAATTGTTCCGTATATAATTACATATGGAAAAATCTGTATATAATTACAAACGAAAAAATCTGTATGTAATATCTGTATATAATTACATACGAAAAAATCTATATGTAATTTAATAGCTTTATAGGTGATCTCATATCTACATCCAATAGCTAAAAGTTCCATAAAATTCAAACACAATTTCCTAGAATGGTGATCAAAACACTAATCTAAAGAAAGATAATAAATAACAACGAAAATGTAAGTAAAAAAAGTCATAATATATGAGAATTATAATATTTCAAGCACAACTTAATTTCACTTTCATTTGCATTTCTAAAAAGACCTTTGGCTCTATATCTGAAAGTCAATATATAACAAGTCACTATAAAATTTCATAATATAAAAATTGTCAAATTAACTTAAAATTTGAGAACACACATCAAAACCTATATAAATGACCAGCACAATAGGAGTACAACAAAAAAAACTGCCATGCTCTTCATGCATCCATGGCCTGACAATTGTCCCAAAATGACCTTGCAGTACTTATCTTGAGTTAGGGAACCTTAGTTTTCCTCAAGTGATGTGCTCCACCTTAAATCCCTTCTCCTTTCAACTATTCCATCTTTTACTTCATCTTTTCTTTTTTTTGTTCCTTATCATGTTTACTATTTAACATTTGTGTTCAATTTTGTGTTCTTGATTTTAGGTTTTTTTAATTGAATCCTTTCATCTTCTACCGCACTTGGAAGTGAATTTTCACATTTAAACAACCTTAGTTATTTTAATATCGAGTGTGAATCTTCCTTAAGCTTTCTTAATAATCTAAACGTCATATTTACTCAAAATGAAAATGGGTATTTATCAATACTCAATACTTAGATTTACAAGTGAATATAAAAGAAATGACCATCTTAAATTCAATACAACTCAAGTCACGCATAAACAATTTCACGGTGTGCAAAAACTTTTTCCTCAAATTTTCATCACCTAATGTCTTAATTCATGTGAATTAGATCATATGTGAAACTAGGATATCTATGTTACAACATAATTAGATTTTAAGAATAATTCTAAAAGCATTTTAGTAATAAAATTTTTAAAGCATTCAAATTATTTATCCAAATCATAATTTGTTCAAACATTATTTCATGTAAAATATTGGTCTTTTAACTCAAAGTATACGTGTTCAGGGTCATACCAATTTCATAAACTATCATAATGAAATATATATATATATATATATATATATATATATATATATATATATATATATATATATATATATATATATATATATATAAAAATCTACTATACTTATCTAAATCATATTCAAAACTCAATTCAAGAAAAATCTATATTTCACATGCATAATCTAGTTATCATATCAATATATCAACAAAACATCCAATTCAAAACATTTTAAACAATCTTTCATTAAACAAAACTTCACAACACTAAAATTCAAATATTCACACAAAATTTCAACCAATTATAATTCTTACATAGGAAAATTCAAATATTCACACAAAATTTCAACCAATTACAATCTCTACATAAGAATTGTAATCTGTGACCAAATCAACTTATCCCAAAGGTTATATAAAAGAAAAACATAATACCTTCCTTTATCTATAAGTCTTTATTCTAATTAAATAAATTTGTAGTTCAAGCATAACCAAATTTTAGTATACGGTAACAGAAGTTGAAAGGATAACTTCTTTTCAACTAATCCCATCAAGATTAATGATAAAATAATATGAGAAAAATATTATAAAATAAGTAGAAACTTAGTTTATTTAAAAATTTGATTAGAGATCAAATTATGAAAAAAAAATGAGATATGGAGAAAAAGTTCTAAAAGAAGAAAGAGAAAGATTTTAGAGAAAAAAAAATTGGTATGCAAGAAAAGAGAAAGAAAGAAAAAATATAAGAGACAAAAATTGTCATTTTGATTCATATACTAATTAGATATATTTTAGTGATTATAAACCTAAAAATGATGTGGATAATGATTTTAATGCAATAATTTTCAAAAAGAATAAATATGTAATTAAACTATGCTAACTCGTCCTTCTTTTTTTTCTATCCTTATTGCTAACGAAAAACTTGTAAAATATTTAAATTTTAGAGACATAAAAAATATATTTAGAGACATAAAACATTTTAGGGACATAAAATATGTAGATTAATAAGTTTTACAAATATTATTTCATTATAGTTTTTAATTACTTAATTTAATAACCCACACATTTTAACTCTTTGTATTAGGATTAGATGAGGTTGAGTTGTTAAATAATAATTATATATCTAACTCACACAATCTAATAAAGTTTAATTGAGTTAGATTAAAAATTAAATTAAACTCAATTTAACTTAAATATCTTATATTCTTAATAAAGTCAATTAAAAAAAATGTTAATTTAATATTAAAAATAATAGATAATTTAGATTAAAATATTTAAAAATTCAAAATAAAAATATCATATAATCATTAAAAAAATTTAAAAATTATTCCATAAAATAAAATTCATAAAATATTCCTGATCTTGATATTGCACTAAAACAGTCATGGCCATTATAATTATAGTCATCACTATGGTCAACTTTATAATCATAATTATTATTATCAATAGCATAATCATGATTGTCATTATTTTTCTGTGACATTTTTACGTAATAATCATGGATGTAATAATAAATATGATTAATGACTTAATCATTATCATCACTCACTTTTTAAATATTTTAATTGTAATGACATGTTATTTGTAATCTGTTTTCAATTATTGTCACTAAGTTGCTTCATAAGCTGGATAAGTATGTTACAAAGAGAAATCTATGGAAAAAAAATTCATATCTATATTCAATACTACGTTAAAGTTTCGCCAATCTTGATGATAAAGATATAAATAATAATATTATCTTCAATTGTATAAAAAATAACATATTTATCTTAAGCTCGATAAGTTTGATACGAGAAGGAATATCTAAAAAATATCATATATATTCAATATTACTTTAAAGTTTGGTCAATGCTGATGATAGGATATAAATACTAAAAAAAATGGTATACCACACGTGAACCAAAATATAAACCTTTTCCCCATTTAAGACCTGAAGTTCAACACTTTTCTTAAGAAAAATGTACAGCGAAAAAATATATATATATATATATATTAACAATATGAATCAAATTTAATATTGATATGATATAATTTTTTCAACAAAGTCTAATTCGTAAATAATGTTTCCAAAAAATTTCAAAGATTAGTTCTTCAATGTTTCAAACGCATCATGTTCTTGCAGACCAAAAGTATCATGTAAAATTGTCCTTCACTTTGTAAACTTTTATTAAAATTTTCTTTCACTTTAGAAATTTTAGTACCTGATATTCTTTTTTCAACATTCTTTTATCTTTTGACTGAAAGGTGGAGTGTTAAAAAAAATTCGACGTTCAAATTAATACTATGGTTAAAGATTCTAATAAAATCTAAATTAATATAAAAATGGGTTAAATATGTTTTTAGTCCCTATACTTTGGGGCGATTTTGGTTTTAGTTCATTTTTAAACTAAGGTACAATTTAGTCCTCCAACTTTAGAAAACTCTGGTTTCAGTCTTTTTTACCAAATTTTTTTAACTCTATTTGTTGTTTTAAGCACGTTTCATTATAGCATTTGGATTGTTTACACTTGACACATTTTTGCTTCAATGTTAACTGAGAAAGCGTTTGAAAGAACAAATAAAGTTAAAAAAATTTGGTAAAAAAAACTAAAACCAGAGTTTTTTAAAGTTGAAGGACTAAATTGTACCTTAGTTTGAAACTGGACTAAAACCAAAATCGCCCCAAAGTATAGGGACTAAAAACATATTTAACCCTATAAAAATAAAATTAAATTATGATTAAAATAACAGGTTTTAAAATTGGATTTATATACTTCTAAAACTGGGTCAATTTTGATCTCTCCGCTAAATTTTGACAAACAACGTTAAGAGATGCTAAACTCTATTTTTATTAACAGAAATGATTCTTTGACACGCCTAAATTTTTAACATTCATTTGACACTATCCTTATTTGCTTTTTACTTTCTTCTTTCTTGAAAAACTACAAAACCTTTATACGCTTCGGACCATTTTACCCTTATATTCTATGTCAAATGAATGTAAAAGTGTGTCATGGTATTATTACTCTTTTTTTAAATGGCATAACATTGTGTATTAAATTGAATGGATTATGTGTTAATTCCACGTGGAAAAGTAAATTCTTACCATCAGAAATTTTCATTCACAAAAAAAAATTCTCCCACCCATTAACTTCGTTTTCTCCATAGAAACCCTAGCCGTGGTTAGCCATGCCCCGCCACCATCCTCGTTAGAACCACCACCGTGCTACACAACCATCACTGTTAAGCCACAACCTTCCACTGTCAACCTCGCTGGATCCACCATCTTCTTTTAACCCAACCAGAAAACGCGTCACCAAAAATAGAACCCACCAGGGAACCTTCTTCTCCATCTTCGTCAACCTGCAAACTCAAACTAAAGCCTGAAAAACGGTTTTGCCCACAGCACCATCCCCAATACTGACACACTTGATGAACCTAGAAGGGCTCATCTCTTTAACTCAGAGAAAAGAAAAGAGACACAAAAAGCCTCATATCTTCACCTGAGGACCCGATGACACATCCCCTTCAATTTCTTCTTCTTCTTCTTTCGTCCCAATTACACATCTGTGGCAATAAAAAAATAAATTAAAAAAAAAAACACAGAAGAAGCAACCAAAGAATGAGGAAAAGAAGCGAAAACAGAACAAACCCTAATTGCAAAAATGCGGAAAGAGATAGAGAGTTAGAAAGCAAGAATGGAAAAGAATAAATGAGGAAACCCTAAGAAAGAGACGGACCCTGTTGTGAGACTGAGAGGAGAAGGCATTGACGAAGGGGAGAAAGAGAGAGAAAGGAGAAACCTTTTTGACCCTCAAGTTAGCTTTAATTGCAAATCGAACCTGCTAATAAGCCCTAAAGTTCAAAATCGCGAACTTCAAATCAGTACCACCATTTCGCATCTCAAGAGCCACCATGAAAAATCATCACTAATCTTCGAACCTGCCAAGCAGTCCCATTACTCAAATTTCAAAATCCCAAGACTTTACTCATCGAAAAACAAATAGCTTTTTTTATTCTCTGATCCATGAGCTTCGCAGTCTTCGACCCCAACGCGCGTCCAGTGCTCGTCCCAGCAAGCAACAAAGTCCTACCCGTAGTCGACGAATGCAAGTCGGTGAAGAAATTGACGTCAGAGACAGAAAAGAAGCCGAAGACCCAAGACCATAATGAATTTACTTTTCCACGTGGAAATGCCACACCTTTTAAAAAAGATACATCTCAGCATCTCTCAACGTCGCCTATCAAAACTTAACGGAGAGGGCAAAATTGACTTAATTTTATAAGTATATGGACTCAATTTTGATAGTTTAAAAAACGAAGATCCACTTGAGATTCTCCAACAAATATGAGAAGAAAGGATTTAAACCAAAATAATATTTATAGAAATGATTTGCTGTCAATAGATTTATTTAGATGGGACTCAATTATGAACTCATTCGTCAATAGATTTATGACTAATTTATCTATGAGAAAGTCTATCCATTTTCAAATAAGTTATCATTACGAAAATACCTCCGACAAATAAAAATAGATACTGATAGAATATCTTGACTCAAAGGATAGATGTAACAATTGATTTGAGAAACACCATATTCAATACTTAGTATTCGATATGTACTAATTAACATTAAACTTACCTCTTTAAGAATACAATTCTTAATATCCGATAAATAGTTCTTCCCTCATATAATCCGATAGTCATTTTATTAATTCTACTTACTACAAACCATTTTATATTAATTACCCAATAAATAAATGATATCTGTGGTTGATAGGATAAAAAAATCATCAACTAAATATAATATATGAACTATTATGGAACATGATACAATTTGAGAATTAAATTCCAAACAATTACTAACATTAAAATCACGATCTGTTCGGTCAACAAAGGATCAATCCTATATTTATTCATACATTACCAGTTGATCTACATATAAACAAATTTTCCAAAACAAATTATTTTGCGTTGAAAACATTGTAACAAACTTCTACTTTTAATTATTTACAAAATATTAAAAAACATTTATAATATATTCACATCTTTCATTCCGTTTTTATTTCTCATCCTATAAAAACATTTATAAATATAAAAACATTTATAAAAAACATTTATAAATATCAAAACATTTATTGACGTAATTCTTGATCAATTAATAATCCCATAAATATTGAAGTCAAAATCTGACTGGCATGTCAATCTACGAAAACAGAGTTTGGAGGATGCAGTGGCAATGGCGTGAAGTTTCTTCTATTTTTTATAGTTACGGTTGAAATTGGTTTCTATAATTGATTTTGTTTATTGTTCGAAACGGTGTGTTGCGGTTAAAACAAACCCCATAAACAAAAAACGCAGTTAATTATTAATTATTAATCATTAATTAGTTAATAGTATTTGTGAATTAGTGGGAAAAAGATAGGAATAAGATCCACTATGAAATTGGTAGCAGCACACACACCGTTAGTTTGTTATATAGTGGAGAAAACACAGCTACTGAATTTTACTTTCCACGTGGCAACAGCTGCTCCCTTATAATTGACACAATTATTTCCCGCCAACCTAAGATTCATGAATGTGTCAACGCACATTCACCAACAAAACAACCGTCCTTATCTTATCTTCTTCTTTTAATAATATAAATAATTTTCTTTTTTTCATTCATTTATTCATCTTTTCTCTATCATTCTCTGTTCTAAACCCGCGTAACAGAGCCACAAAAGGTTTTCATTTCAGGCTATGGGGGATTTTGAGAAGCAGGAGAGGGTCATGGAAGAGGAAGAGAGAGAGAGTTTGCTCGAGGGTGTCGCGGTTTTGGACTTTGACGTGCTCTGTTCCACTGTGGCTTTGCAAGCTCAGCATGGAAAATGGGGGAGGCTTGGTGTTGCTGATGATGATCAAGAAGAAGAGAGTGGTGACTTTGGTGTTGTCCTAAGGATGTGGGAGGGTGAGATTCTTGAGTGTTTCGATGATCATCGCATCGCCCTTGAATCCACATGGTAATCAATTGTTTATTCTAATTTTTGTTTTTCCTTCTGGGTGTTCATCATTGTTCATTTTGAGGTCTGTCTTGTTTTTTCAATTATGTCATGTATAACAGTTTGTAAAAAGACTTTTTTGTTTTTTGGAATAAAAGTATTGAAATGAGCTTAGCTAATATTATTCTAAAAGGTAAAAACACTTGCTTGATATGAATTTAGTCCTTTATTTTTCTATGAAGTTATCAAGGGGCTCAAAATTTGATTTTGAAAAGTAGGAGTTAAGATGTTTTATGAGATCATGATCTGCCATGTCTGAAAATAAATGTTCATTTTGTTGTTACAGCTGTCCCTGCTACCGATTTGGTAAGAACATGAAGAGAGCTGGTTTTGGTTCTTGCTACATTCAGGTAAGCGATAACATTGATCAGAAAGTTAAACAGCTTTTGTTTTGGTAAAAATGATGAAACAGTTGCTAAGAAATTCTTAAAATGACTGTGTTTATAATTGTCAGTTGTTTAGCTTGTTTCCTTGTCTTATTTTGCAGGCAGCGATATATTTTGTTCTTGCCATGGGTGCCTTTCTTAACTGCATTGCCTTTATTGTCACGAGACGTCACTGCAATCTATACCTGGCAGTTGCCGTTGTTGTTTCCTTTGTAGCATATTTAGGGTTCTTCCGCACAAGACTAAGAAAGAAGTTCAACATCAACGTGAGTATTTTTTCTGCAATTGTTTGGATTTACTGATTACTGATGAATGTGCAACAATTTTGAGCCATATAACTTCCTATTGCGTGGATTCAAATGCAATACTACTTGCTTTATTTGCTTGTATAATGTGATATGCTTTGAGAAACTAATACACTCTTTATTTGTAACTTTTTCAGGGTAGTGACAGTTCCTTGGACGATTGCGTTTACCATTTCGCCTGTCCTTGCTGTACATTATGTCAGGTCATTTTCTAAACTTTCCTTCCCTTCTCAAATAAGCTATCTTGAATAATTTTAAAAAACATGTTCTTACAACTAAAATTCATATCAGTTTCTTCCAATGACAATACTGAATAAGGGTAATTTCTTGAGCTAAGCAAAATGGGGTATTGGATCTATAGTAATTGGAGTGAATGGTGAGATTTAACATGTGTCTTGGAAACATGATACAGGAATCTAGAACGTTGGAGATGAACAATGTTGAAGATGGCACTTGGCATGGTCGGGGTGACAAAATATGCATAGGAGGCTATGGCCAAAAGAGCAAAGGATTCTTTCAGTTACATCCTCCTTCGATTATGAATATTGATGAAAGTTCATTGGAAACAAAAGCAGACACAAATTTCAGCAATCCATCTTAATTGAAGGTGGTGAGGAAGATTTGAAATAATGATGCTTCATCTTAAGGCATTTAACATGCACCTTGGCCACACATCTAAAAATCCCATTGAGAATTTCTTACTGAGATGAAATGTAGTGAGCAGTCCTCCATACATGGAAACTTCATGTTAAGGACTATATTCTTATGGATGAGAGGAGTGAAACACAAGTATTGTTAATGGGATGACATTCCATTTTCCCAAAGAAAGATGGTTTGTTTCAGATTCCCTATGTTGGGAACCTGTAATAGAGTCTGATGATGGTAGAAAAATGCTGCCATCTTATTGTTCATAATGTAATGTTTCATGAGATTAAGTGTTGATAATTCATACACAGCAATGTTTGAAATTGAGAGAAAGGAAAAAAATAATCACGATTGCTTTCATTGAGAGTCGAACTCAAGACCTCCCGCTTACTAAACGGGTGCTCTAACCAACTGAGCTATGAAAGCTTGGTTGATACTTATAAATACAATAATTTAATTTATATTTTTAAGACCAAATGACTTCAGTTAACTTGTAGAACTATTCCATTGTTTTTGGGTAAGGTATAGTTAAGTGGGGATGGAACTCCAAATCTCATTCACCTATTTATTTTTAATTAATTTGTTATATTTTTTCTTTATTTAAAAAGTGGTATCAAATATATTATAAGGAGTCATAATCTATCACTTTTTTTCCCCTTTGCACTTTGTCTTTATTTCAAAATCTATACAATTTTAAAGTCCTGTCCCACATTCATCAACATATTAGTATAACTTATAGCGGTCATTCTTCCTATATTTCTTCTTAATAATTTTTTATCTATATATATAAAATAAAGCACCCTAATCTATAGGGGTAGGCAAATCGAACTGAACTATACTAAATTGTACTAAATTACATAATGAACTGAACTGAACTATTAACTGAATTGTAAACTACACTAACTGAACTATTAACTGAATTGTAAATTGCACTAATGAACTATTAACTAAATTGTAAACTACACTAATTTTAACTAAACTACGATATAAACTGAACTGAACTATTAACTATACTAATTTTAAACTGAATTGTACTATTTTTTAAACTAAATAGTATAACAATACATGTTCCTTTTAATTGAAATTTATTTTAATATTTATTTTATTTTATTCATAAGTGTCTAACAAATTGATTTTTAATTATTTAATATTATTATTTTCTATTTTATTTATATTTTTTTTATTAATAAAAATTATTTTATTTTTTATTTATTTATTTTATTTTATTAATAAAAAAATATAAAAAATAACATCATACACTAACACAAAATAAATAAATAAATAAAATATATATATATATATATATATATATATAACTTAAAAAATATAAAAATATAAATTACATTTTTTATTTTTATTGATAAAAAATATAAATTTTGTGATAAAAAAGTTGTCTTAAAAAATTAATTATTATTTTTTTCATGTGAACAATTTTTTTTATTAATATTTTATTATTAAATAAAGTTTTCTTGACACGATGAAACAATTGAACTAGAACTAGAGAAGATGTAAGAGTAGATACAGTTCTCACTGAACTGTAACTGTTATAAGTTCAGTTTTTAAAAACTGAACCATAAAATAGTATATTAGTAAAAGCAGTTATTTTTAGTATAATATAGTACAGTTAACTGTAGTACAATACAAATCAATTATTTTTGCGCAGCCCTAGTAATTCAGTTCGCAACCTAAAAGGTTTTTAAAGAATAAGTTTCTATTTATTTTTCTTAATCAATTAGGTATTAAAATTTTTAGACTTATACTATTTCATAATTATGTAATATTAATCAATGGTTAAATTGTTTGATATTATATTTATGGTCTCATGCTTAAAATGTTCTGAAATAGAAAGATAAATTTAACACTTAAAATAATTAAATTAGAGACATTGCACAATTTTTTTTATAGATATATTATCAATACAGAGTATATATTGTTTTTATCAATAATTAATTTTTTTTAAGAAAGTTCCCTAAGGAGAAGGGAAAAAATGGATATAAATACGTGTTTTGTTGTGTGTGACTTGTGCATTAGGCTTCTAATGTATAGGTTATGCATTAAGAATAATAAATTTAATGAAGCATCATTTGTGAGGAACTCTAAGTATCAGGAAGAGAATTGTGAAAAAAAGGTAGAAATGGAAAAGAAATAACGATGTTCTTTTTCTTTGGATTACATGAATAAAAAAAAAGAGAATTTGTAGAGGATACTTTTTGAAGTAGGAAAAGTAGGAGAGCTATTAAAATAAAATTAATAGATAAATAAAAGTCTAATACCATATTTTTTTTATTAAGTATTTAATTTTCTTTTGGTGTTGGAAACGGAAAAACAAATTAAATTTTGATTAGTTTAATAGAAACTTAACATAATCAAAGCAAAATAAGCGTCAAATTCATCTCAAAATGAATTCAGGTTAAATACTTATCAATTGATTGATTATAGGAAGCTTAATTAAGCTGCAAGGAATTACCATTTTTCAGTTCCTTTCATGGACTAGATGTTGCAAAGATTAATTGGACAAGTTTACTACTACATTTTAGATAATTGTTTAGGATATAAGCATATATTAGTTGATTCAAAAGATCAAGAGAAAATTGTTATCACTTTTCCTTTTGGAATATTTGCATATGGAAGAATTTCATTTGGGTTATGTAATGCTCCAACTACTTTTCAAATATGCATGATTGTTATTTTTTGAAACTTGAATGAAAAAGGAATTGAAGTCTTTAGGGATGACTTCTCTGTTTAATGTTTATCATTTTGACTAAAGAATCTAAGTACAATACTAAAAATATGCATAAAGACGAATTTGGTTCTAAATTTGGAAAATGACACTTTATAGTGAAAGAATACACTGTTCTATGACACAAAATCTCAAAAAAGAGAATTGAGGTTGATCCAGCTAAAGTGGAAGTTATCTCCAAAGTACCTTTAACTTTCCATGTAAAAGGAGTGGGGAATTTTCTCAGCCATGATGATTTTTTAGAAGATTTATAAAATACTTTTCAAGAATTTCTAAACCTTTGAGCAATTTACCAATAAAGGAGGCAAGTTTAACTTTGATGATGATTGTATGAAGTTTTTTAGTTGTTAAAATAACGACTGTACTCAACACCAGTCATCACTACACCTTACTGGAATAACAATTTTGATTTAATGTGTGATGCAAGTGACCATGTAGTGGGTGTAGTGCTAGGCCAAAGATATAGAAATGACTGGTACAAAAATATTACAAGCAGGTTTCTATTGATCCTCTATCTTTAAAAATTCTTTTGAATACTATAAAAAATATGATAAATGTCAAAGAAGTGGAGGAATCTTAAGAATGCATGAACTACTTCTATGAATATCATTAAGATAGAAATAATTTATTGTTGAGTTATTGACTTCATAAGACCATTGTCGCAATCTCCTTCACATGAGTACATTGTAGTAGTTGTAGATTATTTGTCAAAATGGGTGGAAAAATTGCAATTCAACAAGCTGAGTCAAAAATAGTAGTCAAGTTCTTAAAGAGAAACATATTTTGCATATTTGGCTCACATGAGTACTGATTAGTGATGGTGACATTCCTTTTTGCAATGAAGAACTCACAAAGGTGGTTGAGCGCTACCATGTCAAACATAGGATGACCACACCTTATCACCCTCAAGAAAATGGCTAATCTAAGTCATAAATAAGGAGTTAAAGAAAATTTTGAAGCAAATAATTGCCAACTCCAAGTAATATTTTTCATTAAAGCTAGATGAAACATTTTGGGCATATAGAAAAACTATTAAAATACTCATAAGTATGACTCCATTTAGTTGGTTTATGGTAAGGCATGTCAATTATTACTGGAGCTTGAGCATAAAGCCTTTTGGGTCCTAAAGGCCTTGAATTATATCTCAAAGTTATTGGTGAAAGAAAGGAAATTATAAGTCCATGAATTGGAAGAATTAAAGCTACAAGCCTATAATTCACCATGATAAAAAATTTTTGAAAAGAGAGATCAAAGTAGGACAATAAGTCATACTCTACAATTCCAAGTTGAAACTCTATCGAGGTAAGCAAAAATCTAGGTAGTTTAGACCTTACATTATCAAGCATGTCACTCTATATGGAGTAATAAAGATTGAAGATCCAGTCACAAAGAGGAGCTAGATTGTTAATGGTTAGAGGTAAAGTTGTGAAAACGGGTCACCCAACCTGGTTCAACCCACCACAGGTTGACCATTTAGTGACTAAACATAACCCAACTCAATTATTAGTAAACTAAAGAAATTCAAGCCCAACTCGACTCACCACATGTTAATGGGTTAAACGGGTTGACTTAATTAAAAAAATTAGAACTTTTTTTTTTCTTCAATCTAACATTTTTTTAATATGTAATCAAAATCCAAAAAGTTCAAACCTATTCTAATATTTGTTTTTTTCTCTCATTTTATATAGTAAATAAATCATTCATCCTAAAAAACTAAATCACAATTATAAATAAAATTAAATAACTCAAAATTTAATTCAACATATTCATTTTAAAACTTAAACTACATGGGTGTGGACCTTTCTCTCTCCTAAAATTAAAAAAAAAGAAGTTTACAAGATTGACGTGGGTTTTATTTTTTATGTCCAGGTTGATGAGTCAACTCAACTTAGCTGATTTGCAAAAATAGACCTGGTCTACTAAAAACCCAACTTACTTGGCTCGAAGAGTTATCTTCTCATTGGAGGAGCATAGTGATCACTGGGCGAGTCTCTTACCAGTAGACACTCACTAAGCAAGAAACTTACTCACTGAGCGAGAATGTGACATAAGAAAGGATGACTTATGTTTAAATCTTGCAAATTATTATTAACTTATATGAACTTGGATGGAATGTAATGAGAAGGTATGGATTCCTAGGGTGTGAATACTACAACGTGTTGTTTTGTGTGTAGTGTATTGACGATAAGCATTGAAAATAGATTATCCTAACTCTACTAGTCATTTGATTCATATAGATGAAAATAACGAATTGTGAAAGTTGATGGAGTTTCCTATCCAAAATTTTGTCAAAAGTTCGAACTCATGATATATACAAGTTATTGTGTCATGTTCTATGCAAGAAGTAGAACGAACATGTTATAACTATAACTCTTAAGAGGTAGGAGTGATTAAGCAATGACATATGATGGTCTTAAGATGCTAATGCACTAATCCTTCAAAAATTGAGTTAGTTTATTCTTGGTATATGACTCTGCCTTTGTAGTTGTGATGTTCTTTAGAATTTGGTTATTGAATGTAATGTGTAGTTTGTAACATGATATATGATTTTCTTAATGTTTGATAATTTAAAATTTTTAGTATGATTTAAATTTATACTAGTATGATTTTATGTGTCTATTTGTGATCTATTTGCCTACAATAATTATATATTATTCGTGAGTAAAAAAGAGTGCAAGTAAGAGGATAGAAAAAAATAAATTAAAGTATGATTATTGCATAGGTAGATTTATTTTTGTATATTGTATAAATCATTGATTTTATTGAAAAAATGTATATATTTTGAGAATTATAGAGTTTTGCAAAGCACTGTAAATACATTTTATATATGTTTATATGTTTGATTTATTGCATAATACCCGATTTGTAATAATTTAATTAATATTGTAAATATGTTAAGTTGAGATGTTACATTATACATATATTACTTTTTTTACAAATATTATTATTGTTCATAATTTTAATTTTATCTCGAATTCATAAATTAATTATACAATGTTATAGTTAAAAATTACAATACAAATTTGTTATCATATTTTGATTATTATATGTATTGTAAATACAATTAATAAATCAACTGTAAATCCATATTTAAGTTTAAATACATTATAATTAAATGTTTATTTATGCTTGTTAATTGTTAATTAATTTTAAGTATATATCTTTATACTTATTTGAATACAACAGTTAGTTTAATTTGGTTTAATTCTTTATTTTGAATTTTTGAACTAAATCACGCGATTGAGAAAAATATAGATTGAAAAAATTAACAAAATTGTTCTTTATACTTCTTTTTTAGATGAATTTGTAGTTATTTGATTGAATTGTTCCGATTTTGAATACTTCTAATTTTAGTTACGGAAATGTTACTTTTATTTTTCTTCTTTTTACTTTTCCCCTTATAAAATAACGAATAACGACTTACGAAGAAATTTATTTAAGTAGACCCTTAAAACTCATTAAAATTAAAAATTAGGTTAATTGAGTTCAAAAAAAAGAGATTCGTTAAGCTAAGGTAAGCAAGAAGAAGAAACATGTAGAAAGCATCTATATTTTATACTTTAACCAATTTTTTAACGTTATATATAACTAAAATAATATGCATTTATTGTAGATAATATGTGAGCACCTAAGACATTCCTTATCCAATATTTCTCCTCATAAAAAAAAAAAACGGTTCTTTCTTTAATAGGAAAAATACAAAACCTTCTTTCTTTTAGACAGATTTGAGATCAGATCAAAAGATTCCCAGCGTTGTTTGCTTCTGGTAATACAACATGGCTAAATACCATAATTCAAGAAATATGATTTAAGCTCCACTATATCTTTAATAATCCCAGAAAAAAAATAATAAAATGAAAGGAAAGTCTAGAGTTTTATCGAAATTTTAGAAAGCAATTAAAAAAAATCGCTTTCTTTCATAATTACAAAAGCACTTTTAAAGCTCTGGTTTAATTTTATTCTACATAAAAGGCAGAAAAAAAATCTGCGAATTATTTTTTACCCAACAACAATACCAAAAAGCAAAATTTATTGGCAGCAAAAAGAAATATTATTTATCAATAATGTCCTTTATAATGTACAAGCTGATATAACTTGCTCAAAGAAATTCATATAATTACCATTTTCGGCTTGTAATGCATTCAATTCAACGAATAATGGAAAAGCCCAAACTTGAAGGTGCAGGCACGTGGACACATGAATTACCCATTTGCATGATCGTAGTAATTATTGTAAAATAATTCAGCACCCACCCCCAACACAAAAACCGGTTCAGTTATTCAGCGAATTGGGGCCCCGACCCACCACGTACTCCGCTCCACCTCTCTGCAGTTCATCAGCACCGGTCATGGGCATCATCTGGTGAACGGGAACCGGACCGGAATTCGGCACGGCATGATACACGTGCTGTTTCAAACCGTCGTGAACCACTGCGGCGGAAGGATTGTAAGGTTGCAGTGGACTCACCTGCCTCACGCCTGCACCATATACTTGACCCGAACCCGGAATCAAATGATGGTAGCCGATGGGAACCTGAGATGGCACCATTGCATGGTATGGTTGTTGAACGTAGGGGTAAGGTGTCTGCTGCATAGTAACCGGCACAGTTCCAGGTCGAACCGGACCGGGAACATAGAAAACAGGAACCGGGTTTACTGTATGAGCAGAATAAGCAGATTCTTGGGGGTAGTGGACTACAGGGTTACCCGGGTAGAGGTTTTGGTTGAGGTTGGGTTGAGGTTCCGTTTCAGGTTCCATTTGATTTTCCTTGGGGTCCGAATCAGCAACTGAGTTTGAAAGTTTAGTCTTTACTGGAGGAAGGTTCGGAAGAGAAGGAACGCAGGGCGCTGATGAGGTCGAACAGTACGGTGAGGAAACAACCGGGGCAGGAGAACCCGGATCCGAAACGGAAACGTTGTCTTGGAGAACGGGTCGGTCCTTGGGTCGTGGGTCGCGTTGGTGTGTGTCGTCGGAGTTGTCTAGTCCGAAGAGGTAATCGGGTACTTCCGAGACCATGGAAGAGGCTTCAGAGCGGCCACGCTCGAGACCCGAAACGCCACCGTTTAGTGCGTCGAGGAACCAGTTCTCGCGTTTGGCTGAGCCGTTCAATAGCGAGCTGATGCTACTGGTTCGAGAGTCTTCCCCTTCGGGGAAGAGGAAGAGCCGAAGCCGCGCCGATCGCGGGTTCTGATTCTGTGCCACGCGGTCGTACTCGTCCATCATGTTCTCCACGTCTTCATCCGTCGTGACCGAGATTAACGCGTCCAGATCCTCGTTCGGGAGCTGGTACTTCGCGGTTATGTTGGTCATGCCTGCATCCAATAGAACGCCCACAGAAACCAAAAGTTATAATTGTAATTAAAAATTCAAAGACGAGGGATGTGGTGTGAGGTTGGTTTTCTTGTACCTGAGAGTTTAGAGAGTTTGAGAATGAGGGCAGAGAAGGAGATGGAGCGGTGGACCGCGACGATTCGAGTGTCGCCACCGACATAACGGAGCTGATTGTCGTGGGGGCGGGGGAGGATCTTGCCGCCAAAACTGCACATGAAGCGGACGCGCGGCGGCGCGTCGTGGAAATGGTCGGAGCGAGGGGAGGAGGTGACGGAGTCGGCGTCTAAGTCGGGTTGGTAGTGAGAGTGTGACGTCATTCTCCGGCGAGTAGAAGTGGGAGCGTTACTTTAGAATGTGGATTCGGTGTCAGAGACACGTAGATTCCCCCCACTGGCATTGTTGTGGTTGATCTCTGAATTTATATAGGACCCCCCTCCTTCACCCACTTTATGCCTCATATTCTTTCTGTTTTCAATTTCTTTTTACACAAATGCCCAGGCTGTAATGTCATCCAATATATACAATATTTTAATAATATACTCAATAAAGATTGAATTACTTTTTTCATAATATCAGTTTCAAACGATAAAATAAAAGTTTTCGCTAAATTGTAATGAGTAATTTTTTATTTACATAATTTTATCCGTATTCATTGCATCACCTACTTTATTTTATATATATATATATCATTTTTAAAAAATTAAATAAGTAAATTATACATGAAATAACTATTTAACAAATGGATAAATCATGTTTCAAAGAATAACTTTACATATAAACTTCGTAATTCTATTAAAATTTTAACTTTTCGGAGTCATTCCTATTATGATTTTAACTATTTTTCTTATTTTTTATAATGAAGTTGTATTCTTGAAGTGTGAGTTCAATATTTTTTTTAAAAAAATTTGACTATTTTAAAACAGTTTAAAAAAAGTTGAGTGAAATCACTTAAGAAACTTAACTTTAAATTTAAACTAAACAATTCAAATTCTAACCACTTTAACATTAAATTAAAAAAGAAGATAAAGTTGTGTTTATAAAGAAGACGGATATAAGTCTGTATGCTACTTACAATAAAATATTTAATTTGTAAAAAATTATAAATATAAACATAAGTTTTTAAATTTTATTTCTTAAAATAATTATTTTAATTTTGTATCTTTAACCAAAAAAGAAGTGAAAAAACTAAGTAAAAGTAAAAAAATATTAAAAAAAGTAATTTGTATAATTAAAGCAACATAATCACATTGGACTCAAATGGTTGAATATATTATCTTTATCTTTTAGTTTTTGTTAGTTACTTATTATTTTTTATTTATAATTTTAGTTTAGTCCATATTTCTTCTATTATGAATACAGTATCTTATGTATATTTTTAACACAAGGGAGATTAATCTCATACATAATTTTTACTATATTAAACACGGTATTAGAATCATTGTTAGAGTATATTCTAGCAAAATTTGTTGTTTGTTGGACATATTGTTCCATTCATTGTTGGGTTATTATTAGACCACTCATTATGTCTAGTTCCACACACGAGATATATATACCTCAACGTGAGAGAGGTGTGTTAGAAGTCTCACATCAACTAGAGATAAGGCCAATTTAGAGTATATAAGTGGATGCAAACCTTATTGTACAAGCTGATTTTGTGAGATTGAGTTAAGCTTAAAGTACACTCCTTAACATGGTATCTAAAGTCTATGGTTATTTTAGGAAAAAAAATTTTGTCACTTGGACCCACCGCTGCCGGTGACGGAGTCGTCTACCGTTGCCGCTAGAGTTCTAATTTTTGACCGGTAACCACACGATTTTGATCGTCTCAGTTAGGTGACCACCGTACTTTCATTGGAGCTCCTACACGCTTTCAGTGAAGCCAAGCCGATTTTGCAAAAGAAAAGGAAGTTAGGTGGAGAGAGAAGGTAGGTTGCTAAGGTTGAGGTAGAGAAGTTGTTACAGGTTGGGTTCATCAAGGAGGCACAATACACAATATGGTTGGCCAATGTTATTTTAGCAAAGAAGGCCAACGGGAATGATGAATGTGTGTAGACTACGCGGATCTTAACAAGGCATGTCCTAAAGATGTCTATCGCCTACCCAGTATAGACTAGTTGATAGATGCAGTGACCGACCATAATGTTTTGAACTTTCTACAACAAGTTAAAGATAGCCTTCATTACAGAGTATTCAAACACTTACTCAACAAGAGCATTGATGTATACGTAGATGATATGGTGGTAAAGACCTATCCCCGACTTAGTATTATTAGACCTGCCTAAAGTATTCTCATCCTTGCAATCATATAACTTACGGTTAAACCCAAAGAAGTGTGTGTTTGGGATAGATGATGAGAAGTTCTTGGAATTCATGCTCACACACAAAGATGTAAAGGCAAACCTTAAAAAATGTAAAGCAATCATTAACATGAGGAGCCTCAAAATGTTAAAGAGGTGCAATGACTCATTAGAAGGTTGACACCTATTTCCTGGTTCATTCCTCGGTTAGCGGACAAAACTCAACCCGTGATAAGGCTACTGAAAAAGTCCATTAAGTTTGTTTAGGATGACCAATGCCAAGAGAAGTTCAAGTAACTTAAGCAGGTCTTTACATCCCCACCCATATTGTCTATATAGCAACCACTAAAGATGTTGCCAGTGCCGCTCTTGTCTAAGAAACTGGTAATGGAAAAAAAACTATGTACTTCATAAGCATAACCCTTTAGGACGTTGAGACTAGATACCAAATGGTGGAAAAAGTGGCCCTCTCCCTTGTCACTATAGTAAGAAGACTACGATCTTACTTCCAAAGGTACATTGTCGTTAAAATTGACTACCCAATTAAGAAAATTGTGTAATATTCTATAGGCTATATCTGGTATAAATCGAGGGGTCCTATAGGCTTAATGTTTAACAGATTTTACAAGTGATGTATAGGGAGACCACATACTTGATGATGAGTGGTTGACCTTGTACATAGACGACTCTTCTAATCCAAAGGGAGTAGGAACATGCATAGTCCTCAAAGGACCAATTGACATCCTAATAGACAAGTCACTACATTTTGACTTTAAGACATCAACAACCAGGTTGAGTATGCAACTATCATAATTGGTCTCACCCTGGCCAAAATATTAGGAGAAAGTATAATTATATGTCATACAAATCATTGGCTTACTATTGGTCACCTAACGGGAGACTATTAAATGAAGGTTGCACTTTTGCTACAATATTATCATTTTATTAAAAACATGACCGACACCTTTGTCGAAGTAAAACTCGAGAATATATCTTAAGGAGAAACTATGATAGTCGATATGCTTTCCAAGCTGAAAGCTCTAAGAAGAAGGGACGATACAAGTCTTCACTATAATAAGTATTGACGTCATCATCCACTAACAAGATGGATGAGTGTCTGCAAGTCGGCACTAGGGAAGAAATGTGGATGACATCCTATATTTACTACCTCAAGACTAGAGAGATACTTGAAGGACAAGACAAAGACTAAGTAAGAAAAGTTAGCCGTTATACTCTCGTGGACGATGATTTGTTTAGGATATGCTATAGTTGACCTTTGTTGAAATGTTCTAGAGTAGACTGAATACATAATTCATGAAACACACAACAATATTTATGGGTATCAATCTGGGGCGAGAACTATGGCAAGACAAGTCCTACCAGCTTGATAATTTTGGCCAACTATGGAAGTGGATTGTGTTGATTATGTTAAAATATGCATACCTTGATAGAAATATGAGAAACTTATACATGACAAGCAAGATGAGCTACAACATATCTTCTCCTCATGACCTTTTACGAAGTGGGGAATGAATATCTTGGCTCTTTTGCTCTAGGAAAAAGCTAATTCAAATTTTTGCTAGTCGGCATTGACCGTTGCCAAGTGAATCGAGTTAGAGCCCCTATCAACCATCACAACTTAACAGGTCCAACACTTTGTTTGAAAGAACATAATATGTCGATACGGTAAGCCTATTCCACATAGTTGAAGATGTCGGTAACGGTGCATATAGGGTAGAATATTTGGCAAGGCAGCATATACCCAATACTTGGAATATAACACATTTAAAGTTTTATTTCAGCTAGGAACTTGTAGATAATTGATTACTTGTATCTCTAATTGTACTATTTCCTTACTCGGTCTTTCTTCCCTTAGGAGGGTTTTGGCCGAGAAGGTTTTAATGAGGCACTTCATCAATAAAATAAAGGGTTTCTACCTTCGTCAATGAACTTTTATTTGAATATTTTATAGGCAATTAAGTAGTTTCTTGCCTTTTACCTAAGTGGTCCTGGTCTAACCACTCATACAGTTCCCTGTCGTCTACTTAGACAGTCATTGTTGAACCTTTTATTCAGTTCCTTATTGGCTACCTAAGCGGTCCTGGTTGAGCCTTTCATGTAGTTCCCTGCCATTTACATAGGCGGTCTTGGTTGAACCTGACATGCAATTCCCTACTGCCTACCTAGGCAGTCTTGGTCAAACCTTACAAGAAGTTCCTTATCGCCAACTTATTTAGTCCTTCTCCTTAACAACTCCTTTCTTCAAGGCACCAATTTTACTTTTCAACTCTTTCTCTTTGATCTTAGCCTTCTTCTCCGAGTCTTCAATTGCTTAACGTTCTTCTTGCGGGCCTTCTTCACCTTAGCCCATGTATTTTTCTCTTGCTCATAATTTTCTTTTGCAAATTGGCAAGCTCCTCTACGATTTTTGTCTTGTCCCTATTGAAATACAGGGAAAGACTAGTAAAGGGGGGAGGTTTAATAGTGTTTCAAGTTCTTTTCTCAAAAACAATGTTTAATAACTATTGCTAGTGTTAGATAAACTACAACTGTTGTTAGACGCTTGTGTTTTTCAAATAAGCGTTTAGGAAAATGTTTTAAACAGGAGAAGCAATAACACAAGTATTTTTATACTCGTTCACTCAACCTGAGCTACGTCCAGTCTCCCTTAAGGCCTCTTAAGATATTCCACTAATATTTAACAAGATTACAACGAGTACAACCCATTCCTAGTATACAATATTATCAACCACTTTTGGTTCCCTTAGTCAACCTGACTAGTCTGAGTTTAAGCACTCTTGGTATCAACCCTAGATAACCTCTTTAGAACGTTACTCAACTGAGTTAAACAATATAAGTGTTTTAATTCACTTTTGAATATACAAACACAATCAGTGTTTTGAGTATAAGTATTAAATCAAATAAATCTCAAAGAGAGGATAAATTCAATACAATTGAATATGAGAACTTGTAAAGTTCTTTCTCTTATAATGAAAGCTTTAAACAATGTAAGCTTGGAGAGCAGCAGAGTAATAATTCAATAATAGATCTCTTGTAGTAATTATCCTTCTTTCTTCTCTTCTACGAGTCCTCCTTATATAGCCTTCTTTGAGAGATAACTGTTACTCAAAGAGAGTTGACCTTTTGAGAGCAGGTGGCTTCTAGTATGAAGATTTGTACTATTCTACATCTTGGGAAGAGCAACATTGCTTTAGTAGTGAGAGCTTCTATGACTATGATAAAACATAAAGCTTTAAGGAAACATTCGAGGAATGTATTCCTATTTCTCATCGTCTTTCTGATCCATGTGCATGGCTTTTGAATAAAGCTTGGTACTGTCATTATCTATATATATAAAGAGAGAAAAAAACAAAACAAACAGAGGTACAATACACTCATGTATTTAATGTTCTTACGTTAATAGAGAATTTAAGCATGATTCGTAGTACAAGCGTTTAACATGAATATGTGGTTTTGAAAGTAGTATCAAGATATTCAACGTTTATTATTACTTTCTCTAGATTCACTTTTGGAAAATACTTTTTAATCTTTTATAATTAACACGACATTGTTTATCTTTCTTGAATTTAACAAAGATGTTCTAATATGCACTTTTCTTAGACATTTTACACACTAAACAATATTTTATTAAGTGTTGTATGTTAAACATCAAAACTCGAGTTGCTAGATAATATATTCTCTCTAGACAATCCTATCTTAACACTCATAAACCATCTCCTTCTGCAGCATGTTTGCTACCCTACGACCAAGCAGAAGGGATTGAATTTAAAATTCCAACATCGCACGAATAAGAGTAGCCGACTTAACCTCTTATACCAATTTTAGTTCATTATCCTTCAGCCTTATTTAAACACCTTTGCGCATAATGACAAGGGCCCCTCCAAAGCACCCAAATCGAACGACTTGCTCCCTCAACTACCAGTTTGGCGGAGTAGCTTAACTCTTAGTTTATTCTTGTCTTTACTCATTCCACATTGCTTTGAGGACACAAACCTCTTATTGCCACTAAAAGGCCAATGAGTATCTGCAATTGGTCTCTTTAGGTAAGGAACCATAGTCTCTCCAATTTTCTTGACCTCCTTAGTCATTTGGTTCCTTAGCTTATGGAACATGTCCTGTTTGTTCCCACTTTAGCAATGTGTTGGGTCGTGTAACCTACAAGCACCATAAAATTTTCATATCAGCTAAAAAATACTCAAGTTATAGGCTAGTCTATACATACCACACAAGTCAGCAATCAACTTAGGAGACAGGTAAACTTTAACAATATTTTTAGTAGGTAGCTTTTGAAGGAGTAGCTACAAGATCCCAACTATTATTCGATCCTCCTTGGACAATATGTCCTTCGGCCACTCCTTATATGTAAAGGGGTTATCGGTCTAGTATAAAGGAAATTTTGGATTATTTCTATCATCATAAAAATTGTGAACGACAACCTGAAATTAACCACTATCCTAAACAACCCTTTCTTAAACTTCTTGAAGGATTGGGAATAGGTACCTAGAAAACATATACTTGGCTTGCTCACCAAGGACAGCCAGGTAATGGGATCCTTCGGTTGTGTTAAGTAAAAGTAAAGAATGCACTCAGGTTGAGGACATAAACAGAGAGCCTAACATACTAATCCAAAAGCTTGAAGGCAACCCCAATTATTTGATGAAGTTGTGTTGGTGCAACATTTAGAAGCCAAAGCATACCTATGGTAAAATTAGAGCTGTCAAAACGGGTAACCCGGCCCGGCCCACCACGGGTTGGTCATTTAGTGAGCCAACCCAACCCGGCTCATTTATTAGCGAGCCAGAAAAACTTGAACCCGGCCCGACCCACCACGGGTTGGTGGGTAAACGGGTTGGCTCACTAGCCCATTTAATTATTATTTTTTAAATAAAAAATACAAACTTTCTATAATTTAAATTTAAACAAATTTCACTCTCAAAAAATTATGTTAAAGACAATTCAAAATAATAATAAAAAGTACAATATAATCCAAATGTCATCGAAAAACAAACACAAAAACCATACAAATAAGTTTCTTATATTCATCATTTTTTGTTCCTTATCCATTTACGATATTAGAATCTTGAATAGATAAATCCACAATATTATGCTCTCTTGAATCATCCTGAATGTCAAACCTACCTGAATGTAGTCTATCATATCAATTCTTGTAACCCTTGACCCTTGTTCTTGTTGTCTCTAAATTCACTAATAAAGATTTTCCTAATATCAGAACAGTTCTGAATCAATAAAAAAAATATTAGTCAAAAAAAAGAGAACCAATACTCAATAACATCAACAAAAAATTAATAGTTTAATTTGTAACATAATTTCCCAAATTCAAAGATATCAAAAAGAGCTTGTTCAAATAATATATACTCAAATTGTTTAAATAAAATGAACAAAATCTGATACAAGCATGTCAGAACATGAAAAAAATCATTCCATGTCTTCAAATCCCCCAAAACAAAAAACAAATTCACAAACCCCTATTTTTGTCATTATAGGGTTTTTGAAAAAAAAAAGAAAGAGAAGTGAGAAAAAAAAAATGTGGAGAAAAGAGAAGAAAAAAGGAAGGGTGTTTTACCTGCTCCTTGAAGAATTTTAGTGAAGTGAGGGTGAGAGCACCGTCAAATGAGAGCAAGTACCATGAGAGTGATTTGTGAGAGCAGATGTTACTTTTTTGTATACACAGTGAGTGAAGAAAAAATATTTTATTTTTTAGAGTTTCATAAATAAAATAATAAATTAAAAAAATAAAATTAGGTAGGTGGGTTGGTGGGCCAACCCGGCTCACCACGGGTTCAACCCGCATGAGCCGGGTTTAAATCTGACCCGCATATAAATGGGTTGTATTTTTCAAACCCAACCCGGCCTGAACCCGTGACGGGCCGGGTTGGCTCGCGGGTTGTGACCCATTTTGACGGCTCTAGGTAAAATCATCAAAGGGTAACCGAACATGCAGCTGAAGGAAAAAAGTTATGTACACGTAAAATAATTCCTCCTCATACCCCTCTTGGCCATGGTAGACATTATCAATGACACTCGCCTAAATAAGACTATATCCTCAAACACTCGTCTCTCAAACATATAGATGTTATTTAATCATAAAATCAAAATTCTAGACCACCTAAATTTGAAAATTTGAGTTATAATTAAATAATCTACCCACTCATACCCATCATTTCTAGGTAGTCAGGACTTAGCATGCTCTTTAGTGGGGTCCTCCCTATTTTAAAAATTCACCTCCATTTCCACCCGTATGGTATGAGATGATTGTGTCTGATGACATCCGGATTGACTACGATTACTACTACTATTATCTAACTCATCTCTATAACCCATATTTGACTTGCTACAAAAAATACCTTTTAAGTAGTTGACTCTTGAAGTGATTGACTCTTCTCACAAAATATCGTCGACAAAGGAATTTCACAGAACTTGGTACTCCTATTTATAGCAAAATTTGTGACCTTTTACCTTTCCACCCCTTCCCCTAAACCATTAGATCTCTCTAGATCTGAAAACTAAGGGTTATGACTCCACCCCTTCCAAGCATTGCATCGTTTCTTGAGCAAAACAACAATATCGTATCCTCTCACCCCATTACCACATCATATGTGTTGCTTTATCATTACAACATATTCGGTGTTACGTTTCTCGAGGCTAAGGGCTATTATACCAGTATAGGACTCGTCCTTTGACAAGTACATGTCACACTACTAAGTTGACATGTACTCGACCCATTCTTATTCGACGAATTCAACATCACACAAGATACTTAATCATCATTAAGTATTTGGGCCAATGAGCTAGGCCTATCCAAGTAAAAGCCCATAAACAATAAATATAAATAACACATTTTACAAGGTATGTTAATTACGTTTTATTAATTACGCATTTATTGTGTGCTCAAGTGAGAGGCTAACTTAACCTCAAAGGGTCTTCTGCAAGCACAATCACTTTATGTCTTAAATGGAACAAGCATTTAAGAGAAGGATGAACACTTTAGAGATTAAAACTTTAGAGATTAGAGGTTAAAAGTTTTTGGAGAGTCTTTGAAGTCTTCACAGTATATATTCTCGATTTTGTAAGAATGTATTTTAATATATTTATTTGTTTTATTTTAATACTTGGATTATAAGAATATTTCGTAATTTTAATTTTAAGGGTGAATTAAAATTACTTGCTTCCATTGTTGTGTCTTTTTTCTTTCTTTTTCTATCGTTTTTTTGGGGTGCATTGTAATAACTAAAGTTACTCAATATAATAATAATTTAATATGAATATTAATATATAAAATTTTTATAATGTGATATTAAATATAAGGTTTAATTGTTTTCTTTGTCCCTGATTTGACTGTAGTGTATCAAGTTCGTCCACCATTTTAAAAAAAGTTTCAATTATGTCCAAACTTAGTTTAAAAGTGTCGATTTCGTCCAAACGTGATAAAATTTGTCTCAATCAAGTCCCTTCCGTTAAATAAGTACAAACGGTGTTAACTTTATTTTTTTCTCTTTTCTATTTTTCTGTGTAATGGAGTTTTTTGTCGGTGCTTGCAACTTTCTCTCTGATCTCTAAACACCTTTTTAAATAACCTTTTAACATTTAATTTTCTTCTTTATCTCTTACACAATGTATTTAAAAAGTATCAATTATTATTTTTTATAAAACATTTAATTTTATCCTTTTGAATTATTTCCATCAAGTGAAAAAGGAAAGAGTACAATATTTTACATTTATAATTTTAAAGAACAAAACAAGTAATTGTGTTTTATACAGCAGAGTATTTCTCCATGATAATTTTATAATTTTTACCATTTTTAGACATTGAAAAAATATATTTCATAAGGAATATTTCTCCATGCTAATTTTATAATTTTAACCATTTTTAGCCATTGAAAAAAATATATTTCGTAATGAATTTTCTCATCTCAATTTACAGTGAAATTATTCAATATTACTTATGAACAAGTGAGCATGAAATTGAATCTTAATTATTCCAATGAAATATTTCAATTACTAATACATTTATTTAAATGTAAAACAATCATAATTAATGTTGTTGGAATTTTTTTTTCAGTCAACATTTACAAAAATTGAAACAAACTATTGATAAATAATAATATTTCTGTTGATAGTAAAAACAACTCACGATAGATATTAAAAAAAATGAAAACGGCCAACTAACAATTCATAGAAAAAATTAACTTCTTTTTCGCTCTCGTTTTTTCTCTCTTCGTCGATGTTTTATTTTTATTTATTAAATTTATTTAAATACTGAGTTTTATAAATTCTATTTCTATTTTACTTTATTATAATATTTTTATTAAATTAATATTCTTTTGAAACTGGGTGCCAAAAAAAAAACCATAGGCCAGATATATTTACACAATAATATATATATATATATATATATATATATATTGTTTTTTTTTTATATTATTAAAATATTATTTTTTATTTAAAGAAGGGTACATATGTAAACGTAATAGTTAGGTTTATAAACAATGGAGTGGAACATGGTGAAAAATGACTGCAAAGTACTTTATTTGAAAAATAATCCTTTTATGCTACAAATCCTGGTAAGAGGTTGCATTCAGAAAAACAGAGGAGAGAGAAAAATACCGTTTGCGCCTATTTAACGGAAAGGACTTAATTGAGGCAAATTTTATTACGTTTGGATAAAATTGACATTTTAAACCAACTTTAGACGTAATTGAAACTTTTTTAAAAGGGTAGACGAACTTGACACACTATAGTCAAACTAGGGACAAAGAAAGCAATTAAACCTAAATATAAAAATATTTATTCCATACATGACTTAATAAATATTTTTATCTTTATTGAAAAGAAATGGTTGTAAAACTATACCTATAAGACTATGTAACTAAATAAATACAATTTTTCTTTGCAAATAATATGACAATCGACTACTAGTATGTCGAGTATGAACGATCGATCCTTAATATAGGGTACCTTAAGCTCTTCAAAAGGCTTTAACGTGTAGCATGGAAAACCTAGAAGACTGGTGTATTATATATTACCAAGTTTCTCTCGAAAATACCAATATAAGACTTGTTTATAACAAAATACATATTAGACTATTAAGACACATGTATTCAACTCATTCATACTCGACCAACACGACATCACGCATACCACCTATGATAATCCATAACTAACCATGATAATTTAGAAACTAACAAGTATTGAGATCAATGAATCCATGTCTATACAGGTAAGAACTCTTGAATAATAGTATAAATAACACATCTTATGATATATGTGAAATTCTATTAATTAATCATCACATTTATTGTTTATTCACGCACAAGCTAACTTGGATATGACAGTATTTCTTACATTCATGCACAACTCATACTTAATTCAACAAGAACAAATATCCAAAAAAAGAACAAGTATCTTAAATAATGAATATTCGAAGTGTTCAAAATTTATTTAAATCTTTACGATTCGGCTTTATAAGAAAAAAAAGAACAACATTTTAAAATTATATTATTAAAATATGCAGTTCATTTATTTTATTCTTTTCACATATATTTATAACAACAGAAAAAATACATTATTTAATTAGAATTTCGCAATTAATAAAAATTGATCATCAATTCTTATATAAAATGGCACTGTTTTGGTGCTTTATCTATACCGTGGAGTACTGCGTTTTACTGCAGTTCTATAAGGCCTGCACCATAATTTTTCTTGCAATTTGGGCTGCTGAAACATTTTTTTTTAATAGAAAAAACATTTCTCTTGGATTTTTAATTTATTAGTTTTGTGGTAAAAGTATTCGTTATTATCTATAAGGCCTGCGTTTTACCTCGTTATTTCACTAGTACAAAAACGTTGTTTAACGTTACACGGTAGACGTCGGTTAAGGATACTCGCGACGTATATTGATGATCGGTGTCATTTCCGTAAATAGGTTGGCAATATAGGCGTCGGTTAGGTCGATCTTCGACGTCTATAGAATTTTAGAGGTCGGCTCTTCAAACCTGATGTCTATATTTCTGACCGTTAGGTGAAAAGTCATTTCCTTTTAGCCTTATAGACGTCGGTTCCTTTGAGGCACCGACGTCTGTATTGCGGCAATTAATGTTGTCCACCTACCTATCAGACATATAGACGTCGGTGCCCTTCTAACTGACGCCTATAAGTCTGTCAAGCAGACAAATAGTCACTCTTTTCAGCCTTATAGACGTCGGATCCCGTCACATTGACGTCTATACACAACTCTAGACGTTAGTTGCATCAAGCACCGACGTCTATATACAATAAAAATATTAATTTTAAATCGAATGAACTTTATATTAGTCAGGCGTCCGACGTAATTTCTATTATAGACGTTGGTTCTGTGTACAACAGACGTTCAATTTCTTGTTAAATAACACTGCAAACCAGTGGTTTGCCAACCACACTTTGATTGTCTTTGCCTTTTCTCTTCGCTGCTATGCATTTTCTAGGTAAGTTTTCTCTCCTCTGGCTTTTCGTTGTGTTTTGGTGCGGTTTTGTTGTTGTGTCTTTGTGTAGCGTAGTGCACATTCTCCCTTTGTTAGTTTCCTCGTAAGGAAAACTTGCGTTTTTTTTTATTTCTCACGGCATTTCAATCCAAGGACGAACTTGGGTTGTTGCCTTTGTCCATTCCAACAGCCAACGAAAAAGTATATGGTGAGTATACACCGTATTCTTTTTCATTGGCGGTCGGAATGGACCTAGGCAACCATCCAAGTTCCTCTTTGGGTTGAAATACCATGAGAAATCCAAAGGACGCAACTTTTTTTTACGAAGAAACTAGCAAAGGAGGTGCTACTACGCTACCCCTAGACACGACAAAAACCGCACCAAAACACAACGATCACTTTATAGACATCGGTTAATGTAATGTTTGACGACTTTATAGACGTCCAAGGTGACAAAAACCGACGTCTTTCCACCGACGACTACATGGCGGAAAGACGTCGATTAACGCAATGTCTGATGTCTTTATAGACGTTGTTCTGTTAACTGAACCGACGTCTATATCGACGTCGCATCTGCTCAAAACCAACGTCCTATTAACGTCACCCGTATAGACGTCAGTTCTGTTGGTGACGTTAAAAGCCCAAAATAACTGACGTCTAAAGCCCTTTCTGCACTAGTGTCTATTTGGATATTTGGTTCTTCCGTGGGGTAGGTTAGATTTCTATCGACACAATGAATTGTTTCAATGTTAAGTAGCATTTATTTAACGTTTAAATTCTTTAATAGCATTAATTATGCCGTGTGTATAATTGCTTTTGAGAAAAGAATGAAAAAAAAAACATTTTGGTAAAATAAATTAAATGTTTGCTAGCAATGAAAAGAATTTCAAAAGTATACTAATGTAATTTTAAAATAATACTACTTTTGTTACAAAACATTAAAACCATACCACTTTGTACAAAATACACTTCATTCCTAGCTCGTTTCTTCCACACAACCACTTAACTACTTTATACGTCTCATCGAAAGAAAAAGGATAATATTTCCTCCAATTTTCCAAAATGACAGAGCTTCAAATTTGGAGTCATGCGAACAATTATTTGTGCAAAGGCAACGAATAAAAAAAATTTAAAATAATAGGTGAAAAGAAGCAATGATTAATTTAAAATAATTGCTTGGAAATAGAAGGTGTCATAGTCAAGCTATAAAATTAATGTTGATGGAGAAGATGGTGAAAATGCAAATATATATTATGTGGACACATCTTTCTGAACGGTTTGTGTAATTGAATTTAAATACTATGAAACTAAAATTTATGTTTGTTGTCTGAGTTGCTGGGTATGAGTGGCTACAAATCGTTCCTCGGTATAAAGTCGTTATCCATTTCGGTTATTAAACTTCTGGCCGGCAAGATAAAGAAATTCGAAATAATTATTATGATTAATAAAATGGGTTGATTGGGTCTAAACAAATTAGTTATAGTTGAATAGAGATGCCCTATTTGTGGTCCTTAAAAGTTATGATAGGGCGTTGTGTAAGATGTGATGAGCATGACTGAACACGGTTTAGGCTTATGAAAAGTGGTTTTAGGTTTTAAATATTGGATAATGATAGTTAGATATTATTTTTTTTTACAATATTTAAACATTATCTACGTGTGTGATTAGTTCATAGTAGTGTTTATGATTATTATTATTGATTGTGGTGTAATTTTGGACCAATCATACAATGAATGACACATAAATAATATTCAAATATTGCAAAAAAGATGTTGTTTAAGTATCATTATCTTTAAATATTAGGCCACGTCATCTAGTGTTTGTGGTTCAACGCCATTTTTGATGCGGACATGTTCTTGATTACAGTGGTACACCAACGTTAATATCTGTCAGTTTTTTGAAGGTTTGCACCTAGGATTTTTAATAGCAGCGGTTTTGGATATGAGAGATGGGGCGTGAGGTTTTGTTTCTGTGATGGAGACACTGATTACGATTCTTGAAACCTGGATTTTAGATCCTTGCCTTTCTTCACTGTTCACGTGAGTGATTAAGACAAGGGTTCTGTCAACTCCTTTTCTGCGTTGCCTAATCTGTACTCTACCCTTCATTACCATCACTTCAGATTAAATGCAACACAGAGGCAAATTCCATAATGTAAGGGAAGGAACAAGACAATAATATGGGACCCCGTTATCGATGATTTTGATTCTTGAGTGAGATGTTCCCACAAAAGTGAGATTGCTTAAACCTTAAACCTGGCCTGATTGTATTTTGAAGGTAATGTTCATGTGTGTTACTCGACGTGGTTGATTCATATTTTATGAATCAACTTATTCACTCCCCTGTTGACTTCGAGAGAAATGGAATGAAAATATATATTATCATAGATATTAATTAATGTTGCGTTTAGATTTGAAGACGAATTTCAAGAGAGAAAAAGTTGAAAATAAGATTGTTTGAATTAAAGAAAAAATAGTGTGAAATGAGAATTTGAGATGCAAAGTTAAGGAAAGTTTGTAAGTGAGGTAATGGATTTGTTAAATTAAAAAAATGTTTTAATAGATAAAAGAATTCGATATGTTTTTAGTTTTAATTATTAAACGTTTTTAGGTTTATTTATTTTTTAAACTTTGTTTCATTTTTATCTTTTTTTTTAATAAAACTGTAATATTTAGTTCTCCAAAACCAACATGATTAAATTTTTAGTGAGTTGTCTAATGATGTGTCACATTTCATGTTATGTTTACATTTAAAAATTGAAATTCTAAAATTGAAAGTTTCATCCCTTCACCACCTTCTCCTCCTCCACCACCACCACCACATTCTCTTTCAACTTCGTCCCCGCACAAGCCGTCGTCGCCAACCTCTCCTGCAACCCGCCATCGCTAGCCGCAACAGAACCCAATGCAGCAACTCTAAATTGTCCTCCCTAAAAGAAACTCATCCACGCACATCACAGTGCCATTGCAAGCTTCATCTTTGTAGGAACTCTTCGCACACCATGATGTCTTCTCCTTTGTGCAACCATCGTGAAGCCTTCGTTCACCCTTAGTGTGCGAACACTAATAGTAGAAGGACAATCTTCAAATCGCTTCTCATAGCAACCTTGAAATAAAGCAAATTCAGAAACTCAAACAACACTGTTGCAATCGCATAAACAAGACTCAACGCGATGTATCAACCATATTCATCTTCCTTGCGAGAAGCCTCAAACCAAGTTTGTTCCTCCTCCTTCATCTTACTGTGAACCTGCAGAGGGAAAAGAGAGGAAAACCAAAAAAGAAAACCAAACAACAAAGAAATCCCCAATTCACAAAACTGAGAATTGTGCCACCACCAATCTCCATCACAAAGCACTTTGTCTTCCATCTTTCTTAACACCTTCAAGAGCCTTCAACCTACAATCAGAAAACAACATCCATGTCGCGAAACCTTGCCTTCACTGTAATAATCATGCTATCGTGATCAGTTCACGCGAGCCTCCACCAAAATCAATGCCTCTATGTTCTCGCGTGATGGGGCAACCACCTCAACAACTTTCTAGAAACCCTAATTTCTGGAAACCCTAAACCCTGTGTTGAAGAAGTCCAATTCCTACAACAAAGAAAGGTTTCATTTTTACTTTGCTCTAGTTTTATTTAATTTTGATTAATCAACTTATTTCGTTATTATTGTTGTTTGTAGGAGAAGTAGGCTTGGGATGGAGGAGGTGAAGGCAAAGGTGGTGGTGGTGGTGGAGGAGGAGGAGAAGACGGTGGTGAAGGGAGGAAACTTTCGATTTCAAAATTTCAATTTCTAATGTACACATGACATGAAACGTGACACATCATTAGCCAGCTCACTGAAAATTTAATGTCATTGGTTTTCGAGGACTAAATATTATAGTTTCATTAAGAAGAAGGATAAAAATGAAACAAAGTTTGGAAGAGAGACTAAACCAAAAAACTTTTGATAGTTTAGGGACTAACAACATAATTAACCCTAAATAAAATGAAATTTTATTAATTTATCCTTGAAAATATTTAAATGTAATTAGTATAAATTATTATTATCATTAAACATATTAAAGAATCTTTCTTAAAAGGAAAGTTTTTTTTCTTTTTTCACATACATCAAATTTATGTGCAATCAGTCAACCACCTCCAACCTCATGAGACCACCATAACCATCACCACACTAGTAAGCTTCATCACGACAACAACACCAACATTGCCAAACTATTCAAGGAAGAATTGGTTTAGTTAAAAAACACAACAAAATTAGTTACTGAGAAAGGGAGAATCGATTCTTTAGAAGTAATAAAAACGAGAATCAATTCTCTTCACTCCAAAATCGATTCTCTCACGTGTTTGTGCCTAAATGTTTTTTTTCTTCTTAAATTCTCGATCCAAACTAGAGACAAATAGTAATTTCTTCAGCAATGTCGTTCTTTTCTCATCAAATCTCTTTAGTTGAGCGAGACACCTCTTTCCTTTCAACCTTGCAAATCTACGCTTCCATTTAACATAAATGGTAATAAACAAATGCTCTTCACACTTGTTTCACACTTGTTGCGACCGTGACAACAATTAATCATACAATCCAAATATAGGGTAAAAGAGATATTTTATCTTAATTTATAAGTTGATAAACATTCAATATAAGATCTAAAGTATAATAAATATTACTACTTTTCTTTTATTAATAAGAGGTTTTTATTAATAATTTTGTAAGAACATAACCATCTTTATATCGTGTGAAATATATTGTAAAAACTGACAAAAACATGAATAACATGAGTTTCCTAAGATATAAATGATAATTATTCTTAAGAATTTATTGTTATGTATTGTGCAAGCACAATAGAATAAAATAAGAGAGTTTTTCAATTACTGTTGAAAAACTAAAAAACTAGCAAAAATATTCTATAAAGAGCAAATAAGTCAAGATATAAGAAAAGTAGAGACAAGTGGTGGTAGTGAGTAAAAATATGACTTGGAGATGCATAGGAGCCCTTATTTATAGGTGGAGCATAGGGATAGAAATCTCATGAAGCCTTTGCGGATGAAACTCCTCTATCTACAGAGACAGAGAAATCTCTTTGACTTGTAGAAGAGGAAACACACAACTTCTCTACAGCAACATTGTTGAACATTTGCATGTCAGGAGGATCTTGGCGTAGAACATTTCCGTGGATCATGGTTTTTAATTCTGGAGGTCATATTTTTAATAATCTATTATTCTTTATGTTTGTAACAATCTTTCCCATATTGCAGAAAATATAAAAAGAATGAAAGCAGAAAATCTTTAGTTTCATATAATATATAATGCACCAAAGTTTTTCTCTTAATTCTCATCAAATTCTCACGCAATATTTACAGATTGTTCAAATCTCTTATTAATATGTAAAAGAAAAGCATATATAAAATTTAACATTTTTTACCTCTACGATAATATGTTGATAATGTAGTTTTTTTTAGTTCAAATAGTTATAATTAGATAATATTGTTAGATAATATGGCTGTTCGATAAAGAGACAAAAAGTTATTACAAGAATACTACACCTTGAAATTCTTCATTCATAAAACTTATGGGTCACATTTGGGTGATTCATTTTGACTCTTTCACAAGCAGGCTCGGATTAATTTCGGACCTCCATTTTGACAATTTATAAAATAAAACACTAACTTTTTTTTACAGAGAAAAGGTATTCCTTCACGATTGAACGATTCTTTTATTATTTTCTGGGAAAAAAAATCCCAATTTTAAGATTCGAGGACAATAAGAAAGAAACACAACAATTGTTATTTTAAATTTTAAAAGGACACTTTTCAATACACATAAAAAGGTATTCTTATCCTTAAAATATAGGGTTAAATACGTTTTTAGTCCCTATACTTTGGGGAAATTTTGGTTTTAGTCTCTCTTTCAAACTAAGGTACAATTTAGTCCTTCAACTTTATAAAACTCTGGTTTTAGTCATTTTTACCAAATTTTTTTAACTTTATTTGTTGTTTCAAGCACGTTTCATTATAGTATTTGGATTGTTTACACTGTTTGACACATTTTTGCTTTAATGTTAACTGAGAAACGCGTTTGAAACAACAAATAAAGTTAAAAAAAATTGGTAAAAATGACTAAAACCAGAGTTTTCTAAAGTTGAAGGACTAAATTGTACTTTAATTCGAAAGAGGAACTAAAATCAAAATCGCCCCAAAATAGAAGGACTAAAAACATATTTAACCCTAAAATATAACAGCTGTAATAATACCATTGTTTCTTGTACCTGAGTCCATTTTAATTTATGACATATAATACAATTTAAAATATAAGAGAATTTGAATTGAAAGTTGCGTATTTCTTTCTATCACAAGTTGCCTTCAATTACAAGGACGTTTGTGGCTACACCACCAGTGGACGGCGCATAAAGCACTTTTATAACTTAAAAAAATGCAATAAACAAATCTCGCATTATTCAATTTTTTAACAACACTTGTTCGTCTTCTAAACTTTCTCTAATGCCACTTGAAAAATCAGGTTATGGATGAAGTATTTTGGGTCCCAAAAAAGTTGTTTTTCAAAATAATAAGAGTTGAATAAGTAAAATGATGTTGATATTCAAACTTCGTCACACATTTGAATTAATTATTTATGAATTATCAATTCTCAATTTGAAAACTCTCACTCATGAAAACATGGCATTAGAATATTATGAGCCACCATAGATGAAAATATAGTGTAGTAATACAAATTCAGGGTTTAGTTCTTTTGTTGTTTCGTGCAATTATGCTTTTAAATATTGAAGTTAATTTTAATAAATTTTGACGAAGAACATAGATACATAAATTTGAACTATATTTGATTATGTTTGGTCTATTTTTGAATGGCTTCGAAAAGTGGTAGAGAATTAGACACTGTCGGATTGCACACAACATTTTAAGAAGATTGCCTGAACCGATTTAGAGCATCAGAATGATCAAAGAACAAATATAGCTCCAGAAAATTTCCTAAATTAAGAACAAATATGGAAAGTTTTATGTTATGCTACAATAGTATATACGGATGTTTTGAAATGTGATTTGATTTTTCAACTGTTTGTGAATAGTATAGTTTATTGTAATTATTCATTTAATTTTATTTTTTGATAAAAAAAAATCCATACATTAATTTTATTCTCTCCCAGCGTTTCTATTTTCTCAAAATCAAACCAACCATTAATCTTAGATGATAAAATATATACTAGATCTTAAGATTAAAACTTGAGTCTAATAAAACCTTCTAATTACACTACTTAACATAATATAAAAAGAAAAGAAAGACATGCCATAAGAATGAAAAAATATATATATTTTGTTTTACCTTGAGAATACATATTTCTGTCAATAACAAAATAGAACATTAAAAGTATGAATATTATTAGATAAATTCAAGTAAGTAAAAATTCAAAAATTTTCTTAAAATAATGTGAAAAAATTAAGATATCATAGAATGACTCCTGCAATGAGGATCCTCTAAGAGGAGGGTGAAAAAATATTTCTCAATTATTTTTTGAAATACCCGTTTTAGAAATAATTTTGAAACTTTGAAATTTTTGGAAGAGAAATTAATTGTAGAATATTATAAGATTATTTTAGAATATAGTTTTTAGAATAAACATTGATTCCTCCTCTTTTCTCTTTTCATGCTCTTTATTTTCTGGACCTAGAAAAACAGGCGTACGCACTTGAAGGTCCAAAATATTTATACACCCTGCACCCCCTTTTTCTACTTGCACCCCCATTTCTTTTTCTGCAATCCATAAAATTTGTAGCTCCCAAATTACCCCTTATTAAAATTATAATAAAAATTTCTACAACTTTTTAATAGTTTTCAGATTAAGTGATTTAAAAGGTATTTTTAGATCGAAATATATATTCCAGAAAATGGGATTGTGAATGGTGCATATGACAAGGTTGTCCACCCTAGATGATGAGAAAGAAGAGAGAATGAATAAGGAAGGTGCAGCAGAATGGGTGGGTGAGAAATTTACGTTTTAGGGTTTTTTTTAGTATAAGGATAAAACAGAAATTTTAAATTTTATGGAGCTGCGGGAAGAAAAAATGGGTGCAAGTAGAAAATTGAAATTTTAGAGGTCATGTTTGTGTTAGCCCAAAAAATATAGATATATTTTATTTAAGCAAATAATTATCTAAAGAAATTATACTTTTTTTTTCTTTCATTTTTAAATTTATCACATTATTAACTTATTTAACAGGTGAGAGACTGATTTTTTATTATATGATTTCATCACTGGCATGTTCGGTAGTCAAGAATTTCCATTTTTATAAACAATCATAAACTATAATAACCTTATTTTTTTCTTAAATTTTTTAATATAGAAAATATAATTCTTAGTCTGCATTAAGAAATATTGATTTCATAGAAAATTAATTAACTCAAACAAAGACAAGGGAAAGTAAAAGCTCCTCTTATATTGTTTTATTCTGTCAAAGTAATATAAAAAAATAGAAAGACAATTGAATTTGATTTGACTTTCAACACAACAGTGTAATTATAATGATAGTATTTTAAGGACTATACAAATTATTAAATTTTAAATTGAAAAAAAAAACTATTGTGAGGTTTTATATAAGTAGTACCATCATGATAGTTTTAAGGGTTAAATGTGTTTTTAATCCCTATATTTTGGAGCGATTTTGGTTTTAGTCCCTCTTTCAAACTAAGGTACAATTTAGTCCTTCAATTTTAGAAAACTCTGGTTTTAGTCATTTTTACCAAATTTTTTTAGTTTTTGTTGTTTCAAGCACATTTCATTATAGCATTTGGATTGTTTACACTGTTTCACACATTTTTGGTTCAATGTTAACTGAGAAACGCGTTTAAAACAACAAATAAAGTTAAAAAAATTGGTAAAAAAGACTAAAACCAAAGTTTTCTAAAGTTGAAAGACTAAATTGTACCTTAGTTTGAAAAGTTTGAAAGAGAGACTAAAACCAAAATCGTCCCAAAGTATAGGGACTAAAAACATATTTAACTCTAGTTTTAATCACTCTTAGACAGTGTTCACTTGCACCAATTTGGAAGGAAGAAAATAAGGTGATTTGCGAGATACAGATCAATTTATCACAAGTTCATAGGAAAAGATTTGAAGACAATTATATTAAATGTCAATTTTATCCTTACTTTATTTCATAATCAGTTTCAGGTGTAATTGATTTAAATGAATTTTATTTAAGGTACAATTAAAATAATTAAAATTAATTAAAAAATCAATTAATCATAATAATATATTTTGTATAGCTACTATTAATAATAATAAAAAAGCTTTAAAAACATTGAAAACGTTTATTACAATCTATTATAACAATAATATTAATTTAAGATGATAAAATTAATTTTAAAAAATTAATAATCTATACTAATAAATAATTAAATAATTTTATTTTAATCTATATTAATAAATAATTAAATAATTAATTTTAATTTTTTTCTTCTTATAAACATTTTTAGAATTAAATATACATTAACAATTATCATTTTATATTACTTTAATAATTAGAGACATTTTCGTAATCTTTAATTTCTACCGATTAAACAAATTTTTGTAATCTATCATATCAATCAAATCCGACATTAATTCTCACAAACTTTACTTCTAAATCCACTCTCAATTACCTCCAAATCCATTCAAATAAACAACTAAAACTTTTCCTTCAAATTCATCCACCCACTCTTTCCCAAATCATCTCCTCCAAACTACGTTAAGTGAAAAGAGGCTTAATGAATGTTTTTGAGGATTAAAGTACTCGACAAGAACTATCTATAAAATATGTTCAAAGCAGTAAGAGAATTTGAATCTTTTGAGTAAAAAAGAATATGAGAGAATTGTGTGCGTATTTGTCGAATATGTAATTATTAGGTTTCTCGACCTTATAAGTTGTAAAATAGATAATATCAAGAGGATATTAAATAATACCATTAAATTAATAATTTACCATATATATGATAATTAACAAAATAATATAAATAATATGATACATTACCTAAGTAACAATATATTATGTAGATATATGATATTAAAGAATATCATAACACAATTAAACAGCTGAGATTTGGCCATATATATTATCAATATATGGATATTAGCACTAAAAAATATATCTTATAATACATTGTAACTAATTTAGGTCAATAGTGCTGAATGAGTCTTGTTGGATTGTGTCACTTCATATATTTATTAGGCTGGGTGCGTACATAATAGGGATGACAAAAATATCCACAAACACGGATATCCGCAGGTAAAATCCTTGGCGGGTAGTTACTATCCGCGGATATTTACTATCCGCGGATATTTATTATCCGCGGGTATTTTAATACCCACTTCTAAACGGGTCGGGTACGTATACTACCCGACCCGCGGGTACCCGTTACTCGTAAAAACTAATAAAAAAATAATAATTTATATATTTTTTAATTAAATTAAATTATATTTTATCAGGTTAAATTTAATTAAAATTAAATTTTAATTTATATTTAATTTAATTTATAATATATGATATATATATATATATATATATATATATATATATATATATATATATATATATATATATATATATATATATATATTGTAATTTTATTTTAAAAATGTATAAAATATATTTTTTTTTTTGTATTCGCAGGTTTTAAAATACCAGTGGGTATTTTCTAAATGGATACCCGCGCGGGTATCAGGTCGAGTAGCGGGTACAATTTTATTCGACGGGTCGGGTTGCGGGTAGGCACTATTTGTACCTGACCTAACCTGTTGTCATCCCTAGTTGTAGCCGACTATATGTTTATAGGTGGACTAGCCTTGGTCCAGATTGTATGTGGTCGTCTTTAACCATTTTGAACTTACTATTAACTTAGGTTGTTCTTAACCTTAGATGCTGGCTTGAGTAGACTTCGTTGTATGGGCATTGACGGCTTAGGCAAGAATTGCTTTGTGTTGTCGACTTAGGCTGTTTTTAATTTATGCTATGGACTAAGGCAGACTTTACTTTGTGTTGCCAACTTATCTTGTTGAGACAATGGTGACATTTTTTATTTCTATATAGCATTTATGAGGGTTTTTTTTTTTCTGAAACAGTGCAATGATCACCTTAGGATACGAAATGTCACCTCACATTAAATGACTATGATCAAAGTTGATGTGACCACATCTTAGTAGTTGAGTTTGGAAGATCAAGTTCTAGAGGTTACATGTTGTTTGGAAGGAAATGACATTTGAGGAGTCGTCATTTCACTTCAAATTCTCAACTTTAAGGCTTCGCCCTTTCGCGTTTCTCCTTCACATTGTCATTCTCATTCCTTGAAACTTTTATGCATTGTTCATTCTCTTTGCTTTCATTATTACTTGCGAGTCACTTTCATTTTTGTCAAGCCTTGTCCTCCATTTTTGTGTTTGCTTATCATTGTAGGTATGTCTTATTCTTCCTTCTCTGATACTGGTCATGGTCGTCGTCGTTCTACGCTAGAGAGAGAGATTACCCCTGTGAGTAAGGGTTCCTCTACCATAACATTTTCTCCTTCTAATAAGAGGGTTTCCTTACCGAAAACCCTCATCGTTTTTGCTCTAGTGATTGCTTCTTTTAGATTTATCATCGTAGCTTCTAGGAAGAAGAAGGATGTAGTCAATCTAAAGAAAGTTGCAGCGCCTGCGCAAGCGACCAATAGGAGTGACAATTTCCCCTTATAAAAAGTTCTAGGTATACCTGGGTCCTGGATAAGGTGGTGTCTTACGCTTCTGAGTTCGTTACTATTGGGAATGTGGATGATTTGGTGGCTACTTTCAACTTTTGTCCTAAGGGGCTTATAACTTTACCCTATTCCATAGAAGAAATTTTTTTTCTAGGCTTGGAGAGAAAGAGGACAACTTTGTTTTTGTTTATGAAATTTTAAGGGATTTTGACATCTTTTTCCCTTTGATCGACTTCAAGAGCGGTCTCCTTTTAGTGTTTTCTATCGCTCTCAGTCAAATCTATCCCAATAATTAGAATTTGATTAAGTCTTTTGAAATTGTGTATGGTCAACCTAACGTGACCCTTACCCCTCATATGTTTATGCATTTTTACCAAATGAAGCTTGAGGCCAAAGTAGGTTGGGTATCCCTTAATGGTGCCCAGCATGACCCTTTATTTATTATATATACCCAGTCTTTGAAGAAGCTTAATACCAAATTACTTAAGTTGAAGGCTTCACTTGAAGAAGTCGAGCTTAAATTCTTTTTTTTTTTGAAACCCAGAAGTTGAGGTTTCCCTTATACAAGAGCCACCCTAGGAAATTGACTTTAGTGCCCAAGCATTTGTTGAATGTCGAGGAGAAGAGAGACATTGATCTTCTCCTTCAGCTTCCTCGACCAATCTCCTGTCGAGAGGTGTTTTGCGTTTTGCATGTTGAAGATCATACCACTCTCTTTGAAGGTAAGGTTAATGTATCTTTACCATAATTTTACTCATTGCCTCTAACACTACTTTCTCTTTTGTCATGTCATGGTTGAAAAGAAACAAAAAGATAGCTCTAGTAAGTCGACTATGGTGTCAATTTCACCTTTGAAGAAATAAAAGTTCGATTTCGCGATGACAACCTCCTTTCTTGTTGTGAGTCCTACCTTTGAAAAGAGTGTGCCTCTAGAGGTGGCTGACCTAATGATCGAGGAGGCATTGGGTGAACCTGCGAAAGAGACCCAAGTTGAGGATACGCAAGTTGTCGAGAATCCTTTGGCGCAACCAGAAGGGTCATCTGAGGTTCAACTTGTAGTGCCTATTGTTGAGTCCACTGTGGGAGAATGTCCCTCTCCTAGAGTCTTGCCATTTGGTAGGGCTCAAAATCTGAGCGTCGGACATTTGCTCGAGCTTATATATAAGGATACCAGTCCACCTTCTGGTTAAAGGACGCCTCCATTATCATTGGTGATTTACCCTCTTTGTGGCATCTCAAGATGCGTGACAACTTCATTCACCAAGGTTAGCACTCCTCTTTCCTTAACCCTTATGACGTTGAGCTTTTAAAGATGATGAGCTAAAAGTTTGCATGGACTATTTCATGGTGATGATAGGTTATTGTATGGCTATTGTTCGTTTCTGCAATGAGTATGCAGTCAAGAGAAGGTAGTTGATGGCCAAGCTTCTTGATGGCGAACTTGAACCAATAAAACAAGTAGATTGTCGAGCTAAAATGAGAAAAGAAGGATGCCGAGAAGAGCTTGAAAAAGTAGGGGAAGGAGTTGGATACCTTAAAAATGGAGGTATCCAGCTTGATGGAAAAGGAGAAGAAGTTAGTTACCCTAAGAACTATAGGCAACCAAGCTAAAGGACAAGTGAGATGAGCTTGCGAACCAAAAGCTAAGAGACAAGTGGCCTTCTTTAGTCTTGGATTGAACTTAGAACAATTTGATGTGGATAAGAATATGGTTGACATTTCCCCTGTTGTTGACGTGGAGGGGTCCCTAAGGACAAGGTTGATGTTGAAGTTGATGTATAGGTTGGTGCTCGACCTGATGGAGAGATTGTTGCGAGGTTGTTGATCAGGCTGACTAGTTAACCTTTTATAGTATCCTGCTCTAAGTACTCATGTAGTCATGTCCCATTTAGCAAATGGCCAGGTAGTGGTTATAGTGTTCAGCTTCTCGAGTGACACCTGATGTAATGGGCCAAAGTGTGGGCATTATTGGCACTTCATGATGTATTCATCAATGTCTTTTCTCAAAGTGGGCTAGTAGTATCATTCTCTAAGTACTCGTGCAGTTATGCACTGGGCTCCAAAATTCATGTTGCATAGCCTCAGTGCATCTTGTTAAGACCCTGGCAAGTGTACCAGATCGTATTAAGTAATATAATTGGTAAACCCAATATCGTTCTTCCCAAAGGACTTTAAGGCCTAATCTTTCATGTAAACTAATCGCATAAGACTTGAGAAAAGAAATTAATTTTAGTTGTTAAGTGCAAAAGTAAACATGCAAATGCAGTGATTCAATTGGCTAAAAGAAACTATAGATGAATGGAGTTGTTGGGGTTTACAATGTCATCTTATCCACCCTCATATATCTACTCTTCCTATTTACTTTGCTTATTTATCATATTGTCATGCAAACTTTCTTAGTCTACCCTTAACCCAATCCCTTGGTGAAAAGAGCCTATTACTAATTACCGGCTTGCTATCCCTAACCTCCCCTAGTAATTAATAATACATGATAAACGGAAGCAAAATACAATTGATCCTCCTACCCCTATCCTTAGGCGGTATTAGCATAATCAAGGAATTCTTCCCAGTTCATGACATTATTGTATGTCCCCGTATCAATAAAGACAAACAACATCTATCGAATGAGTTAAACGGTAAAAGCATTAAATGCAGGTAAAGAACCCAACAATTGATAAATCAAGCATATGCAAACATATAAAATAAATAAGAATTTGGATATATGAGAGTTTCAAAAGATTACACTGTTCCCCAAAAACCTAGGGTTTAGTTCACCATAATCATGGTGAAACTAGATGAAATATAATGAAAGAATGGAAAAGCAAACCCTAGACTTGATAAAGTGGAGCCTAAGCATCCAAGAAATCTCCTCCAAGGTGTGTAGAGCTGTTGTGGACGTTTCTCTCTGCCAAAAGAATGCATTTGGATTTGCACTAGGGCTATATATAAGCCAAAAGGATAATAGAAAGATCTCAGAATCCAAAATATAAAAACAGACAACCACCTAGGCACCAAAGTTGGTCGCTTAGTGGTTTGCCTCAAGCCGCGTCACCGCCCAGGCGCCAAAATGGACTGTCGGCGGTTTGCCTCTTGCCGTTCTGACCGCTCAGTGTCACCGCCTAGGCGCCAGACAATAGCTCCACCTTGAATTAGGACGCTTGAGCGGTCCATAGACTCTTCTTTTCTTCCTTTTTCTCCTTCATTCTTGAGTCTATGACCTTCCTACTTCACTTCCATCTTCAATTCTCATTAAAAACCCTACAAAACAATGCAAAACAAGCATAATATCTCTGAAAACAACTTTTGACTCTCATGTGACACAACTTAAGAGTTTCACTTGATTCTAAACTCGTTTTAAGTTACAAAGGGTGTGTTTTGATATCAAATTCAAGCATGAAAATAACGGTTTTTAGACCCTTATCACATCTCGACAAACATGTATTGGGTATATGTTCTTGATCCAAGCATTTGAGGAGCAGGGCAGTAAACCTTCTTCTGAAGAGTTTCCCATTTTTCATGGTATAGAATGTCGCCTGCCTACATATTGACTTTGCTTTTGTTGGGTCGGTAGGTAGTACATTCGAAGTTAGATAACTTAGTATAAGATTCATCTAACTCGGCGATGCCGAAGAGATCTCGAGTAAAGGTTCAATAAAATAAATTCCAAGACTAGAACTTGCATAGTTCAATAAATTGAGGAATTAAAAGCACATTCTAAAGCAATAATCAAAACACCAATTTGGAGACAATGTCTGACAATCATGTAACGAAATAGAAGTTTTTGACTTCACTATTATCTAAGAATATGGAATCTCAATTCATTTATGAAAGTGTAACCATGTGAAAGAACATTGTAGCCACATATGAATATACACCTTCTGATAGAAAACTCATATTTATGTCATCAAAAGGTAAACATCCAGTTAGGATTACATATAATAAAACATAACATGACCATGTATCTGATGTTGCACCATCATAACCCTTATTAGCAAAATTCTTAGAGCAACATATTTGGGACTCCCACAAGTTGTATGAAGCAATCCATCCGCTTAGAAATTTTCACATGGTTAAGCAAAAAACAAAAATCATATGCTTTACCCAAGTTGGAAATTTTCACATGGTTAAGCCAAAAACAAAAATCATATGTTTTGCCCAACTTGAAAATTTTCACATGGTTAAGCCAACTTACCTAAGATGCTACGGTAAAACACTAAGACCATAATCACTTATCTTCAAGTTTCCTGTGTTATCCACCGGTACAGTCTCAAGCTACAAGGACATAACAACACTTGTGTGAAAAACGCAAGACCAAAGATAACTATGTAGTGCAATTTGAGCTTGATAAGGTAGAAAAATAACCTTAAGATCCCTCTAGAAGATACCTTTAGTGTGGTAGTAGCTCACTCGATCAATAAACTGTTGGAACAACTTTCTACATTCACATTCTCAATGTTTAACTTTGGATGCCTGTGAATACATAATTCATCAAATGCCATTACTCACAAATGTAGTGAAACATTTTTACACCAGTACAAAATTTTAACTTATAAACAAAATCAATGAAAAGTAACTTGGTTTTACAATTATGTTAAAAAACTCCCCTCCATTCACATACTTAAGTACCATATAAATTTTAGTTTTGATAGGCAAGACTTGAGTGATTATAAAAATCATGAATCATAATTATAATCAATGACAAAAATGCATGTTACAATTGTAAGTTGTAGAGTAAAGATTACTCTACCAAATACATAAATAATATATTACTTTAATTTGCTAAGGGTCCATTACAGTAGAGTATAAAGACATAAATAACATCATATTTTCATAAAACAATAATATTACTCACATAGATAAAAGATGTCGTAAATGTCAACATAAACAACAAATTTCATCTAATATCCAAGTAATACATAATTAAAATTCAAACAAAGGTGCATAAAGATAAATTTCCATTTTATTTAACTAAAGTTTTGACCTTTATTGGAGCATTAAATGATTTTTCAAGGTTAACTCTTACTGGAATGAGAAAACCCAAGATATGTCATATACAAATAGATTAACCTGTAAAATAAAAGAATATAAGTTAGGACCCCGCTAAGATGCAAGCAGTGAGGAATTGGCCACTTCCTCAAACCCTCAAACAATTGAGAGATTTTTTGGGTTTGACAGGCTATTATAAAAGGTTTGTGCAGAGATATAGCACCATAACAAAACCTCTAAATGACATGTTAAAGAAAGAAATTTTTTCTTTGTTAGATGAAGCTAAGTTGACATTTTAGTGTCTTGAGGATCAGTTAAGCCAGATGCATGTATTGGCCTTACCTGATTTTACCAAGACTTTTACGGTAGAGGTGGATGCTTTAAGAGTGGGGGTAGGAGTTTTTCTCATGCAAGACCACCATTCTATAGCTTATATAAGTAGAAGCTTGAATGTTTAGCAACAATCCCTGTCAACTTATAAGAACGAGTTACTAGATGTGGTGTGTGGTACAAAAGTGGAGGCACTATTTATTACCTAAGTAGTTTGTAATCAAAACTGATCATAGAAGTCTTAAGTATATTTTGGATCAGAGACTTTCCACAGCTTTCTAACAAAAATGGTTGGTAAAACTCATGGAATTTGATTTCATTTTTAAGTATAAATAGGGAATTGAGAACCAAGTTCTTGATGCACTTTCAAGGATTGAATGTGCTATTATTTCCACCCACTAACCGAGTTCTGATCTATTAGAGAAAATTAAAGCATCTTGGCAGGGTGATGATGCTTTACAAAAATTGATTACTAAAATTACAAAAAATCCTTCTTCACATAAGGATTTCTCTTGGGCTGATGGAGAATTAAGGAGGAAAGGAAAGCTAGTCATTGGAAGAAATCTTAAGTTGAAAAGGAATTACTTGACTAGTTTCACTTCTCATCATGTGGTGGTCATTCAGGAAGAGATGACAGTTATCAAAGAGTCAAAATTATGGTCTATGGGAAAGGATTGTCTAAGGATGTTAAAAAGTTTATCCATTAATTCCTTACCTGTCAACAATGTAATTATGATAATTCTGCCTCTCTAGGGTTGCTACAACCACTCCCAATCCCTGATCTGATTTGGCAGCACATTACCATGGATTTCATAGAGGGTCTTCCTAATTCCTTTGGGAAACAAGTAATATTTGTTGTGGTTGATAGGCGAGCAAGGTTTCTCATTTTATAGCTTTATAACACTCATATACTATGTATAATGTAGCCTAATGTTTTATGGATAATGTCTTTAAACTTCATGATTGTCCAACATCAATAACAAGTGACAAGGACCCAATTTCTGCAATCAGTTTCGGAAGGACTTCATGGCTTACCAAGGAATTCAAGTTCAGTCTTCTATTACTTACCATCCACAGACAAATGGCCAAACATAGGTAGTGAACAAGTGTATTAAGACATACTTAAGGTGTATGTGTTTGAATGATCCTAAAGAATGGTTCAATGGCTTCCCTTAGCTTAATAATGGTATAACTCTACATATCACAACACTATTAAGGCCAGTCCCTATGAAATCATGTATGGACAAACACCCCCAACTTACTTAACCTATTTACTAGGAGAATTCAAGATTGAACTAGTTGATAAAAGTCTACAAAGGAGGAAAGAACAACTTAAAATGGTTAAGTTTCACATGAAAAAAGCACAAGAAAGAATGAAGCAACTAACTGACAAAAACAAACAAGGCCTTTGAAATTAAAGATTTGGTGTTTGTGAAATTGCACCGTATAAACAAATCTTTGTAGCATTTAGGAGCAGTGCCAAATTAGCCCTAAAATACTATCGACCGTATGCTATAACCGACAAGGTGGGAGAAGTAGCCTATAAGATCCAATTACCAGTAGGGTCACTCGTCCATGATGTATTTCATGTGTCCCCGTTGAAGAAGTATGTAGGAGAAACTAGCACCTCAACTCTCTACCCAAGGAATGAGGAGGAATCAAGAGTCAAAGAGCTAGAGGTGATCCTAGATAGAACGACAATTAAGAGGGGGAACAAGGTTGTTCCTAAGGTTTATATCAAATTGAAGCACCTACTGACAGAGGATGCAACCTGGGAATTCTTCTTTGATTTGAAGAAGAAATTTCCTAACTTTAATCCTTGAGGACAATGATTACCTTAAGGAGGAATGATTGATGCAAAATTATTTGTGAGTTGGTTGTAACTAAATTGCTATATAAATATAGCAGTTATATGATTCATTCATTCGTTCATTCTTTTGTAAACATCATTTCTATTCATTATGAATCAAATAATATTCTTGTTCGGTGTCTATTCAATTCGTTGATTCCCTAAACTACCTTGATTATTTTTCTAGGACTTTCACTTCTTTTTAGAACAATTATATCATCTTTCATAGGAAGCTTTCATACCATGTTTCTGAGTTCGATATATTTACCATATAGTTTTGATTAAAAAAAGTAATTTTTTTTATCAATTATAATTTTGAAGGGATAAATAATTAATAAAGAACAATAAATATTAAAATGTTCTATGTTTAGTACAAGAAAGAATTACAATGTTAGTAAAAAAAAAGTTAATTCCGTTAATTATTGTTTGAACTTCGTTAGGGGTTAAAGAATGTAATTGATGCATTTTTTTTTAATCACGTATGTTTATTTGAAAGAAAATTAATATTAATATAAAATTAATCTTGTAATCCTTAACAATAATATGTAATATTTTTATTTGTATAATACTTCTTTAGTTTCTAACTTATAAAATTAAAAAAAATACTAATCTAATAAACGTTTTTTTTAGTCATGAACATTAAATTTATCTATTTAATAGTTAAGTTTCATAATTATTAGTCTTTTTTTTTTTTAATTTTAACTTTGATGAATTTCATCTTTAAAAATTAAATATACAACTCAAGTTGGTTTTAATATAAGAAATCAACTGACTAATAAATATTTTTAAATGTTATATTGATTAAGTAATGTTACAAAATAAATATACCACTTAAATGAATTAAATAGATAACCGTTGTTGGAAAAAAAATTAATTCATTTCTTATGAGTTCAAATTTTTTCCATTGGAGAGTTGATTCAAGTAATTTTTAGTTGAAAATAAGTCTAAGTTGTCTTTAATGGAAGGTTGTTTTGAGTCATTTAAGATTGAAAGTCGTCCTGAGTCATCTTCAGCCAAAAGTTGGTCTAAGTTGTCATTTACCAAAGGCCAATCAAATCATCTCTAACTAATGGTTGACTTTCTCAGTTGAGTTAGTTTGACCGATAGTCGTTCGAGTCTGTCCAACCGAAGATCGACTGAGTTGGCTTGACCAATGGTCGATTGAGTTGGCCCGAACAATCGTTGATCAAGTTGGCCCGACCAATGGTTGATTAAGTTGGCCTAAACAATGATAAACCAAGTTGGCTCGATTGATGATCAACCAAGTTAGTTCGTCCAAAGGTCAATTGAATCTGTCTAAATAGAAGATCTGCCTGAGTTGACTCGAGTTGACTTCTGTTGAGAAGGTTAGTCAAATTTGATCTTGGACGAAGATCTATCTATGTCAACTCTAACAGAAAATCGATTATAATTTAAAGTCAAACAAAATCGATTCAATTCATTTTTAATAGATTTAATAGTTAAATATATTAGATCGGTGTCATTAAATATAATCTTATTATCGAGGATGTGAGTTCAAGAAAACGAATTATGTGAAACTTTTCACAAACAACAAATTTAGAATTATGAAATACAAAGAAAATAACTAGAAATTTAGGATTATATTTATAACTTAAAAAGAACTATTCATACAAATTACGATTATGTTTATAACTTAAAAAAAAAAAACTATTCATACAAATTAATACGCAAACTCAAAAAAAATATTAAGTGGGGATTGAGTAATAATATATAACTGTTGCCAAAACGTGATAAATAATTATATTTTCAATGTAGTACAAGATTTCATTATAGTACAATTGACCAGTACAAGATTTTCGCTGATGCTAAATTGGCAAATATCAGTACAATGATAGATAAAAGAGCATTAGTGGTGAATAGAGAGTACAAAATGGTTGGTGTAGTACATCGAACATTCTCAATGTAAGTTTTACCAACGAAATTCATGTCATATATAACATAAACAAATGCTATAAATTTGTAATAGAACATAAAATGGATCTCCAATAGTTTTGGAAAGTCCCCATATCAGAGAAGCATCATTGAGTGCAGCGTTGATGAAGTTTGTCTCTCACTTGTGTTCTCAGGCATATGAAATTGTCATCGACACTGCATTCAATCATGTTTTTCTGCCAATATGGGATTCTGGGAAGTAAAAGGCAACCTTATAAGCAACACAGGTTTTGTTTCTCTCTTCTTTTGCCAATTAATTTGAATGTTCTCTGTTTCTTTTCCTATTTTCAGAAAATTTGAGCAATTTTATGTTGTTCATCCACAACTGCTCTTTCATGCAGTTGAGTGTCTCAATATCAGTGTGAACACAATTACTTCTTTTCAACTGTTGTCCAAACTTTTTCGTAGATGTAAAGTTCATTATAATCAATAAAATTTATATCAAATCTCATAATATGAAACTTAGATGAAAAGAACTGTACCTTTACATATTTTACTACTAAATCATTGAATGAAGAAATGCCCAAGAATAATATTATTTACCTGCAAAGTCCAATATTAGGTTTCTTGAATGCTGCTTTTTGTTCAATGTTCTCATAATAGAAAGGCATATAAAACTGGGGGTATATAAAACACAGATCTCCAACACTCAAAACGTCAAATGTTGCCACTTTCACATACTCATGCTTTATCAAGTAAGTTATGTCTAATGTCTTAGGTTAGAGCTAGGTTGCTGCAATGTCACTATTCTATGGAGAAAAAGTTTTTTTTTTTGAGAGTTTAGCCAACATGATTGTGAGTATGCAAGAGAGATTATTGTGATTTTTTTTTTATTTTTATGTTTTACGTTTTAAAGAAAAAAAAATTATGACTTTTTTTTTCAATCATTGTATTCTTTTTAAAAGGAATTCTTTTAAACACGTTTAAAACAAAGAAAACCAAAAATAAAGTTTAAATTTTTTTCATCAAACTAAATAATAAATATTATTTTATCGTTAATAAAATCTTATTCTATGTTTTTAATAATTTTTAAATTATTTTGACCAAATTGAGTGTTGGACTAAAATAAAAATGTTTTACAAATTTCTCTTTACGATGATCTTAAAAATGACTTTATAATTTTATTATTGTTAGAATCCTCCAACCGTTAACTTGGGGCGGGGTTATTTTAGCAAATGTTGAAACTTTAATTTTTGGCAGTGTTGTTAATTTCCTCGTAACATTATTTGGACAACTTCTTGCAAAAATGAAACTCTATTCTTTTTTAGTTTTTTTCTCTCAGTTAGTTGATTTTTTTTTTTAACTAAACTTGACTATGATTTTAAAACTATTTAAAACTTGAAAATAAGATTGGCATGTAAAAATTTTCTATTATCAATATATTATAATAGTTATCTTCATTACGTTTTGCAAATAGACTTTTTCAATATATTCATAATTCTTGTGGTAATAAAGTTGTAGTAGGCCCAAAATTACTAAACCATTTTTTCAACATTTTGAAAATCGAAAGCTTTTCCTTGCACCTTCAATCATTTCTTACTACACTTTCAAATTTTTTTAAAATCTCAAAATTATTGAAGGTTTTTTCAAAAATTTCAATAGATTTTAAATTTTGTTTAGGCCTTTAACAAATTTTGAAATTTGTTTATGCCTTAGAATTTCAAAATGCGTTGAAAATTGTTGAAGTTTATTAGAAAGTGGGTTTTAAGCCTAACTCAATCCGGCTTGTAAGGTAGTCGATGTGGGACTTCTAACACATCCCTTCACACCGAGATATAGACATCTAGAGCGTGATAGTAGAAATGGATGGTCCAATAGCAGCCCGATAACAGGTGGAATAGAAATGTCCAAGAAACAAGAAATATCGCTGGGATAAGCTCTAACCGTGGCTCTGATATCATATTAAGAGGAGTTTAAGCTTAACTCAACCCCCACAAAACTGGCTTATAAGGTGAGGTTTGCACCCCACTTATATATTATAAATTGGCCTTATCTCTAGTCGATGTGGGACTTCCAACACACCCCTTCACGCTAAGGTATAGACATCTTGAGCGTGAGAGTAGAATTAATGAGTGGTTCGATAATGGCCCTAAAACGGGTTGAATAGAATGCCCACATAAATCTCACTAGGATAGGCTTTAACTTAGCCTCAAGTGTTTGACCTAAAGTATTTGGTCTTACCTTAGCCTCAACTATTTGCCCTCAACTGTTCAGCCTTACCTTGGCCTCAATTGCTTGACCACCATGGCCTTGCAAGTACTCGGTCACACAGTGGATCTTTACCAAAGGAATCCCGACCGGCCTCATTGAAGGTTGGTGGTCGTGGATCTTCACCATAGGAATCTCGGTCAGCCTTATCGAACGTCGATGATCGTGGATCTTCCCCTAAAGGAGTCCCGACTGGCCTTACTAGAATTTGATGACCATAGATCTCCATGTCATGTCGCTTAAGTAGGATCAGTAGCCTATCCAGCTCGGACATCATAGAAACGACCTGTTTTAGTCTTCTAACCATTCACCTTAATCAATAAACAAAGACGACACAAAGACAAAAGTCAACTAGAGAACCCGTCCTTATCAGGAATGACATGTGTAGAATCCCTTCGCATAATAACATCATGCTCGGGCTTGGGGACCTGTGTATCATACGGTCTCCCTTTGTGTATTGTACAATCTCCCTTGGGACTGAGCACCATCCAGGCTGACCACCCAGATCGTCCACTCAGGCCGTCCACCCAGGTCGACCACCCAAGTCGTTCTCCTTCAAGGATGAGCTGCTTTACTCTAAGTTCCTCTTGGTCGTGCGTAGTATGACCTAACTATATGGTCAGATTATTAGTGATAATGACTCATTAAGCCCCTAATGCAAATTAAGATGTGATTTCGGCTAGCAATAGGTAAAGACCCATTAACTATTATAAATAAAGGTCCCAGGTATGACTTGGAGGGCATCATACACATTATATGCATTACTTGTTGTGTTAACCGATTGATTATATTACTGACTTGAGTATCAGTTATATTCAAAATCTCCTACTTGTGTTTATTAAAATCACTCAATGCTTTAATATTCTTCTTTGTCCCTTTTCCATCGCATAATAAAAAAAAAAAAGTTTCACACAAGAGCATGAAGAAATCATACTGATAGGTCTTTTGAAGTGAAATCCAACACTAATAATACATAATCTAAACCCACATAATGACATTTAAGTTATAAAGGAAGGTGATGGATACTTCGAGGGAGATTCAACACTAATAATAATACACGAGTGAAACTCACAAAATAAATACATGTCACTTTCACTCCAAAACTTTAAAACAATGAGTTTATTGATCTTTTTTCTTATATTTTATTCAACATTCGCATGTTCACTCAATATGAAACTTAGATTCACATTTAGATTCTTTAACAACTTCCTCCTCAACTGTGAGTTCTTTCACATTGGTAAGTTACCCTTGAGTTCAAGCATCTTTAACCATAAGTACCTCACTAATGACCTTAATTGTACCATCATACATCATAACGAGACACATTGAACCTCCATCAAAAAGTCTGAAATGTTTGTCTGAACCTCCATCAAAAATAGTAAACCACCGATTCTAAAATCACTAGTGGGTTTTTTAATGGCAGATTATTCAACATGAATGTAGATGAATCAAATTCACATAAGAGATTAACATTACTTTCAATCCAAATTCTTAAAACATGATTTATGGGTCTTTTTTTATATGTTGTTCAACATTCTCGTCTTTACTCTACCTAACTTGAGTCACATTTAGAAATAATTTTCTAATAGTAAGACACTTGTTATGTGTTTCTACTATTGTGCTTTACTCCATTCGTGTGTCATGTCGGTGCCATACTCTATTCTTTGTGTGTTGTTATTGCTATCATATCCAGTTTGTATTATGTGAACTGAGGTGAAGAAAGAGGAAAAAAGAACTTAAATTTTAAGAATTAGTTTGCAAACAATAACTATTGGATGATACAGGTGTTTTTTTGTTCTCAGTTATGTGAGCTAACTCATCTCAATCCATCTCATGTTTTTTCAATAGAATGATAGGTCACTTCATATAATTTGATCACATTCATCCATAATTTACAAGGCTTAATTATGATTACATCATTCCTATTATTATTGTAACGTGAAGAAAAAGGCATTCTTTTATATAAGTATAAAAGTAAGTGATATAAAAAAAGTTTTTTAGTAGTCTAGCCTAGGGTGATAAAAGCACGTTTATGTAAATCCTCTCTTTCCAAAGCTTCTCTTATTCAATATGAAAGTTACTAGAAGTGCCAACGATAGGTTTATATCTCAGTAGCATGGACCCAACCATTAATATTCGATGTGATGTTATTGGCTCCATATAGTTCTTTTACTTCCTATAAACAAAAAAATAAAAACTTTCTAATAGTGTTTTCATAAGATTCAATTCTTTAGACCAGCAATAAAATTAGTCTTTGTTTAGAGTTTGCTGCATTTATAATTTCCTGTTCAAATTATTGCAGGCAACTGCAGAAGTATTTATGTTGAAACAAGGTGACTTACTTTTATTTTCAAAACTTTCAGAAGTTCAGATAAAATATAAATAGTACTACAACTTTGATATTATAAAAAAAATGTGCAGTTACATATTTAGAGTACTTCCAGCATGATATAACATGATTGAGAGGTGAAATTGTTGTTTAAATATGACATGATATGATTACTTTTCAAATTTATAATAAGATATTTGGTTTTATGTTTGTCCATATGAATAAACATAATGTGAAAGATGTTAACTTCTGAAATGGATGTTAATTTTTGGAAGAATGAATCTTTAACTTTGGATTGAGAAATAACAAAGATAGAACCTTGTTTGTTTCAACATGTACCACTAATTAGCATCTTCATACTCTGATTTATATGGAATCAAAAGTCCAACAACATTGGAGAACCAAACAATTCAAATTGGTAGGGGTCAATATTCCATGATGAAAGATTCTCTTTACATCAGAAGGGTGCTGCAGCAGCATCATAGTACTGTATCTGCATTTCATTGTGACTCTCAGCCCAATACTTTAATAAAATTTACATGCAAGAACAATGGGCTTTATAACTTTATCAAACCATAAAAAATTTTGCAGCCAAAAAAGTTCATCTCTAGCACAAAGGAATGGATGTAAAGACTTGATGAAGTTCTGATATCTTATGATTTTTCAGTTTCTATTATAAGCCATATATTAAAAAAACTAAGATTGATTGAATTGAGTGGGATTATTACCAAAGACAAAAAATTTGATCTTGATGTTATACTCAGTACGTTTATGTTGTTTAAATTAAAAGGATTTTGTAGCATAGTAAATAATTAAAACCTAGAATGTTAAAGAAGACAATGTTGAATGTTGAATGGCAAATGGCTTCTGACTTTTTCAACTTCCTTCTTTCAATGAAGTAATTCTCCACACAAAATCAATTTAAAACAAAAGAGCATACTCCCACACTGAAGTAAAAACTCAATACCTTGGAGAAGATAAAAACATAATTAGTTCATCCAAACACGACAGAGCAAAGGCAGAAACCTTTGTTATAGTTGTAAATAATCAAAGACTGCTACTAAACATATTGATCACTGCATAGTCCATTCATGAATTTAGACACAAAACTTATATCAAAAGTGCTTGATCAGAAGCAAAATGATACATTGCTAGATATCTGGCGGTTGATTTCAGCCCAAGAAACTAAAAAAGTGGAAATCTGCTGAAGGAATAATTCCAAAGATTAAGTTACATAATTTGGAGATAAAAAAAATAAGAAAATAAAATAAAATCTACATTATGACAGAAACACTTAGCATTCAGATTGAGTGATGATAAGATCACAAGATTTGGATTAGTCCTGTTCTTTTCTGATGCAATCAGCGAAGATTAAGAGACCAAACAGGACTTTGCAATTGGAAATAATTACTGGAACATGCCATTGCCAAGGCCATTCATTCTCACTGTTCTGTTTTTTGTTCCCAATAAATGACAACAAAGACTCTCTCTTTGGGCCTGAAAAACAGAAAAACCCTTCTTTTTTTCTCTTCCTCTGCGCTCTCTGCAGAGAAACACGGTTTCTCTGCGCGCAAAGGTGAAAAAAATTAAAAAAAAATCTCAATTCTCTCCGAAAACCGAAATCAATGACGAAAAAACCGAAGGCGGAGGGAGCGGAGGAGCCTTTGCCGGACCACCTCCGGTGCGGGCGAACCGACGGCCGGCAATGGCGGTGCCGGCGGAGAGTGAAGGACAGTCTGAAGCTGTGCGAGATTCACTACCTCCAAGGTCGCCATCGGCAGTACAAGGAGAAGGTTCCGGAGTCCTTGAAGCTTCACCGGAAGCGCAAGACGAGCGACGAGGAGCCTAGTGCTGTGGACAATGTCGAATCTAGGGCACGGAGAACCTCGAGAATCGTGAAGAAGAAGCGCAGGCTTTCGGAGAGTCCCGAGTCCCTGGTGGCGGCGACTCCTTCTCTCGCGAAGAAGAAGGCGCCGAAGCAGGGCGATATGCAGTTGGAGCTCATAAGAATGGTTCTCAAGAGAGAGGCGGAGAAGAAGAACAAAAACAACAAGGGCAAGAAGAAAAATAAGAAGAAGAACAAGAAGAAGAAGAAGAAGAAAGAGGAGGAAGAGGAATTGTGTTACGGTGAAGGGGAGTTGAGGAGGGAATTGCCGAATGGTGTGATGGAAATCTCTCCGGCTTCGCCTACTCGTGATTACGACAATGTGGCTTCGCATTGTGACGTGAAAGTTGGTGTTGATTCTAGAACTGTTACTCCGCGTTACTTTAGGTCCAAGAATGTTGATAGAGTCCCTGCGGGGAAGTTGCAGGTGTGTTTTGCCGAATATTATTTGCACTCACAGTTCTAGTTAACTGACCGGTTTTGATTTTTGTTTTTGGGAGTTTTGAATTTTTTTTATCCGTGGTGTAGATTGTGCCGTATGGATCGAACTTGAAGAAGGGTACCAAGGGTAAGAGGAAGAAGTGTCATTGGTGCCAGAGAAGTGAGTCTTGCAATCTGATCCAGTGTTCGAGCTGTGAGAGGGAGTTTTTCTGCATGGATTGCATTAAAGAGCGGTTTGTTATTGTTGAACTCACTTAACTCCCTCAATTTTGAGCATGAGAATGAGAATGAACCTTTGTGAAATCATCTGTGTGTGCTTGTTCCAATGTTTGATGTTGTGTTGAATTTTTGCTTTGCTTTGTTGTTATCTTCATGTGCAAGGTTCTTTGTCTGCATTCTGGGGTATTTATGATTTTTTTCCATTTGAGAAGTTGCTGATTTTGATTCTTTAGGGCCTCACCTGTGATTAACCTTTTGAGGGCATGCTGAAGCATGAATTTGAGACACGTGGTTTGATCAATTAATTGCCTAGCTAGAGATTCTTGTAGTAATTTGTAATGTTGTTAAATAACCATTGTTGCGCCACCGTAATGTTATAATTTGGCAGTTTTTGACCCTTCCACCATGGGTTAATTGAAGGAAGGCCCGCTATGGCAATGCCATAGGCCGCAATGGCATGTTCATATGGTTGAGTTTTTGCCTTCCATCATATTCTGCCATTGATATTTCCACAGCTTATCCTTAGAGCAAAGGATGCCCCTTTTTATGTAGTTAAGATAGATGTGCGTGATGTTTATCCCTCTCAACAGTGTTTAATATGAATAATTAAAATTTACAAAGAAAATAATAATTTCATGCAAATAGAGTCATTATTTGTTTTTGATCATTTTAAGAAATGATAGTAGCAGAAGGATCAATAGTGATTAGTGCTTACATGTTTACCAATATAATTTCTTTTTTCTGTTCCTTTTAATTGGGAATCAGGTCATAATCATAATATGAGACATTTATCAATATTTGTCTATACAAATTTAGGTATTTGGATACTCAAAATGAAGTTAAGAAGGCATGTCCAGTTTGTCGTGGAGCTTGCACTTGTAAGGATTGCTCGGGAAGTCAATGTAAAGACAGTGAAAGTAAGGTCTGACATCAAACATGAACGCGCTTCTGCTTGAATAGTGTTTTATTAATAGCATATACTGACACTTCGGTTTATGACCTGTTCTTTTCAGGAATATTTGACTGGTAAGAGCAGCGTTGATAGAATATTGCATTTTCATTATTTGATCTGCATGCTCCTTCCAGTACTAAAGCATATAAGTGAAGATCAGAATATTGAGCTAGAAACAGAAGCAAAAGTTAAAGGTGTAATTTTTGTTATTCCAATGTTGATTATTTCTGAAGCAGCATTTTGTTTATTATAAAACATGTATCTTAGATGCCTTTGTTGGTGACAGGAAAAAATATTTCTGATATTCAAATCAAGCAGGTTGAATTTGGCTGCAATGAGAAAAATTATTGGTAAGTTATCTTCTCTAGGGGTTGGTGTTGTTGAGAAAAGTGATATGATTTTCTGGTGCTTCAGGTTAACTAATTTAAACCTTGTCCCAGCAATCACTGCAAGACACCCATTTTGGATCTCCATAGAAGCTGTCCGAGCTGTTCATATAGCCTATGCTCAAGTTGTTGTCTGGAATTAAGTCAGGGAAAAGCGTATGGAGAAATGAACTTATCTGCATTCAATCGACCTGATAAAATGAAAAGTAGCAGTGCTAGTGAGAGCCAGACTTTGGACGAGAAGCCCATATCTAGTGATACTTCAATATTGACTGAGTGGACAAATTGTAATGGCATTGATACTCTGTCATGCCCTCCAAGAGAATTTGGTGGTTGTGGTAATAGCCACCTTGAGTTGAGATCTGTTTTCCCCTCCAATTGGATCAAAGAGATGGAAGTAAAGGCAGAAGAAATTGTTTGCAGCTATGACTTTCCCGAAACTTCCGATAAAAGTTCAAGCTGCTCATTGTGTTTTGACACTGATCATAATACTAACAGATACAAGCAGTTACAAGAAGCAGCTTTAAGAGAAGATTCCAATGATAATTACTTGTTTTGTCCGACTGTGTTGGACATAAGTGGTGATAACTTTGAGCACTTTCAGAAACACTGGGGAAAAGGTCATCCTATAGTGGTCCAAGATGTTGTCCAAAGTACATCAAACCTCAGCTGGGATCCACTGATCATGTTCTGTACTTATCTTGAGCAGAATATTACGAGATATGAGAATAATAAAAATGTACTTGAGTCTTGTTTGGATTGGTGGGATGTAAGTATACCAACTAATTTTATATTGTATGTCTCAATTCTTTTAAATTAATTTGTTCAACTGATACTGTTATTTGACTAAAAGGAGTTATAACTATCTTACAATAATATTGATTCAATTCAACGCATTTTTATATTGTGGACTGAAATTTGTGTGTAGTTATTGACGCCATTGAACCAAGTTGCATTTGTTGAAAGAGTGTTATTATTGGCAGGTTGAAATTAACATTAGGCAGTACTTTACTGGGTCTGTAAAACGCCGTCCTCAAAGAAATACTTGGCATGAGATGCTCAAACTAAAGGGGTGGCTTTCTTCCCAAATATTCAAAGAGCTGTTTCCAGCTCATTTTGCTGAGGTAATTGATACTCTACCAGTTCAAGAATACATGCATCCCTTGTCAGGCCTTCTGAATTTAGCTGCAAATTTGCCCCATGGGAGTGCAAAACATGATATTGGACCATATCTCTATATTTCTTATGGCTCTGCTGACAAAGAAACTGATTCTGTGACAACACTCTGCTATGACCCATATGATGTGGTATGTATTCTTCCTTATTGTGTTACACTTCATTTCTTATATATAAATATATGATGTGATACTCTCCTGCATTTTGACTCGTTAATTTATGAATTTAAACTCTATTTTGTTATGGTGAAAAAAAAGTGTATTTGTGCATATATCCTGTCATGAGAACTTAAATTCGATCTGATCTTTTATAGCATCCTCATGGCATGTTTGCTTTCCTTGAGGATTGTTTTTCCGTTGTAAGTTCTTCATTATTTACAATGATAATCCTGTATCATGTATATATAGTTGTTTGAGGTCTGGAAGTGATAATATGAAACGTTTTCTCAATACTAGTTGTAGTGAATCTTTTGTTCATACAGTTGTCCAATCCCACAGTTGCTGTTTAGCTTCGTTTGTATACTGAATGCCACAATCAAAACTTAGTCAAATCCTTAGTCTAACTCAAATTATAATCAATTTATTAGGAATTCTTGTATCTATATAATATGCATTTAACCTTGGTCTCTGTTACTGACCTGTGCCTTGGAGTGCTAAGTAGTAACCGATTCCTTCCCACGTTCTCTCAAATAGCAGTTGCTTGCACTTTGTTTGTGAAAGGAATGTCGTGTTGATTCTCCATGATGTTTTCTGTGTTTGATTTGTGATTCCAGGTTAATATTATGACACATACCACAGATGCCCCCCTCTCTACAGAACAACTTACAAAAATAAGAAAATTACTGAAAAAGCACAAAACTCTGTGTCAAATGAAGACTATTGGTACTGAGGAGCCACAGGAACAAAAAGTGAATGGAATGAAATTATTGCATGTTGAAGAAACGGAGCAAAGAGGCTTGCAGAGTATGGTTGAAGAAGGAATGAACTTTTTCAGGAGAGTCAATAGAACGTTTTGCATCTCAACTGAAGCTAAAAGAGTTTCTAGTCAGAGCATGGACAGCAATGTTTCCCAGAATGGAGACTGTGATTTCTGTTCTGAATCTGATTCCGGACGCACTCTACTTCTCCTTGGGACTGTTCAAACCAATGAAATCTCTAAACAAGATATTCCTAGAAAACCCTTTGAAAGCTCAAAAAGACATAAAAATAAGTTTTCTGAGCATTTGGGTGCCCAGTGGGATGTCTTTCGCAGACAAGATGTACCGAAGCTCATAGAATACCTTAAAAGACACTATGATGAATTTTCTTGTACCCGTGACCATCACAAGAAGGTAAATTCAAAATAAGACAATTCCTAGGAAGAATTTTGTTTGAGTGGGTGATTATTCATTTTCTCTTTGCTGCAGATGGTTCACCCAATTCTAGATCAGAACATTTTTCTTGATAGTACTCACAAAAAGAGACTAAAGGAGGAATTTAGTAAGTAAAAATGCTTCTATTTGTTTGATCATTCGCTACAGTCGTAGATAACTTTATTGACCATGGGTGTCACGATCACAGAGATTGAACCTTGGACTTTTCAGCAACACGTTGGACAAGCTGTCATCATTCCTGCTGGATGTCCATACCAGATCAGGAATTCTAAGGTGTGCATTAGTGTAAAATTCACTCTCTTACTAGCTGAAAAGCAGAAACCTTGTGGAATATTGCTTGTTATTGAAGTCGAATTCCATTTTTTTGGACTTATAATTTTAATGTTTTGAAAATTCCTTTCAATGTGCTATGTTAAGCCGCACCTTTTAGCAAATTATTTACCAGAATATACGAATATATTATAGGCAGGCACTTACGTTTATACAAATTTGGAAGGAAAGAAACAGGATGATTGCCGTACAGTAATAATATTAATAGTGGCTTTCTTTCGTACATCGCTTTTGAATTATATCATTATCTCAATATTAGTGTTTGTATCCCTATAATATACTCTTATATGAATGTATGACACGCATTTGTTTCTTGATCTGCAGTCTTGTGTTCATGCGGTATTGGAATTTGTGTCCCCTGAAAATGTTACAGAGGGTATCCAGTTGATTGATGAGGTCAGAATATTGCCTGAAGAGCATAAAGCAAAAGCAGACATGCTGGAGGTAGATATTGCAATGCTATCATTTATGAGTTCCTGCTTTCTCCTATTAGTTGCATTGCATAGAATTAACAAGCTTTCTCTTTTTGGCATCCATGAAAATAGGTAAAGAAAATGGCGCTTCATAGTATGAATACAGCAATTAAAGAAGTACGTCAACTTACAAGCAAAACATGATTGCACCAGCTAGAATATATTTACATGACCCCGTTGCACTAGGGATCTCATGTCTCAACCTCACTTGCATATCTTCATTCTTGTATAGATTAATGCCCAGACACATTAATATCTAGTTAGGTACTTATTAAAATTATTAACTTCCGTCTCATCCCTTTATTTTCTGCTGTCAAGTTTATGCCTCAACTGAATTTCGAATAAATTTAATGGTTTGTATATAATTCTTAAGTTTATTTGAAGCGGAATGATATATTTAGAGTGAGAAGAAATTAAAGTTTAAAATTTTTCATTTGTTTTAAATGCTAGTAGATTGATCTGAATGCAAAGTAATACTCCTGGTATGCTGCTTAATAGAACTATGGAGCTTGATCAATTAGTTTAAAAATGCTTAAGATTTTGATTCTTCAGTTCTGTGTGTTTAAGACAGTTACATTTGGAGATTGTTAATCTACGATTGAAGTGTGAGATCAATTTGGCGTAGTTCTGTTTATATCATATAAATTTTGGTTGGTCAGCTTTCATATGGGCTTTTCAGAATCTATTACAAGGCAATTTCTTTCTGCATAATTTTAACTTGCAATCTGCTAAACTTTTTTAATTTCAAATTGTGCAAGTTAGAATGTTTTGTAATTCGGAATGTATTTTTTAATTGGTACCTCCAAAATGTATGATTCGAAATGCACCATTCAGAATAAAAGAATTATATTCCAGATTACATAATTGCAATTCATTTATATTTTAGATTATGTAATTTAAAATATATATTTTTCTTTTGTATTTTTGGAATATACAAAAATCTTATTTATAGTCAGGTTGAAATTGTGAAAGTGCAGGAAGAAATGGATTATACGTGTAGAACAGGCCCACAGCCCGTCAACCATGTTGTCAAACTGGATTTACTTTGTATTATGATACTTATGTCGATTATATCAGTATTTTATTCAGTCTATAAGCTCTATTTTTCTTTTGTTCGATTCTCAAGTACAATAGTTTTATGACTTGTGTTTTAAGTATATAGTACATGAGTTTTGCGACTTCTGATTTAAGTATTCTATAAAGTAATTCGTTTTATTCAATGGAAGTAGCTATATATATATATTACCTAATAATCATATGAAGAGTATCAATGCATATATAGAGAACCAGTGTGTTGTATGATGGGTAAATCGGAAGTAAAAAACGAGAAGAATCTAAAATGGATTAGTGTGTTGGCCCTGACTTCAATTTTTTGGAGTTCCATGTTTGTTGCTGACTACATACGCCTTAAAATCCTACTAATGTTGTATCCAAGTTGAATCAAGCACAAAATCCATCAATTTTAAAAAGTAAATTTTATTTAATTTAATTAATATTCATTGCACCATCTAGCTTCAATAAAATACTGCATAACAGAAATATTAAAAAATATAAATTAATAAAGAATAATTAATTCGATACTATATACTTGTTAAGATCAAAACTTTATCTTAAAAAATAATTTAGCCATATGCCGTTCTTTAGTCGTCACGTCATAAAAACTTACCCTTCTTTGGATCCGTTTCGTTAAACTTTTTCTAATAAAATAATAATGTACTATAACTTTTGACACGTTTGGATGAACTTATTAACAATAATTGTTTTTTCCCAAAAGAAAAGGCGTAGTTAAAGAAATTAAAAAAAAAAACTTTTAATTGAAGAGAAGTACCTTTTTTTTTTACTGTAAACAAACACAGCTTAACTTTTGTTTGTATGAGAATCATTTAAAAATAAAAGACTTCTTAACAATATTTCTTTATTTACATAAACAAAGAGACTCTTTATCTTATTATCTTTTGAATGAATGAGATATTTTTTTTTCAAAATAAAAATTGGTCATGGAATTAGTATAAATTTATAAATGTGTATTTGTTGAGAGAAAAACTTAGTGATGGAAATAGGTGGTAGGGGGTAGCTGTAGTTGTTAAATTGACCAAATGGTGCGTGGTTAGTAGTAATCGAAGTCATTTTGGACGTAATAATTTAGACTTGTGCATGTTTTGTTTAAGTGTGAGAATATGATAAGGATAGAATTAACAGGTGTACTTTTTTTAAGACTACAAGTTTAGTTGCACGCAATCTTTTAACTAATCAAAACAGGTTTACCACTCAATCACTTCATTAAACTAATTATTCCACTCATCCAACTATACTCCACAGTGTCGCATTTCTAATCACTCGATTGCGACAACGCTCCTTCTTCAAATCAATTTCATTTTCATAAATCCGCCCAAAGTTTAAGTCTTTTTTTCTGAAATAGTCACTTCTTTTTGTGGCGGGTTCAATATTAATCTTCGAATTTATGGACCAATTTGATTTCTCATATCTTCAAAATAATTTTTTGTAAATTACATATTTATATTATTTTATACAGATTAAAAATAAAATAAAAATATAATATATAAATGAATGTAAAATATATTTTATAAGTAAAATTTATTATTTGTTGATTAAATTATTTTATTTGTTATGGGTTATAATTAAAGAATGAAAATGTACAAAAAAAATGGTAATAATACTGTTATTGACTGTTGGTTGATGCATACCTTAACATACCAAATTTTAAATTTATGTTTTGTTTGTATATATGGGTGGATTTGCATTGAAGAAATTATTTTTTAATTGTGATGCGAGAAAAAGATTATTTTCGACCGTGTGATGCGGGAAGATGATTGTTTGATAGTAATGACTCTTTTGATCGTATGATGCGAGAAAAAGATTTTCTTTGTCTGCAGGAAGATGATGGTTTGATATTGATGACTCTTTCGGCCGTATGATGCGGGAAAAAAATTCTCTTCAGCCATGTGATGTGGGAAGAGGATGGTCCGGTGGTAATGACTTTTTTGGCCGTGTGATGCAGAAAAGAAATTCTCTTCGACTGTGTGATATGAAAAGAAGATGATTTGGTAGTGATGATTCTTTTGGCTGTGTGATGTAGGTAAAAGATTTTCTTCATCCATGTGATGCAGAAAAGAAATTCTTTTAGACCGAGTGATGGAAGCATCCAAATGCCAAATTGAAGCATGAAAGGGAGCACATTCTTGAATTGGAATATCAGTTGTCTAAAAATTATGATGAGTTGAATAGTTTGTCTTTGTAAAGTGATGATGATTACTATCACTTTCAGTTCTATTATGAACCCTAGAGGAGTGTTCCTATGTGTTGATGCTTGGTAGCCATTTTGTCTGAAGTATTCCAACAGGAAAAAGGCACTAAATTATGAATGATGCCACCATTCTTTCTTTCTTTCGCTCTGTAATATGACTTTGGTATGAATGATTATCTTATCCACCCAGACCATGTTTAAGTGCGTATTAGGTGGACCTTTAATTCTTTATAATGCAATCTTTGACCATTGAAATTTGGTGTTTGATCTCTTTTGAGTTTGTTTTCAACCTGATGGTGGGTTAATAATTCACAAAAACTACAACAAGTCTTTTACTTTGGACTTTCGATCTCTGCAAATTGAGTTAGAATATTTTTAAGCATATTGTTTGAATTTTTCTCTCCGATGTTAGTGAGTGTGAGTCTGTCAATGATTTTAGTATAATATATAATACTTTTCTATGCAAATTAATGTCTGCAGTGTCTTTCTTTGAAATATCAGTTGACATTCAAAATAATTGAAACTCAAAGAATCAAGCTTTCCCGCGGACGAATTCCCCCATTTCTGACTTTCTACACATGAAATAGAGAAATAAAAACATGACAAATTCAAGTTGTATAAAGGTATACTCACTCCAAAAGCTTAGCTTTTGGCTTTTATACAAATTTTGAACTTTTAATGGAGTATTGTCCAAATCTAACCATGCTAAGATCATTACTAGTTATTATCATTTGAGGTGGATAAAAACATTTTGGGTAAGTTGGTGTTGAAACTCCCAAACTGTTCGATATAACCTAATTAGACATTAGTCCCACCATATAAGAAATTGACATTATTTCCTATCCAAAACCTTAAAGGTAATAGATTAATGGGTTTTTCATCTTTATATAATATTTTATTTTCTTATTTTTATCTAATGTGAGACTTAGACTTACACTTAGATTCTCAACATAAATTCATACTTGAATTTTTAACAACTAAATCAATTTATAATATATAAGTGGATGTAAACCTTGTTTTACAAATCCATTTTATAAAATTGAGGTAATGTTAAAGTTCACTTTTTAAGGATTAAACATCAAGAAAAAAATTTTTTTTTTTTTGAGAAAATTGCACGTTGTTTTTGAATATATGGTTACCTGAAAATGTCATCTGAAAACAGCTCAAGTAAAGAAAAGAAAACATGGACTGGTTATTACAAGAGAAGGAAGTAACATTGGAGGAAGTTCAACAAAGACATAAACCCACTTTTGAGTTTGTTTTGTGAAGCAGCTTTTTTCTTTGGACGGTCGAGAAAGAAAGCGATAGAAGGTCATGTAAATTTCACAAACCCTCTTCTTTCTCTCCTTCATCATTTCTATTTGGTCGGTGGGTGGTCACCACAACCATATGCCCTTGTCTTACGTAAATTATTATACAAATTCTATTGTATTAAATATTTATTTTTTATTAATCACACATTTTATCATTTAAACCTTACATTTTACTCATTTTAGTTTAAAAAAAAAATATCAATGAATTTAATATTCTAGAAAAACATACATAGAGAATATTCAAGATTTTAAATTATATAAGAATATTATTTATTTTAAAACGTGCAATTCTGTCATAATTTTATGTTTCAAAGACACTTCAGAAAAAAATAACATTAGATTATGACTATTAAATAATATAGAACGATTAGATAAGAAGAAACAAATTGTGAAATATTATACCGTTTACTATTGGAATGTAGTAATATTTAATGAGTAATGTGGTTTGCTTTTGGGACAAGTTGAGAAATCCCAAATGCTATAGTTGAAGTTTCAACGATGAATAGAAGGTATATAAGAGCTTGTAGACGCAAGAATGACGAAGAGCTTACATGCAGAGGCTTGGTGACCTGCGGAATCGGTAACCCAGCCCAACCACAATGAGAACCTTCTAATCCTTTTGGTGACTCCTTCCAATTTAATGCCAACCATATATCTTCTAAATATGTGGCTCAATGTATGTTTGACCAAAATATGTTCCATTATGAGATATTAATATATTGCTATGTATAAGCTCTTCTTCTAGGCTTAGTTAGATTTAAAACTATTTCTATAAAATGTTATAAAATATATTTTTAATGAGATTTATTACATCTATAATATATTTTTTTCATATTGAATATTCTCTTTTTATATAAAGAAGTATGTAAAACATTTTATTAAACTAATTAAACTCTAATATATAAATGGTGTTAATGTTAAGGTTTTGTTACTAAAATAGGTAATAGTCATTTTGAATTTATGTATTTAAGCAAATTTGTTTTTTTATAGAAATTGATAAATCGTGAGAAATCTAAACAACTTTAAATGAAGAAGTCGTGTCTCCAACATGACTTCAGTCTTCATTTAAATTAATTAAGTTATAGAAAAAGTGAATATGTAAGGGGAATATACAACTTCAATAATATAAGTCGTATACTGCCTTACATATCAAATTAAACATCTTCTGCTTATATATTCTCTTCGTTGTTTTATCCATGACAAGTTTTCTCCTTCTGATAACCTTTCAGATGATGGGGACAATTATAAAACAAATAGCATCAAAATTTCTCAAGCTTCTTGATTTCTCAAGTTTCACTCTTCATTTCCAAAACTCTTACTTTCAAGTTGGGTCTTCATAATCTTCATGTTCACCTTGAGAGAGGTAATAAATATCTTTGATATTTTTTTTTTCAATTTTCTGTTATAATTTTTTATTAAGTTTTTTGTTATGATTTTTTATTACTTATATTTTCTCTTTATATTCAAACATATTTCACTTATGTAAAATAATTTCATTTTCGTATTTTTAATAAAAGATTTCTTTGTAAGTTTTCTCCCATTTACATTTTATCAAATAGTCATATTTATTGATGTTAACATTATTTAATTTTAATATTCTTTTAGTTGAGTTGTCATAGTTTAAGTTTCTCATTAATTAAATGATGTGACTATTATCTTACACTACCAATTTTGTTTACATGTCTTCATATATTAAGATATTTGAAGGTGAATAAAAAACTAAAACTTACTATATTTTATATTAATTACAATATATTCTATATTAATTATAGAACCTCATTTTTTAACCAGACAAATAAAAAGATAATGAAAAGAAGTAAAAATAATATAATCTAATAAAAAATGAATAAAATTCAACTAATAGAAATAAAAGTTTTGAATATTCACTAAACTAATAAAATTCAAATTAAAAATATACAAATTTACACGAGAGACTTTAATCTTAACTTTATATTTTATATATATATATATATTACATTGCCTTTTGAGGTAGGCTTAAAATTCACTTATTAACAGAGTATTAGAATCATAGTTAGAGTCTACTATAGCGATATTTCTTGTTTCTTGAACATTTCTATTTCACCCATTGTCGGGCCGCTATTGGACAACCCAATTTCTACTATCACGCATGAGATGTCTATACCTCGGCATGAATGGGGTGTGCTAGAAGTCTCACATCGACTAGAGATAAGGTCAATTTATAATATATAAGTGGGGTGCAAACCTCACCTTACAATCCGATTTTGTGGGGTTGAGTTAGACTTAAAGTCCACTTCTTAATATGGTATCAGAGTCATGGTTGGAACCTATCCTAGGGATATTTCTTGTTTCTTGGGCATTTCTATTCCACCTGTTTCGGGCCACTATTGGACCATCCATTTCTACTATCACGCACGAGATGTCTATACCTCGGCATGAAAGGGGTGTGTTTGAAGTCCCACATCGACTAGAGATAAGGCCAATTTATAATATATAAGTGAGGTGTAAACCTCACCTTACAAGTCGGTTTTGTAGGGTTGAGGTAGGCTTAAAGTCCATTTCTTAACATGGTATCAAAGCCATGGTTAGAGCTTATCCTAGCGATATTTCTTGTTTCTTGGACATTTCTATTTCACCCGTTGTCGGGCCATTATTGGGCCACCCAATTTCTACTATCACGCACGAGATGTTTATACCTCGGCGTGAAGGGGTGTGTTGAAAGTTTCACATCGACTAGAGATAAGACCAATTTATAATATATAAGTGGGGTGCAAACCTCACCTTAAAAGTCAGTTTTGTGGGGTTGAGGTAGGCTTAAAGTTCACTTCTTAACAACCTCATGCTTAAAATTGTATTGTGATCAATGTGGAATTGGTAACTTAGTAAATAAGAGTCACTAGTGTAGAAATGGCTTTAGACGTCTGTTATTTTGGGCTTTTAATGTCAGATCTCGATCCGACGTCTTTGTGGGTGACGTTAATGGGACGTCGGACTATATAGGTCAAACGTCTATATAGATGTCGAACTCTATAGGTCAGACGTCTAAAATGTCGTCGTATTTGATTGGATCTTTCTCCGCTTGAGGCCTCTCGAGTTGCTCCTCGCTCATGGTGATTCGAGTTTACAACTTTATATTTTAGTGGAAGAGAATGGATTGCACGTTTTTTTTGTATTGGATGGTTTTAATAATGTAGTGGAGGGAATTGGAGGAGTGCAAAACGCAAGAAATCGCCCACCCAAGAATGTTGGCCAAGGACAAGAGCAAATTTGCACAAAACCTCAACGAAAATTCATTTTAATCGGTTCAAATGAAAGATAATTCATCAAAGAGTAATGTAATCGGAGTAAAATTAACTTTAAACGGTACAAAAGTGAGAAAACGAACCTGAAAAACGTAGCTTGTGGAGAGAAAATGCGAGGAAGATGATGAACAATGAGTGCACGTAACTGCTGCCTTGCGTTCGCAGTGTTTTAATGCAGACATTAAGAAGTCGGTTCTCCCTATAACAGACGTCTATATGGCTTTAGAAGTCGGAGTGGCGGGACCAGACATCCAAATGGAATCAAAAAGTGATTTTTTAAATTTCTGGGCTGAGACTTTAGAAGTCGGTTCCTGCCGTAACAGACATCTATAGACGTTGGTTTCCCCCACAACAGACGTCTATATGACTTTAGAAGTTGAAGTGGCAGGATCAGACGTCTAAATGGAGTTAAAAAGTGACTTTTAAAATTTCTAGGCTGAGACTTTAGAAGTCGGTTCCCGCCATAACAAACGTCTATAGAAGTCGGTTCCCCACAACAGACGTCTATATGACTTTAGAAGTCGGAGTGGTGGGATCAGACGTCTAAGTGGAATCAAAAAGTGACTTTTTAAATTTTTGGGCTGAGACTTTAGAAGTCGGTTCTCGCCATAACAGACACTTATAGACGTCGGGTCCTACAACAGACATCTATATGACTTTAGAAGTCGAATCCCCTTTTAACCGACGTCTAAATAGTTGTTTTATTTATGGAAAATGTCACCGATATTTTTTACGTTTGATATTCGAGGCTCTAACGTATAAAGTGTAACGTTAAAAACTTTTTCTGCACTAGTGAGTAATCCTTTTCTTATTTCACAAAAAATATAATAAATAAAAGGACGGAATAAAATTGAAAAAATATCACATATGAGAAAGTTTCAAACTAAATTCTTTTAGTCTTTGTTTGAAGGGAAAAGATCGAGATGCTGAGTTCCAGAGACAAAAGTTAAATAAAGTTGGTCTTAGCTAGATATTTGCACATTATTCCCGCTACGATTTTATAGTGAATGGAGTAAAAGGGTAGGCAACGATAGATGATTATGTTAGAATTTTTAAAATTTAGTTTTCAAATAAAATATAAAAATTATATTTGATTTGATTAAATTCTAATTTGTCATAAAATTTGAACTAACTAATGTTAGTTTGATTTGTGTAATTTATATTACTATAAAAGTTGTAAAATATATTTATAAAAATTTATTAAATATTTTATTATAGAAAATTGTAAAATAGATATATATCTTGTGAAATATTTTATATTTCTATAAAACTCATTAGATATGGTGACGTATAGTTTCACATTTCGCACATCTTAAAATACATTTATCATTTATCAAACTTATGAATTGATTTATATGATTATTATATTTATAATCTAAATTTTATTTTATACAGATAAATAAATTGTATAATCTTATAAGTAAAATTATATTCTAAAATCTTATAATGATTTGATAAGAACAATATAATTTTATACTATAAAATAACAATTACAACATAAATTTATATATGTTTGTGCATCTAAGGCTGAACTCCTAAAAGATCTAGCATCATTAGCTCGATTAGTCTGATCAGATAGACTATCAGACTGATTATCCAAACTATACAATCGAATAGTATGCTTGAATAACATAAATAATCGGACACAACATGGTTGAATTATTAATGGTAATGACTCATTAAGCTCTTAAGATAGATTAAGGTGCGATTGGGCTATCATTAGGTCGGAAAAATGTGAAGACTCATCATAACTATTATAAATAAAGGTCCCAGATATGACTTTGCACATCATGCACACAATATGCACTTAGCCATCTGAATGTTCACCTATTGACTTAAGCATCGAAGTGCATTATGCAGGTACTCTCCCACATGTTCTAGATAAGTGAAAAAAAATGTAGTCGAGCTTCTGAACAGCTCGACGAGTCTCCTTAATAGCCCATCTGGTTTGCTACAATGTTCGGTTAGCCTCATGCATATATTGCCCTGTATGTTGTAGTGCTTGGTCGACCTCCTGTATATCCTGTCCGATCTGCTACAATGCTTAGTCAACCTCTTGTACGTCTTGTTCGATCTTCTACAATACTCCTCAATCATCTCCAACCTCGAATTCGGCCTAATACCCACACCCCGAAACACTTGGTTTATTTAATTACCTCTAGATGTATGATATTATATATAACTAATGCTTTCTTTAACTTTAAATTTAAATTGAAATCAATTTCTAGTACTTGATTTTTATAATTTTAGGAATGATTTTACATATATTATAGATTACATTAAAAGATATTATTATATATATATATATATATATATATATATATATATATATGTGGAGAGAATTATCAACAAAAATAAATTTATTAGTAAATTTAAATTTATCAGCAAATTTTTAAATATAAATTATCAACGAATACTTTTATCGGTAACTAATCTTTTGCTTAAGATTAGTTGGTAAATTTTAATTTGTATTACTAATAGATATTTGTTTTCGAAAATGTATCTTAGTGTCTGTTTCTTTGGTAAATTTTGTTTTTAATTTGTCATTCATATTATTGATAGATATTTTCATCGATAAAATAAATAAGAAACTTCTTGTTAAATCTAATAAGGTATTTTTGGATATTAAGAGAAGATAAGTGAAAATATGAAAAGAATAAGAGAATGAGGAGAAACAAAAGAAGGCAGAGGAGAAGGTGTGATAATGTCGATGGTATAGTGGTGATGGTGGCATGACAATAGGGACGTGGTGGCAACTCATAGAAGGTGAATATCTAATTTGGAAAAATAGGAAAAGGAAGAGGAGGAGAAAGAGTTTGAGACGGCAGTGGTGACAAGGCAGCGATGATGGAGGGGGAGGAGGAGAAGAAGGAGAAAAGAATAAAGAAGAAGAGAAAGAAGAAGAAAAAAAGGAAAAAGAAAATGAAAGTGGAGGAAGAAAAGAAAGACTCAATAATGATATTTATTAATGGTCATAATTCATTAGTGATTACTAACAAATATTTCCTAATATATTTGATGTTGTCGATCATTATTAACAAATTTTGTAATCAGTTGTTAAAATTTATTAATGATAATTTTATTGATGGATTTTTTATTAAAAATTCGTGAATAAACTCTAATTATTGACATTTTTTTTTGTTATGGACAGATCTTGTTTGTTTATAATACACACTTTTTATTGACAAATTATGTGAGTTGTGTATATGACTTTATAAATCAAGATAATTAGAAGTATGTTAGGATTTTGGTAACATTATTTGGTTCTTTTTTTTTTTATCTTCTATTTGGAACACATGATTAGAAGCGAAGGGAATTAATAATTGAAGATGATTTGATATTATGAATATGAAAAACTAAAGTTAGGTAATTTGTGGATAATGTAGTTTTGGTTGTTGACCTTTAGGATGTTTGATAAGTAAATGTGTATTTGAAGTTGTTATAATTGGATACCGTGTGGATGCCATAATAAATATTGATTTTATTTTAAAACTTGTTATATTTGTCAGAATTTGTGGAAAAAGATTTTTGTAATTTTTTAGAGGATTTGATATGATGTAAACAAATTTATTTTCGGAATTTTTGTATTTTTATTTAAGTGGAAAAAAAAATAGGGTTAATCGATCAGGTATATGACTTACAAGTGATTTTCTCTTCTTTTGATTAAGATTTTTAATTCAAGCGAGATTCTTGATGACACATTAGTCTTTTTATGTATAGTTTCTCACTCAAGATTTTATCATGTGTGTGACATACTTATATGATTACATGTATAAATAAAACAGAAATGTATTCTTAAGTTGACGTTGGCAATGTTTGATATATAAAAACATGATTGTTGTGCTTAGAAATAGTTAAAATCTTTGAATGTTATAGTAATGGAATTGTTTTAAGGGTAATTTTGTGAATAGATATAATTTTGAACAGCGTTGTGTGACATAAACGTGTTATAGGTTCATAGTCAAAAGAGAGGAAAAATGTTGGAAAAATGAGATGCAGGGTCGGTCTTGTTGAAGTAGAACACGCAGACCAGCCAAACATATGTCGCCACTACTTCTTGTTTACTTAAGTTGTCCTGTTTCCAGTATATTATTTCCATGAAACACATGACACCCAAATAAAATATAAACGTGCATTTTATTATATTATTTTGTTAGATACCATTTTCAACGGACAATTTTCTTGCAAATCAAAAGATTGAAATGTATACATTCTTACGTAAATGTCGTTATAAATGAATATGTTCTCTGATCGTGGAATTCTCCTCGCACAATTTCCTTTAGCTGTCCGGTTTGATACTTCGATCCTTTCGGTCTCGATCTCTTTCCCTCATTCCTGTGAAATCTGGGTTGATCACGTCGAGCCGGATACATACTAAAGACACTCCAACGTTCAAGTCAAAACGTGTATGAGGGGTAGAGATAGAAAGAGAAAGTAAATATCAAGAGTAAATGTGCATTCAATGTAACCAACTACCTCTTACATTTGACTTGTATTTATAGTTTCTGTCTTGGGCCTGTGATTAGCTAGACCTTAATTACGGCCAATCCCTGACCCATCTTCCTTAATCGTGTTTTATCTTAATCTATTCTTAATGTTTCCTTCAACTTAACTGACTCACTATTGCTCCGTCCGCCTCGAACGGACGGTCTACCGACGAACGAATACGACACCTTGTGACAGTAATGTAGATGTTCATGATAATCCTTATCGTGCCGGTCACCGACCGCTATGGGACCGTTCGTCGTACTGATATGATATCGTAACGAGCCTTCGATCCTCTTCAGCAACTATTATTATGAATGTTCAATTGTTTGGACCGGTTAGTTAGACCGTCCGTCTTGTCTGATTTTGTATGTTAGATTGCATCGGGACGTCTTCACATTGTTCGTCCGGTCCATTGGTACATAATATATTATATTTTATTTAAAAATAAAGGGACGACGTAGGTGAGAGTGGATAACAAGAGTGTCCGGTTGCTCAAGGTACCAAACCGGTTCCTTTCCGTATTATTGAGCCCACGTGTCCCACTGCTGACGCAATTAATAGTATCTCGTATGTTCCCATTCAAGTCTAACCTTTCTAAAAAAACAATAGAAAAAACAGCACAAGATGCATGCCATGATTTTCAATGAAAAAGCAATTGATGCTTGTGTGGTGGGCCACGTACGCAAGTGTTTCCGTCAAAACCCCCACACGAAATCATACTTTATCACTGCTTTATTCGTTGTCACTACGTGAGAAGACAGGTACCTCTTACACGTGTCATCGACAGCTGTCCACCTCTCTCCTGCTCCGCCGTCTCTCTCCGCTCACTTCGCCACCATCTTCAACCTATCACACCCCGAACTTTCCTTCAAATCCGCCTAATCTCCGTTCACAATATATATTTTTCAAATTTATAATTATATATTACTTTTTTCATTTAAAGTTAAAAGTAAAAGCTAACAAATACGGTAGGTTTTCTTCATCTTAACGGTCATTGTCATTTTCATTTTATCTCTTTCACATTTACTTCAAATATAAATACATAAGCATATATTAGTGAAAATTGGGTGAAAAATAATCATATAATTAACAAAAATAAATTATATTAATTTATTTATTGTATAACTATTTTGTGAATTCAATATCGAATGATTTATATAGAAATATTAAGACGACCATCTAAGAAATCGAGTGACTGTATCATACAGATCGAAAGATCACCTTTAAATATGACTAATGAAGATTAGTTTATGATAAAACATGATTAATATCAATTGGTTCACCGTTAACTTGTTAATAATTCAAAACTTATATCCTGAAATCTACAAATATAGATTTAAAAAAAAATAAATGATTGCATTTATTACATATTAACTAATGAACTAGTCAAATATTTATTGACTTTAACATCAAACTATCTTTTACAATCTTTCGATTGAAACAAACTATTTTAAAAGACAAATAGTGAAAAAAACAAGCCTTTAAGACATAACTTGGAAACATATAACTGTGACATGTAACCAAAACAATTTGACTCTTAAAAAGTATAAATAAATAGAAAAAAAATCTTTTAATTAGAAAGGAAATGAGAAATTTTAATTATTTGAATTTTTACACAATCACCTAATACGAATCAACAATTTGATAATAAATACAAATTTTATATACTATCAATTAAAATATCAACGAATAAACATTTTTTATGGTAAATATGATTATAGACAAATTTTATATTGTTAATAAATTTTACTATCAATTAAATTGATAGATTTTTTATGGTTGATAATTTATTAAAAATATCAATTCATCGATAATTTATGCCAATAAATTTTGACCTTCAATCATTTAAATTTTTTTATAGTGTTATTTCAACTTAATCAATCATTTAGTGTTAAAAATGTAAACATAAAAATATTAAAAAAAATGCTGTATATATAATACCTTATTTAGCTTGAAAAAGATTGATTACGTGTTGCTTTCTTTTTACTAGCATATTCAGTGGATTGTTTATATAATCCGATTAATAGAAGGTAATATTGGGAAGAAAACGGAAATGTACAGTAACATATCAATAATAGAAACTTTAAACAATAAATAATTGGGAGAGGATAAGGACCTTTTTATTTACTGCTACTTCCTAACACATAGAAAGCCTCAAAGAAGAAAGTCAACTATCAATACTATTAAAAACATAGAAAATGTTACATGTATCAACACAATCCCTCGTTGCAATTATCTAGTAAACCCAGATAAATCAATGCTAGTAGGAATTAACGAATCATTCGGTTGATTCACTTTTGTTTGACATGATTGTTTCATTCTGTGAATTCAATAACATTTATATGAACTCATTCACACCCAACATGTCTGGGATTTCAATTAATCTCATCAAGTTGCTGCTGACATAGCTTTCTATCTCATCCTCAGTACTGCTACTTCCATTGACGTACGTCGAGTTCGAATTTAACGGCGTGGGGCTTGACGAAGGCGTTGAGATAACTGAAGCAAAGCCGAAGTTCTGATTGCTGTTATGGGAATGGTTATTATAGGTTGAGGATTCGGAAGGGTCCATAAGATTTGCGTCATAATCAGAGCCATGGTAGTTATAGCTAGGTAATTGAGCAACATAACTAGTATCGATTCCGTGGCATTGTAATTCACTTGGTTGAGAATGTTGTTGGAAGGAGGAGTCATGGAAAACAGAAGGGTACGGGTTCATATTGCATTCAAGAAACTGTTCTTGAGCGAAAGGCATTGACAAGGAAGAACAAGGGGGATTCATTGTATCGTCTGGTGTTTTACATGGTTTTTGAGAAAATTCCTGAGTCTGTACGAGGTGTGGGATTTGGTCAATTTGAGGATCACAGAGCAGGTTGTATTCACAATTTTGTGGACAGACGTTGAGGTTTTCACGATGCTGAGAAGAAAAGAGCGACGAAGCAAGCTTTAAAAGTTCAGGGTTCACCATTGTCTGTGTACCAAGGAGTCTTTGGATGTTCATGTGTGTTGGACCATAAAGGGATGAACTTAGGATGGAAGAGAGATCCAAAAGATCAAGCCTTGGCCTATGCGTCACAGGGTCAATCCCCATCCTCAGAAGCCTTTTTCTAATGTGGGTATTCCAGTAATTCTTGATTTCATTGTCTGTTCTACCAGGCAAACGAGAAGCAATAGCCGACCACCTACACACAATCAAAATATACCAAGTTATTACAAAACCCTTCTTTCATGACTTTAATGAATAACAACATTTGACTCATGCTGACCAAGAGACTTACTTGTTTCCAAGAATGCTATGTAGTTGTATTATGGCCTCTTCCTCTTCAAAAGTGAATCGACCACGCTTTATATCTGGTCGGAGATAGTTTGTCCATCGGAGTCGACAACTCTTGCCACACCTCTGCAACCCTAGAAAAATAAAAGCAAAAGCCATTTACTTTAGCTCAAGTACAAAGTGTACAACAAAAGGCAAAACGTACTTTGGAATAATGTTAATTTTTTATACAAAAGATGAGATACCAGCATTCTTAGGAAGTACTCTCCAATTGCCGTAGCCATGTTTCTGAATGTAATCAACGAGTTTCTGGTCTTCTTCTGTTGTCCATGGTCCTTTCTTGAGGCCATTTTTGTCACAACAAGGTGATCTACCCATTAGTAATGCTTTTGAAGTTGGCGTGATGAAGATGAGGAGATGTGAGAAAATAGAGAAAGATTTAATTGTGAACGTACTTGGGTGTTGTATAAATAGCAATTAAGGAGAAGAAGGGTAAGAAAAAGGGGAAGTCAATTGGATTTGGTGCCGGCCTCTGTTATCTCTTCTGCTACGTGTCTTCTTTTCGTATGCTTTATTAAATTTTCCTTACGTGCTTGCTGTTTATTTCTCTATCTTGCATTGCAAATCACAAGTTTACTGAAAACATAAAAATAAAAATAACATCTTTACTTTTCTGCACACGTTGAAATTTGATGTTGTTTTCATATGTGCGCTTCGTATTCGTACATTTCTGATTTACTTCTAACATTATCGAGGAGTCAAACCATCGTTTTCCGGAAACTGTGACGCTTAGCTTTCTAGATTCATATTAGCTGTAAATCAACACATCGCAGGCCACGTAACCCCCAACAACACATGTCCTTCTTTCGGATTCCATCTTGCAGAGGAAATCTTCTTATTTACACTTAATTATGTAAAAGTAATTCGCTCAAATGTATAATTACATATATATATATATATATATATATATATATATATATATATATATATATATATATATATATATATATGTGTGTGTGTGTGTGTGTGTGTGATTAATCTTAAAATACCATTAACTTGTTGATTAATGCTGTAGGGAATCTAGTCTGTTATCAACAAGGTCTTGTGTTTGATATATGATGGACAGGAAGAAATGAGTTAATAGATCCAAAATATATCTTTTAGAAATGAAGAAGTTAAGTCTTATGAAAGTTATTTTGTTTTATATTTTATTAATTATAGAAGCCAAATTTATTCTTATATTTTTTTAAGATGGAAACATTTATACCAAAAGTCAATTCACCCAAAAGCAGTTGGGTTTTAAACGCATCAATAAATATGATTCATTTTTTTATATCTACATATTTTTCATTTTTTTTTAATTTTACATTTCAAGTATTTTTTTTAAAATTTAAACGTTTTTCTTTAAATTTAACAACTTTTTTGAATTAAATAAATAAATATCATATATAAAATAAATGAAAATTATCTATAATCAAATTGTAAAAATTATTTATATTTGTTTTATAATTATAGTTTCATCATCTTTTTTAATTATAAAAAAGTTGTGTTTTCACCAGTTTCAATAAAAAGATACCTTTAAATTGAAGTTTTATTTTAAAGCACAATTTGAATATTTACTGAAAAAAGTTAGAAATCTTAACCTTACTTTATGAGATTAAATCGTGTACCAAATACATGAAATGAAGGTACACTAATTTATAGCAATAATTTTATGGCCTGAACGTTGGTTAAAACTGAAGTACTGCATGGCAACGTGCATGTGTGTCGGATGGAAATGCTCCAAGTTGATGACGTACAAATTCAGATGTTGCATTATTATCTCTTTTACACATTATTTATTAAATATTAGAGTAACAGAAAAAAAAGTAAAAAGAATTGCAAAAATTACTATGTAAATTAAAAGAAAATGCCTTAAAACATGTTTTTCTCGTCCATTTTGTTAATGATAAGATAGTTGAATGAATATTTGAAGAGAAGAATTTGTCTTGTCGATCACCGCCCCTTATAGAGATGTGAGTGTGTTTCAGGCGTAGTCAAAGTTGGGGTTGTGTTTGTGTTTGACTGAAAGTTAAATAACACGTTTTAATTTATTTTCTGAGTTCCCAGTCTGAACTGGAACACAAGGCGAAGGAATAGGAAGAGCATCCGACAACCCTCACCTTTTTCACCACAAGATCAATCATTTAAGAACTCATGCTTTTCTTTTCTCAATATTTTATAACAATAATATAATTTCTTATTTTTCAAAAACTCTCTACAAAATGTAAAAAACATACTTTAAAAATCCTAATTATTTTATTTTCATACTTAATATTCCAGAAAATATTTTTAAAATAAAATAATTAAATATTAGGATTATTATATTATTATTAGTCAAAATATTAAAATGATTTAATTAATTTATTTATGACTAAAAGTATATATGTTATGAAATATTAACCGTGTAGATATTATATCTAATATTTAAATTTGGTAAGAAGTCAAATTAATAATATTAATTTTTTAATTTCCACCTCCCTCAACTCTTTATAATTGTTTTAATTACAAAATTATCTTTTTTACTTTAATCTTTTACTTTTTTACTTTTATTTTTTAAAAAAATCCTAAATTCTTATATTTGAGGTGTAATTTATAAGACCAAGTAATCATGTTCATTCGTAAATAAAAATTTTATTCGCCAAAATCGCTAGATATATTTGAACAAGTTAATTGATAAATATTTTGAAAAAAAAAGTAAAATAAACTTCTTTGAAAGCTAAAATTTAGTTTCGCATAAAAATTTTATATATAAAATTTGGACATTCTTAAACGAGTGTTTTCTTTGAATTAAAAAAAAAAATTGCAAAAATATATTAAGACTTTATAAATTAGTTTTTTAAAAAATTATTTTATTTTTCTTTTCTAACGGTGAGTTAAAGATGAGTGGGAGGAAGGTTTTGTTGCTTGGGTTGTAGTGTTTGAAAAATATTATGGGTGGAGGTTTTTATTAAATAGAAGATAACGAGTGAGAGTTTTGGGTTGAGTAAAAAGAAGAGGAGATAAAGCTTGGAAGAGTTTTGTAGGTGGTTGGAAGGAGAGAGAAGGAAATAAGAGTAGAGGAAGGGAACCTTCCTATGCAGTTAGATCTGAAGGAAAAAAAGATAGGTTTTAGTTTCATTTTACACTGAAACGGATGTGGACATCCGTTTGTCCTTCAACAGAGGTTCACATCCGTTTTCCTTCAACGATGTACGGATATTGACATCTTCTAAAAATTTTCTGTCTTCATTTTTTTCTAAAATTATTTTCTTTCCGTTTCACTTTTCTCCGCTTCTTTTTTATTTTTCAAACAGTCAAACCACTCAAAACTTTTTACTAACTTCGGCAGATTCGGGAACCATTCTTCCCTAAACTTCACCAAACTTTCGAATGACTTCTTTGCGTCCTTCCTTTCTTCCTCTTCTACTGCCTTTATATAAGACTCGAAAATATCATGCACTTCATCATGTCAGGTTTTCATACGACAAACCACTCTTCCCAACTTTCTTCTAACTCCGGCTGGTCCGGCGCTGCTTCCATTTTTTCCAAAATTGTTTTCATTCTTCTACTCTTTTCTCCGCTTCTCTTTTCTCCGTTTCTCTTTTCTCCGCTTCTTTTTTCTTTTTCATATGGTCAAACCACTCCTCCGACCAATTCGACTTCGGCAAGATCCTCCAGAAATCTTCTGTCTTCATTTTCCCAAAATTGTTTCCTCTCCGCTTCTCTTTTCTCCGCTTCTTTTTTTCATATGGTCAAACCACTTGTCAAAACTTTATTCTAACTTCGGCAGGTTCTGGAACCATTCTTCCCCAAGCTTCACAAAACTTTCAAATTATTTCTTTGTGTACTTTCTTTCTTTCTTTCTTTCTCTTTCACTGCCCTTATATGAGACTCGAAAATATCACGCACTTCATCATTCCAGGATTTCATACGGTCAAACCATTCCTCTCAACTTTCTTCTAACTCCGGCTAGTCCGGCGCTGCCTCTATTTTTTCCCAAAATTGTTTCCACTCTGCTACTCTTTTCTCCGCTTCTCTTTTCTCCGTTTTTTTCTTCTTTTTCATACGGTCAAACCATTCCTCCGACCAATTCGACTCTGGCGGGATCCTCTAGAAACCTTCTGCCTTCATTTTTTCCCAAAATTGTTTCCTCTCCACTTCTCTTTTCTCTGCTTCTTTTTTCTTTTTCATACGGTCAAACCATTCCTCAAAACTTTCTTCTAACTTCGGCAGGTTCGAGAACCATTCTTCCCGAAGCTTCACCAAACTTTCGAATGATTTCTTTGCGTCATGCCTTTATATGAGACTCGAAAATATCACGCACTTCATTATGTCAGGTTTTCATACGGTCATACCAATCCTCCCCACTTTTTTCTAACTCCGGCTGGTCCGGCGCTGCCTCCATTTTTTTCCAAAATCGTTTCCACTCTGCTACTATTTTCTCCGCTTCTATTTTCTCCGCTTATTTTTTCTTTTTTAAATGGTAAAACCGCTCCTCCGACCAATTCGACTACAGCGGGATCCTCCAGAAACCTTCTGCCTTTATTTTTTTCCCAAAATCGTTTCCTTACCATTTCTCTTTTCTCCACTTATTTTTTTCTTTTTCATACGGTCAAACAACTCCTCAAAGCTTTCTTCTTACTTCGGCAGGTTCGGGAACCATTCTTCCCGAACCTTCACCATACTTTCGAATGACTTCTTTGCGTCCTTTCTTTTTTTCTCTTCTACTGCTTTTATATGAGACTCGAAAACATCACGCACTTTATCATGCCAGGTTTTCATACGGTCAAACCACTCCTCCCAACTTTTTTTTAACTCCGGCTGTTCCGGCGCTGCCTCCATTTTTTCTCAAATTGTTTCCACTCCGTTACTCTTTCCCCACTTCTTTTTTCTTTCTGATATGGTCAACTCACTCCTCCTACCAATTCGACTATGGCGGAATCCTCCTGATATCTTCTACCTTTATTTTTTCCCAAAATTGTTTCCTCTATGTTTCTCTTTTCTCTACTTCTTTTTTCTGTTTCATACGGTCAAACCACTCCTCCGACCAATTCGACTTCGACGGGATCCTCCAGAAATCTTCTGCCTTCATATTTTCCCAAAATTGTTTCCTCTCCGCTTCTCTTTTCTCTGCTTCTCTTTTCTCTGCTTCTTTTTTCTTTTTCATAAGGTCAAACCACTTCTCAAAACTTTCTTCTAACTTCGGCAGGTCCGGGAACCATTCTTCCCGAAGCTTCACCAAACTTTCGAATGACTTCTTTGCCTCCTTTCTTTCTTTCTCTTATATTCAATTTATATGAGACTGGAAAATATCACGCACTTCATTATGTCAGGTTTTCATACGATCAAACCACTCCTACCAACTTTCTCTTAACTTCGGTTGGTCCGGCGCTGCCTCCATTTTTTCCCAAAATTGTTTTCACTCCGCTACTCTTTTCTTCACTTCTTTTTTCTTTTTCATACGGTCAAATCACTCCTCCGACCAATTCGACTCTGGCGGAATCCTCCCGATATCTTCTGCCTTTATTTTTTCCCAAAATTGTTTCCTCTATGTTTCTCTTTTCTCTGCTTCTTTTTTCTGTTTCATACGGTCAAACCACTCATCCGACCAATTCGACTCCGACGGGATCCTCCAGAAATCTTCCGCCTTCATATTTTACAAAAATTGTTTCCTCTCCGCTTCTCTTTTCTCTGCTTCTCTTTTCTTTGCTTCTTTTTTCTTTTTCATACGGTCAAAACACTCCTCAAAACTTTCTTCTAACTTTGGCAGGTTCGGGAACCATTCTTCCTGAAGCTTCACCAAACTTTCAAATGACTTTTTTGCGTCCTTTCGTTGTTTCTCTTCAACTCCCTTTATAGGAGACTCGAAAATATCACGCACTTCATTATGCGCGATTTTCATACGGTTAAATCGCTCCTCCCAACTTTCTTCTAACTCCGGCTGGTCCGGCGCTGCCTCCATTTTTTCCCATAATTGTTTCCACTCCGCTATTCTTTTCTCAGCTTCTTTTTTCTTTTTCATACGGACAAACCACTCCTCCGACCAATTCGACTCCGACGGGATCCTTTAGAAACCTTCTGCCTTCATTTTTTCCCAAACTTGTTCCCTCTCCGCTTCTCTTTTCTCTGCTTCTTTTTTCTTTTTTAAAAGATCAAACCACTCCTCAAAACTTTCTTCTAACTTCTGCAGCTTCGGGAACCATTCTTCCCGAAGCTTCACCAAACTTTCGAATGACTTATTTGTGTCCTTTCTTTCTTTCTTTGCTACTGCCTTTATATGAGACTCGAAAATATCACGCACTTCATCATGCCAAGTTTTGATACGGCCAAACCACTCATCCCAACTTTCTTCTAACTCCGGCTGGTTCGACGCTACCTCTATTTTTTCAAAAAATTGTTTCCACTCCGCTACTCTTTTCTCTGCTTCTTTTTTCTCCGCTTCTTTTTTCTTTTTCATACGGTTAAAACACTCATCCGACAAAGTCGACTCCGGCAGGATCCTCCAGAAACCTTCTGCCTTCATTTTTTCCCAAAATTGTTTCCTCTCCGCTTCTTTTTTCTTTTTTCATACGGTCAAACCACTCCTCAAAACTTTCTTTTAATTTCGGCAGGTTTGGGAACCATTCTTCCCGAAGCTTCACCAAACTTTCGAATGACTTCTTTGCATCCTTTCTTTCTCTCTCTTATATTGAATTTATATGATACTGGAAATATCACGCACTTCATTATGTCAGATTTTCATACGATCAAACCACTCCTCTCAACTTTCTTATAACTCTGGCTGCTCCGGCGCTGCCTCCATTTTTTCTCAAAATTGTTTCCACTCCGCTACTCTTTTCTCCGCTTCCTTTTTCTTTTTCATACGGTCAAACCACTCCTCCGACCAATTCAACTCCGGCAGGATGCTCCAGGAACCTTCTGCCTTCATTTTTTCCCAAAATTGTTACCTTTCCACTTCTCTTTTCTTCGCTTCTTTTTTTATTTTTCAAACGGTCAAACCATTCCTCAAAATTGTTTTCTAACTTCGGCAGGTTCGGGAACCATTGTTCCCGAAGCTTGACCAAACTTTCGAATGACTTCTTTGCGTCCTTTCTTTCTTTCTCTTCTATTGAATTTATATGAGACTTTAAAATATCACGCACTTCATTATGCCATGTTTTCATACAATCAAACCAATCCTACCAACTTTCTCTTAACTTCGGCTGGTCCGGCGCATCCTCCATTTTTTCCCAAAATTGTTTCCACTCCGCTACTCTTTTCTTCACTTCTTTTTTTCTTTTTCATACGGTCAAATCACTCCTCCGACCAATTTGACTCTGGCGGAATCCTCCCGATATCTTCTGCCTTTATTTTTTCCCAAAATTGTTTCCTCTATGTTTCTCTTTTCTCTGCCTCAATTTTCTTTTTCATACGGTCAAACCACTACTCCGACCAATTCGATTCCAACAGGATCCTCCAGAAATCTTCTGCCTTCATATTTTCCCAAAATTGTTTCCTCTCCGCTTCTCTTTTCTCTGCTTCTCTTTTCTCTGCTTCTTTTTTCTTTTTCATACGGTCAAACCACTCCTCAAAACTTTCTTCTAACTTTGGCAGGTTCGGGAACCATTCTTCCGGAAGCTTCACCAAACTTTCGAATGACTTTTTTGCGTCCTTTCGTTGTTTCTCTTCAATTCCCTTTATAGGAGACTCGAAAATATCACGCACTTCATTATGCGCGATTTTCATACGGTTAAATCGCTCCTCCCAACTTTCTTCTAACTCCGCCTGGTCCGACGCTGCCTCCATATTTTCCCAAAATTGTTTCCACTCCGCTATTCTTTTCTCAGCTTCTTTTTTCTTTTTCATACGGACAAACCACTCCTCCGACCAATTCGACTCCGACGGGATCCTCCAGAAACCTTCTGCCTTCATTTTTTCCCAAACTTGTTTCCTCTCTGCTTCTCTTTTCTCCGCTTCTTTTTTCTTTTTTCATACGGTCAAACCACTCCTCAAAACTTTCTTCTAATTTCTGCAGCTTCGGGAACCATTCTTCCCGAAGCTTCACCAAACTTTCGAATGACTTCTTTGCATCCTTTCTTTCTTTCTCTTATATTGAATTTATATGAGACTGGAAAATATCATGCACTTCATTATGTCAGGTTTTCATACGATCAAACCACTCCTCTCATCTTTCTTCTAACTCTGGCTGCTTCGGCGCTGCCTCCATTTTTTCCCAAAATTGTTTCCACTCCGCTACTCTTTTCTCCGCTTCTTTTTTCTTTTTCATACGGTCAAACCACTCCTCCGACCAATTCGACTCCGGCAGGATGCTCCAGGAACCTTCGCCTTCATTTTTTCCCCAAAATTGTTACCTTTCCACTTCTCTTGTCTCCGCTTCTTTTTTCTTTTTCAAACGGTCAAACCATTCCTCAAAACTTTTTTCTAACTTCGGCAGGTTCGGGAACCATTCTTCCCGAAGCTTGACCAAACTTTCGAATGACTTCTTTGCGTCCTTTCTTTCTTTCTCTTCTATTGAATTTATATGAGATTTGAAAATATCACGCACTTCATCATGCCAGGTTTTCTTGCACTGCGACCAAATTTCTGATAACTTCTTCGGCTCCGGCTTCTTGGAATAGAAGCGGTGCCACATCTGTCCAAACATTTTTTACTTAAAAAAAATGGTACCATTTCTAGAGGATCCCGTCGGAGTCAAATTGGTAAGAGGAGTGGTTTGACCGTATGAAACAGAAAAAAGAAGCCGAGAAAAGAGAAACATAGAGGAAACAATTTTGGGAAAAAATAAAGGCAGAAGATATCGAGAGGATTCCACCAGAGTCGAATTGGTCGGAGGAGTGGTTTGACCGTATGAAAAAGAAAAAAGATGCAGAGAAAAGAGTACCGGAGTGGAAACAATTTTGGGAAAAAAAGGAGGCAGCGCCAGACCAGCTGGAGTTAGAAGAAAGTTGTGAGTAGTGGTTTGATCGTATGAAAACCTGGCATAATGAAGTGCCTGATATTTTCGAGTCTCATATAAATTCAATAGAAGAGAAAGAAAGAAAGGACGCAAAGAAGTCATTCAAAAGTTTGCTAAAGCTTCGGAAAGAATGGTTCCCGAACCTGCCGAAGTTAGAAGAAAGTTTTGAGGAACGGTTTGACCGTTTGAAAAAGAAAAAAGAAACAGAGAAAAGAGAAGTGGAAAGGAAACAATTTTGGGAAAAAATGAAGGCAGAAGGTTCCTGGAGCATCCTGCCGGAGTCGAACTGGTCGGAAGAGTGGTTTGACCGTATGAAAAAGAAAAAAGAAGCGGAGAAAAGAGTAGCGGAGTGGAAACAATTTTGGGAAAAAATGGAGGCAGCGCCGGACCAGTCGGAGTTAGAAGAAAGTTAGGAGGAGTGGTTTGATCATATGAAAACCTGGCATAATGAAGTGCGTGATATTTTCGAGTCTCATATAAATTCAATAGAAGAGAAAGAAATAAAGGACGCAAAGAAGTCATTCGAAAGTTTGGTCATGCTTCTGGAAGAATGGTTCCCGAACCTGCCGAAGTTAGAAGAAAGTTTTGAGGAATGATTTGACCGTTTGAAAAAGAAAAAAGAAGCGGAGAAAAGAAAAATGGAAAGGAAACAATTTTGGGAAAAAATGAAGGCAGAAGGTTCCTGGAGCATCCTGCCGGAGTCCAATTGGTCGGAGGAGTGGTTTGACCGTATGAAAAAAAAAAGGAAGGGGAGAAAATAGTAGCGGAGTGGAAACAATTTTGGGAAAAAATGGAGGCAACGCCAAACCAGCCAGAGTTACAAGAAAGTTGGGAGGAGTGGTTTGATCGTATAAAAACCTGGCATAATGAAGTGCGTGATATTTTTGAGTCTCATATAGAGTGAAGGACAGTTCTACCAAGTTTTGCTATATGAGCTTGATGCCATCCGCAAGGTAGTTGCAGAAAACAACTCAGAGTATAGTTATAACTTTCATCAGTATGCTATTCTCCAGTATCTATTCGGGAATCGTAGTTTGTTCGGTCAAGGAACTGTGATAATCATTACAACTAGAAATGTTAGCCTATTAAACCGAGTCGAAGTGAATTATGTTTATCAAACGCATCTTTTGAACGAAAATGAGTCACTTGAGCTTTTTAGTTGGCATGCCTTTAGAGAAGCAAAACCAAGAAAAGAATTGAATGAACTCGCAAGAAAGGTCTTATTTTTATTATGGAGGACTACCTTTAGCTCTTCAGTTCCTTGGTTCATGTTTATGTGATAGGAGGACAATAGAAGTGTGGGAAAGTGTATTGTTGAAACTACAAAGAATTCCCCTGGATGAACTTCTGAGCGTATTAAAAATAAGTTTTGATGATTTACGTGATATGGAAAAGGATATATTTTTGGATGTATGTTGTTTCTTTATTGGCAAAGACAGAGACTATGTGACAGAGATATTAAATGGCTGTGAACTACATGCTGATATTGGAATAACAGTTCTCATAGAATGTGGCCTCATAAAAGTTGAAAGGAACAAAAAAACTTCAAATGCATCCTTTGTTACAAGAGATGGGAAGAGAAGTTATTCATCAAGAATGCCCAGAGAAACCGGGAAAAAGTAGTCGATTGTGGTTTCAGGATGACGTAGAAGATGTACTGAAAGAGAATACTGTAAAAACATTCTTTATATGATTATGAAACTTCAGATCAACAATTACTCAGGGATTTCTAAATTGTTTTTCTTTACTATACTCATCATAGGGGACAAAAGCTATATCTTTCCTGAAACTCTATTTCAGCATTGGAGATTGGTTTGAAGCTCGTGCTTCAAAGGAAATGAAGAGACTAAGACTGTTACAACTTGATCATGTACAACTTATTGGAGATTTTGGGCACATTTCTAAACAACTAAGATGGATTTGTTGGCGAGGGTATCATTATAGATACATTCCAAAGAACTTTCATTTGAAAAATGTAATTGCAATTGATTTCAAGCATAGTCTTCTCACCATCTCGTCTGGCAAGGACGCATGGTATTCATTACATGCCCTTTTCTTTTAATTAATTCTGTTTTTAACTAACACATATTTTTTCTTTCTTAATCTTTTGTCGAAAATAAAATGGTTGTAGGTTTTAGAGCGGTTAAAATTCCTTAATCTTAGTCACTCCCCCACAGCATTTCATTTAAAAGTCAAATATCAGCTGGACGAATCACATTCAGACACGTGTTCTGTGTCTAAATGTTATCCAAAAATATTGTTTATGTATCATTTTCCTTTTTACATACCAACACACCTTCCATAAAATAATTTTAATGTGACTCATTGTCTTTATCACCAAATGCCAATATAAAAATGAATTAAATGATAAGTACTATGATTCTAGCTCTCAAACCTAAGTCATAGATCTTCACATTAAAAAATATTTTAAATTAAATTAGACCTATGATAATAGTTCATCTCGAAACCAAAGTAGACAAAGGTCTACTATAGTAACGGTTTCCCAAAAACTACTGTTATAGAACAGTTCTCAAAGAACTCCTACTATAGAGCCTGAAAATTAAAAATTATTTAAATTTTGATAAAGTCTATCATAGCGATTGTTATTGAAACCAATGCTTTAAACCAATTTTTTTTTTCAAACCAAAATTATTATTTTTTATTTTTTTCTATTTACTATTTTAGTTTTTTTATAACCAAAGCAAAACTTTTAATTTTTTATTTCAATTATGAATCAAGACAAAAAAATCTCCTTATTATTTTTTATTTTGTCTTAATATGTTTCAATTTTGAAACTACGACTATAACTTAAAAATAACTGTTTCGTATTTTTTCCCTCGCTTTATTATAATATTTTTTTTTCTTTTTTTAGAATTACAGACCAGATGCATTATCAGTAAACAATATATGGAATGATTTCCACGGGCCAAAAAATGATAGAAAAACCAAATTTGCAGTTCAAAACAGTTAGTCCAACGTCATAAGAGCTGTACATCTTATCGTGTTTTATTTCAAAAGCATATTTTGATCATGCTATCTATTTCAATCATTTTGACAATACATTAATAAAAGAAAGGGAAATACCTAAACATCATATTAAACTTTTGACAATTTTCAAAGACATGAAAGAATGTGAACATAGAAAATTACTCTATACGTTCATATTTGTCTTCCCTACATACTTAACTTTAACCCTAGTCTTAGGTCTGCTTTCATTTTTTATTTTATATCAATTTCATCTCCAAAAATACAATACAATATATACAATGTAAACTTTTACTTTAAACAACATTGATTTACTTAAAATAATCGTGACAGTTTGAAAATATGTGTCTCTTTTAACCGATTAACATAACTTTTTCTTCCACGTTCAGTGTAAACTATATATTTATATATTATTCCATTTATTATACTATAAAGTTCAGAACATAACCTTCTTAAAATATAATTAACGTAAGAGATGAATATTTTTAGTATTGTTTGAGTTTAGGGAGACACCTAATTTTGTTTGCGTGGTGCACTGAAATAGCTGAAAAGCTGAGACGTGTCGTCAAAGAAGAAGGTGCAGTTGCTTCTCCACTCCCAACAGTGAGACAAGACAACGTCATACATTATCATATGATTTGGAAACTGCCACGTGACCGAATCTAACTTCTTAAAGCCTACGGAACAGGGAAAATCAAATAGAAAAAGTGCTGTGTGTTCTCAAAATCTTAATAATTCTACAAAATACTAAATTATTGTTTTATAATTAATTCGTAAGTCTATTTTTGTGATTTGTCTTGTGCCTATTGCGCTGAAGCTGGCGTCTATGACCTCAATTTATTTGAAAAACCACTCACTTTAAAGAAGAAATGTTTGTTTCTAAAATTATAAAATTACTGTAATGGTCAATGGCCTTCCTTTTAGATGTTGATGTTCTTGTTTCTATTAGACTTTTATATTTTCGTATTCAAACTCCAACAGATGCCTATAATGTAATGTTCCTTTACCCGAAACTGTTTTCTTCTAAATTTACCTTATTTTTTATTTTTCTTTTCATGTTGGCATGAACAAGAAATTATCTTGGAAACCTTGTCTCATGAAACCTTGCCCGATTCATAAAAAGGTATACAAAAGTCAAACTATAATTTTATCATATTTTCGGCCTACATTTTGACCCTTCATTTCTTTGTTTAAACACAAAAATAATTAGTAACATGTTAAAGTTTCGAATCAAACCTAATTAATTATTCTCTTGCTGGTTAATACGTATTTATACTATTATTATATAAAGACATTTCACATTTTTTTATTCATTTTATCCTTCAAGTAATATTTTTTAAATTTAATATTTCTTTTCTAAATTTAATCATTCTTAAAATTAGATTAATTATCCATAATAAAAAATATCTACAAAATAAAAAAAAAATTATAAAAAAATTATGAAATTTAATTATTATATTATAAAAAATGTAAACATACTACCCACCTGTATTTTCACAATTATTTTATATAGAGAAGGTCTTCTTTTTAAAATGGAAATGGATTTATAAAGAAAAAGGAAACTTTTAACTCTTCAGGCGTAAATATGCTTGTTTAATTAATTTTTATATATTTGAGAATGATTAGAATGTTATATGCAACCAAAAATTCAAACATCACTACAAAAGATCCTAAGACTTTTTTTTGCTCGAATCAATCTTTCTGTTTATAAAAGGAAACACTGTATACATATTTGAAAAATATCCTTGAAATATATGATTAATTTAATGTTTTGCACGAATAAGTTTATTTTCTTCTATATTAAAAGACTGCTACACAATATCAAACAAATATTCAGAAGAAAAATTTAGATTTTATTGATTTTTAAACTTTCATTTTTTTTTACTTTAAAAAATAAATAAATAAAATAAAATATCCAATTTGATCGGATTAATGCTATTTCAAAACAAACCTTCATTGACTAAAATGAATTTCTAACTTTAGGGGAAAAAAATACATTCGTTTAAAAAATAAAAATTATATTCTATTTATAATTTAAAAAAAAAGTAATTTTGTTAAAAATATTATTATTATAGTTATTATAATGATTATAGTAATAATCACAATTATCACTGTCATTATTATTTTTATTATCATAACTATCAGTATTTTAGTTATTATTGTTATTGCATCATTAAATTTTCATTATCATTACACTATTTTAATCTAAAAATTTGATAACCAAATTAAAATTAAATTTTATAACAAAATTAAAATTATAACTTCAGGTGGCATCTTAAATTACTAAAATAATCTTGTTTACCAATCATTAAATTGCATAAACTTTAATCAATTATCTAAATGTCTATTATTAAACTAATATTGATTACCAAACATTAAACTAAATAAAATTAAGTAAATTATACCAATTTTCTCTTGTTCAAAGAGGTTACAAGTTACCCTTTTATTTTTTTTATAACAAAGAATCTGTTTTAGTTAATGAGTTTAAAAAATTATTAAATACAAATAACTTCTTACCTCTTTTTAATATTACTTTTTCGTGTTTTCCTTTTTCGATCACCTTCTCTCTATATTTTGTACATCCAATTGGCAAAATGATGAAGAAAAAAAGAAGTTCAAAATGCGTCTACTCATTCGCATGCTGCAAGACATCTTTCACTGGATATGATTCACATATAGGAGAAAAAGGTTATTTTGGGGTCGTATTGCAATGAGCCAGATATAAGAATTTTGCAGAGAACTTTGTCAAATCTATGAAATTTACTGTGGCAACTTTCTTTCACAAATCTGTTTGAAGAATTTAGAAGGATGGCAAACTTTTATTTTTTGGTCATTGACACCTTGGCCTTCACAGAACTTTGCTCCATATACTTCCACTCATTATTGTTATTGGGACAATTATGGTGAAAGAAGGTATCGGACTGACGTGGAAAAAAGAGGAAAATATGCTAATTTCAAGACAAGAAATGCATTAGGCCTTTATTAAAATTAAGTAAAGATTACGAAACTAAAAATTTAGAAGAAGGATCATGTGTTGCAAATTATTACAAAACTAACAACTCACCAAAAGGAACAAATATTGCCTGTTGCCGGCAAAGGATAAGAAAAACTTGTGCGCTAATCCAATGGCAGGATGAGTACCAATATTCTAGCAATAGCTTGAAAGGTTTTAATTGATTGGAATGAAATTTCTAGTTGTTTAGAAAGAGAGATTAATATGCAAAAGATTATTTGATGTTTAAGTAAATAAGAGAGTTTGGATCTTTATAAATATAATGAGTATAAGTGATTATTAAGTGTGTATTTCTTAAGAAATACTAAATGTATTTATACGATCAATATAGGTTGTAAACTTATGTTATCGTTGAAATAATACTTACTTTCAGTACATAATAACATAGTAGTTACCCAATCATAAATAATAACTATAATACCAAACTGTCGAGATTAGTTATGATGTGTGAATATTGTTCTAATCGACGTAAGTTTGGGTTGTTCCAAAATGAAGAAGCTTAATGCCTTGTTGGACCGTGCTCTTTAGTATGTTTATTGGGTCGAGTCGGAACATAAGCCTTCCAAATTCAGGAGTTTGATTTTGCATATGTGATCGTGTTTGATCTCTTAGTCGGTCTTTGGCTGACTTGTATAGTTTGCAAGTGGATTGGTCATTCGACCCAACATGTATGTGATTTTTCCATTCAATCGAGCTTGTATGTGATTTGGTCATTTGATCGAGTTAGTAAGGGGATTGCCATTCGACCAAACTTGTATGTGAATTGATTGTTCGTCTGAGTTCATAGGTAGATCATTGGGTCGAGCTCATACTAAGCAAAAAGTTTTTTGTAAATGTTTAGCCATGAGGTATTTATAAATCTAACTTAAAAAATAGATTAGAATATGAAAGGTGTAAAGCCCACGAAAATATTCACCTTAAATAAATAGTATGATTTTTTCTCTTAGTATTATTATTATTATTGGTAACAATTTTTATAGATAAAAAATATGATTATGAAAAAAAAATGAATAGTTACCAATGGATAAGCACTCCACATAGAATGAATGATTGTAGGATCAAAGTTGATCAAGTTGTTAATTAAAATATTATTTTTAATATAATATTAAAAAATTAGTGAATAGTATATTTTTTTGGCTATAAACAGCCAAGATGAGGGGAGGGATTTCTGCACCAAGAAGGAGAAATAAGTTAGGAAAGGAGGGAGAAAATTAGGAAGAAATTTTAGTTGCAAGAAGAGTAGAGGTTCTGGAGAGTTTTCGAGAACAACTTCTGAGCAAGAAAATTAAGTTTGGAAAAAAGGTAAGAGGAGCTAACCTTACTATGTTTTATGTTGATGATTTAATATTGATATGCCTTGAATTTATGTGAAAAACTATGTTGTTATTTTGAACCTGTGAATAACACATTTTCTGTTAAAAACTAGTTGAAGAACACTTTCGCTAGGAAAAGGAAATACTTGGTGTAACATCCCGATTTTTATTTTTTTTTGGATGTTTCAATTATTAGGAAAATTTAGAAATTTTAGAATCATAATACCATCGCGGAAATCCACTTATAAAATACAGAAATTAGTACCATAAAAACCAAATAAAATAAACCGATTACACTGTCTCTAACATTTATAGCACGAAAACTTTAATTAACATAAGTCTTTTTCCCACTCTCGCGTCTCTATCATACATCCGAAGCATCTGCAACATCTGCTCCCGTATGACCAAAAGTTATACGATCATCGCAAGACACACACAACCACAAACACAAACAAATATGGGTAAGCTACCATAACACAACCAATAACAATAAAAATATGTACAAGATTAGTAAGCACAACTTAATAATAATACCATTAAGCTATAATGTTACCCATACTCACATAATTGTTTCTATACTATGAACATAATCAACATCCTCGTTAACTATAATGCGACTATACCCTCCACGTCATCATTTCCCATCACATCGTCATCATGAATCAACATTACATGTACCTCCATCAAAACTAACCTCATCCTGAATCGCTCATCATAATCACACCATGAGCCTCCACAATACCATAACTCCATAGTGAAAAGAATCAGTCACACTCTTGTGCTCATCAACTACACCCTTAGGTATATATGTCAACACTTACTCGTTCCAACGTATATATCTAAGTACAACAAACGTTCTCCCTCTACACCTAATATTGGTCATTCATCATTATCTACAATCTCATTCAAAAATCTAATGTACTCAAACTAAATCCTCTTGAGTTTCACTCCAACAATAAGTTACAATTAAATAAATAATAAATAAATGAATAAACATCATCCCAAATAAATAAACAAATAAATATCATTTCATGCCATTCCCAATAAATAAATTATTCATTACTTTAATTAAACAAGTCTAGTTACTTTTTCAATTAATTTCTAATTTCAACATATTTTTAATTAATCTTATTTCTAATAAATTACTCTCCTTCTTACTCCAAATTAATTTCTCTTTCCCAATAATTAATTTGATTCCAACTAATTACTAAATAATAAATTCTTACTTACAATAATAATAATAATTAATATCATTATTGTTTTCTTCTCTCTCTACAATTTAATTTTTATCAATTAATGACGATAATTAATTAATTATATTTTCCATTCCTCTAATTTTAGAAACATAAGATTTATTTTAAATTCTCTTCTTATTAATACTTTTGGGTCTATGTTTTTGCAAATCTACCCAACTATAAGAAACAACTTTGGGCCTGCAGGCCCAATTCAGTCCAAACAGCATCAACCACAATCCAAGGTTTCCGGTAGCCACTGCGAGCCCCTGGTCTCATAGCAGATTTCACTGCATCACCTTCACTAAAGGTTCGCAATTGCTAAGAATAGAGTCTTAGAAACGCAAAACAAATTCTACTACCCACCATCCCAAAACCTCAATCATCAATCCACCAACGAAGGTCAAGAACACAAGATTATCAAAGTACTAAAACCCAATTCGAGAGAACAAGAACAGAACGCCCAAAGATAATTCCCGAATCAAAATCAAGAGCACAAGGACTTCAAAACAGCACCCAATTTCAAACCCCAATTCGAGCAAAACCCCTAAGGTCGTGAATTTTGAATGGAATTAATGCTTTCCCTGCAGCAAAAACACATAACCAAGATGAATTTGGAAAGAAGATGAGTTCCCGCAAAAGCCCCAAATCGAAACTCCAAATCGTAAGACGCGCCAACAACGAGAACAAAACCCTGTGCTTCAAAGTCGCCGGAGTTCGCAATTCCGCAAAGGCGTCACTGCTGCCACACCCGCGAACGAGGACCGTCGTGCCGCGGAGATGAATACGTGCCTGCTGACAAAATTCCTCCCTTCCCTGCGTGAGGCAAATCTGAACCGAGAAGAGGAAGAACGGCTAACGCGCCACCGCGAGCCACTTGGAGAAAATGAAGACGCCGTCGGAGTCACAACCTCTCCACGCCGTTATCGTCACCCCCAAAGACCCTAGTAAGAACGCAGAGAAAGAAAGGGAAGAAGTCTCCCTTATTTTCACGAGACTATAAAGATAGCCCGTAACTGGGTCTTTCTGAGAGAAGAAGAAGCTATGCTTTGGAAAAGTTCTAGATTAAGTGAAAGAAGAAGAGAAAACTTTCTGAGTAAACTTATTAAGAGGGAATCCGCTTTTGAAAGCTAATTAGGGTAAATAGGTGAATCTAATTGAATTAAACAATTAGAATTAAGATAATTAGAATTTACCAAATACAGAGGTTAACCTGTTAACCTTAACAGAATCCTAGACTTTAATTATTTTAATTAACATGATCAGGAATCTCAATCCTTAACAGTCCAACAATTATGTAAAACAATAAGCCCTGATCTTTCATAAATTATTTATTATAATTGAAAAGAAACTTCAATTTCTCATAAAACATTAATTATAATTAAAATGAAACTATAAACCCTAATATGTTCTTTTATCTCAATATTCACTTGTCTGTAAATCATCATTCAAATATTGATTTGTTCAATTCAAATTATGAATGCACATAAATGAAAATAATTGAATCATTTTTCATAATAGTAGAAAGATTACATAATCTCATCATTCTTCAAACAATCACGCACTTCAATAAATATTCAAAACATTCAGAATTACCATAATCAAATAAATAATAATTTAAGATAAGCTTCTCATACCTTAGCCAGTTATAGAGTATCAATCATAGGTCTTCACATTTCTGCTATATCTTTTAAAAGAAAAGATTTCTCTTTTTCAAAGAAAGTTTTTGTCTTACGATGTTCTCTATTCTCTTTTTCTCCCTTCTTAACGAAATCTCTTTTCTTTCTTTTATAAACCTCCTTTTTTTATTTTTATTTTAAAAATAAATCATATTATAATTAAAAGAAACCACCTAGGTAGTGTTCCCTATGATATCTCACAAGTAGTTTTAAAAATAACCTCCTACCCTTTTTTTTTCTAATTTTCAATTTATATTATTTAAAGTACTTTTCTTTATTTTCCACACCCTTATTTATAACTTTTACACCTCAATTACAAAATGGACATTCTTGCCCTTAAGAAAATATAAATAAAATCAAACAATTGTTTCACAGGAACCTCTCTCTAAGATTCGAACTCTCTTACATTCAATCCTAAATAAATATTTTTAGCAATAAGCCAACACATAACACTAGAATATAACACATCACAAATTTAACCATCAAACGATAACAAGTGTTACACTTATATCAACAAAATAATATAGAACTTTATGTTCTTCTCAATACTTGCACACCAACTGAACTACACAACACCTTGTAAACTCACGTAGATTTTAATAAAACATATTTAAGACTTATTTATAAACTCTACATTTTCTCGGGTCTTACACTTGGTACTTAAGTTGTCCATTGAGATGCACTTCTCTTTTCTGGAAGTCTACTCGATGAATTTTTAACTTAATTCTTATTGAGCAGATTATTTACTGCTATTATATTTTGTATGCATTTTATTATGTTGAATATGTAAACTATAAAATAAAAATGTTAGAATAAATACTCAATTAAATTTTGAAATTTAAATGGTTGACATGATTTTCCATTATTTGAAGCTACATTAGTAAAACTCTAATTGTCACTTAGTCTACCTTTAGGTCAAACTGGAAATTTAATATTTTAATTTTTGTTAGAATGATCATCACTTTATTACTATCCCAGAACAATCTAAACCTCCACTTCGTTTACCTTTAGATTAAGTTGAAATTATGATGGATGATTCCTGAGACATACTACTATATTTCGGCCTCTCAGATTTGCAATTAGATATCTATACTTAGAGCAATTAATTATGTATTTTAGAAAGAGTTGAAACTCACTTGAATATTGTTCTCAAGTTGTCTAAGTAAAATCTCAATCTCTAACTATGTAACCGTTAGATTAGTTTGAAAATTGGAAAGGTAGTTCTTAAGTTATATTAACTCACCTAGATTATTCGGATTATTATAGAAATTGTGGTGTGTTTATTAAAGATTACAAAACACCCTAAATTTTATTTCTAGACCACCAATCAAAATTTTTACTATAGATTCTAGATTTATTGTGAAGTAATTTATCGTTCAGATCAGACTGATGGGACATGCACTAGGAACAAACTTTTGAGTAATGTCATAACACATTAGATTGTTGATCCATAACTTTCAATTAGTAAAATTATGTTGAGAGTATAATCATTCTAGGTAAGTTAAAACTAGAATATAATAATCTAGTCTATAGGTATATATGCTATGTTGGGTATTGACACAACTATGTAATGATGATGGATTATTATCAATTCATGATTATTGATTGAATATGATTAAGTTAGATTAATGAGATGAAGTTATTGGTTGATTTTATGAAGAATTGAGTAAATATAAGGAATTATTAATTATGAAATGAAGTTTAAAGGTTTACTACCCGGAGTAGTGGAGTTAAGTAGAGTAACTTAGACGACTTATGAAAGCAGGCAGAGAGCGGTCTGACCATAAGGCTTTGACATAAGCAGAGTACTCGTAAGTTTTATAAAAGCAGGCAGAGAGCGATCTGACCATAAGGCTTCGGAATATGAATATAGTATACTTGTAAAACTTAAGGAAGCAGGCAAAGAGCGGTTTGACCATAAGGCTTCAGAAGTAAGCAAAGTATACTGGTAACTGTAACACCCCTTCTCCAAGTGTCACAGAAATATTTTCCAAAATATACGTTTACATTTAAAACCACAACATTTATTAATATTACACAATGAGAATGACAAAGTTTGCAAGAGTAATTATTGGGTTACAAACCAAATCTTAAAAGTAGTTTAAAATTACAAACCACAATGTTTCATAATTTAAAATACATATTTAAACCCAAAGAGTGTTTCCCAACGCATCCTCTAAATGTCTCCAGTTTTACCTGAAACATCATCTACTCCCATATAACAACACGAGTTATACGATCATCGTAGACACACAAGTAGGGTGAGCTAACCAAATACAAAAAAGCATAAGTTACAGATAAACTTACTTACACACTTTGAATATTTAATAATATTATTATTGTAATGATAGGATCATATCTCACTTCTCATCTTTCACACATAACTATTGGATCTATCTCGGTTTTTACACATATGATAAACATATACCAAAATCGGTCCCTCATATGGACCACGGATAAGAGCCATCCTACGCACACCGCTTTGGACATATCTCCCTGGTTCTACAAGGACTTACGAGTAAAAACATTGGTGAGTAACATCCATTCACCAAGCACAATACTCAGCACAAATCAGAAATTCTTGGCGAAATATTTGTACCCTCTTGAAAGAGGAAAAGTAACAGACTCAAATTCATATATCACGTTACATAGACAAAAGTAAATCATCCTTTTTAACTATCAAAATAAATATAAACCTCCGATTATACCCGGTTATTCTAAAAAAATCACCACATATGAAAATTTACATAAAGTCTAAAAGATAAAAACGTCTACGACAACTTGTTGTCAATTATTACCTTTATCAATTGTAATTAATTTCTTAAAATCTACTAATGAAGTTTTTACTACACTGAAGCTTCGTTACACAACAATATGTATAAACCTAAAATATTATCAATATGAACCACTATAAGAAAGTTCTGAAATTTTTTGTAAATAATACTAAAGAATATTATTCTCCACATCAAAGAAGGAAGACACGCGAATAACCAGATAGAAAAATTAAATTAAGAGAAAATAATTAAATTAAAAGTAAATAAAATCCACTGTATAAGGTCATGATAAATGGTTTTCAAAAGACTAGAACACGTTGGTGTAAAAATATTGGTTCTTATATGTTTGTTCTAAGTAGTCCTCGTTGGAAATAATTGATTTCAATAAACAAGTGTAATGGCTACTTATACAAAAGTATAGATCCAAGAGAGTGCAGAGAATTTTGCAGTTCTAGCATATGCATCGAATATAGTTTATATTTTTAAAGAACCATTGAATAAATCAAAAGGAAATAGACAAAGTTGACAGTAAAAATGTATGAAGGAGGAATCGACTTTAATTCTTTCAATAAATAATGTAGAGACAACTTAGATTCATTCATTCATTCACAACTTACGAACCAACAAACAACTCAAACAACTTACGGACCAACAAACAATTCAAGGTAAGCACACAGTCTATACCCAGATTAATTTCCTTACTTTCCAACATAAATAAAAGAAATGGATCAACTCCCCTACCTCAAGTTCGGAAAGCTTTTCTATTTCTCGTTGCTCTACTGCTACTCTCCTTGAAGGTTCTATGGCTCTTCTATTCACCAAGAAACTCAAGTTATTCTCACATTCACTCTTCTATATTTTTTATTGTTTTTGTTAATTTCATTAGACTAGAAGGCTGACGTTTTATACTTGTTTTCAGCAACCTAATAGTTTGGACAATTCTAATCAAAGAGGAACCAAGCCCCTTTAATTTCCAATCCTTGTCTCTGCAACTACTTTCAAATTATGTGCATGTTTTGTTTCATTTCCTTGCAAGCATATAAGTTTTGTTGCATGAAGCCAAATTATCACATACGCTAGAGTGGAAAGGAAAAGGAGAAGATTATGTGTTGGGAAAAAGAGACAATTATACGTCATGGATGATAAGAATGAGAAAGCTACAACATTCTCAACCGCAAAATCTGAATTATTGACATTTACGTCACAAGGGCATCTTTCCTGTTAGCAAAATGGGGAAGATGAAGTTTTGATGATGCCCAAATCAAGTCAAGATTTATCAAGATTCATGAAGATCCTTTGAACACTTATTTTTGTTATGAAAAGCTTTTGTAATAATTGTAGTTTAATTGTTTAGGACTTAGATTTGTAGTAGGTTTTGATTCTTGTACCTTTATATTTTGTATTTGTTGTTTAGAATCAAAACTTCCCCGTTTTAATCGACTAATACCTGATATAATCGATTAAAATCGTTGCAGAAGCCAAAACCCAATCAGCTTTGGAATAATCGATTAAAGCAAGTTTTAATCGATTAACTAATCGATTAATCCTGGGAATAATCGATTAATCCTGGGAATAATCGATTAATACTAGCTGTTGGAGGTTTCTGATTTGAAAAACTAGCCATTGTACTTATTTTAATCGATTAACACTAATATTAATCGATTAAAAGCGTTAAATGGCCAATTTCGAAGAATGGAAGAGTTTTTGCTTGAGTCTATAAATAGGCTCTCTTTATCCATCATCAACAACTATTCCCTTGTGCTAAAACACTCAGAACTCTTTGAGAAGTGTGTGCTCTTGCTTAGCTAAGGAAACTCTTGTCTGTGGTGCTGGTAAATTGCTACTACGGTGACGGAGGAATAGTTGGTTCATCCTTGGTGTGTCTAAGGAGGTGTTTGGAAGAGGATCATCCTTCGTGAAGTATTCGGAGGAGGTGTTTCATCCTTCGTGAAATATTCGGAGGAGGTGTCTCATCCTTTGTGAAAATTCAAAGGAGGTGCAGGTTCATCTCTTGTGGCATCAAGAGAGGTGGTTTCTAAACTTTTACAAATTGTTTCTTTGTGATTGTAATTTGTAATTGTTTTGTGCTTAGTGAAAGGTTTATCTTGTGTTTGAGATAAGCGACTGGACGTAGGATTGGTAAGATCCGAACCAGTATAAAAATCATCTGTGCAAATTTCTCTCAACCTTACTCTTTTATTTATATTTATTATTTGCGTAGTAAGATAAATTGAGAAGAAATTAAAAGGCACACATTAATATTAAAAACCCTCTTGGTTTGTTATTCCACGCTAACAATTCCGCTGCAGCCGATTCTAACAATTGGTATCAGAGCTTGCTTTGATAGTCATTCAAATGGCAGGATCACATCAAACCTTTGTAGAGGGTGCATTAATCAATAGACCCCCACTATTCACAGGTGAGAATTATGCATTCGGAAGGTAAGAATGCAAATATTTATTGAATCTATTGATTGTGAAATTTGGGATGTTATTGCGTCTGGCTCTTCTGTTCCTACTAACAATACACAGGAACCAAAGCCCCGTGGTCAATGGACCACTGAAGAAAAGAAAAGGTTTCAGAATGACGTGAAAGCCCGGAATATCATTGCATCAGCGTTGACTGTTGATGAGTTCTACAGGGTCTCTGTTTGTAAAACCGCTCATGAAATGTGGGAAATACTGAGAGTGACTCACGAAGGAACAGATGACGTAAAAAGGGCGAGAAAGAACACCTTGATCCAAGAGTACGAAATGTTCAGGATGAAGCAAGGAGAAACAATTTCAGATGTTCAGAAACGTTTCACCAACATTGTTAATCATCTTATTGGACTAGGTAAGTCTTTTGAAAATGATGAACTTAATATTAAAATCTTGAAATCTTTAGACAGGTCGTGGTAACCAAAAGTGATTGCAATTTCTGAGTCACAAAATCTCAACACAATGACCATGGCGGCATTATTCGGAAAGTTGAGAGAGCATGAACTTGATCTTGGAAGACTTGATGAAGAAGAAGCAAAAGCCAAAACCAAGAAAAAGAGTCTAGCCTTAAAATCTGAGGTAGAAAGGAGCAAGAGCAAAATAGAAGATGAGGACTCAGAAGATGAAGAAAATTTGAGATTCATGATAAAAAGGCTCAACAGGTTCATGAAATTAAAAGACAAAGGAAGACTAAAATTTGAAAAGAAAGAAAATCAAGGATTTTCCTCACACTATAAATGTTATGGTTGCGGAGAAAGGGGGCACTTAAAAGCGGACTGCCCAAATCAAAAGAAGAATGAAGAAATAAAGGAAAAGAAATCCTTCAAGAAAAAGAAAGCCTACATCGCATGGGACGATGACAACGAAACAATTTCTGAGTTGAGCGAATCTGATGTGGAGGCAAACATCTGTTTAGTGGCAGACGACGACGCTAGAAGCCAAGTAAGTACATGTAGTGATTCTGATAATTATAGTCAATTTAGTGAAAGTGAATTGCATGAAACTTATGCTGCTTTAATAGTTGAATCAGAAAAATTAGATAAAGCTCATAAGAAATTGAAAAAGGATTTCAAAAATTTAAAATTAAATTTTGAAAATATTTCTGAAGAATATAAAAATTTAAATGTAAATTTTGAAAATATTCTTGAAGAAAATCAAAATTTAAAATCAAATTTTGAAAATATTCTTGAAGAGAATAAAAATTTGAAAAATAAAATTTTATCTTTTGAAAAAGGTAAATATATTAGTAGTGATGAATGTGAAAATTTTAAGAAACTACTAGAACACACAACCTTGAGAGAATGTAGTAAAAATAATGAAAATAAGGTTGTTGAAAATAAATATGTTCCTAAAATTAAAAATAAGCATAATAATAGAACCCGTACGTAGAACATGGATAGAAAAAGGAACAACTTATAGGAACACAAACTTTATATCATGCTTTTATTGTATGAAAAAGGGTCATACCTCAAATAAATGTAAAATTAAGCATTTTGGTGTTCCAAGTGGTAGATATGTTTGGGTTGTAAAATGATTTCATATAACCCAAAGGACAATGTTTATTTTTTTAATATATTTTTTAAATATTTTAATTTTTTAGAAAAACAAAATTTGAGAAAATTATTCCAAGCATGTTGTCTATGATAAAATTGTGGACCTTGAGGCAAAACCTCTTAAGTCAGATGAATCTAATGCAGGAAGTTTTGAAGATTTGACAGAGACAACAAATGAAGAGAAGAGTGATGACAATCCTCAAGACGAAGATCTCAACAAATTATCATTATGGAGACATTTCTAAAGGGGTAACATTAGAAGAGATCTAGGAATTTTAGAAATTTCTTAGGATTGCAATTTTATTCATTTGATCCATTTTATGCATTTTTTTTTAAAAAAATTAGCCATACTTTTTTATGCATTAATTCCTATCTTGTATTGATCAATGTATATATTTTTTTTAAAAAGTTCTTTATCCTAAAATTATATGTTTTAAATCTCCTATTATGTATGTTTGAATGGATCTTTATATTTAAAATATATTTTATGCATACATGCTTTTATTAAGGGGGATTATTATCTTAGGGGGTGAACATGAACACAACTTTTTAATTATGATCAAAAAGGGGGAGAAAATATCTTAAAGCTTATTATTATTCACTAATGCTCTTTTCCTCGATAAGTTGTGTGTTATCCAGATTATTACTAAAAGCTTTAATTCAAAGGAGTTTTTGATCATCATCAAAAAGGGGGAGAATGTTAGCAAAATGGGGAAGATGAAGTTTTGATGATGCCCAAATCAAGTCAAGATTTATCAAGATTCATGAAGATCCTTTGAAGACTTATTTTTGTTATGAAAAGCTTTTGTAATAATTGTAGTTTAATTGTTTAGGACTTAGATTTGTAGTAGGTTTTGATTCTTGTACCTTTATATTTTGTATTTGTTGTTTAGAATCAAAACTTCCCCGTTTTAATCGATTAATACCTGATATAATCGATTAAAATCGTTGCAGAAGCCAAAACCCAATCAGCTTTGGAATAATCGATTAAAGCAAGTTTTAATAGATTAACTAATCGATTAATCCTGGGAATAATCGATTAATACTAGCCGTTGGAGGTTTCTGATTTGAAAAACTAGTCGTTGTACTTATTTTAATCGATTAACACTAATATTAATCGATTAAAAGCGTTAAATGGCCAATTTCGAAGAATGGAAGAGTTTTTGCTTGAGTCTATAAATAGGCTCTCTTTATCCATCAACAACAACTCTTCCCTTGTGCTAAAACACTCAGAACTCTTTGAGAAGTGTGTGCTCTTGCTTAGCTAAGGAAACTTTTGTCTGTGGTGCTGGTACATTGCTACTACGGTGACGGAGGAATAGCTGGTTCATCCTTGGTGTGTCTAAGGAGGTGTTTGGAAGAGGATCATCCTTCGTGAAGTATTCGGATGAGGTGTTTCATCCTTCGTGAAATATTCGGAGGAGGTGTCTCATCCTTTGTGAAAATTCAAAGGAGGTGCAGGTTCATCTCTTGTGGCATCAAGGGAGGTGGTTTCTAAACTTTTACAAATTGTTTCTTTGTGATTGTAATTTGTAATTGTTTTGTGCTTAGTGAAAGGTTTATCTTGTGTTTGAGATAAGCGACTGGACGTAGGATTGGTAAGATCCGAACCAGTATAAAAATCATCTGTGCAAATTTCTCTCAACCTTATTCTTTTATTTATATTTATTATTTGTGTAGTAAGATAAATTGAGAAGAAATTAAAAGGCACACATTAATATTAAAAACTCTCTTGGTTTGTTATTCCACGCTAACAATTCCGCTGCAGCCGATTCTAACATTTCCTAATCTAATGCTATTAATCCAATAAAATAATTATAATAGAGAGTTTTCAATTCTCAAGGTCACATATATACAAAGCTTAATTCACTAATTTTTAATTCAAAATATTCAAAGACTAAATAATTAAAAAAAAACACGTCCATGACAATTACAACCTTTATTAATTTTAATTAATTTCTTAAAATTTGCTAATGGAATTTTTATTAAACCTACTATCCACTATCTTTGCAAAAGTTACCATTCTTCAATAATTAAAGATATAGCTTCTACCAAGAAAATGCCAAAATTTCGTATGCATGGTTGTTATTTATTATTAATATATATATATATATATATATATATATATATATATATATATATATATATATATTTATAATAATTTTTAATTTAAACTTTAAATTAGTAAATACGATGCATTATCAATCATAATTTTATCATAGACAGCAGAAATATTAAGTTTCATAATATTCATCTTTATTTGGGAAAAAATAAAGTTGACATTTTTTTTTGACAAAAATAAAAAACATTAATAATTATACCTAAATATAAATAACAAACATCACATGTGTTTTCATTAATCTTCACAAAATAAAATTCAATAAAAATGTGCTATGTGCATGTGTCATAAAGTAGTTACGTGGGTGAGTGGAAATACTTTAAGTAATAGACTACTTTTCATTCTTATGTTAAAAACGAAAAACAAAAAGGAACACATATAAATTCTTTAAACTTTGAGGGAAGTTTGTGTAGTTAACTCCATAAACTTTTATGCTGATAAAAAGTTAGTAAGAGAAGATTTTTCCCAATTGATATTATATTAATAACCAATACAATAAACATAGATTAATTATTATTATTATTCATATTTTAATTTATTTGCCATTTATAAACATTTAGTTCAGTGAGAAAGATCGTTAATTTACTATTGGAAATGGTTTTGGACCGTATTTTGGACTTTCTTTAAAAGTTAGAAATCAAAGTCCAATAAATCAATTGAAAAATAAAGTCAGATTTCAATACGATTAGATGGAGCCTAACAATGCAAACAGAAGCAAAAGGCATGACCTTTGCTATTTACATTCCCCGTATTACTAAATACATTTCATTTTTCTATATTTTACCATAAAAATACTCTTTTTGATATAAGAATATTCAAAATCGTACTTTCGCACCCATCTTTTTAATTTTTTAAAAACTATATTTTTTTCATCTGTTATCTTCATTATCCTTTAAACATATTTTTGGACACCCATCACTATTATGCTTTAAAGTCCTCATAGCTATATCTCTATCTTTCTTAATTCAAAATGATAAAATTTTATCATGTATTGTATGATCAGTTAGACAATTTTAAATTAGAGGGTTCAAACGATCAGTTATGCCATAATTATAACCATATATTATTTCTGAAACTATACTATTGTGATTAAGAGATCAAACTGTTAATTTAAAGAAAAATTACTTTAAATATTAGTTAATTTAAGATAAAATATGATTATTATTAATTAGATTATAATTAAGCGGTCATTAATTTAAAACATATTTTAGTCTATAAATACAAGTAAAGAAATAAATAATGACATTTAATACATATTAATATCATACTATTTAGGTAATCTCCAAACATATGATAACAAAAGACACATCATAATCAAACAATCTTTAATGTGAATTTAAACCTGTTTCAACCAGTAAAATTTTGTTTCAATTTTTCAAAACTTTTTTTTGTTTTTAAATCTTTTTAAGTAGCGTAGGAGATTATTGTATATTTCTTAAGTTTTCCAAGTCTCTAAATTTTTATATTAATACCTAGCTTGTGTTTTTAAGATAGCTTCAATGCATTGAATTTGTACATGTAATAAATCTTTTCGCTTGGAAATTTTTTTATTCATAAAAAGTATTTGAAAATTTAAAATTATTTTATTTATAAATAATTATATTTTTCAGACTTTAGGGAATGTTTAGAATTTTGATCTTTGATTATACAACATTATTCTTAATAATTTTTTAACATGATTATTATTAATATTATCATCTTTTATTATTATTATTATTATTTTTTAACTATCTCATTTGGACACTTTAAGAAATAAAAAGTTGTTTTACAATTGAAAATGGGTCAAAATATATCATGTTACTTTTGAAGTTATTCCAAAAAAGTACGCAAATTCTTATAATATAAATAACTTGTAAATTCAGCAATAATTGTACATGTACACTCTCAATTTTTTTATCTTAGTATTTTCTTAAGTTTGCTTTTGCTTACAAAAAGAATTTCCATTTTTTTTGTTTTTTCACTTTTTATGTGCTCTTTTATTTTCCTTTCCCACTAAGAGAACTTTTTCTTTGTCAGCTGAATTTTGACAAAAGTCTGTTATGACACACACGATTAAATTTCATGTTGGTGGGAGTAAATGATAAATCTTTCATATATTTTTTTCTTACCTATTTTACTTTCTTATTTTTTAAAGAATCTAATTAAGTTATTAAGTTGAACCATTGTCCCAGTGCTTAATTTTTATAAATGAAATAAAATTTGCTCAAATCCCTTATTAAGTTAATTCTTTCGGTAAACGTTTTCCCATGAAATTGTAATACTGGAAAAATGTACTTCATGTTTGTAATATATTTGGCATTTAATTTTTCAACATTAACTAATTTGATTCGATATAATAAATTATGTAATGTAATTACTAAATATAATTTCCCAAAATATAGCTGTAAATTATATTTACGAGTCCTTATATTTATAATAAAATAGAATAGTTATACAGTTAAGTTGTAAAGTATTAACTGTATAGTTATCTTAAAATAGCCATAAAATTAAAACTTTACAAAAATCCTACGTTGATGCAAACTATGTACAAGACCGAACGGTCTCATACCTAAGTAGGTAGATTCTCTGTTTCTAGCGCCTGCTCCAGAGAACTTTCTTCATGCCCTACTCATACCCACAGGAATGATCATTGCAAATGGAGAAGATGATCGAACGGACAACATGACAAGACAGGAAATAAGGGTAAGTTAGTGTAATTTAACTAATCATGTTATCATTCAATTCAGACAAACATATAATACAATCATACACATACAGATATCATATAAGCATGTTATGACCGACCACTTTACTCTAACCGTCCAGACAAGTATGAATATGAGCTGTGGTCGTTTGTGCACTCGTGGGAGGTAACCTGGAAACCTCACAATTACCATAGTTGGAAACCCAAGCTGCCACACGAGGTTAGCCTTTCATCCCTCATTGTAGCTGGAAACCCAAGCTACCACATGAGTTTAGTCCGTTAGCTAGAAACCCAAAGCTATCACGCGACCAGGCCTCCTGCTATTCTCACCACATGCCTCATCATTCTTTACTTGAGACTCGGTGACCATTAGAATGTCAAGATGAACGCCAAGATTAAGCTTCTCCTATTCATACTTTTTACCACCTTGAAACCAACCACCGAGACATTCCTCCTTGGAATTCTCTTTCACATTACGTTAGAATTATGATACCATACTTCAATACCATCATACTTCCTCATCCATAACACATTTAAATAAAAATCAACTAACAGTAAAACAACTCCCATCCTTAAGCACGACCAAATGAAAAGATCAACATAACTTATGAACAAGACCAAAAGGAAGAGCACTTCCAATATGTGAACATGACCGAATGGTCATTTAAAGAGTACGACTCAAGCATGAACCGAACACGGTTTTAGAGCCGAACATTAGCACAATCAAATACTAAAGTTAAACCGAACACTTAAATCTTATACCGAACACTTATGATTTAGAATGAACACTATTGGCTTAGACTGAACGCCATTGGCTTAAGCCGAACACTATTGGCTTAGGCAACACTATTGGCTTAGGTCGAACACTATTGGCTTAGGTCGAACACTATTAGCTTAGGCCGAACACTATTGACTTAGGCTGAACACTTATTAGCTTAGGCTGAACACTATTGGCTTAGGCCGAGCACTATTAGCTTAGGCCGAACACTATTAAGACCGAATACAAGTACGAGAATGAGTACTATGAGGAAACCTAGTGCTAGTACAAGACCGAGTACTACTGAGACCGAGTGCTAGTATATGACCGAGCACTACCAAAACCGAGTGCTATTACATGATTGAGCGATCATTAACAGGCAAGGCCTATAACAGACCGAACACAGTTAAGACCAAAGGTTATGACTATACCGAACGCTATATTAAATTGAATATTAGCACAAGATTGATTGTTCATTAACTGAAGATCCATAGTAGCAGAACTCAATTAAGACCGAGTACCAGAGGAGGCCGAACAGTCAATGAAAGACCCTCAACGAACTGCATAAATCTGCAGAGTGACTGCAGAATTATGATCAACACCAATCCTTACCAATTTCACTACATTCTCCCAACTTCTAATCCTCTAAACTTATATCATATACATCCTTACACATTAATTAAGAGTATCTAAGTCTTTCTAACATCATTAAGAGAGTTTCATCTCAGATTTGAGAGTCAATTCTGCAGAATCATGAACTCAATGATCGAGAATCAGATTTACTAGTTTTGGTACATTTTTGAGTGACTTAAGGATTCTAACAAGTCTTAAACAACTTACCCAGATTTCCCCTACAGACCAAACTCATAACGAACACAAATTCCCTATTTCACTACCATATTTCCTTCCAATTTCACTCGGCCACTAAACCATAATTATGCAGAAACACAATCATCGTGAACACAACATCAATTTTCCACACCAACAGCACCGAACAACAAATCATTCAATTTTACACACATGCATAATCATCAAATAACATTTTCATACATAGTAAATCATAATTAAATTAACTAGCTTCCCTTACCTCTTAACTGGACCGAAAGCTCACATTGGAGAAACTCGCTCACCACCAAAAATCCTAGAAACTTATAGCTCACCAATTGATGAGAATAAACCAGTCAAAAGACTAGAAATGTGATCAGAATTGAGGAGAAGAAGATGATGAACACATGCAACCAGAAACTTAGCTTGCATGTGCCAGAAAATAGAATTTCTAAGAAGGGAATGAACTTACTGACTTCAAACTTGAATTTGATCGGTGAAAAGCTTTTTAGTACTGCCTGATTTCTTAAGCACTGCCTGATTGTTGAAAAGATGAAGTGAGAAGGAAGAATTTTTAGAGAGAAGGAGGAGAAAAGATAGAAGCTTATATTTTAGAGAGATGCAGATTCTGAAAAGAAATGAGATGAGCTTCATTTGGAATTTTCTATAAAATGCTCTGTCTCTTTATTTTTGAGACATCTGTCCCTCTCCATAACACGTCACTTTTATGGGTTCTGACACTAAAAGGCTGTTAACATATTTTTTTTTAAATGATAATATTAAAGTTTATAACTAAATATTACTATTAATATTTTACATAAATAAATAGTTACAAATTTTTTAAGTTTTAAAAGTATTAATTAAAAGGATAAAATTGAAGAAAAAATGTATATGTAATTATAGATATATAATTATAAATGTAGCTATAGATAAAATAAATTTTAGTTATTAAAATAAAAATTAGTAGTATTGTTAAATAATTTTTTGAATATGAATAATTATTTAAATTTGAAAAAAAATGGTTACTAACATGACAAAAGAGTAAATAAATATTTTATAGTTTATAATGAATAATTATTTGAATTAAAAAAGTAGTTACTAAAATTGTAAAACTGAAAAATAAAATTTTTATTATGAGTTATTATTTAAATTTAAAAATTAAAAATTAAGAGAATAAAATTGAAAAAAAAAAGAACATTAAAAAAGTGTATCCTCTTTATATATATAATTATAGATTATTGATGTAGATAATTATTTTAATTTAAAAAATCTTTATTAAAGAATAATATTGGAAAACATGAAAACAAAAAAAAATTCCATATATATATATATATATATATATATATATATATATATATGGGTTATTTAACTTGTGTATGCTCTTTTTGATACATTTTAACAATGTACATCGGGTTGTATTAGACAAAAATATCCTCATATATTATAGATTTTAAGTTTTAAGGTCAAGGGTATTTGAATAATTTTCATTCTCAAAATTATAAAAAAAAAAAAAGAAACCCCCACTCCAATATTTTCTCTGTCATCTAACCTCAACTGAAAAAAAATCAGAAAAACTCGCGGTTAAACAATTTCTTATAAAAAATGATTTTATAATAAGTTTTCATTTTATAATTTTTGTCGTATTTAATTTTATCTAATTTTCACAAGCATAATGGCATCCAAAGAAATTGGTAATTGGTTTGGAAAAAATCAGAAACACTCATTGTTAAACAATTTCTTACAAAAAAAATAATTTTATAATGAATTTTCATTTTATAATTTTTGTCTTATTGTTATTAAAAATCTAATGTAATTCTAAGTCATATGATTAAGTAAAAATAATAATATATGTTATGTTTATGAAAAAAAATGAATACAGTTTTAACTCTTATTCAATAAGATCATATCAACAATGTTAGTATATAAGATAAATAAATTCGATACATCTACGCAGTCATGAAGTAATGTGTTATAAATATTTATGACGAGTTTCCTAGATTGGGAAAGTTAAGCAAATCATTTTTACAATATAGAATGTGATTTTATTATTTGATATTTTTACATTTATATAATTTGTATTCTTTATGAAAAATAAAACATATTCTTATACCAATTATAACTTTTGATGATGAAAAAATATATTTTAAAAGAACTTTTTATAATATTTTAATATAGAAAACGTGTCATTTTTTTAATGAAATTTAAAATATGTCTAATATAATAATAAATAAATAATAAATTAAAAAAATGACACTTATATTATGTTAAAATATTTAAAAAAATCTGTGTTAAAATATATTTTTTCTATAATATATCTATAATATTTAAATGATTTAATTTTTATATACTTTTTCATATGTGCATAAAAGAATTATGTGGTATTAAAAAAATAGGTTAGATATATTATCATCATAAAGGGTAACGTTTATTTATGAAAGAGACTAAAGACAATTAAAATAATAAAAAATATAGAAAAAGTAAACAACTTAAATTTTGTAAAGTAAGATGTTTTCCAATATAGATTTGTCAAAGAGAAGGGGGAGAAGGTTGAAACTATAAATATTAATGAATAAGATATTGGATTTAAATTTATTTTAATTTAAAAATGAAATCTTATTTGTTAGAAGAATTAAACTAACTTAATAAGGTGGAAAAGGGAAGAGAAGTCAACCCATAACGTGTAAGAGACACTAACTACTATTCGCATTGCTTAAAAAAGGACCCCACCATGTTTTCTGCTCTCTTGGCTTCACGTTTTTCACCCTTCCACTTATTACACTGTCGAAACCAACCAACCAAACAAACGGTTAAAAAAAAAAAAAAACCAAAAACGCGTGGACTTCAAACGCTTTTCGCCACCACAATTCATAATTTTCCTCACATCCGCGTCTGTAACACTTTACACATTTTGAAAACAGAGCCACAAAAGAAGAGAAGACGGAGTAAACGACGGTGTTTCCAACCTTTAACTCTGTCATCTCTCAACTCAAAGTCAATCCCTCTTCTTCTTTTTTCCTCCAGTTCATATCTGCGCGATTACCGTTTCCGGAACCGGAGAGGACGAGAGCATGGCCGTAGCTGATCCCAAGCCTCACTCCGAACCCAAGGTCTGGAACTTCTTCAAGCTTCCCTTTCGCCATTCCACCTCTGCCACCTCTACGACTTCGTCTTCTGCTAACCTTCACCTCCATCACCACCATCACCACCACAACCCTAACAATCTTCCCCTCGAGGGCTCCACCTCCCATACCTCCAATTCCGTTTCCTCCGTCGCCAGATCGCTTCTCCCAACACGACGTCGTCTCAAGCTCGATCCCTCCAATAAGCTTTACTTCCCCTGTATAAATTCGTCTTCCCCTTCAATCCTTTTATATGGTCGTTTTTGTTTATGTGGTTCTGCTTGCATGCAATAATTGCTTTCATCGTGATCTAATTTGGATATTTGGCTTTAATTTCTATTTACTGTTTTTATTTGCAATTTAGTAAAGGTGCTTTAATGCTTTAATTGGACTCTGCCATATATGGAAGTCTTTGGTTTGGGCGAAAATCGTTGTCCCCGTACTCTCGGCATCGCGTAAAAGATGTTGCATGTAGTTTTTAATGATGTACTTTCCTTTCTCGCTCGTTCATTTCTGGCTTGTTAGGTAACAGTGTTAGTAATCACAGTCCATTTCTTTCCGAAATTGAAAGCGGGCTGGAGATGAAATTTGGGGAAGGCCTTGTTTGGATAATTTTTTACGTGGACACGTAAGGAAGTCATGAAATCAAGAATGTAAATGAATCGAGTTTCTTTCTTGAGAAATCAACTTGTGTATTTTTATTTTGGGACTTGAAAGTAGTAAAATGAGATAGCTTATATAAAAAGAATTTATGTACATAAATTGGTTTTTAGGTTAGGGGCATAGATGGAAGTTCAGTTCATTTTACTTATTTATTCCCCTGTCATAAGGACTTTTGGAAAAGTTCTTTCACACATGAGGATGATAACAAAGGTAATTTTTCAATGTTGCTCCTGTTGATGGCTTTTGAGTATGCTTACCATCTTTGTTTAACTGGATAGTGGTATTCTAGGGATGGAAACTGTATATTTATAGTTTATTGCTTAGGTGGAAAGTCAAAAGGTGAAAGATTGTCCAAGAAAAGGTTTGACATTAGTTCCAGGGCTAGTTTTGTTGATTTCAGTGTTGAAGATACATTTGATAGAAGGGAAAATGATCCTTTTTCCTAATATTAATTTTTGTTCCTTTATAATTGTTAAGTCATTTTCCTTCAAATTGCTTTGACAACGATAGACTAGACCAGAGAAGTGTTCATCTTGAATTCACAAGTCTTGCAAACAAAATATATGTGAGATGAATTGCTTTCTGAAGATTAATTACTTATTAGTTTTTTGCTGCTCTGAGTTTTGCATTTTCTCTGTATTAAGCATTTCACTCTTAATTGTAGCAACAATCTTAATTCCTTGCAATGGAAGTTATTAACTGCTGCTACTGTGCTACCAAACATTTTCGTCTCTTGAAAATGTTTCTTTTTGCATGAAGATGTCAAATATAACCACGTTAAATTTGCTAAGCTTTGATACCAATCTCAAGTTACATGTAGTGGAACGTATCAATGGTGTGAGAATCATAAAGTTTGAATGTAATTGGTCAAATTATTGAGATACAGGAGAAAATAAGTTTGAAATTCTCTTTGGTTCTCTTGGCTTCTCATGTGACTGCCCTGGTGGGTGCAGAAATATGGACACACAGACTTCTCTTTGTTTTGGTGGCTTTTTATTCTATTTTTTTATAACCTTTTCATTCCAATATTCAATATGATTGGTTGATTTACTTATTCTTATATTACATAACTCGTTTCTTAGTTTCTTATTATATTGTGCAGATGAGCCGGGCAAACAGGTTAGGAGTGCCATCAGGATTAAAAACACCAGTAAATCTCATGTAGCTTTCAAGGTATGGGGAAATCATGTCCAGCTATTATTTATTCCTGTTTTTTATAATTTTATTTTCTCCATTTGCAATTTCTGAATTTTTGTTGTTTGAGGTAACTTCCATGATGTCTTGAACTAAACTATTTGCAAGAATCTGTTACTAAGTTACAGTTTTGCAGGAGAATAAGTCAGTAAATTATTGAGTCCACCTATTAATCTATTAGTAATAGAATTAGGCTATCTGTTTTAACAAAAATTCTTTGTTTTCCATTTAAAATATGCATGTTTAGTTTCAAACAACTGCTCCCAAAAGCTGTTTCATGCGTCCTCCTGGAGCCATCCTTGCCCCTGGTGAGAGTATCATAGCCACAGGTAAATAATATTTGATTTCTGTCTATATCCATTCTTAATACAAAAGATCATCATAAATACAAGGCCTGGTTATCTCACTATTTGTGTTTTTGCTATCTAGTGTTTAAGTTTGTAGAGCAACCAGAAAATAATGAAAAGCCTGAGAAAACTGGACTCAAATTTAAAATCATGAGCTTGAAGGTGAAAGGATCAATTGATTACGTCCCTGAACTGGTTAGTTAATTTTGTTTTGGCTGAAAACTTACTATTGCCATGAATAAGATAAAATGTTGTTGCTATTGATTTTAGTTTCATTACTACTATTGTATGTGTTTATTTTACTGCAATAAATGTTTGTTCTTTTGGCCTAGTTATATATAAATGGAGAAGGAAAAGGTTGTCAAACTCTCAAGTTTACTCTTAAACTCTTGCAAGCTTTCGATCCTAGGTAGATGAAATGAGTTTACTCACTATCAAACTCTTTTGTGAGTTCACTCGGGTAAATTCTGTAAACTCATATCAACTCACATAATCTTTCGAGTCAAGTAAGAATTAACTTTGAAATCAATGGAATTTTCGCCCTTTAATGACCCTATGGGGACAATATTTTATTTGGACGCAAAGTATTTTGAAGAAATTTGAAATGTTTTCTCTTTAAGAACTTTTTTTATGAATTTATACATGTAGATTCTCAAGTCTGAGTGTATGAGAGTTCCATGAGTTAGATTCTCAAGTTTAGCAACCTTGGAAAAGGATGTATATTCTCTGGTTTTTCTTAACTACTCTATGCATATAATTTTTGTCTTTTAATCATTAAAACTTTATAGCCTTTCAATAGATTCATGTGCATAGTATTATGAGCTCTGGAGGTTTTTGTATTATTATTAATAATAAGGCTCACTTTCTCATCCATGTTTATCTGCTCTCTCACACACGTCTTACAATTCAGCACAATCAAAATTTAAGTTCTTCTGTTGTATATGCTCATTTCATTTCAGTCACTCTAGCGGCTTAAAATCTCTGCTGGGTGAACACTGATGTGCCTTCAAATTATACTGATTCCCTGTCCTGTGCCTGATCCCTTTCTCATTGTCTGTCCTGATCCCCCTATGCCTTCAAAATACAAAATACACTGATGGACATTGATTTTGATGTTTTAAAATATATTAAAAGATTTTTGAAGTACCAACATCAGTGCATTGTTAATGTTCATCAAAAAACAACACCGAAAAATCTAGTAGAGAATCTGGACTCAGATATCTTCTACACTGTTTGAACTTATTCATCTGTTTCTAAAATGATATTACATTTTCTCCCTGGAATCAGTTTGATGAGCAGAAGGACCAAGTAGCAGTGGAGCAGATTCTGCGAGTTGTTTTTCTAGATCCAGAGCGTCCTTGTCCTGTGAGTACTGAATTTATTTTCTTCACTGTTCATTTTTGTATTTTGAGCCAATGTTAATAGTAGTTACACATTTCCCTTTTTCTTCACTTGTTTCTTAATATATCCGTTGCTTTACTTCGATGAGACATACAGTATCAACTATTGATGTTGGTATTTATGAGATGTCTGCATATAATGTAATAAACTGATTGCATGCTAACAAGAGTCGATTTTTTTCTTGTTAAGGCTTTGGAAAAACTGAACCGACAACTAGCTGATGCGGATGCTGCCCTTGAGGCACGTAAGAAACCTGTGGAAGATGCAGGTCCAAAAATTATCGGGGAAGGGCTCGTCATAGACGAATGGGTATGTTTACATAGCTTTCGATTGGAAGTTTTTCTTCGGTTTTGTTACTTTTGGTAAATCCTTCATCTGTTAATAACCAATGATTATGTTTTCAGAAAGAGAGGAGAGAAAGATACCTCGCAAAGCAGCAGGGTGAAGTGGTTGTAGATTCTGTATAGGGCGTTGATCTGAATACCTATAGGAAATGATATTGCCGCCAAGGAAAATGTTATATTAAGAGAAACAATTATCAAAATTACAGCTTCTTTTTCTTAGAAAATTTTCAGGTGAATCGCAAGTGTACTTTGGTGAAAACTATGCGTGTGTGTGTGATCTGATCATTCTCTATGTAGATAAATGTCATTTTGTTTTTAGGCTCTCTTGTTTTCGTGGGAATAATTTTGATGGATTGATGTGAAATAGTTCTGTTCAATTTCTTCATGTGATCAATGATTTGCTCTTAGTCTGTTTTGCTACGATTTCATTCAGATGTAGATGTGGCTGAGATTCTCGACAACTGAAGATAGTAAGATATTGATTTTAGTATTTCGTATTGGCCATAGAGTAGGTAATGATGTTTAATGGTATCTATCTTATGTACTTCGTATTAGCCAAAAGGGGAGCAAGTTTTTTTCTTAATCATGTTTAACTTTTTGGCAGTTAATGCTTGTAGCTGGCAGTTTTTCGTGTTTTTCATTCAAAATTACATTTTTGAAAATAAAAATGACCCTTTGAGTATGCCTCTTCGCCTATTAAAGACATTAGTCCTTTGTACCCTTCTAGGCTGGAGGTTGTGGGTTGACACATCTTGGGACATCATAAAGGGGTTGTAATGGTTTGAATATTATAATAATTTCTTGAGTTTAGAGTTAGTTCGTACTTTATACCTCAAATTTAAAATTGATCCTTTTAATTTTTATAATTTGAAAATTGTTTGTGAGCTTTTCTATCCTAAGTATAGTCTAAAAAAGTTTGATTCTATGATCAACAATTACAGTATGATTTTATGATAACTTATGTTGATTATACATTTTTATCATTAAATATCCTATTGTGCATTTATTTTCCTTGTGAAGTTTTCATGTAAATACCATCAATTATTGGTCGTCATCTTATGTATTTGTTATGTTTGGAAGCACCTAAAGGATGATAGTTGGACCTTTTCTTAATGGCCTTTGAGATTTGTAATGTCATAATGATAGATTGGAAGTAATATTCCTGTCATAAATGTGAGGGGAATTTGTTTCCATTGAAGTTCCTAGATGTTAAAGTGTCTTCTTCCAATGCTAAATTTATTTGCAGAGAATTTATGTATAGTATCTATAAGATGAACCGTCTCACTTTCATGCATTCTGCAATTTTATGCATAGAAACATAAGCTTTATACATGTTGGTAGTGTCCATGCTTAATATCCTTTCTTAAAATAATTAGCATTTGTAAAAAGGGCTGTTAGTTTAAAATTGATCACTTCTCTATAAATCATTTTGCATGGTCACTCTGACAAAGCAATTGTTACAACGAGCACCATTGGTGGATTTAATTTGAAATATGGTCGATAAGTGCTTGTCCGAACTTAGTTTTGTTTGATTAATTTTATCATATCAAGGTGAAGAGTTTAACACTTTTTTAATACATTGTATTGTTAAATTTATTAAAAATTATAAAATCAAGAAGGAGGCGTATATATAGTTTAATGATAGTGTATACATAGTTTTGAATCATATATATATAAGAATTTTTCAACTTTTGGATTAGAATGCTTTTACCAGGCTCGTGCTTTCAACGGTTAAAATCTGAAATATTTGTTGATAAATTTTATTAAAATCTGAAATGTTTGTTGATAAATTTTATTGATGAGTAAAAAAATTTATTAATAAATATTTATCAATAATTATTGATAAATTTGTAGTTATTAATAAATGGACAATGTCAATAATTACAAGTTTTATTATTTTATAGTCATTCCATACATTTAAAAAATAATCAAATGTAAATTTAGTTTAGATATTGAAATTATTTTATCTGTATTTTAGTAACTTGTAGAAAAAAAGTCAAGACTACTAGAAGACATGAACTTATTATTTTTTTCATTCATTCTCCTTTCAAATTATCAAATATTGGGAATCAGATAAACAAACTTAAAAGTGATTTATATATTAATTTTCTAAGCAATTTGTGCGTGAAACAAAATGAAACCCATTTATAAATAAATAATCAAAATAAACACAGTTAATCTTTATCTGAACGTCTGATTTTTTTTCACTATACCTTTATAAAAATATTTTATCATTAATCATACAACTTTTTATGAAATTTAATCTCAATGTTTATTTTTTTTTAACTGTAATCAAATTTATACTTTTATTCTCATCACTTTCTAAACGAGATATTAGAAAACTCCTCAAATAATTTATAGTAATATATTTGAGGATATACATAATTTTAAATCACATAATCTTATTAGTAAACAATTATTACTTAATATATTACAAAATAATTTAATAAAATATATTACTTAATATTTTAAATTATTTTAAAATATTAATATGAAAGTAATCTGTGTGATATTACGGGTCCTTACGTATTACTGAGTTCAAGAGGGTGACTTTCGATGAACTAAATTTTTTGTTCACTCTCATGGTGTTTTTTCTTCACCTTCGTGGGGTGTTAGAAAAGTAAAACAAAAAAATTACATATTATGATTTTTGGATTATGAATTCAGGAAAATGTTTCAGATGTTACAATCTCAAATACGTTTTTGGATTTAAATACACATCTTGGACTGTCTAATTTAAAAATATATTTCGGATTGAACTATAGTACATTTTCAGATTACATAATTTTGAAACATGTTACAAATTACATGATTCTGAACTTATATCTGTATTACATAATTTGAAAGTACATTTTAAATTGTAAAACTAAAAATGCAATTTTAGATTATCTAATTCAAAAACATATTCTAAATTATACAATCTATAATACATTTAGGAATTATCCAATTTACAATATATTTTCAAATTAAAAAATATTCCAAATTAGAATAAATATTTGAATGTTTTGGACTCTCTCCACACTTACGGAGCCGCAGGAAGAAAGTATCTGTTGAGTGTTTTTTTTTCTGGGCTTTCATTAGGTTGAATGGGCTTCCATTTGAATCAAATCCACTTAGAAGGCCAGAGGTGTCAAAAAGTTAAAAGTGGGTTCACCCAATTTCTTATGTACACACTCATTTTATTATTTTTTTTGCATACTTTTTTTAAGTTTAGCATATGTACAGTCTCATTTTGCCAGTTTAGTAAACAAAAGTTTTTTATTTCAAAAATATCTTTTTTATTATAATTATAATTTTTATCATCTTAAAACTGTATTTTATCACATTAAAATGTTTAATTAAACAAAATATCATCCTAACATTGTTTGTTTATTAAACTAAAAGTAATCAATTGCAAATTTTGAAGTGGGTTTAAAAATGGAAACTAGATTTGAAAAATCTAATATAATTGTGTTATATTTCTTATTTGTTTGTTATTCTAAAATTTTAAAAATAATTTTAGACTAGGGTTGAAATAAAATTATATTAGATGAAATGTGTATGTATGACTTACCTTAGTATTTATTAACCATGTTGACAATGTATTTGTAATGTATTTTAAATGATAATTTATTAGTACTAAAAATATGAAATATTTTTTTTTGTTATTTTTTACATGCATTTAAGTAGTTTTGTTAATGAAATTAGGTTGTGATGTAGATTTAAACATTGGTTATAATTAAAAGAAAACTTATTTTTCAAGGAAATTTAAAGTATTTTGGCATGATAGAGGGAAATTTTTTTGATAATGATTTATTCGAGAAACACATTAGTTATGGACTTAAGCTTAATTCACACACAATAATAGTTAAAAAATGAATACTTTAACTAGAAACACTTACCATCCCTCACTCTATAACTCATTGATCACATATTGTTTATTTTTATTAATACGATAAATAATAGAGAGTTTGATAATGAAAAGAAGCATCTTTAAGGGAGATTTCATGTCACGATATTATTCTCACGAAACCTAAGATATATATTTATTGACTTACGTTAATAATTAAGTGTAATTGCTAACGTCAAAGATGCATTTAGGTCCACAATTGAAAAATAAGTGACCAAAGTTGTTATATAACTATAATATATAATGTTGAAAATTGAATACTTTATTTCATTTTTTCGTGAGGTAAATTGTTAATCATCACTTCCATAATGTCTTCAATGGAGAATCATTACATTGGAAGGAGAAGTTTTAGTTCAACCATTAGGAAATCATATTTATTTACACGTATTATGAACAATGAAGTGATTTTATTACACATTTTAAGTTAATAATATGTTAACTTTTTTAAAGTTAATTTAATTAAAGAAATAAAATTTAAGGCTAATTCAATTTTATAAAATTGATTCGTAAAACAAAATTTATGTTCACTTAATTATATTGTAAATTAATTTTATATTTATTTAATATGAAACTTTTAATACTTAAAATCATGTTTCTTTTTTAAGTTATTATGAGAAATGATTATCTTTTTATGTTATAGGTTGTTTAGAGTCATCCACTAGTGCAATTTTGGAGTTTTAACTTGTATGATATGCTACGGTTTTGATGAAATTGAAACATATAATGATGTTGGGACATTTTTTAAAATTTCACAAAATTTATAGATCTCGATTACAAAATGAAGTCATATATCTCTTATGGCATTGTTTAATAGTAAACCAAAGTTTAAGGGTGTGTAAAAAAATTTAAAATTTTTCAAAAATTGTATTATTTATTTATCTAAAAAGGACATATGACATCGGTTGCAAAATAACCAAAGTCGTATACTCCTTTTGATATTGATTAATAGAGAACCAAAGCCTAAAATTGGACTAAAATTTTCAAAATATTTTCAAAAAAATTGCTAATTTTTTTTCCTAAAGAAGACATATAGTCTCGAGTTTTGCATAACCAAAGTCATATGTCATTTCTGTCTCGGTTCTATGAACAACATAGGCCACAAAGGTAATTAAAATTTCAAAATTGTCACTTTAATATATCTAGGTAAGGATGAGTTTGATACAGCTTGACCAAGGTTGGATATAGCTCAGCCAATATCAGATACACCTCGACCAAGGTCGGCCACAACTTGGCCAAGGTCGGTTATAACTCTCCTTTTTTTATTTGTTTTTTTTCTGAACATGATATATGACATTGATTATATCAATAATTAATGTCATATCTACTTTTTGCTTCGGTTTTCTAAACAATTGAGGCCAATGTTATCTCAAAGTTATCAACTTTCTTTGTTATATAAGTGTATCAATAATATATTTCATTTTTCAGAATTCAATTGTCGGACATATGATTTTGTCAAAAAAAATCAACTGCTAAGGCTAAAAGGCTTACATGGTTGGCCCTCAAAGTTTTACATTTTGGTCCATATATTTATAATTGTTTTATTACAATGACCTTCCTTAATTATTTATAATTATGTTGATATATTGTAGTATAATAAACAAATAAGTTCTTAAGAGTGTGAGTACTATATAATGTATTGAATTACAACGTGCTCTTGTTACAAGTAGCTGGAAAGCAATAATAATTATATGACCTTGGTTAATAAGAACATACTTTTTAAATAAGAACATACTTTTTAAATTAATTAATTATTTTAAATAAAAAATTATATGACCTTGGTTATTTCTACAATAAAAAAAAATTGACCTTGATTATAAGCAAAATCGATGTCAGATATTATTTAACGTTTCAAATTTTTTAATCAAAATAAAATATTTAGCTTTTTACTTTATTCATAAGTGATATAACTTTTTTTTTTAATTTCATCTTAATGTTTTGGTGATAGAATCAATATCTATTATAAAAAATAATCCCAATAAAAAAAATCGGTGTCATATTTGTAATCAGGTAAGAGTTAATTAGGTGGCTATATGGAATACTTTTGAATGATATTGATTTTGTTTTTTTGAAATTGTATCTAAAAGTGAACATAAATTTCAGTGAAGCATTTGATTATTTTATTTTTATTTTTGAATAAAAATAAAAAGACATAAAGAAGCGATTGGGAGAGGGCCCTTAAAAAAGATGGTATATGATACCTACATTACATAATCTCTATTAATTCCATCTTATCCATTGAAATGAAAAAGAAGAAGAAACATGCTTTTCTCCTTCTCTTAGAGCAAAAACCGTGACTTAAATGACACATACCTTTCCTTTTTCTGTTCCTTCTCATGACAACCGAATATGTTGCATCATTTCACGCTTCTTCACCGAAACATCTTACAATCTCATCATTATTATTATATAAAAGATTCAAACAAAAAAGAAAAAAAGTCCTCAAAAAGCATTTCAGATCTTAATAAATAGGTTGGAAGAAAGAAACACATATAACAAAATTATTTCTCCTTTTCTACCAAAATGAGAAAAAAATATGTCTAAGTTTTTTAATGGTTTGTAATATTCAATCATGAAAATATTTTATTTTTTAACAAAAAAATAATTTAAAGTAATATTATTAATCATAAAAATGCTACTAACAATAATTAAATAACTCAACTTTATGGTCATTATCATTAGATTAGGAGAAAAAAAAGAGTTGCCTAGGAATTTTCAACAGGGTAATCATTTAAACACCAAACTTTTTTGTTTTTGTGTTAGATGGTATTATTAGAGTAGAGAAAATTTTGGTTTAGATGAATGTAAATGGTACACATTTTTTTAAGTGGTAGTTCCGACATTGCGTACTTTCTTATAGTTGATTACTGAATCAGCATTCAATAATTTGATTCAATCGATACATTAATCAATTGTGCTCAAACTTGAATCACATGCGAATAAAATATCTAAATTAGTCTATGATCTCAATTGTGTATTTTTTATAAGTTTTTTATTAAAAGCTTATGCAAATGAATCCTTAAAACTATTCATCTATTCGGATAGTAAATTGTATATATAAAAAAAAAACAATGTGTCACTTTGAATTTGAAATTACATCGTTAGACTATTCCGTTATTTGTGCTCAGAAAATCTGATTTTAAAAAGGAAAAGAAAAAGTAATTCAATGTCAATAAAACCCGTAAGAAATTTTGTCTTCAAATTGTAGGAATGAGGTAATAAACCAAATCCATCAAGATTAATTAATTAAGGTGTAATTATGTTTAAAACAGGTGTCAAAATTTTGTGAAAATGTTTTGTACAATATATTTTTCCAGATGAATAGATTATAAAATTATAAAGTTATCATCATACAATAAGCACAACACTCCAATCAAGTTATCTCAAATTTTATATATTATTCTCTTAAAGTAATTATTATATTTCCAATATAATTGTGATATTTCAATTTTCACAATATCCCAATACAATTGAATTTGTCACATTTTTAATAATACAAAGTAGTTAACTCAAAAAAATATATAAAATGGTATTACATATATCTAGATAATACTTATAATAACAAAATATAAATATACATAATCTTACACTATTATGAGATAATATAGAAAATCAAAAGTATAATTAATAGGTTTTACAAAAATCGATGAAAACGCAACAAAATCCCCTAGTTTATGCTTCAACTCCATTTCTTTCTAGCACATGTACATTAGAGACATCCCCGTAAGTTTGTAGTTGATCATGGTAAAAGATAAAACAAACACATGCAAACAAAAAAAGACAAAAGGATAAGCTAAAGTACCCAAAAAATATTCATACAATTTAAATCATTAATATCTCAATAATTGTTCAAATAAAACAATACAAAAATAAACATATCAACTCTAGACTTCAACCATCTTGATACATGTATTGATATTGAACTCATGAGGGACCTCCCACGTGTGTAGTGAAACAACTCGTCAACAATCAACTATCTCTCCATCAAACCATTGCACACGAAGGTTAATCTATCAAACATCTATGACCAATACATAATCATCAGACTAAGGACCTCCTACTACTCTCCACGACATAACCATCCATCTCTTCTTAAGATTGAAATTTATTAAGAGTTTCATAATCATCCCTCAATCCTAGAGTCCCTACTTCAACACATCACATTACATAACAATAATAAGGAGTTCCCCGTGAAATCCCTTTCACACAACATATTTAATCCATACACCTATCCATATTTACCATCCATAAAACATCCATTAATTCCACACAAATAAGTATTATAGCTATATAAATCACTCAATCAAACAAGGAAAACAAAAGAAAAGGAAACAACATAAGAACTTGAAACATGGCGCCTAGGGACAAAATATTAGTGCCCAGTGAACAACTATTCTCACCTAGCGAATTAGAGAGAAAAAAACATATTTGTAGAGGAAAGTGGCATTCAATGCCCAAAAGTGTCGCTTAATGCTTAGAAACCAGAGGTTCACTACCTTCGACAACGCTCAACTTCCTATAATACCTTTCAACGACCAAAAACCAGTGACTCACTGACTTGGGCAATGCTTAGCGCCTAGAAGCACTACTCAACGCCCAAGAGTCAGAGGCTCATTGTTTTTCTAGCACTCAGCCTATACCAGAAATCAACAACTTTGAATTTTGAATTGGTTGCACCTAAGACCCATCCAAATGACCAAATTGATACCTTTGACAATAAAATTGATTCATAAACATGTTTATGACCAAAATTAAATATCATTTTGCTCTTTTGGTCAAGAATCAAGTACACCAAATTAACCTAACACTCCAAAAAAACTCACATATCAGATGTTACACATTTCAAACCAGATTTTGATGAACTCAATGACTAAACAAGTCTTAAATATCCTCAAAAGAGACCTCAAACATTAGGTTTCTCCCCAAATCAACTTCCTTAGAAATTCACCTGTCAAAATCTCCAATTTACCCAAAAATCAACAAATTCTAAACCAAATTCTCACCATCATTCTAACCTATTGACAAAACACAATTCAATAATAAAAGAGCAAACCAAAAATAGATTTTTTATCATGCTCACTCATCCAAACTAGTTTCAATTCAACAAGCTATCTAGAATCAAGATTCACCACACCAAATCATCAATTTGACATGTCATGAAATACACTATCAAATAATTCAACATAATTCAACATAGATTCAACAAACCAAACCAAGATTCATTCTTACTTCAAATTTTGATAGTACATGTTCTTAAAACTGTAAAAATAAAATATATAAAACTAATTATTAAATAGCGTGATTGAATTATTAACATGACTATCAATGTTATTATATATACGTGTATATGGATTATATCACAATATTGTTTATTAATAAAGTTTAGAAGAATAAAAATTATTCAAAATTTTGAATATAGACTATATTCAATTTCACATAAAAATTAAGAAACTACGTACATGTTTAAAATAAAATAAAAATTATATTTGGTAGAATGATGAATATTTTGAAATAAATTAAAAATATATTTATTCTTCTTAATGTTTTTTGTATTAGTTATTTTTATACTGGATTTAATTGAAGAAAAGTTATAATAACTAATCATTATGAAAAGATAACGTGTATTGAAATGTAAAACGTATTTCCTATTATTATGTTGTAAATAAGAAAAAAAAATGTAAGAGGGCTAACAACTAACTCCATCTAAAGTGTGTATAAATATATGTATGATATATTTTAAGTACTTTACTACAAATAATGTATCGTAGTTATTGTGTGCAAAAAAAGATTAAGAAGATCGCTTGACTAAATATCAAACATGAAACTTATTTTTATTATATTAACAGTAACGCTTATTAATTGGACTATTTGATTTAAGTTTTAGTAATAAGTTTAATTTATAAATAATTATATGATTTAGTAGTTAATAATCAATATTTTATTGCATCGTTTTAATAAATATAAGAAAACACTCATTTATATAATATTATATTATATATATATATATATATATATATATATATATATATATATATATATATATATATATATATATATATATATATATATATATATATATATATATATATATATATATATACACACCATTTAGTGGTAATAATTATATTTGTTCATTTTTTTAAAAGTTTAATAACTAAACACTATCAAAATTTAGAAAAAAACGAAATACAATTTTGCATTATAGTTTAGAGATTAAATAAATATTTAACCCTTAACATAAAAAAAAAGGTATTTTTTTTGTCAATAATATTTATATAAGTTGGTAATTCACTCTAACTAAGAAAAAGTGATTGACATAAGATACATTTATATTATTTCGTTAAATATTCTACGCCTATAAGTTATGTTTTAGATTCATGACGATCAAACTATATTAAGATTGAAGGTAGTTTTTTAGTTATTGATAATTTTGTAAAGTGTTATAAGATAATTTAGAAACAAAGGTGAAAATGATGGATTGAAAGAAATAATAAAAGAAGAAAATTATTGTAATATCTTGAAAAATAACCTTTAGTGGAGTACACGTGGTAGCCTGACATTGGGCATAGTTTTAAAATGGAACTTTGATTAAAATACTCCTTTTTCCAAGTTCAGACTTCTTTCTCCACTGTCCATGCACATCTTTCATTTTTCTTCTTATCTTTTCTCTACTTCACTACCTTCCATCCTCCATTGCTCAAAATCTAACCGATTGAATTTCAAATTGAAGCTACCCAAGCGTTTGTGACTGCAAGAGGATCTTTTTTCACCAATTAAATATCCGTTTTGTCCAACCGGTAAGAAAGGCCTCTTTTCCTCTTTGTCCTAGGGTTCTAGCATGTGAATTCTTGTTGCATGCAACCCATCTCGTTTTCTTTCTTAATTTAACTTCAATTGAGTCCTAAAATTCGTTTTCCATCATCAATTGATGATTTTAGGTGGTTCTCACACTTTGGGTTCAAAGTACTTGGTCTAGGATCATTCCTTGAGTTGGCCGTGCACCCTAGAGGTAAGGGGAGCTAGCTTTCTTTCCATTTTTATAGTATGTTGTGAATGCATGATAAATTTTAAAGTTGTAGGTTGTTGGAAACATGAAATTGGTTGAATTGGTTTGAAATATATGTATAGAAACTTGTACGTTGTGTGGAATTGATGATTGATGATTTTGGACTGTTTGGAACCCTTGGTATGTTGAATTATGCATGATTGGGACTGTGATGATGACTGAAATCTGTTGTGGTAGTGTTTGGAAGAAAATCAAGTCCTTTAGAGCCACTTTTAAGCCATTTTAAGGGAAGTGAGGTAGTGATTTTGAGTATATGGGGTTTGCTGTGCTTGTGGACTGTTGGGACAGTTTCACTAAGTGTATTGTGACTTGTTTGAGTCACCAAATTTACCAAAATAGGTGCATAATGGTAAGATTGGGTTTTGGGTCCCTAAGTTGAGAAATTGAGTGTTTTAGAGTTGAAATGAAGCTTAAATCACTTTAGAAACGTATTAGTAATGTTTAGAATCACTTAGGTAAGTTTAATTATGTCTAAAACAAAGATTAGAGGTGTTAAAAGTTGGTTAAAATGGTTAGAAATGGTCCAAATAGGTGTTGTCTCGATTCTGCATAATTCTGCAGAATTCTGCAGAGTTTGGCCGTCCGGTTTGGAAGGCCTTGGTCAGAGAAGGTTCCCCCTTCTCCTGACCGTTCGGTTTTGTAGGCCTGGTCAGGGAAGGATGACTCTTTCCCTTGACCGTCCGGTTTGGAAGTCTTGGTCAGAGAAGGTTCCCCCTTCTCTTGACCGTTCGTCCTGGTTCCCTTGGTCAGAGAGGGTATTCCTTTCTCATGAACGTTCGGCCAAACATGGTTAGGTAAGTGGTTCTTTCGCATGACCGTTCGATCATATATGCTTTCGGCCAGGGAAGGATTGTCCCATCCCATAACCGTTCAGTCTTGGCCTATCTCAGCCTTAGGTGCTCTTTGCCTCGATTCCTCACAGCCTTATAAGCCTCGACCTGCACTACCGTTCGGTCTGCAGGGTCTCGGTCAGAGAAGAGCTAGCTCTTCTCTTGACCGTTCGGTCTGTCAGAGGTGCTGGGTCTTGGCACCCAATTCAGTTCCAGTGGTTCGGCCACTGCACTAAGTGCTCGGTTTATTACTTAACACTTGTGGTTGATTGGTCTATTAAATTGTTTGTGGTGAATTAAGTTATATGTGATTAATATGGTTCGGAGGAATATCAAGTGATTGGATTGGTTGGATTCGGTTATGGAATTATGATCTCTCGGTGAGATCTGTTAGTGTATTGATTGAATGGTGAGAGGCTTCCATATGGGGGGTTATCCCTAACGCTCCAACGGTCTTTCATTCTCACTTAGAGAGGATTGACGAGTGTGGTGGGAGTAGTGGGAGGTCCTAGGGTAGGTGCTTTCACTGTAGGCCTATATCGCGGTAACGGACTAGCCTTGTGTATGGTCGGATGGAATCCCTCGGCAATGGCTTTGCAAAGCAGTAGGGGCCATCACAAGTGCACAACTCGCCCCAGCTCTACATTCATTCTATGTCCGGATTGTATGCTTGTATGTAAATTTATGCTTTCTGTCATGCTAGATTACTTTGCTGTGAATTGTATGTGGGTTTGAAACCTAGCTCACCCTTGCACTTGTATGTTGTGTGTGTTTGCTTCTCCCTTGCGATGATCATCCAATCCTTTGGATGTGAGCAGTAGGTGATGATGTACCTCTGGAGCAGGCGTTGGAGACCGAGGAAGAGCCAGCACCTAGTACTTAGGATGCTTTTAGACCTTCCTAACTCTTAGTTTTATTTTATTTTGAAAAACCTTAGACCTTTGTACTTTAACTATTAGTCGTTTTAAATATCCTATATTTTGGATGACTATAATTTATACTCATACAGTTATTTACTATTCTCACTGCTTTCTTTAATTATGACTGTTGCATTCTATATCTATATACTTGACTGTATAATTTGGGATGTTACAATTATTTAATAGTATAAAATTTATTTATTTATAAAAAAAGTTATTTAAAGAAAATTATTAACAAATTAAGTTATATATTTTTTCTATTAAGAATTTTTTATATTTTTCTATAGTTTAAATTTATATTTTTTTAATAGAACTTGTTTTGAAAGAATTTTATACTTTTTTAATATTTCCCTTAGATAATTATTTTATAAATAAACCTAAAATATTTTACATTCATATTACTGATTTTTAATTTTACATTAGATTCGTTTTTCAAATATTTCCGCTTACAAGCATATTATTATGTTATTTTATTTTTCTAACTTATTACACACAAAATATTATTACATAAATTAGTTTAACTAAATAAATATATATTTATCAAAATTAATTTTACAAAAAACAACCATTGTAATAATTTATTATAATAATTTTTCTATTACCATAATTACAATATATTTTAATTAGTATCTTATTTATCGTAATCGTTTTTCAATTTTTTTTATTCGCAATTAGTTTATAAATATTAAATTAAATATATTTTTAAATTTATATTCATATCAGTTTTTAAAAAATTTAAATTTTTAATAAAATAATTTATTATAAATAAATATATACAAATCTATAAAACTAAAAAAATAGTTGCTAAAAGTAGTTTCTTAAAAGACAAAATTGCAGCCATAAACAACTTGTAAAATTAGAAAAAGTATGATGAAAAAATTTAGACTTTCGCGAAATTGTATTAAAGAGTATAGTTAAAAAAAATCCTATAAATCTAGCCTTGATGACAATTTAATACACTGTTTATATATTAAATTTGGTGAATTCCAGAAATATTGTATATTGGAGTCCTTGTCTTCCAGCTAATCTAGTTTGATTTAAAATAAAAGAAGTGATATTTTTGTCCATAATATTTGTATAAGTTGATAGTGCACCGTAACTGGAAAAAGTGAGTGCATTAGCATGATATACATTTATATTATTTTGTTAAACACTTTAAGCCTATAAATAGTGTTTTAGATTTATGAGAAACAAATTATATTATGATAAAATGCATTTTTTTTAGTCATTGATAATTTTGTAAAGTATTAAAATAGATTTTAGAAAGAAAGGTGAAGAAATAATAAAAGAAAGGTGAAGAAAGGTGAAGAAATAATGCATTGAGAGAAATAATAAAAGAAAATTATTTAAAAAAATGATTTGTTAAAGTATTTCACATGGGAGTTACTCTCATTTGGATTCTAATGAATATATTTTAAGAGATTTTGGTTAGATTAAGAAGAAAGACGTTGTTTTTGGATGCAAACAAGGCAACGGAAAGCTTTTAACGTCTGCTAATAACATATGAATAAGACAGATAACTGAACGCTGTCGGAGATAATTATTTTAATGTGATTCTGTGATCCCTACACTTTCTCTCTCTCTCTCTGCGCACAGAAATTGCTTTCAAAGGTCAATGATGATGATGAATCAATGGAATTCCCCGTTGCTCATTTATTCCTAAACTATTGGACCGTTGTCACTGACATATCATATGCATAGTTTCCAACACGTATGAATCAATCCTATTCGATGAAGATGCATGAAAGAGAAACAAAGTTTATGTTTTCAAAGCAGGGAACTTATGAGAAAAATAGCCCTTTAATATTTAGAAACAATTCCAAACATGGACATTCACATTGACACTACACCAATAGTATGATTTTCCAACAAAAGAAAAAAAAAAAAAAAGTAGCAATTAAGAAAAATAAACAGGTCATGAAGAAGAACTACACTTTTATAGGCCCTTTGCCCATTTCAACACCATTGCCATGATCTTCATGTTCGACGAATCTTGACCAGAACGGGTGTGCCCTCCAAACTTGGCCCATTTCTTCAATTGGAATGCCCTTGGTTTCAGGCAAGAAGAAGAAAATGAAGAATGTCATCACCAACACAAAGAAGGCAAAGAAGATGAACAAGCCAAACTTCATGTGGCAAAGCATTGTCAGGAAGACTTGCGCTATCACAAAAGTGAAGAACATGTTGACGGACACGTTGATACTTTGAGCTGCCGAACGAATCTCCAATGGAAAGATCTCACTGGGCACCAACCACCCTAGGGGACCCCATGACCAGGCAAATGCTGATACGTAAATGCAGATGAAGAGAACCACAACAATTGCATACCACTTTGGCAAATCACCAGGGTTCCCGTCAATTCCAAACTTGGCTCCAATGGCTGCTGCAACCACGGCCTACACACACCAACATACACAACATCAGCATTTCTTAAGCAATAAGCTAACTTACTTTAATAAAAACGCTAATGCAATTAATAAGTACATTCAAGATTTAAGTTTGAGGGTACCTGGCAAATGAGCATTTGAACACCACCTTCAAGGAAAAGGGCTCTCCTACCCCACTTATCAACACCATAAATTGAGACACAAGTTGCAACAACGTTGACAACACCAGTGATCACAGCTGACATTAGAGCAGCATCGTCCTTAAACCCAATGGAGCTGAACAGGACAGGAGCGTAAAACATGATGACATTGATTCCAGTAAGTTGCTGGAAAAATGGAATCAACACTGCCATAGTGAGGTGGGGTCTGTACTTTCTTTGCAACAAGTTCCTCCACGGGTGCTCCACTTGGAGTGAAGCTTCACTAGCTTCAACTAAATCATTGAACTCTTCATCGACATCACTCACACCACGGACTCTCTGAAGCTGGGCCCTGGCTTTCTCACGATCACCCCTTTCAATCATGGAATTGGGAGTGTCTGGAAGGACTAGTGATCCAATTGTGATTATAAGGGCAGGGACCATAGCTCCACCCAAACTCAACCTCCATCCCCAACCACCATGGATTTTGGCAAAGAAGTAGTTCAACACATTGGCCACAAGTATTCCAACCGTGATTGACAGTTGGAAGCCAATGTTCAATGCTCCTCTGTACTTGTATGGAGCCATCTCAGACAGGTAGAGCGGCACAGACTGGTAAATTAAAATAAACTTTCATCAGTAACAACATTGATATACAAACATTTTTACTGATAAACAAGTAACAGTTCGTTTACGTGTTGTAATGGAATTTAATTAAAAAAAAAAAGTGTGGGACCACGGTTCTTCTCAACTTGCTAAGTTTATTTGTTGGAAAAGTAAGGAAAAAACAAAACCTAGCAATGGAAAACTGGAGTACGATTTCTATTTCTAAATTCAATATTTTTAAAAATTCAACGCCGTGGAAAATAATGTATAGGAACGTGGGAACAAGAAGCGAGGATGACACTGGCGAAGAAAAAAGGGGGGCAATAATTAAGCCACTATTAGTGAATTAGTGGAACCAAGCTCCATTTGTGTCATCCTAATTCAGCCATCACTCTCAACAACACATGCTAAGTAAGATTCTTTGGTTATCATTCAAACAAGTCCAATCTGCTAAGTTTCAAAAGGGATTAATAAAAACAAAAAGCAGAGTCAAAACTAGCCGAAATACTTCGCAGTTTCATACATAGGGTAGAAAAATAGCCCCAAAAGAGAGTAAAGTAGGGAAATGAATAGTTGCGAATTGGATGACTGACTTTTTGAGTCAATAAAAAACTATAATCACATCCAATGAATGCCTGAAAATTGAGAAAACTCATATTAACAACGTGTCAGCAACTTTCTTTTCTACAAAAGGTTTTCTCTTTCTGTCAGAGTAAATAAGACGTATAGATAGATACATTCATACGGAGTTCCATTTTTTATAATAATTATTGCCCCTTATCCAGTGGTAACTCAGCATGAAAAAATGAACCAAAATAAATACTTATCAGATCTGGGAAAAGGGTTCTTTACAGAATCAAGTAAAACAGTGCAAACGGACAAATTAAACGACAGGACGTCGGAATACTCAATTATCCTGCAGAGAAATGCACAAAACGACGGCAACGAAGGAAGAGTATCTGGGACATGATCAGAATGGTTTAGTGTCTTAAAATTCGAAAAAGCTGATATTTTGACTTTTCTTCACCCAAGAGAGAGAATATCGGAGACATACCCTTCCCCGTGTTAAAATTCAACAAAACCAAAATTAAAAAGAAAAATATTTTTGCTAGAACAAAAGAGGAAAAAAGAGTCTGTTGGGTAAATAATGGAAGTTTTTAATTAAAAGGGGTTTGAATTGACAGTGACTCATTTACTTAAAAAGTGAAGAAGACCATAGACATTGAGAATACCTGATTGGCGAAGCCTATACCGAACCCGAGCAAGATCCGACCCACGATGAGCATCCACACGCGTTGGGCGAAACCGTTTATGAGAGCACCGACAAGGAAAAGCAGGCCACCGAAAAGCATGGAGAGTTTCCGACCGAACCGCCGCGTGATGGTGGAGGCAACCAGCGACGACAGCAGCGCCGCCAGGTACAGCGACGACGTGAACATCGTGAGTGTCGCGCTGTCGTATTGGCAGTACTGGTTCGTCGTTTTGTCCAAGTTCTTCTTATTGTACACCGACGGGAAAAACTTCTTCAGAAACGGATCCATGGACGTGACCCCACCTGATCATAGTCCCACACGTTAAAACAAGCAACGTTATGCACTGACACGCAGACATACATCATGAGCCAAAACAAACCACTACCGCTAACAGAAAAGGTGCCGACATGTGACTTATGCGTACCTGAAATTCCGATGTCGTAACCGAAGATCAAACCACCCATGGCTGCAACTATGCATGTTACTGTCACGAAAGGAGTGAGGCTCCCAGGGTAAGCCTTACTCCCTCCGCTGCTTATTCCTCCCACCGCCGGCATTCTTTTCCTATCTCTTTTCCGAACAAGATAGAAAAAAGGCTGAGAAAAAGTGATGAAGAAGAAGAAACAGAGGCAATAGAAACAAGATGGAGCTTTTGATTTGAGACTTGGAAGTGTTTATATAGCAAATTTCCTTACTTTTAATCATCGGATGAGCTGTCAGTGATGATGATATAATATTATCAAATGTTTATCTATAAAATAAATATTTTATTAAATTTTTATTCAAGATATGGAAGTTTTATGAAACTGTTAAGGTAAGTGGCCTCCGGATAATTAATAAATACTTATTATTTCATTTATATCATCTATTTTTATACACTAATTAGAGATATTTTCTACTTTTTTTATTAATTCATTGTTGATTATATTTGACAGGGATATATTATGGTTACTAAATGAAATTAAATTAGTTATGACTCAAAACTTTTTCTTATCTTTTGCTAGTATTTCTTAGCAGGAATATGTTCAAAAATAATTAAATCATTCAATGCAATTGGAAAAATATTTAATACTTGCTCTGCTATCAAATTTGCTTTCCGTAAATTCTGACAAAAACCGACATTTTTAAATGAAACACACAAAGTAAATGTATAATTAAATAGTTATTAGAAACGTTTAAGATAGGCTCACCAAAAAAAAAAAAAACAACAACCTTACCCTATTTAAATCTCCCACATAAACTATATCGTATTGATTTTAAAATGATAAGATTATAATAATTATTATCTATATTCTTGGTTTAATAGATAATAAATAAAAAGATGGAAGATATCGTTTTCTTTTTATTTGACGTGGATACGAGGATATCTAATATTTCCTTAGAGCTAGAGATATAAGTGTTAATTATTCTCATGAATCAAATAGATATCTTTTGGATTGCAGAAATGAGTTTAAGTCAAATACATTGAATAAATATTTTATTTATTTATTTATTTTTATACAATTAGAAATTGTTATTATATACACAAAGTTTTCTTTTTACATTTCTAATAACTGTTTTGAAGTTTACTATATCTAAGACCATTTTCAGTATAAAACAATTAAATATTTGTAAATGGATTTTGCGTAAATGTTATGTATGAAGAAAGTAGGTTGTTGAGAAGAGCATTCTTGAATTATGTTGGATTTATTTACAAATATTGAAAAAAAGACAGCAGTGGATAAGGCAGAAGTGTTGAAACAGAAGGAGATTTAAAACCCTTTTATTGAGAAAATATTGATTTCCTATTAAAATCTATTTCTTCGAAAATGAAGTTTTGAAAATTGTAAGTTGAGAGTTGGTGAATTTCACACGTCAGATAATACTCAGATTCTCGAAAGGGCTTGAGTAAGCCGAATGCGTGTAATAAATGGATTGTATTTATTAAAGGTATATGCAGTTTAATTTCATTTTATCTGCGTTTAAATATAGAATATATTTACTAAAACGTTAGTTATATGATCGAGAATATAATATTTTTTAAAGGAATTTTACAATATATGTACAATGTATAAGTATACTAGTGGTTGAAACAACTGAGTGAGTAGTATCTGTAAGAATATCTTACAAAATATCTTATATTTATAGATAAATAAATATTTACAGATACTCATAAATTTGGAAATATTTATAGTTATTTTTTAAATAAATATTTAAAAGAAAATAAGGAGTGGATTTTTTATTCTAATTAAAAGTCAAATACTTGAAAAAGAAAATGAAGAAGTAAATATCTGTGTGGATAATGTTGGATTAATGGAGCGGCAGTTGGTGTTGGTGGGAACAGTGAGAGAGTTTATAGTAAAAGTGAGGATTAGGATGCGTGACTTCATTGCCTTTACAGCAATGTTAGACCAATGAAACATGAGAAGAATGTGGCCTTATTAATTAATTCATATACAAAATATTATAACAATTTGAATTTTCGGAGAGAGTTTTAATTAAATTATATAAACCATTTCGATCCAAAAGATAAGAAGAAATTAAAATGAGATAAATTAGTTTTAAAGTGATAAAAATATTAGAATATTAATAAATTAAACTACACTCTTAATAAGCAAACTTAACAATGGTACATTGATATGAAATGAATGTATTGCCTTTTATGGTTCTCATTTTTCCTTTTATGGTTTTCATTCCATAATAAGTTGAACCTACATTTTCAACTTACAAATTGATTACAAAATTAAACCTTTTTACTAATGTGCAACCAAGCAGAGTAAATATATGCTTTCTTTCATTCCTTTTTATAAAACTAATTAACTAATTTACAATTGTTAACAAGTCAGATCATTGAGATAGCTTAGACTAAACTTATAATATTAATTAAATAAATTATCCATTCTTCTTATATTTATTAAAATTTAATTATATCCTTTAATATTTATTGTCATTAATTTATTGACTTTTTGTCATTTTTATTTGCGAGAAGAGTGAATAACGAAAATAAGACTTAACGGACATAACTGATATCGTTAACTGGGTGAGGAAAGCATTTTGGGTGCTTTAGCAAAAGTAAAAGGAAACGAGAATCTGTGTTGGAAAAGAAATTCTCTTAGGAAGCATCTAAAAAATAAGATGTGTACAAAACAAAAGTAGATTCAAAAGAAAAAGAAACTGATCCCAACGAAGGAAACACAGAAAATCGAAATGGATAATTTTCTTTTCTTTTTTTTGTTATTATGCTTTTGCATTCTCTTATTTTTCTTCTTCTTTCTAACTCTGTCCCTGTTCAAGACAACCTTCTTTTTAAGCCATCTTCACTTTGTAGCTTCCTTTCTATTTCCTATCACATTTTCTCCTTTTTGCTTCTGTATTGTATGAACCAATCGTTCCACAGCTGTCCATCGGTTAATCGTGTACAGTATCAATTTTAGAGAAAAAATCAGATTTTATATAATTATTTTTATTTTTATTTTTATTACTTTTATTTTAATTATTTTAATTTTAGTAATATAACTATTATAATAATATAAATTATATTTTAATAATTATTAAAATATGAAAAAAATTAAATAATATTAGATTCTTAAATTAAATTAAAGAGTTATTAAAATATAAATAAAAGACAAATATTTTAAAAAAATTTAAAAGGTAAGTGAAAACATGTGTGAATTCATTTTCAAAATACCCACTAAATAACATTATCCATTCAAAAACGGAAGGCGCAAAGATAGTATGTAAGCGTTTGTAGCCATTTTGAGCCTTCAAGTCATCTTTGGAGTGCATGGGTCCACTTCCACAGTTCAATTTTTCATCTGTTTCACACGTGTGTCATTGAATATTTTAATGTTCATTTAAAGTAATATATACTCATTTATTATTAAAATAACATTTAAATTGTTTCTTTATATTATAAATAAGAGTAATTAGCGCTCATTGTTAAGAAAAAAACTAATCGGTATGATTAGTGGGATGCTAAAGAGACAACCGCGTCATCTGATAAGGTTAATGCAGTTGAAGGACAGCGTTGAGATATTGGTGAGAGCGATAAGCTCGAAAGAGGTCAACGGCCTAAAAATATCCTACAAAGCCACACAAAATAAAATAAAATAAAAATATAACAATATGAGGAAATAAATTTAATAAATGTAGTAATGCAAAATGTCAAAGTGGAGCATTCGTATGATTGAAACAGTTACTCGTAATGAAATAACAATACAGAGGATAGGTCATAGAACATGGACCTATAGCTGGAAATTCGTAAAGAATGTATCAAGATGGAGGATTAAATATAATTCATGCTTTGACATCTTAAATTGGATATATAATTTATCAATTATTATAGACTTTGTTGATTTATAATTCAAAATTTTCGGTTTAGAACAACCACGGTTTTTTATTTTATTTTTATGATTAAGTGATGATAATGATTCTTTTTATCTTAATATATGCATGATTTGTATGATGTGGATTTTGACACTTGCTACTGTGTTTTTCTTTTATTTTATTTATGATACATTATACTTTATTTTCAATGTAAATTCACACTGACAGACATAACAGATTGTGACATAATCACAAACTGACACTCAGATAATGTCACGTTCGCAAGACACGCAATTTATTTATAATAGATATAATTTTAAGTATTTATATGAAATATTTTTACTGAATATTGACAAATAGTTTTATTTTTTATTCAATGGTTGCAAGATTGTTTATGAAAAATCTATTTAGTGTTAGATATCACTAGTTTAGCACGTATCACGTTAGAATAGAAAAAAAAAAGTTAACGTTGAAAATAACGGTAACATTATTATAAATAAATGTTTAACTTAAACGTTGGAAAACTTGGCGTCAACTAAGTGTAAGACATTAGAAAAATCCAAATTCCGACGTCAAGTAATATCGGAAATTCACTTTCTCGATATCATATAATTTTCTATATTATTATATAGTTGTATTAATTATTAAATGATCCTTGAACTATCAAAACGAATTAGATGTTTGAAAATTCAAATTTCAATGTCCATTAACATTTGAAAGTCACCTTTTTAATGTTATGTCTTGCAAATTTGGTGAACTGATTAAAATGTTTGACATATAGGTATAAAATTTATTCATGTAAGATGTCTGATAACCTAGATTCCGACGTCAAATGCCTATAAGTCATTAGATTCTATGTTTTTTTGACTTATATGTCTTGTAAAAATTTTGTAAAACAGAACTCATGTACACTGTTTCTTCGTGCTTTCATTCCTACTTGAACAAGCAACATTTACATGAACGAGTGCAAGGAAGAATAAATGTTAGTTTTGTGTCACTTACCTATAACGAAAGTGTTTCTATTGTCTTGGTTGGGATGTTTCATTAGTTTTAATCGATTTATATGATTTTTTCGTTTAACATTGACGTCATGTTGCATATGTACGTGAGTTCAAACTCCACCACTTCCAAGTGAATCAACTGTTTTGTTCACGAGTGCAAAGAAGAACAAATGTCAGTTTTTGGTTATTTATCATAAAAATATGTGTTTCTGGTACCTTGGTTACAATTTTGTTTGTGTTCTTTATGGATTCATTTCGTGTTTTCGTACTCCATTGAAGGTCCACCACAGCGAACAACAACGTCGGGAAGTTTTCCTCTCTTCATTTTTGCCAATGACTCCCTTCTATCAAGGTTAGTTTATTGATTTTGATATACATTGTAATGTACTGATATATTATTTGATACGTGATTTTTAGTTTCCCTTATTATATTTTGTGTATATTATTGATTTTTGTATGTTTCTTGTAAGTTAGATTAACTTTTTAATGTGATTTTTGGCATTTTATTTTTTATTCACTTTTTAAAAATAATATTAGTCAAGAGTATGAAAAGGGAGTTTTCGAGTTCTTACAATATGTTCAAGAACACGCAAACTTTGTGAACGAGACATATGATGACAAATGGGTGAATAATCATTTAGAGGACATGATACATGATGTTGGTGAAGAAAATTTTGGAAGAGTTTATTTACATGATTCTCTTAAGAACGATTCAGAGGAATAATTGTATCCACGATGCACCAACTTTATACGATTGTCAATAACTTTGAAATTGTTTAGTTTAAAAGCAGGAATGGATTGACCAATAAAAGTTTATAGGATTGTTGGAGTTGTTGAAGGATATGTTTCCAAAAAATAACATGTTACCTATCCGTAATTATGAGACAAAGACAATTCTATGTCTAATGGGTTTGAAATACCAGAACATACATGTATTCCCCAATGATTGTGTATTGTATAGAGATGAGTATGGGTCACTGAAGGTGTGTGTCTAATATGTGGTTTATCACGGTTTAAGAAGAAAGTCAATGGAGATAATGGGCATGAGCATCAAATTCTATTTCTAGAAACTCCATTCTCAAAAGCAGAATTTAAGAATTTTTTAAAACCATATTCAACTGTATTTCAAGGCTTAGCAATCCAAGATTTATCCATTATAAAATATTCCTAAACAAAATAGCAATACGATTTTTCATAAAATACATTGAAAAAGAAAAAAGTATTCATGGAACATACAAACGAAGATTGAATTAAAAAATAAAATACTTGTTAACCAATGAATTTAAATCCACTCACCTTGAAAACTTCTACTTCAAATAAAGATTTATGGTTGTTGAAGTGAAACTTTATCCTGTAATGACACATATAATACATTAGTTTGAGCAAGGGACCTCCCACGTAAGGTATTGCTTAACCATTTCAAGGAATGAAGATGATAGATAAGATATTAGAGGTAACATTGACGATATACTTAGTGAAAACAGAGGTAACGGATGACACATACCCTTTGTATGATGTTGCGTCTTACTGATTCATCGAATATGAACAAGCAATACTATTCACAGATAGAGAAAATATTTAGGGAATACTCAAAATAAATAATTTTTTTTAGGAAATACTCAAAATAAAGAAATACCTTGAAGGCACTAAAGATTGATGCAGTATGAGACAAATGTAATGCGATGATGATGACAAGAACTGAGAACTTAACAATGACCGCAACAAATGAATCAACGACCATCGTAACTCAGGATGAACCGACGACTACAACAACAATAACGACCGTAACGACGACCATAATGGCGACGCACATGAATCCTAGTTGACGACAAAGACCACAAAACGACGATGAGCTGCGTTGCGAGGAGCTGCATTCATTGCTTGGAGCTTCACTCTTCGTGAGGATGAGCTATGTTGTGGGGAGTTGCGTTCGTCAAGGAAAAATGGGGACAACTTGTGTTTAGGGAGAAATGAAATGGTTGCTTGAAAATTTTTAGGGAACGCGAGAAATCAGAGGTGTTATTGTGGGTAGATTCGTGTAACAGGTTTGGGAAAGGGGGGAAATGTGTTAGCTATGGAGGGAAGATAGGTTTCGTAAAATTTTAGTGTAATAGGGAAACTAAAATAGTAAAAAATATATTTTAATTTGGGGAGGTCAGAAACCTTTTCAGAAAACAATTTTAAACTCCACTGTTATCAACATTAAGATAATTCCTTTTAACCATCTTAAATAATGTTAACTAGTGGAGGGTTTTATGACCCATATAACAATTTTGAATGCGTGTGTGTGCGCGCGCACACGCCTATATATATTTACTTTATATCTTGTTAATCATAACCTGAATGGTTAGCCATCAAGTCATCCGGTCAATCACAACCCAAATGGTCAACCATCAAGTCATTTGGTTAATCACAACCCAGGAGTCAACCATTATGCCACCCAAGTTTTGAGTATTCCCTACAACATTTTTTTTTTTTAATTTTGAGTATTCCCTGAAGACTTTCTCTGTCTGTGAAGTGTATTGTTTGTGCATATTCAACGAATCACAAGGGCAACATTATACAAAGGGTACGTATCTTCCTTTACCAATTTTTTCACTTAATATGCCATGAATGTTACTTTTGATATCTTATCTTTCACCTACGTTTCTTGAATTGGTTTAGTAGTACCTTACGTGGAAGGTCGCTTACTCAAACTAATTGGTTATGTGTGTCATTACATGACAAAGTTTCACTTCAACACAATCATGAATCTTTGTGCGGAATAATTTTTCAAGGTGAATAAATTTAAATTTATTGGAAAATAAGTATTTTATTTTTTAATTTAATTTTCTTTTGTATGTTCGATGAATAATATTCTCTTTTTCAATGTATTTTATAAAAAATCGTGTTCGGATCGGACAACACCTCCTTCAAACTTCTTACCTTCTTTCGGACTCAAGGGGCTCCCCTTTTAAAATTTGTTTGGTTCTAATACAAAACTAAGAGAACAAGGGAAAAAAATATTTAAAGAAGTGGAATCTTACTAAGCGTGAACAAGATGCAATTAAGAGCACATGCTGTCAAAAGTTAATAAAATCGTTCTAGTGGCTTTAAAATATTCTAACACAATGTTAATTTTTAAGCCTTACAATTCTATAATTCACAATTATATATTTAACCCGAGCTATCTACCATAGATTATTGTTCTTGTAATTTGCAAGTATATTTAAGTTCAACAAGTGTTTCGAGATTAGCTAGATTTGATTTGTGTTAGCGTTACATTAACATTATGTTGAATGTAAACGCGAGGTAGCTATCTTGATAACGTTCACGTGTATGCCAAACAAGAGAAACAAGGAGAAAACAATTACGAAATGTTACCTTTTTTATATTAGACTTGATGGATTCATGTATATCATTACTTCTTCTTTCTCCATTCAGCTAACGGTGCTTTCACGCTGTTGTGGCGAATAACATTTTATTTTTCAGGGAGAAGGATTACGACTACAACATTTCAAAGATATATACCTCAGAAATCCTATCGTTACTCACTAATTTATTCAAAACTCATGTGCAGATATATCCAATAATACCAAACTATTCCAACTTTATCATAGCGTATTTTGTCTTTTCACACCTTATTTATGTCTTTATCGGTTTCCCTAGTATGATCTGTTCTTAAAAAGGAAATATAAAATAAGTTTTTCATATCCAATATTTAAAACATTATTGAACTAAATTGTAAGTCTTCATATCCAAAGAAATCTTTCATTTTAGCAAAAATAGGATGAAAATATGAAAATTTATAGGTTTCCATTTATAAATAAGAAGTAAATACTGTCTGTACCAATCCAACCGTCCTCATCTTATATGTGACAAATTCTTTCATATATTTATAATAAAACCTTATTCCAGTTCCGAGTCCTTAGGGAATTGAGGACCAAACATTAAAAGAATTAAGGTGATGTAGCATGATGAAATTAACAGGTCACAATTACATTACAACAGGACAACATGGGCATTGAAACCACAATAACTACAAAAATAATCATATTGCATTGAATTTCTTAAACATACTATTCAGAATCACGTCATGATGGTACAAGGTAAGTGTAGGGTCCATACTGACAAGAATAAAATCGCATTGGGCCACCTTCAGATTCTTTCAGACCAGATGAATCAATGCCCTCTGAAATTTCTCTGCATTTCCAAAATTAGACCAAGCCTTAATCTTCTTCTTCCATCCTCACCTGTAATAACTCTTGCAAAGCTATCACAATCCACCGTATTTGACTGCATAATTTTCTCAAGAAGAAATTCAAATCTCATCAAGTCCATTAGAGATACTACAAATCTATCTAAAAACATGATACACTTAGATTATGTGGTTTTATAATTAAGGTTTTGAGTGAAACAAACTTACTTTGTCAGATAATTCTACTTTAATATATATAGAAAGGCCAACATTTCCAAATCCTGCAAAACCAAATGAAAGTTATTTTCTTCTGTGTTCATAATTGGGTGACCCTTGCACAGCTTCTCTGTTGACTTCAAAACTTGCAACATGCAGTGCAAGTGGAGATGTCCCACCATAATGTGGAAAATAGATGTTGACTTGTGATCATAGTACTTTATTGCTAATTGAGTATGATTTCCACTGCAAGTTTTAAATTTATCATTTCCAGATGTTTGCATCTTTTTTATAAGGACTTTTTCTCGCAACTAACACACTCATTAAGCATACTTATGCAAAACAACAAATTCACTTTGCCTATTTTTAAAATTTCTTACAGCTAACTTCCAATAAACATTTAAAATGTATAAAATTATGAACATATATAGCTTCACGAATGAGGAAAAGAATTTATATATGCAACTACTGATGAAATATATGAGACACAACAGAGGAGAAAAGTAGACACAGTTTCTGAAAAGGATATTTTTAATTAACGCCAGCAAGATTTGTTTGTGATTGTGGAATATTGGGTTGTTAACAATTTTTCTAACATATCTCTCTTAGTAGTTCAAATTGATCAGCTTTCATTACTATGATGTTTTCTAGTTTTTCTCAAGTTATATATATATATATATATATATATATATATATATATATATATATATATATATATATATATATATATATATATATATATAACATTACAAATTAAATTATTGAGATTGGATTAAACTTAAAGTTTATATCTCAATATATTACTTATATCAATTATTTTAATTTTTAAAGTTAAAACTAAAATGAGTTATGTCATTAATAGTACATGAAAAAAGAATTAAGATTTGGATAATTGTAAAAAAAAAAATCATAAAAAGGTTTTTTTTTCCTTCCATAAAGAACAATCACAAATCCGTTTTATTTTTCTTATTAAAGAATTTAATATTTAATATTATTATTTAAACTTATTTGTTAGTTTTCTTTTTCTTTGATAAAATCAAGCAAATAACTAATTAATAAAGCAATACGAAACTGGCCAGCCAGAAAGAAAAGTATCTAGGTCTTCAAACCCGTACTTTCACATGCTTCCAATCAAAATATAATTTTCATCATTTTTGTTTTATTTTTCGTATTTTTACTTTTCTAATTTATTTTCTTTTCAAACAAAATACTTTTAGAATAAAATTTATTTCCCATTTCTTATTTATTTTTCTATCTATCTTATTTTCTCTCTTGTACCAAATAGGGTGTGAAGTGTTTTTGTTCGAAAATTGATAATTCAAAACGATTAAAATTTAAAGAAAAAAATATCATCATAATTATTTAAACCAAATAGGTTTTTAATCCCTTTAAAATTATTGTTTTTTTAGTTCTTTAAAAGAAATATGAATAAATTAGTTCACCTAGAAAAATACAGTCATTTTCTCAGTTATTTTAAAAATCTCAAATCAATTTCATTATATTTTTAGTATATAAAACTTATGTTCCTTCAAAAACGTTATTTAACGTCACCCATAAGACGTTGGTTTGCGTGTAATTCGACGTATATGAGTAGACGGTGATATTATCATAAATAGTCTGGTAAACTGGAAGTTGGTTTTATCTAAAACCAGACGTCTATTAATTTCAAGACGTCAGAACTGCAGCAAACCGACGTCTACTGGGCTGCATTTAATGCTCTTCACCTAATTCTCAGGCGCTTAGACGTCATGTAGTCCAAATCCGACGTCTAAGGCCTCTGGAAGGCGGGAAAAACAAAAAAAATCTTCAATTTTGACGTTGATGTTTCGGGCTACTCCAACGTCTATTATAGCTGTAATAATTATATTTACAGAACTCGAGGGCCTGAGACGTCGGCTCTTTGGGGCTCCGACGTGTATGTTATTGTAGACGTCGGTGGCCCATACCAGCAGTCGTGAACATCCTTGATACGATAAATCAAACGTCAATCGATTCAACATCCTAAACGTCGGTTCCCCCTGACAGAAACCGATGTCTAATGGGTATTAAAAAAAAGTTTTAAATGTTAACTTGGACGTCACATTAGTTGGATAACCGACGTTTATAGACGTCGGTGTTTCTGGAGAATAACCGACGCCCAATTCCATTTTAAATACACCACAACTCTTCGCGGCATTCAGTTTCTGATATCGATCGTCTTCCTCTTCTGCTTTTTCTCTTGCACACCTCTTCTTTTTTTCTCTTTTCGGCATTCTATTGTTGTTTCTCGTCTTCCTCCTCTCCTTTTTCTCTCTTGCATCCCAGGTGCGTGGTTTTTTTTAATGCTTACAGTTTACACTTTATTTAGTCTTTCATCGATTATCTTGTGGTTCAACTGATTAAAATTTGCTTTCTTTGTGTTGTGTTTTAGTGCAATTTTGATCCTCTCTTTGGGTAACATAGTACAACATTCTCCTTTTGCTAGTTTCCTCACAAGAAGAGTGACGACTTTTGAGTTTTCTATGGCTTCTCAACCCAAAATGGAACTTGGGTCCTTGTTTACTTCTTGTGTCACCATAATTTTTTTCTTTTGCGGTTGAATAATGGAAAGTAGTCATGGACCCAGGTTCGATTTTGGGTTGAAATGTCATAGGAGATTGAAAAGACGCAAGCTTTTTTTGTGGGGAAACTAGCGATAGGAGAGTGTGGCACTATGCTACCGAAAGTCTGGACCAAAACTGCACTAAAACACAACGCCGTTGTTAGACGTCGGTTGGTGCCAGGTCCGACGTCTATAATGAACATAGGCGTCGGTCAGTGTCATTTTAAACCTCTATATATACATGTAAACGTCGATTTATGCATAGGTGGACGTTTATATAGAAAAATTAGACGTTGGTGTGGGTATAAGTAGACGTATCTATAGACGTCGGTGGATATCGTTAACCGACGTTTATATTGACGTCGGTTATGAGAAATTCTGACGTCCCATGAACGTCACCCTTATAGACGTATGTTGTGTAAGTGACGTTAAAAGACCTCTCTTCAAGATCTCTTCAAATTCATCATCTTCACTAACCTCTCTAATTTCATTATCTGCATCATCTCTTAAAAAACCTTCAGGCCAATTACCAATTCCTTATAATGTCATTATGCTTGTGAAAGTTAGATAAAATTAGATAAGACAAAAATTATAAAATGAAAACTCATTATAAAATTATCTTTTGTAAGAAATTGTTTAATAGCGAGTGTTTCTGATTTTTTCTAGCCGAATTACCAATTCATTCATTTGTCATTATGCTTGTGAAAATTAGATAAAATTAGATAAGACAAAAATTATAAAATGAAAACTCATTATAAAATCATTTTTTTGCAAGAAATTGCTTAAGAGCTAGTGTTTCTGTGTTTTTTAATTGAGGCTACAATATAGAGATGACAGAGAAAAGGTTGGAGTGAGAGAGATGAAAGAGAAAGGATTGAGAGGAATGAGAAAGATGAGTAAGGGTTTGGGGGTTTATTGTGTTTTTTTTAGTTTTGATGAAAATTATTTAAATATCTTTGACTTTAAAACTTAGAATCCATAATATATTAGGGTATTTTTGTCTACTATAACCCAGTACACATTGTTAAAATGTACTAACTGTACATACACGCGTTAACAAACTCGATATATATATATATATATATATATATATATATAAAGTATTAAGTATAAATATTCAATGTTTTTTTATATTTTAAATTCTTATAATGTGAAAATAATAATTAAAATTATGTATACATGAAAAGCTAGAATAAAAAATATTTTAAACTGAAAGTTCTTCATAATTAATATTGACTTAAAATTCATTTTGTCAACGTCCTAATGAAAATTAAAATAGTATAGTTTTGGTATTTTAACAAAAGAATAACAATTTTATTACGAGAGATGAACGTGCTTCTAAATAGATTTTTTTATTAAAATATATATATATATATATATATATATATATATATATATATATATATATCCTTAAAAAAATATTTATTTGTATGTATTTTTTATAATATTTTATACATATAAAAATACATATTGTTTTTTCAATAATCGGATTAATTTGTTTAAAAGTGAAAGTGATTTAAATGATATGTGAAACTTGATATATGACTAATGAATGAATTAGCTATATATTTATGATAATGTATGGATTATATAAATTGTAAAAATATATATGCATAGTTTTAATATATGCATGTATCTGTAATTTTAAACCATCAACTTATTATATTTTGTGTATAAATGATATTTTAGGAAGAAAATCTAAACAGAAATAAGACAAGGAATATATATATATTATAAATATTTTATGAGAAAAAGATAATTTAAAGAGAATTTACAATTGTTTATATTTAATACGAAAATAATTTATATATGAATTAGACAAATTTTTGAATAAGTTGTTGATATAAAAGTTTTTATAAGTGCATTGACCTTTAAAGAAATATAAATATTTAATAGAAAATGATGAATGTGAATTGGGCCGAAGAGACAGTGGAGATTTGAAAGTGAAAGATAAAAGCATGCGTACAAAATGGCTGAAGGAAAGAGGAGACGAAGTTTCCTGTGTTCCCCACTCAGAATAGCCATGTGATGCATAATCACAAAAGAAGGAACCACAGAATAAAGATTAACAAACACGTCACCACGCTGATGCAGACAACCTGTGCATTGCTTCACTCATAAAAATTTAGCCTTTGTTCTTATGAAAGGATTTGGGGAGATGATTTGGGGGAGATAATTTGGGGGAGATTTGAGTGGATTTGAGGGTAATTTTGTTGTTGTTTTTTTTAGTAGATTTGTGGGTAATTGAGAGTGGATTTGAGGGTAAAGTTTGTGAGAATTAGTGTAGGATTTGATTGATGTGATAGATTTAAAAAATTTGTTTAATTGGTAGAAATGAAAGATTACCAAAATGCCCCTAGTTATTTTAGTAATATAAAATGTTTTTTTTAATGTTATATTTAAATTTATAATTGTTAATAAAGAAAGGAAATTAATTTATAATAAGTCAAATTAATTTTTAAAATATTAAAAAAATTGGGATTAAGTAAAATAAATATTTTTAAAAATGGTTAAACTCCCTTTTGTGTTGCTGCATCTACATCGTCGTCAACGACCCAACTCCCAACTGCCCTTCTCGTGGACACCAAAGCCACCGTCGCCACTCCGAACACCACTCCGAACACCACTGACAGACCAACTTCCATCATCATGTGCGCCCTTCTCGTCAACAGCAGTCAGGTACCACCCTACCGGAAACGACGCCGGCAACACCCAAAACACACAGCTTCCGTCGATGGGGATCCACCACCGAACCGGAAACTACGCCAACCTTCGAAGTCCTTCGACCACCTCGAACCAGAGAGCCGAACTTGCTGGAGAAGACGGAACCGGATACGCCAACTGCCGTCGAGAACGTCGATGGGGATCGTCGTGCATGAAAGTTGTTCCACTGGATCCGGATACGCCCTACTTGTATCCGGATACACCGTTAATGCATTTTCTATAGCAACCTGGATCCGGATACGCCATGAATGTATCCGGATAGCCCTGCTTTGACACTTTCACAGTGGTGGAACCACGCCGTCTGGGTCTTCGTACAAGGGTATAAACGTCTTTGCCGTAACAATCACCCCAAATCTTCTCATATTTGCAGGATTGGTTGAACAGTGCTTTTTGGCAAATCAGCTGAAATATTTAATCGCAAATCAGTGCAAATAAGTGGAAGAGAACACGAGGCATCTCGCAAATTCGTCCTCTCTAATCAGCGTTAACAGTAACTTCCACTCAAAGGAACACAGTGTTAAGGATAATGATATTTAGATAATTTTTTTTCACAATATTTAAACATTAATTACATGTCAATTGGTGATTGGTCCTAAATTACTTCACAATTAATAATAATAATCATAAATATTATTATGGACTAATTTAGGATCAATAACAAATTGACACGTAATTAATATTTAAATATTATAAAATAATGTTGTCTAAATATCATTATTCAAAATTTATATATAAATTAAAAATTTATTTATTTGTTTTTCCCGTTATTTTTAACATTTTGTTTATAGATTTACCTATTAATCCTTAGTATAATAAACAAACTGTCACAATTTAGAAGTGAGAAAAGAATTGAATGTTTTTTATTTTTTATTGATAAAGGACTGTCTTATAAGAAGAATTTGAGGTAGAATATTTGTAATTTAAAAGTTTATGACAAATCCTTTAAATTTTATAAGGTCCTATGTAACACCCCAAAAATACGCCTAAGACGTATCAAGTGGATGCAACATGTTATAATAATGTAAAGCAGTTAGGAGTGAAAATTTAGATGAAATGTATATACAGTACAGTCATCCAAAATACAAGAGAAGGAATAAAGCTCTACTTATAGCATAGAGTCTTTCAAAATGAAATAAAAGAAAAGGGACTTCAACAGCATCAGCTACGTCTAAGACCTGCTCCAGAGGGGCCTCTGAAATCTCTCTTACCTCTGCTCACATCCAAATAGGGTGATCATTACAAAAGAAAACAAACACAAAGAAAAACAAACAACACACATGCAAGGGTAAGTTAGAATTCAATTGAAAACAAGTCAAATGACAGTTAAACATAGCAAAATAGACATACAAGCAATTACAATCACAGAGGAACAGTTTTAGTAAATTATAAGTTGTGGTTTTATTAGGTGGTGTTAGTTTTAGACTCGTCCGGACCCGGAATGAATATCGAGCTATGGCGGGTCATGCACTTGTGGTGGCCTCTACTGCTTTGCAAAGCCATTGCCAATGGGTTTCACCCTACCACACACAAGGTTAGTCCGTTATCACTCACCTTGGCCCATATACAACGAAGACAACCAAGACTAGGACCCCCTACTGCTCTTCACCACATGAACTAATCTTCTCTAAGTGAGATTGAATAGTCATTAGAGCTTTAAGGGCAACCCCCAAGACTGAGCTACCTATATTCATTCCAGTACTTAACATGATATCACTCATCTTGGCCCATATAAAATGGAGACACCCAAGATTGAGTTTCCTATATCCATTCTCATAACTTAATTTGAATCACTCATTCTTGGCCCATATAAAATGGAGACACCCAAGATTGAGCTTCCTATATTCATTCCAGAAACTTAACTTATATCTCACCAAGAGATGTACTTAACTCTTTTGAATCATTTCTCAAACCATACCAAACTTTACTTACTTTGATTTCTTAAGTTTTAGACATGTTAATGTTAACTTAATTTGATTTTGAACAATCTTTACTTATTTAATTCATAACATACTAAGATTAATCATACAAGGTTAGTTACCAATCATACACACTGCATAGATCAAGAAAAGAATGAAAAATATCAAAACAGGGTACAAGGATTCGCTACAGGACTATCTGCCTGTGCTTTTAGCTTAGGCGAGAAAATCTAGCTTGGGTGAAATTGACAGGGCTCTCTGCCTGTGCTTTTAGCTTAGGCGAGAAAATCTAGCTTGGGCGAGATTGGATTCTGCATAATTATGACAACTCACATACTCATATTTTGATCTAGGCCATATTTTGAACTTGGGACACTTCTAACACGAGCTAGGGATGATTTTGGACTTGTTTGATGGTTCACACAGGTTCCTAACACTAAATCCTAAGTACTATGCAGAGATTTGAGGTTCAATAATTCTATTATGGGGAACTTAGGAGCCAAATTTTAATTCTACTATCTAGACACTATTTTAGACCATTCCTGCACTGCCTATAAGTCACAAGTGACATAACTAAAATGTACCAAACACTCATCTCAGACCTGAGCTTCTAAAATAAAATCTCACTACCCAAGTTCCCTAATTTTAACTCAAATGTTGAAAACTAACTTAGCTCTTTATTGAACATTTACAAAAACTGATTACTCACCCTTTTAAAATGAAATTCACATCCTCCACATAGTCAAACAATTCATGATTAATCACAGATCAATTTATACCAAGGATATATCATAAAACAAGAAGTTCAACATTTCATTCTACCCTTTCAATTTATAAAGATTAATTTACAGAATTATAACTTAACATTAACAAATCCACAATTTCATACAAAATCAACTCAACTTCAAGTCAACATCAATTACATGCCAGGAATCATTTCTAAACACACATCCTTCTATATTTTTAACAGAATTATCAACTCATGCAAGCACTCAATTTCATAGAATAGAAAGAAAATTTCCTAGCTTCCCTTACCTGGATGTTGAGCAATACAGTTTGCTAGCATACTCTAAACAGGACCCCTCACAGCGGAGACTCAACCGGACCTACAGAGCACCACATTGGTGACAACAAACAGCTCTTAGAGCTAGAATAAGGCATGGAATGAATAGAAGAAAGTACTAGGTACACACAACCAGCAAAACCACTTATCCGCTGAAGAACGCAAAATTAATCGGTTAGTTGTGAATCCCTTTACGCCGGGAATGCTTGGATACCACCTAATTGGTCATGCAATGAGCCAATGAACTTGGAGGTTAGAGAGAAGGCAGAGAAAATGGAGGAATAAGCTTTTTATAGAGATAAAGGTTCTTCAAGAAATGGCTTTGCTGTTTAGAAAGTCCAATAGAAAATTAAAGAGAACAAATTCCTTTTTATTAATTGTTTGTCCCTTTATTTTTAATTCAGATTTCACCCCATTTCTTTTAATATATTTTGTGTATTTATATTTGGGTCCTTACATCCTATGAAAGAGAAAACATAAAAAAACATATAAATGATAAGAAAAATTGAAAAAGTAATTTAAGAAAATAAATAAAGTGTAATTTTATATAATATTAAATTTGTTACCATGTTCCTTGAGTGAGCAGTCTCACAAAGCGGAAGTTTATGTTTTAATTTTTTTTATTATTTTTATGTGTTTTGGATTTTGAGTTTTATTTTAAAGGTTTTAGATTTTTTGTAAATTTATGTGTGTATATGCAGAGGTATTGATATATAACATATCAAAAGTTAATATAAATACTTTTAAATTGTATTATATACATTTTATATTTTTTTGACATAATTTTTTTTTTAGTTTTTGAATTAAAACTCTAATCGTTATTAAAAATTAACATTGTTGAAACGAATCTTGATTTCATTTATCAATATATTAGATTTTGACATTTCTATCTATATTTTTATCTTATTTATTTTTTATGTGTCTCTTTTTTAGATATCAAATAATGTGTCAATTATTCATTAAACATTCTTTACTTAAACGATATTAAATTAATTATTTATCAAAGTAACTTACTTCGGAGGCTAGAACTCAATGATCGGGAAATTCTAGCCAATGTATTTTTCTTGATTGGATGGAAAAATTAGTCAAACTTTAGATGAGAAAGACTAAATTTTAAGTTACTTTTTTCTTTTCTTAAAAAGTGGAAAATGATGATTTAAAAAAAAAACATTTTGTTTTTTAAATAATTAGTATTGTTAATAAAAATTTTACGTGAATATAGATGATAAAATCAACTAATTTAATATAAATTAATGCTAAATTTTATTTCTTGGATATTAATTTGTTGGTTTACTAAGTTATTTCAATTTTAAAAAAATTCCTTCATTTTTTTTTGAATTTTTACATACATCGTCACGAATAATAATAATTTCTAATAAACATATCGTTACAATTTTTATATTAATTTATATTAAATTTATTATTATTATTATTATTATTAATTTTAGTTATTCATTTATTTATACACAATTTACTAGAATATATTTTTCAACTTGATTCTCAAAATTTGATTGTGAAAACTAGCATATAAATAATGTATTACAATCATCCATACAAGTATGTATTAAGTATAGATAGTCATATAATTATAATAAGGTGTAATCATTCTGATAGTTTCTACTTTTAGTGATTTTTTTTAATTAGGTTCCTCATTTTTTCTTTTTTCTAAAGGTGTTAGTACGGAACTAACGACAGTGACCTAATTGCTTCAATTTTTCAAAAATAGAGACCAAATTGAGACAAAAAAAAGTGAGGGACCTATTTGAGAAAAATCACCGAAAATAAGAACTATGAGAATGATTAAACCTTACAATAATATCATAAACTAGAGTTTTTCAAAATCAATAATTATTACTAATGGTTAACATAATTTAAGCTGCTGCAGCATCCACATTTGGACTAGATCAATTGTTATATCATCTGTTCACAAGTGATCATTGCAAACAAATAGTACAATACAAATAAAACAACAATAAAAAAATTGTAAGCTATTATGCAAAAAGAATATTCATAAAAATAGACAAAGATTTATCGTCATACATCACTCATTCATAAAACAAACATATCACATATAAAAACTCATATTATACTTAATCATCCGGATACATGTATTGATATCAGACTCTGGTGAGTTATGCACTTGTGGTGATGGAACAACTCATCCACCCAAGCTACAACACCCAAAGTTAGTTCGTCAACCATCTTTGTTCGAAGTAAAACCCATAGACTAGGACCTCCTGCACCTCTGATCACATACTCCACCCTTTTCTACTTGAGATTATGTGGTTTATTATAGCGACAAGATAACTAACAATACTGAATCCTTACATTAGTGCATTCACTATAAGAAATTTCTTCAATAACATTTACCACACATGTTCATATCAACATTATTACTCAATAAAACACCATAATACTGTTAAACATACATAAAAAATCCATGGTGAATCTATTTCAAACAAACCAAAAGAGAAGAAAAAACAATTCTAACATACACACTAGCACTCAGAGGTGGCGTTAATGCCAAACCTTTGGCAAAAGGTGATGCTTAGCGACAATAGTTACGCTTAATGTCATTATTATAGCAAAAAGGTATGTTCAACGACACTTTTTGGTGCTTAGCGTCTTGGAGCTAAAATGCTCCGGTACAAGGATGACTCTCAGTAGTGTCCTGCTATCGCTTAATGCCAAAGTGTTTGTAGTTTTCCATGCTTAGCGGTACACAATTGGCGCTCAACGACTTAAAGCTAAAATGCTTCCAAACGTGCATAATAAACTGGTGTTGAGCTCTAGTCTACCACTACTCACCATTGTATCAAACATAAACAAATGAAATTTTGTGATTGGGAAAATAAACCTATTCAAATTGTCAAATTGATATTCTTTTCACAGTACTTTGGTCAAAAATAACTTTTAATGTTAAGACATACACCAATTGTCTCAATTGATCAAATCTTAAGTTCCCGAATCAACCCAAACTCAACCAAGACAAACATCCAAAAACAAACCAAATTCAATAGATCAAACTTCATCATACTACTCAATCATACAAATCACAAATTTCGAGATATCCATAACTTAAAAACAATGTAATTAACTTCCTTTACCTGAAAGACAGATCAAATAGTCTGATAATTCTAAGAACATCGTTAGACGCACAATAATTTCTATCTACCTTTATGAACAATACAAAAACGATTAGGATATATCATTATACTATTAATCAACATAGACTTTTATATAAAACTCAAACATTACAAATGAATTAAGATGATCTATATACACAAAAAGACCAAACCAACTAAGAAAAGAGACAAAAAAAAAATCAAATTATTTTATTAGAAAAATTGATTAGATAAAAATAAAAAGCTCAATAGAAAGGAGAAAATAAAAAGATTATATAATTTTAAAATAATAAAACTCAATTATTAAAAATTATATTTATATTTTAAATTTTTATTACTAAAATAATAAAATCTTTTCATTTTAAACAATACGATATTTTAATTCTTACAATTGTATTACATCTCCGACATCTAGTCCCTCTCATCTGTCTATTTTCATCATTACTGCTCTCGATTTTCTCTATCATATAACCTATTACATCATGATACATGGAATGTCAAAATCGGGTTTTGAAAACAGAAATTGGGATGAACATGTGACCTTCACATTGGAATTCTTTTGTGGTTCTCCAGCTCCGGCGTATTGTTCACATCAGGCACAAAACCAGTTTATTTACAATAGATGACAGAGACTGAAGAAACTGAAAAAGAAAGAAAAGATGAAAAAACTTATAGAAATCAATACAAAAATAAAATGCATGAATTAAAATTTTATTATCAGTAATTTTATTTCAGTTTTTATTATACTATATATAACTATTTAATGTAACATCCCAATAAATATTACTCTAAAAGCATTGATTTATTTTAGGAGTTACAAAATAATAAAGGAGAACAGTAAAGAAATCAACTTAATTGAAAATAGAATACGTTAAACATTAAAATTAACCCGAACAAAATACATCAACACAGCATACAAACTGAGTTAACACTTTGGTTTACAATATAAGCATAGACCGGTTGGTCAAGATCAAAATACTTCCTATACATAACCGTCTACAATACCAAATATAAGAAATAACTATCTCTAAGGACCGGACGGTCCAGTGCTATACTCGAACACTGCCTCTAAATTTTCTTCAGTCTGCACCACGTCCGTCAGGGTATCTTCTAAGGTAGCTTCCAAAGTATCTTCTGCTCACATTCATAAGAATGATCATAGCAAATGAGAAGAAAAGTCGACCGGTCGGATACCGAACGACAACATACAAAACAAGATAAATAAGGGTAAGCTTATGTACATTTAACTTATCCATTCATCATACAAGTAAACATATTCTACAAACAATTTAACAATACAACATATCATTGTCATACTCAAAAATCAACCGTTAAGACACTGTCCGGACGGTATGAACATGTAGCTCGGTCGTCCCTAGCACCCGGGCGGTGTAGTAACTGTTTCCTCAGCTGCCGCCCGAGGTTAGTCCTCAAACGGTTATATGCGCGTATAACCGCGGACCTCCTGCCATTCCCACACATGACCGACCTTCCTCTACTTGAGGAAACGTCCTCACGGAATATCAGGATCAAGGACAACGCCGGAGTCATTCCCACATTCATACTTTACCAATCAATTTTCCAACTCATGAGATATTCCACCCGAGGAATTCTCTTACTTAGTCAAATTTCTCATTTATTATCACTTTCATAAAAGAAGGGTGTCAGGACAACGACCGTATTTATCAACGATAGAACAAAAGATAAAACGAGACCGGAAATATAACTGAAAGATCTGATAAGACTACAAATGACATTTATGAATTCTGACAGGCCGTTCCGGCAACGATTAAAAACTAATCATCAAAGACTTAACAATAATAATAACCGGGCGGTATAATCAAAGATGAGACTGGAGAATAGAAGAGTATCATTTTGTTGAATAATAGTCCGACAATGAATAAAGTCGTACCCAAAAGATTAACTATAACTATTAGTCATCCGGCCGGTTTGGTAAGGAATAAAACAAGTAATAATCATAGTCGAAGGATGGTCTATGACCGAACACTTCTCAAAAGGAATAATTTAGTCAAACAAACCGGTCGTTCCAATAAATAAACTTCACTAGACCATGCAGTCACTAAGTGACCGGACGGCTATTCACACAGAAGAATATCAGATTTATAAGTTTTATAAAATTTTAAGTGTCAGCCTAAGGCCGAACACTTGTAATACCAAATGCTTAGTTTATGACCAGCGTTTATTAAGTACCTTACAATGGAATTATTAACGAAAACCACTAAGTTTAACAACATACTAAGCCGAACAGTTCGATTAGACCGAACGGAAATAAGGGAAGACCGAATGATCCTAATGATCTTCGATCTCAAACTTATATTCTCTCTAAGTTTTCATATTTATTCATCTCTTGCAACTCATATAACAATATTCCATATTCAATTCATACAAATCAAACAGCATACTTTATATATTAAACATGCATTAAATCAATCACATTTAAATCATACAGAACATCAAAATTAAATACTCATAAGCTTCCCTTACCTCTAAAGTTTAGCTGAACTTCTAAGAAAAATGTTGACCGACCGTCCAATTAGCTCTGATTGAAAAATTAGTCGGTGCACTCGAAAGGTCTTGACAGCAGAAATGAGAATTCTGAAAGGAAGTTGGTGATCGGAACAGTGTTTAAGTTGGAATTTCTAGAGAGAAGTTTAGAGACTTAGAGAGAAGGAAGAGAATTTGAGAGTTCAGAAATTTGGTTTGAGGAAGAAGATGAAGATTGCATGCAGAAAGAGTCTTAAGAATTCGAAACTTCTACCTTAAATACTCTTCCAGAACCGGACAGTTGGATTGCTCTCAAAGTGCCACATGGTTTCCACTATCAAAATCTTTCATTCCTCATGCAGCCGAACGCATCCCGAGGTTGGGGATTTAATTGCTGCTGCAGAGTTTTGTCTGCCACTCACTCTCCGGACCCTGAGACATTGACACGCGGACATTTACTAATGAGACATTTATTGGGGCGTGACAATCCCCCCAACAAATAAAAATTTTCGTCCTCGAAAATTAATAAGTACCTTCGAATAAATGCGGATAAGCTTCCTTCATAACTTCCTCACGCTCCCAAGTGACATCGCCCGTTCGGTCATCCCAGATAACTTTAATCAAAGTAGTACGTTTACCGAACGGTCGCTTGGTTGCATTCTTCTCAACTCTCACAGGTTGTACTTCCACTGAGCAATCTTCTTTAAGTTGAATGTGGTCGGCTTCAAGTACATGCGAAGGATCAGCGATATACTTTCTAAGTTGTGAGACGTGGAATACCGGATGAAGGTTAGACAAAGGAGGAGGTAAAGCTAGTTCATAGGCGACTGGCCCAATGCGCCTAAGAATCTGATACGGACCAAGGAATCGTGGTGATAGTTTCTTTGGTCTAATAACTCGCCCAACACCGGTCATACGATTCAGCTTTAGGAACACATGCTCTCCTGCAGCAAATTCTAAAGGTTTCCTCCTTCTATCCGCATAAGACTTCTGTCGGCTTTGAGTTGCCTTAAGTCTTTCTTGGATCAGCTTCACCTTTTCTGTTGTTTGTTGAATAATTTCTGGTCCAGTCAATACTGCTTCACCTTCCTGGAACCAGCAAAGGGGTGTTCGGCATTTCCTTCCATAAAGAGCTTCATAAGGTGCCATTCCAATACTCGCATGGAAGCTATTGTTGTAAGTAAACTCAGCTAGCGGCAAAACTTCATCCCAAACTCCTAAGTGGTCCAAAACGCTGGTTCTTAATAAATCCTCGAGAGTTTGGATCGTCCTCTCGGATTGACCGTCTGTCTGAGGATGGTAGGCAGAACTCATTTGAAGTTTGCTTCCCATTTCTTGTTGAAGCGCTTGCCAAAACCGGGAGGTGAATCTTGGGTCTCGGTCTGATACTATTCCGGACGGTACACCATGTAGCCTGACAATTTCTTTAATATAAAGCTGAGCTATCTTGGACATAGGCATTTTTAAGTTGATAGGAAGGAAGTGTGCACTCTTGGTTAATCTATCAACTATTACCCAAATTGCGTCATGATGTCTGACCGTTCGGGGCAGATGAGTTACAAAGTCCATAGCAATGCTGTCCCACTTCCATTCGGGTATTTCTAGCGGCTGTAAGAGACCGCTCGGTTTCTGATATTCTATCTTGGCTCTTTGACAAGTTAAACATGACTCCACAAACCGAGCAACATCTTGTTTCATTCCTGGCCACCAGAAACTCATTCGAAGATCCTTATACATTTTAGTTATTCCTGGGTGAATACTCAGACGACTTTGATGAGCTTCTTCCAAAATTATCCTTTTCAACTCGTCATCATTTGGAACACAAGTTCTTCCATTATACCTTAGCAATCCATCTGTTCCATCGTTGAAGTCTTGGTGGGGTGGCACACCGAACGGTTTGCTAATTTTCTGCAACTCTTTGTCAAATTTTTGCTTTTCTCTAATCCGGTCGAATATGTTGCTTGACAACCTCATATAACTACAACTTATACCGGTCGGTTCAAATTCACAGTGAAGTTTTAGATCTCTGAAGCTTTCGAAAAGTTTCATTTCTTGAACCATCATTGCCGCCATATGTATGGTTTTTCTGCTCAAGGCATCAGCGACTACATTTGCTTTTCCCGGATGGTATTGTAATTCAAACTCATAGTCTTTCAAGAATTCCATCCATCTTCTTTGCCTCATATTCAACTCTTTCTGGTCGAACAGATACTTGAGGCTTTTATGGTCGCTGAACACTTGAAACTTAGCACCATATAAGTAATGCCTCCAAATTTTGAGAGCAAACACTACAGCTGCCAACTCCAAATCATGAGTTGGATAATTCCTCTCATGAATCTTTAGTTGTCTAGAAGCATATGCAACGACCTTCTCTTCTTGCATCAATACGCAACCCAAACCATTATATGAAGCATCACAGAACACAACAAATGGATGGTTAACGTTAGGAATTACCAAGACCGGAGCATTCGTCAATCGCTGCTTTAATTCCTGAAAACTGGACTCACACCGATCGGTCCAGACGAACGGTTGGTCCTTTCTGGTCAATTGAGTCAATGACGCTACTATCTTAGAGAAACCTTCAATGAATCTTCTATAGTAGCCGGCCAAACCAACAAAACTTCTAACTTCAGTAACTGAGCGAGGTGTCTCCCATTCCAGAACTGCTTGTACCTTAGCCGGATCCACCGCAATTCCGCCGGCCGAAATTACATGTCCAAGGAATTGTACTTGATTCATCCAAAACTCACACTTGGACAACTTAGCATATAGTTGTTTCTCCCTTAGCACCCCAAGAACCATTCTCAAATGATCTTCATGTTCTGCTTTACTTTTAGAGTAAATGAGAATGTCGTCAATGAACACAACTACGAATTTATCCAAGAACGGCCGGAAGATCCGGTTCATGTAGTCCATGAATATTGCCGGAGCGTTGGTAACACCGAACGACATTACTACATACTCAAAATGACCATATCTAGACCGAAATGCAGTCTTAGAAATGTCTTCTTCTTTTACCAATATCTGATGGTACCCGGATCTCAAATCAATCTTGGAGAAAACTGAGGCTCCATGAAGTTGATCAAGTAAATCGTCGATTCTCGGCAGTGGATATTTGTTCTTGATGGTTAACTTGTTTAATTGCCGGTAGTCTATACAAAGTCTGGAACTACCATCTTTCTTCTTAACCAAAAGAACGGGCGCTCCCCAGGGTGACGCACTTGGCCGAATAAATCTCTTTTCCAACAAGTCTTCAATTTGCTTTTTCAATTCAGCCAACTCTGCCGGAGCCATTCTATAAGGCGCAATTGATATCGGACCAGCTCCTGAGATCAAGTCGATGGAGAACTCGACCTCTCGGCGTGGAGGTAGACCTGGAACTTCTTCTGGAAATACGTCCATGAATTCTTCCACTACCGGACGGTTCAGATCCGGTCGGTCAGTCCCGCTTACATCCATGTACGTGAAGATGATGAAACTCATAGCGCCTTCAATCAGATCTTCTCTAATCTGGCCGAGTGTAATTGTAAGTTTCTCTTCTTCACTCGGAAAAATCAACTTCTTCTTCCCACAATCAATAAGAATGCGATTGGTGGTCAACCAATCCATTCCTAAAATAACTTCAAGATCTTGAAGAGGTAAACATATAAGATTTACCTTGAATTTGTACCCCTCTACCTCAATAGGACACTTCACACATACAGTGGACGTCCTAACCTCCCCAGCTGCCGGTGTTGACACCACCAAGTCAAGCTGCATTTCACTCTCGGCTATTCCCAGTTTATCAACACATGCCTTCGAGATGAAGGAGTGTGTTGCCCCCGAATCAAAAAGTACACAGCATGACATTCCATATAATAGGCAAGTGCTGATGATGAGGTTACCTGAACCAGAAGCTTCAGTTCCCGAGATAGCATAAATCCTACCAATTGCTTGAGCTCTACCACCGCTCGGAGAGGACCTTCCAGCATTCGGTGGCCTGGAGAATGTTCGTCCACCCATGTTACAATCTCTTTCCAAATGCCCATTTCTTCTACACTTGACACAAAACTTTGTATTCCCATGCCTGGGACAATCTCGCATATAGTGAGGGCCTCCACATGTGAAGCAACTTACGCTTCCTGGTTGACCGGTCGGTCTAGCAAAGTTCATTGGCCGAATGGCCAAAGCAGAAGGATCCGCTGAAGATGGCGACCGGGAGTATGGGTTCGTTCTGGGACTTGAAGAGTTTCTTGTAACAATTGATCCTCGAGTACTGGATGACTGCTGTTTCTTACACTTCTCAGCCTCCATCAAATTTTTCTCTAATACCTTAGCCCTCTCCACTAAGGCCGGGAACTTCTGGATACAATGACTTGCAATAACCGGTTTCAAATCTTCCCTCAGCCCATTTTCAAATTTCCGACACTGCCATTCTTCACTCATCCGCATCGTATAAAATCTCATTAACTGTTTAAACCGATTGGCGTACTCCGACACCGTCATTCCCCCTTGTACCAGCTGAAGAAATTCAACTTCCTTTGCAAACCGGACGCTAGTAGGAAAGTATTCTTCATAAAACTTATTCTTGAACACTTCCCATGTGATAGGAACATGATCATCTTCCAGCAGCATCTTCGAACTACTCCACCAATGACCAGCCTCTCCAGTCAGTAAATACTCAGTGAAAGCTAAGCGATTTTCATCACCACATCTCTTGGCGTCGTAGATCCTTTCCATGTCGCGAAGCCAGTGATCGGCCTCATCTGCACTGCAGTTGCCACTAAACTTGGCCGGACGGTGCTGGAGAAAACTCTCTAGACTCCATTCAGTTTGAGTGTTTGAGGAGGAACTGGACGGTCTGGCAGTTGATACCCCACTCGATAGTATATCCATTATCTGCCTTTGTGTTGACTCTGCTGCAGCTCTAGCGGCCTCTGCATTCTGTAGTGCCAATGCGTTCTGTTGAGCTAAGTTAGCATTCTGCTGAATAAGATTTGCATTTTGTTGCTGAAGTGCTGCCAAAACTGACTCCAGCACATTGTTTTCGCCGGACGGATCTCTAGCGACCGGTTGAGGGGGTGGTCTAGGAGCCATCTTCTGTTTTTAATCAGAAAGAGGAACCCGTTAGTCCACAAGAAATCAGAGAATTCTGATCGAACATTTAGAGTACGTAGCAATAAGCATAGTATACTCATAACCTACAGGTAGTCTAAGAAAGAAACTGCTCTGATACCATTAATGTAACATCCCAATAAATATTACTCTAAAAGCATTGATTTATTTTAGGAGTTACAAAATAATAAAGGAGAACAGTAAAGAAATCAACTTAATTGAAAATAGAATACGTTAAACATTAAAATTAACCCGAACAAAATACATCAACACAGCATACAAACTGAGTTAACACTTTGGTTTACAATATAAGCATAGACCGGTTGGTCAAGATCAAAATACTTCCTATACATAACCGTCTACAATACCAAATATAAGAAATAACTATCTCTAAGGACCGGACGGTCCAGTGCTATACTCGAACACTGCCTCTAAATTTTCTTCAGTCTGCACCACGTCCGTCAGGGTATCTTCTAAGGTAGCTTCCAAAGTATCTTCTGCTCACATTCATAAGAATGATCATAGCAAATGAGAAGAAAAGTCGACCGGTCGGATACCGAACGACAACATACAAAACAAGACAAATAAGGGTAAGCTTATGTACATTTAACTTATCCATTCATCATACAAGTAAACATATTCTACAAACAATTTAACAATACAACATATCATTGTCATACTCAAAAATCAACCGTTAAGACACTGTCCGGACGGTATGAACATGTAGCTCGGTCGTCCCTAGCACCCGGGCGGTGTAGTAACTGTTTCCTCAGCTGCCGCCCGAGGTTAGTCCTCAAACGGTTATATGCGCGTATAACCGCGGACCTCCTGCCATTCCCACACATGACCGACCTTCCTCTACTTGAGGAAACGTCCTCACGGAATATCAGGATCAAGGACAACGCCGGAGTCATTCCCACATTCATACTTTACCAATCAATTTTCCAACTCATGAGATATTCCACCCGAGGAATTCTCTTACTTAGTCAAATTTCTCATTTATTATCACTTTCATAAAAGAAGGGTGTCAGGACAACGACCGTATTTATCAACGATAGAACAAAAGATAAAACGAGACCGGAAATATAACTGAAAGATCTGATAAGACTACAAATGACATTTATGAATTCTGACAGGCCGTTCCGGCAACGATTAAAAACTAATCATCAAAGACTTAACAATAATAATAACCGGGCGGTATAATCAAAGATGAGACTGGAGAATAGAAGAGTATCATTTTGTTGAATAATAGTCCGACAATGAATAAAGTCGTACCCAAAAGATTAACTATAACTATTAGTCATCCGGCCGGTTTGGTAAGGAATAAAACAAGTAATAATCATAGTCGAAGGATGGTCTATGACCGAACACTTCTCAAAAGGAATAATTTAGTCAAACAAACCGGTCGTTCCAATAAATAAACTTCACTAGACCATGCAGTCACTAAGTGACCGGACGGCTATTCACACAGAAGAATATCAGATTTATAAGTTTTATAAAATTTTAAGTGTCAGCCTAAGGCCGAACACTTGTAATACCAAATGCTTAGTTTATGACCAGCGTTTATTAAGTACCTTACAATGGAATTATTAACGAAAACCACTAAGTTTAACAACATACTAAGCCGAACAGTTCGATTAGACCGAACGGAAATAAGGGAAGACCGAATGATCCTAATGATCTTCGATCTCAAACTTATATTCTCTCTAAGTTTTCATATTTATTCATCTCTTGCAACTCATATAACAATATTCCATATTCAATTCATACAAATCAAACAGCATACTTTATATATTAAACATGCATTAAATCAATCACATTTAAATCATACAGAACATCAAAATTAAATACTCATAAGCTTCCCTTACCTCTAAAGTTTAGCTGAACTTCTAAGAAAAATGTTGACCGACCGTCCAATTAGCTCTGATTGAAAAATTAGTCGGTGCACTCGAAAGGTCTTGACAGCAGAAATGAGAATTCTGAAAGGAAGTTGGTGATCGGAACAGTGTTTAAGTTGGAATTTCTAGAGAGAAGTTTAGAGACTTAGAGAGAAGGAAGAGAATTTGAGAGTTCAGAAATTTGGTTTGAGGAAGAAGATGAAGATTGTATGCAGAAAGAGTCTTAAGAATTCGAAACTTCTACCTTAAATACTCTTCCAGAACCGGACAGTTGGATTGCTCTCAAAGTGCCACATGGTTTCCACTATCAAAATCTTTCATTTCTCATGCAGCCGAACGCATCCCGAGGTTGGGGATTTAATTGCTGCTGCAGAGTTTTGTCTGCCACTCACTCTCCGGACCCTGAGACATTGACACGCGGACATTTACTAATGAGACATTTATTGGGCGTGACAATTTAATATTATCATAATTACTAAAAACAAATATTAGGAAAATATTTACCATGTAATTAATTATATAACGTAAATATACATAAATAGTAGTATTTATAACGTTGTTTAATAATTGATTATGTAAAATATATTATTAATTATATTAACAGTAACTTTCTTTAAGTTTTCTATTGTTTTCTATTTTTTTAGTAAAGATCTTAAAACGATTTTTGCCGTGTCTCAAACCGGTTTATTATGGATTTCGAATTGGGTTGAACTGAAAAAAAAAAAAAAAAAAATTTCTTATCCAGTTTAAATTATGGATTACTTAATCCGTAGGTTAAATGATTTTTAACTGATTGAAAGTGGATTAATTTGTAACATAGACAATTTTAATATTTTTTGTTATTTTTTTCATAATTTATTTTATTATAAGTATTTATTATTTGTAATTATGAAGATTGAAAATTTGATATTTTTTAGATACTAAAATATTATTTAATAATATTCGAATAGTTTAATTGTTAAATATTTATGTGTTTATCAAGTTATAAATATTGATATTTTAATTGTTAAATATTATTTTTATAATAATATTTAATTAAATATGGAAAGACTTTACTTATAATATTGTAAAATAATGAAACTAAAGATTCCTTCTAACACCGTTATTTTTTCTTTTGTAGCGAAAACTCAGCATACTTGTTTTCTCCTTGAATTTTTCATTTTTCATATAAATTAAAAGAGAGATGGAATGTGAAAAGAAGCATTCCAACACAAAACACAAAACACAACTTTTTGCCTCAAGATTGTCGAAGAAAGTGGCTATGGCACTATTTGGAGGAAATTCTACACATCCTTCTGTTGATGGGATAATGGAAACCTCTTATCAAGCAAGTGGAAATCCTTACCGTAGATCGTTATATCAATAGCTCTTATCAAGCAACTTTTTTAAGTTAAACTTTCATAATATTTAGATCTCTTCAAAAAATAGAGTAATTAGTAATTAATATACAAAAGATCATTGAATTTATTTTTAAAGTTATTTATTCTTCTAATCGATTAACTGTAGTATAATGTTTAAATATGTTTGTATAAATATATGAATTTTCTGTTTCACTCCTTTTAAATACTTTATTTTAGTCTATGTAAATATGTTACTTTTCTTTTTTGCTTAGTCTATATAAATAGGTTATCCTATAAATTATCAATTTTAGTTTTCATCCTTGCAAAAGCAATTATTAATTTTATTTTTTACCCATGCAAAAACCAAAAAAAAAAAAAAAACTAAAGATTAGAACCAAAAACATGGTTTTTGAGAAGGGTGAAAACCCTTAAGTATGACTATATGTTAAATATAATTATCTATGAAGGTTAATACATATACAAAAGAATTGAACACTACTATAGATTTAAAGCTTAATCACAATTATAGTATTTTTTTTTCGTTTAATTTATAATAAGTTCCAAGATCCAGATAAATTTAGGAATTAACGATATTTCTTGATGATCACATATCTTCTCGTTAATAATCACATCATCTAATTTAATTTATATATAAAAATTTATTAGAAATCTAATTAAAAGTTTACAAATTTATCATGAATTTAAGATTTAACTAAGCCTTTTAGTTTACTATAATACTTTTTATCCAGCTTTTCATACATATATTAGGTCTAAATTGAGAAAAATATTAGAGTGATTCTCTCTGCACCTCACCCCTTTCTCCCTGCACCTCCCAAATTACCATTTTGTCCCTCATTGAATTTAGTCAAAGCTCATTAATGATTACTTAATTATTATGTCTGATTCCTAACCACCAACAACTATTCTTAATTATGAACAACCAACAACTCTCATTATAAACCCTAACAGCAGTTAACATGCACCTCCCTTATCTGCTTCAAGTGTACATTACTGTTTCATTGTGTGAAGCCGAGAGAGTATATATTAGGATATTGGTTTGCTAATCGGTGGTGTTGATCGTGTTAGCCGTGATCAGTGCTTGGGATATTTGGTGGTGCTGTTGCAGTGCAGTAGAAGAAGAAAAAGCGCGAGGAAGAAGACAAACCAGGTTAGTCCCAGAACAATTAACCGCACTTCGATCAGCGGTTATGGCTACCGCGTTTCGAATTGCGTTTAGAAAGAGCCGCAGATCGTGATGCGGTTTCTGGTAACCGCATTGTGAGTTGCGGCTACTGCGAACCGCAGTGTGAGTTGCGGTTGCTGCCAACCGCACTCTGAGTTGCGGCCTGTGCCTATGAGTTGTTGTTTTGAGATTCTATGTTCCATTTATCCATGTTTCCATTGCACATAAACTGGTAAACTAAAGCTGGTTTAGAAACCCGTGTAACGTATATTTTGATTCTGGAATTAGATTTTTCCGCAAGCTGTGTGATAGTAGAAAAGCTTCTCAATCCAATAGGTGCATGCCGACTATGAATGGTGATATCTGAGAATGAGAGGAAATAAATCTGTTTTCCCTGTAAAATTAGACAATGCCAAAAACATAAATGAATGGTAGCTCCTTCTCTGTATCGTTCACGTTAGGTAAAACATACATGAATCATGATAATGCCATGTTGCTGCAATGTTGTTAACTACACTCAGTTTTTTTTTACAAGGCTCTATTGCAAGTTTATGTTGTTTAATTTTAACATTTCATGCTCATATGGTACGTAAACTTTTATAATAACTGTTATATAATTATAAAATTTGTTATATGAATAAGTAAACTTTTGTAAATGTTATATAATTATATATAATTTGTTATATGAATAAGTAAATTTGAATCTTAAGTGTTATTAAACGTTAGTTTATTAAGGATATGAAAATGTTTATCATGTAAAAAACATATAATATTAATTATTAAATTAATATTTTAATATACTCGCTAGCATGTTTCTTTATTGTTTTTAATCTAAAAAATTGTTCTTAATATATTATTTGTTATTTGTTAAATTTTAAAAATTTAATTTTAATGTAGGTTGTATTTATCTTTTTAAGATGGATAACTATCCATTTTTGGACTCTCAAATGAATTCTGATTTTATGTCGGAATTTTCGTCCTTTATAAACGAAGTCGGTGAGGGTGATTACACAGATAAATTTTCTACTGATGAAATATTCCCATCACGCGACGATATGATTGATTGGGTTCGAAAGATTGCATTTGAGCTTGGATTTGTGGTCGTCATCATAAGATCTGACACAGCAACTGGTGAACCTGGAAGAAAGACATTCGTTGTGTTAGGCTGTGAAAGGAGTGAGAAATATAGGAAGTATAAGCAAGACGTGCAACCTAGTGTGTCTGGCACGAGAAAATGTGAGTGTCCGTTTAAGTTGAGGGGTAAACCTAAAGGACACGGTTGGGTGTTAAAGGTTATGTGTGGTTATCACAACCATGAATTAGCAGAGACTTTGGTTGGTCATCCTTATGCGGGGAGATTAAATTCTGCTGAACAGTCAATTCTTATTGACATGACTAAGAGTCAAGTTAAACCCTCAAATATTCTTTTGACTCTTAAAGAACATAATGAAGATAACGTGACAACTATAAAACAAATATATAACGCGAGATACACTTACAAACGATCTTTGAGAGGGTCGAGAACTGAAATGCAACAGTTGATGATGTTGTTAGATAGAGACAAATACATCCAGCATAGTAGATGTATGGAAGATTCTGACGTCTTATTAGTAAAAATTGTGCATCCGAGCAGATGCAACAAATACGCCCGAGCAGCGCACTCCCAAAGCTCCTGCTGAATACAATCGTGGTAGACTTCGCGGAGCCAGCTTAGCCGCACTTTTGGACCGCGTGACTTCTTCATCTCAGCTGAAGCCTTGGCGCGGTCGACACCAAGCAAGTCCATAAGATGAGATCGAGCCTCATCGTACTCTAGGTCCTCCACCTCACAAAATTGCCTCATGATAGGCAGGTGGAGCAGATTGTGAACGTCATCTAATGTGACGCTCATCTCGCCTACCGGGAGGTGGAAAGTATTTGTCTCTAGGTGTCATCTCTCCGCAAGTGAAACAATCAATCCATGATCAGCATACTCGTAGGATAAGTTTACTAAGGAAGCCAATCCTGACATGGATATATATGGCTCGATAGCCTCATGATACATTCCAAAATTTTTTAATTTTTTTCCATGGGTCCTCAATTCAATATCCCCTCGATCCTACATAAAAACACATAATTATATAACAAAAAAGAAAAAATAAGCAATTAAGATTTAGGTTGATTGCCAACCTGGCCTTGCCATATGGCATATGCAACATGCTGGGAATAGTGTGTAAGCAAGGAGGTGTCATGTGGGCCTCCTGGAAATCCATCATCTTCATCTTCATCTTCATCTTCATCTTCATCTTCATCTTCTTCCTCACTATAGTCATCCTGCTCTTGAACATCTTCATGCTGAACATAGTCCTCCTCACGATGTCCCTGCTGTATAGATTCCTCCTGGTCCTCATAAGGATGCTCATCAATGACGTCCGTGTTTTGTTCCTCTACACGTCTTCTACGAACAGAAGCCGTAGGTCGTCTCCTTTCATCATGTGATGAAGATGGTGGCTGAGCACGAGACGATGAAGCCTCTCCATGATGAGATGATGTGCCTCTAGTTCTTACCATTTCTATTAACCAATTATATTATTAATATATTCTATAAAAAAAATTAAAATGAAAAAAAATAACTAAGAAAATCTATTAACAAATATTAAAACAAATAAAAAAAATTAAAAAATTAAAGTTAATAATAATTTATAAAAAAAAATAAAACACAAAAGTATTACTTATTATAATACTTAAATAAATACAAATAAAAAATATAATATTTAACAAAATAAAATTTACGTACAAGGATAATAATTATTTAATTAATAAATAATTTAATAAAATTTCTAAATTCATAAACAAACAAAAATAAAAAAATTAACTAAAATTATATACATAAGAAATAAATAAACCAAAACCCTAAAAATATATTTACTAATAAAAAAAATTATTCAGTTCTATAAATTAATTAATACTTAATCTAAATTCATAATTAATAATTAATCAAAATTACATTAACAATAAATAATATATAAAATTTTATAAACTTAAAATTATTAACAAACAATAAACTTAAAAAACAAAAATTTTCGAAATAAAAAATTGCAAACCGCAGTCTGAACTGCGTTTGCAACAAAAACCAGAACGCAATCTGAGTTGCGTTTCCCACAAACCGCAGTTCGAATTGCGGCCTTCTACAACCGCAGTGTGAAATGCGGTTAACCATGCAAAAAAAAAAATAACAGAATGCAATCTGAGTTGCGTTTCCCACCAACCGCAATTCGAATTGCGGCCTTCTACAACCGCAGTGTGAAACGCGGTTAACCAAATCTGCACCCCCTTCCTGCAACGCTGCTCGAGCAGCGGCAGCGCTAACCGCAACTGCATTTGCGGTTCATTAACCTACCCCTAACCATAACCCTCCTCCGATTCCATTCTCTCCTTCGATTCCATCCTCACAAAGACAAAATATAACACAACCAGAAACATGCAATAACCAGAGAACATGCAACAACCAACAACAACCAGAGAACATGCAATAACCAGAGAACATGCAATAACCAGATCTTGATTCACAAGAACATTATTCTTAATCCACGTAACCAGATCTACGGAAATAAAACAAAAGTATAAATACTAACCTGGACTGGACGCACTTCAAACACGAAAACAAGTGCTGCTCAGGTAACACACGAACACCACACACGACAGCAGCTCCACTTCACACGCAACAGCTCCACTTCAAAAACTTCTGGTGTAGGGGATGAGAGCAACTGTTATAGGGGATGAGAGTAAGAAAGAGTAAAGGGGGTGTAGGATTTGTAGATATGACTTGCGGCAGAATTAGTCAACTTTTTATAAAAACGAGAATAAATAAGAGAATAAATCAGCTTTATAGCTTGTAGGGGTACAGTCTAGTAGGGGTAAAGTGGGAATTAATTTATAATATGGAGGTGCAGGACGAGACCAAGGAGGTGCAGGGAGGAATACTCAAAATATTAATGTAATATGCTTTGGGTGTGCAATTTACTCTTCCTTCCTGCACCTCCTTGGTCTCGTCCTGCAATCATTTCTAGCTGACACAAAATCTAACACTTAAACAATATTCTGTGGAGAATCATTACTAGAAAAACTGCACTATCAGTATTTTAGTGCAATGGTTCCTAGCTTCTCGTCTGGCCGGGTATTTGCTAATGGCACTCCGACGCTCAAGTCAGTATTTTAGTGAAAAAGGGTAGAGATAGAAAGAGAAACAGAATAAATATGCATTCAATGTAATCAACTACCTTTAACCTGTGACTCATATTTATAGTTTTCCTCATGGGCCGATGATTAGCGAAATCTTAATTACGGTCCAATCACTGGCCCATCACAGTTAATACGGTTTTACCTTAATCCTGAACGCTTGTCATCTTTTAAATCTGCACCTTCTACCGGGCGCCCCTACCGCCCGTTTCGTCGGCGATCTTAAACGAGAGACCAGTCTAACCTTGAAATCAGGCTTTACTGCCCGTTTGACTGTTCGGGTCGTGCGTCCCGCTTGACCGCCTGGTCCATATGGTACACAAGCCCCCCAAGCCCTAGGCGACTCATAGCTGTGGGGCTTTCTCATGAAGGTTTACATAACGTCTAAAATAAGAAAAGATTTGGCGCAGTCTTCCACCTGGCCGTCTGATCCGGGGGGTACTCAAGCCCTCCTAGCCTTAGGCGACTTTTACGCCCGTTTCGTCTCTCAGCATTTTCTTGAAGAACAGTTTCTTTGCTGAGCACGGAGCATGATGGCGGTAAAATTTCATGCGAATTCTTCAAATTTTTTCTTGCAAACAGAGATCACGTCCGGTTACTACTACCGTGCCTTGTCATAGCTTTCCACTGGATTCCCACCATGTAAAGTTGTTCCCTAAACTCTCCGGCATCCCTTGTAAAGCGTTTGACCTGTTCGGCTGCTCTACGTTCGGCTGTTTCCCTTTACTCCGAGGGGTCGGACTTATAGTACGCCTTCCAAGAGCTGGTGACCTTTTAAGCATCCGATTCAGTTAATATGGTACACAGGCCTCCCAAGCCCAAGACAATTAATTGTCGCAGGGTTTGCTAACAAGCGCCTGTCGGGTAGGCCGGGCAACCAACCTTCGGCCTTGGTGGAGGAGTTCCTGTTAGGGCGTGGGTGACGTGGCGCAATAATGGCGGTTGTAGCGTTTCGGAAACGTCTTGTGCAAGCGACGTTTCGATCTGCCAGGAGGTGCTTTAGGCGGGAAAAGCCACGCGTCACTCAGAGAGGGGCTGGGTTGGTTGGGGAACCGCAACGTCGTTTGATCTGAGCCGTTGGTCATGCAGATTGTGGACGACACAGATTCATGGAGGTTTTCAAAAAAATTTCTATAAATAGGGGTGAGGTTGTGCTTCTACGGCTACTTTCTCCACTTTTGCATTTTCGATTCTTCTTCTCCCAAGTAATAAAATGGTGATCGTGTGTGTTGAGTCCTCTCTCGAGTCGTCATCGGAAATTTATGAAATAGAGGTTGAAGAAAGGAATCTGTAATGTCAGAATCTTTCTCTGGAACACGCTCTCTCTTTTCTTTTTCCGATTCAGAATCTTTCATTGGAAAAGGCTCTGTCTTCATCTCCTCTGTAAAAGAAAAAGAACGGATGGGCTTACAGTAGTAACCGCAGCTTCGAAGTTTGAAAGAAATGAAAGAAATTTCATTGTGCAGCGAAGAATGAGAGAGAACGAAAGAATAAGCAAAGAAAGAATGAGGGAATGAATGAGTAAGATGTGTAAATTTGATATATATATACATATACATATATATATATATATATATATATATATATATATATATATATATATATATATATATGATGAGTCAATATTTTACTGATTTCACTTAGTTTATTGTGCTATAATTAATCAGGAAATTATGCTTAATTGTCCGGTATTTTCCCGTTTTTCCTAATTGTACTTAATTTTATCGGAAATTCTTATTTTAGCTAATTTGAATATTCTGAGCTAATTATTTGCAATTTTTAATTTCAGGGAAATTTTGGAAATACAATTTTAGACATTAGAAAAAAAATAAATAAATAAAAGACTCTCCACAAAATTTTCAATAAAAAGAAGGGTACTATGGTGATTTTATCATTTTGGCTTATGGAAAAATGGTGCTTAAATTAGGATGGGGGTTGCAAAAGGAAGTGTGTTTTTTTGACCAATTAATGAAGAAGCACGTGATGAGTGCTTAAAGCAAAGGAAGCACATGAATTTTTCCTTCCTTGAAGCATGCAACACGTTAAGCATAGGAGGTGAAAATATTATTTTTTTATTTTGCTTGGAGAAAGGTGTTTAGCTGCCAACCACATGTGTATATTATAATCAAAGAAAAGAAGTGCACACTGTCTGCAAGAATTAAAAGGCAGCCCAAAGACAACAGCTGGAAATCAACTTTGTATCATGCACATGGAGAGCATTGTACCACACGGTCCAATGGCAAACTGAAGCTGCTGCCACCTAACCCATGCACACGGACCAAATAGAAAAAAATTGCTGCAGCACCATTGCACTCCCGGTCTTCACATGCTGCAACACGCAAGAAGCAACAACATTTATCATGTGCTGCCCATTCATTTTCAACAGCCCACGTGCATCAACTCTTCACGGTTCCAGCCCACACCTCCATGTGCCCACGGGAAAGTTGGAAACATCACGGTTCTTCAATCCAGCAACCTGCAAACGGTACAGCGGGCCATGAATTCACGTCCAAGCAGCTGCATCTCGGCCACCAAAATGATCCACGTCCTCCACGCACAAAACAACTTCATCCTTCATCCATGCAATCTTCATCCACACACATCCAGCAACCTAAAAACGCTGCCTCCCATGCTGCACTCCATGCACATACGGCCCACTTAGCTCCGTTGAAAGAGAGGTCTAGCAGGTTGAGAGGCTGGGTAACGTCTTGCAGCACCATACAACACGTGGCTGCAGAGAAGAAGTGGTTCAGCAGCTGCCTAAAGGAAATAGCACACAGCCTTCACACGCGTTAAATTAACTTTCATGCTTCTCAGTCCTACACCCATCCGCTCATGAGGAAGAAGAGAGTCCACGTTGAGCTGCCACCAGCCCATCCAGCCTTCATCACACTCAACGCTGGCTGCAAGGCAAGAGTAGCTGTTCCAGCATATCAAAAACGCATGGTGCAACTGTTTAAAAAATTCCATACGACCATGCATATAAAACACACCAGCTGGGAGCTCATGTCCATGAAGAAATTTGGATTAAAGTTCAAACACAGTTGCAGCACACGGCCCACCACACAGTCCAAAATGACGTCTTGCAAAATGACATCTTGAATGAGAGCATACTCCATCCGCCTTTGGATTTTAGTTAACAACCATCCAATTTTTAAATGATAAAAGGACAAAGCACAACCAATTTTTTCTTCTATAAAAGCCACCCAACAGCTTGGAGGTTGGCAGAGGGAGAGGAGGGGAGAGCTCCCTCTCTCGGTTCGGTACTGGAAGGAGCAGAAAAAAATTGCAAGTCTTTCATATTTTTTTTTTAAGTGTGTGGTTACTGGAACCAAACTCTGTCTCTTTTAATTCTCAGTTTAATGCATTTCTTTTTACTGAAGCTTTGGTTGAACTACTGTCATGTTAAATTATTAATCCATGCACTGTTTTACTTTCACAATCACTTTATTTCCAGCCACCGTTAATTTTTCTTGCCATTTAATTTTTGTTGCAATTTTAATTTTTGTTATGTTTTTATTTTACTGTTATTTTATTTTCATCACTTAAATTTTATTTTCTATATTCTGTTGTAACAATTCTGGTACTGTTTCAGTATTTTAAATTACTGTTTCTGTTTTTACTGTTTACTATTTTCTGTTTTTCTATTTTTCTGTTTTTACTATTTCTGTATTAATTTAATTTCTGTTTTTAAATTCCTTTATTTTTTGTACTGCTGTTATTATGTACTGCTATAATTTTATTTTCTTTTTTACTGTTTTTCATTTTTACTGTTTCTGTATTTACTATTTTCTGTATTTTCGTAATTACTGTTTTTTGTATTTTCGTATTTTACTGTAGCAGTCCGTATTTACTGTAGCAATTTCGTTTTCATTAAATTTAATTACGTTTTGTTTTCACTCTTGCGTTTAATTTAAATTCCATCCGCGATTTAATCTTAATTTTACCGCATCAACCACAAACTTTCAAAACCCCCCCACTTTGTGTTAGACTCGAAACTCGAACCGCAAAATTGGTCCTTGAGAGACGACCTAGGAGTCACTTCCTAGCTATACTGCATTATTTTTGCACATCAAATTTGTGTGGGTTGCGACATCCCATCAGATTTTGGCGCCGCTGCCGGGGACCAACGGTTCAGTATTGAGTCTTTTGTTGTGTGTTTTGTCTTGTATTGTGAATATGATGTTCTATTTATTATGTTCATATTTCATGTTTGATTGTATTATATTTTGCTTGTTTCGTCATTTTAGTGTTTCAGATGAAGGCATCTACTGATGGATGCTTCTACAACATCTACTGAAGGATGTTAGGTAATTTTTCATCTACTGATGGAGGCCAATGAAGAAAAAAAAATGAAAAAAAATAAAAAAAAAATAATAATAAAAGATAAAATAATAATAATAATAATAATAAATTAGCATCTACTGATGGATGCTAGTTTTGTTGTGTTTTGTTTGTTTAGTAATTTTTAGCATTTATTTTCTATCTTCCACCTTTTCTTTACCATGTCTACCTATTTTGGCTTTGAGGATACTGCTTATTCTGTCTGTGCCTATGATTATGATTTTCCTGTTGATTCCTATGTTGAAAACAGTAAATTTTTTTCACCATCTCACGAGAGTGCTCCTAAGGAGCCGTGTCCACTTGATAAGGAGGATATTCATTGTGTTTTCAACACTGGACTGATACATGTGCTGCCTAAGTTTCATGGTCTTGCAGGTGAATGCCCACGTAAACATTTAGAGGAGTTCTACACATTATGCTCTTGGATGAAACCTCCAGATGTCCCAGATGAAGAAATGTTCTTAAGGGCATTTGGGCACTCATTACACGGAGCAGCACATGATTGGTGTTATTGTCTTCCTCCAGGATCTGTCACCAGTTGGGAATATCTGAAGCATCAGTTTCTAGACAAATTCTCCCCTGTGCGGTATGGTTATATCGACAGTCCTGGGTGGACTAATCCTAACTTGGGATGGTATGGTACTTCAGAGCATCAATATCAGAAACCATCATTCCAGACTCCTTGTACGCCTTCTCCACCTGTTCAGGAACCACAACAGGCACAGTTTCATGAGCCGACCCATTCTTTATTAGCTGTTGGTAGGAAATTGGAAAGCAAACTTGATTCTCTTGAGAGTTTGGTGACACAACTGGAATCAAACCAGAGACCAGTACCTTTATCTGCATCTGTTGCACGACTGTGTGTTATATGTCATTCCAGTGACCACTCTACGGATGCCTGTCCTTCTTTGAAGACCCTGCCTCTCATGATGAGCCTCAAGCTTATGCTACCAACATCTACAATAACAAGCAGCCAGAGCAGAAAAATCAGAGGAAACAAAAACAACAAGAGGCACCTGCCAAATCCTCTACTGAGCCTACATTGAACGAGTTATGGAGGGAGATTGCCAGGAAGGCCATTGAGGAACAATCTCGTGTTTTAGAGGGACCTCTAATTCAGACTGTTCAGAATACTGATGATGTCCTTGCTCTTGCGCCTGAGGATGCAGTGAATCATTCTGCTGTTATTGAGGAACAGGCAGATGTAAGCAACACTTTTGAGATAGGTAAACCTTCTTCACCTTCCACCACATCTAGGGAAGTGGAGGTAAGCATACCTAAGATTGATTCTGTTGTTGATGATCATTTTGTTGATAGGTATGTTATTGATGATTGTGTTGTTGATGAGCATGATTTTCATTTTCCCTATTTGCATGATGACAACCACTTTGTATCACATCTGAATTTTTGTTCTCCATGCACTGAACATGAATCTGAGCTTGTTTTTGATATTGTGTCTACATTTGAGATTGATTCATGTTCTGAGAGTATAGCTGAGGTTCAACCTCATACACTGATATTGGGTGTTATACCCCTGCATGTTATTTCTGTGGAGCCACAATCTACTAACCATTATGCAGGAGGTACTCATGCATTTGATCAACACACACATACGATGGAAGACAAGGGTGCCAAAATACACAGAAGCTTCAACATCAATAGGCACCGGTTGAACACACTCATCAACAATCACTTCTTAGATCCAGCTGTGGAGGACATCTCCCTGCTTAATCAAATCTGGAGGATGAAGCAGTTCTTCCTGAACACCTCCTCATTGACTCTAATGGTGGAAGACCTTTCCCTGAAAGTCCAAAATTGGCAACTACCACATAATCAAGGGAGTTTCCTTTTCCCTTCTCCTCCTTTTACCGCTTTTATTGCCTTTTCCTTGATCTGTAAACTGTTTTAATTGCTCATTTGATGCTTGAGACACATTAAGGACACTGTGTAGTTTAAGTGTGGTCTATTGGGGGAGATTTCTATTTTCTTTACTAAATTGTGTGTTTTCTAATTTCTATTTTCTTTGTCAGTTGTTTTGTGTTTTCTGATTTCTATTTTCTTTGTTAGTTTTTGCTTTGCTGAGTTAAATTTTTCGTTTTCTGCGTTAAATTTTTTTCTTTTCTAGGTAGTTTTTGTTGTGTCTTGTGTACAGTTTTGCATGTTTCTCTTGATTTCTGGACTTTGTTTAAATTAAAGACGTATCTTTCAATTTATTGATACTCTGATTGATCTGGAAAAAAATTGCTTTTCTTTGCTTGGAAATATGATTATGATGTTTGAGAGGGTGATTAATGGTGACAGAAATACCCTGTGTAAGATTTGAGCCACTTGTTCTTCCTTGTGTGATATGTCTCTTGATTTCTTGCACATGTGCCTTGGCTTAACTCTGTGAATAATTCTTGATTAATATGCATGTTTGAAAATGATAAAGGCATTTTGTTGATTGAGCCTCTCTAACCAGATAGCCTACCCTGTTTTGATCTCTTTGTTAGCCCCTTTGAGCCTATACTTTCCCCTGTTCTTTATTTTCGAACTCAATAATTACCCATAAGTGAAAAACCATGATTACCTTAACCTTAGGGAATTTCAGAGCTTTGGAATTATTTTTGGGAATAAGTGTGGTCTCTTGGGAGACTCAGATAATTTGGTTAGAGTGGCTCCTCTTTTTGATTTGTTTTTATAAATATGTTGTGAATCTTGTCTCTTACAATCATGTTCTAATAAAAAAAAAAAGAAGAAAAGAGACTAAAAAAAAAATTAAAAAAAAAAATTGTGTGAAAAATGGAGTCAAGAAGAGGATTGAATTAGAGGTTTGGGTGTTTTTATTTACACTTGTTCCCCTTGCTCATCTATTTCTTTGGGTTTATAACTTCTCATCCATATTTTATCCTCCCTTGTCCTTGGCCCCATTACAACCATAAAAAGTCCTATTGATTTAAACATGCATATATTTTGAGTGTTAATATTAGAGGTTTGCCAAGTCTGTTTGTGTTTGTTTTCTTGAGTACATTGAGTTGACAGTATATACCCTAGACACTTGAGAGAAACACTAATAGTGTGCATCTGTGAGGATCTCTTATTTTTTAATTCACCTCTTGAACTGAATGATTATTTTTGTCATGCTTGGAATTGCTTGGATGATTTCTCTGAGTATCTATTTTCTGATTTTGTTAGATACTATCTATTTCCTTGTCCAGATTTCTAGAAAAACTGTAATTCTATTTATTTGTTTTATTGTGAGTTTTTGTTTTCAATGTGTTGAGTATGTGTAAAATTTCCAAATGTCTGTTGATCTATTCCCTGATTTGCGTCTTGATTTTGCCCAGGAGTGCAAAAGACTAAGTGTGGTCTATTTTGATGAGTCAATATTTTATTGATTTCACTTAGTTTATTGTGCTATAATTAATCAGGAAATTATGCTTAATTGTCCGGTATTTTCCCGTTTTTCTTAATTGTACTTAATTTGATCGGAAATTCTTATTTTAGTTAATTTGAATATTCTGAGCTAATTATTTGCAATTTTTAATTTCAGGGAAATTTTGGAAATACAATTTTAGACATTAGAAAAAAAATAAATAAAAGACTCTCCACAAAATTTTCAATAAAAAGAAGGATACTATGGTGATTTTATCATTTTGGCTTATGGAAATGGTGCTTAAATTAGAATGAGGGTTGCAAAAAGAAGTGTGTGTTTTTTTTTACCAATTAATGAAGAAGCACGTGATGAGTGCTTAAAGCAAAGGAAGCACATGAATTTTTCCTTCCTTGAAGCATGCAACATGTTAAGCATAGGAGGTGAAAATATTATTTTTTTATTTTGCTTGGAGAAAGGTGTTTAGCTGCCAACCATATGTGTATATTATAATCAAAGAAAAGAAGTGCACACTGTCTGCAAGAATTAAAAGGCAGCCCAAAGACAACAGCCGAAAATCAACTTTTTATCATGCACATGGAGAGCATTGTACCACACAGTCCAATGGCAAATTGAAGTTGTTGCTACCTAACCCATTGACACGGACCAAATAGAAAAAAATTGCTGCAGCACCATTGCACACACGGTCTTCACATGATGCAACACGCAAGAAGCAACAACATTTATCATGTGCTGCCCATTCATTTTCAACAGCCCACGTGCATCAACTCTTCACGGTTCCAGCCCACACCTCCATGTGCACACGGGAAAGGTGGAAACATCACGGTTCTTCAATCCAACAACCTTCAAACGGTGCAACGGGCCATGAATTCACGTCCAAGCAGCTGCATCTCGGCCACCAAAATGATCCACGTCCTCCACGCACAAAACAACTTCATCCTTCATCCATGCAATCTTCATCCACACACATCTATCAACCTAAAAACGCTGCCTCCCATGCTGCACTCCATGCACATACGACCCATCAAGCTGCGTTGAAAGAGAGGTCTAGCAGGTTGAGAGGCTGGGTAACGTCTTGCAGCACCATACAGCACGTGGTGGCAGAGAAGAAGTGGTTCAGCAGCTGCCTAAAGGAAATAGCACACAGCCTTCACACGCGTCAAATTAACTTTCATGCTTCTCAGTCCTACACCCATCCGCTCATGAGGAAGAAGAGAGTCCACGTTGAGCTGCCACCAGCCCATCCAGCCTTCATCACACTCAACGCTGGCTGCAAGGCAAGAGTAGCTGTTCCAACATATCAAAAACGCATGGTGCAGCTGTTTAAAAAATTCCATACGACCATGCATATAAAACACACCAGCTCGGAGCTCATGTCCATGAAGAATGTTGGATTAAAGTTCAAACACAACTGCAGCACACGGCCCACCACACAGTCCAAAATGACGTCTTGCAAAATGACGTCTTGAATGAGAGCATACTCCAACTGCCTTTGGATTTTAGTTAACAACCATCCAATTTTTAAATGATAAAAGTACAAAGCACAGCCAATTTTTTCTTCTATAAAAGCCACCCAACAGCTTGGAGTTTGGCAGAGGGAGAGGAGGGCAGAGCTCCCTCTCTCGGTTCGGTACTGGAAGGAGCAGAAAAGAATTGCAAGTCTTTCATATTTTTTTTTAAGTGTGTGGTTACTGGAACCAAACTCTATCTCTTTTCATTCTCAGTTTAATGCATTTCTTTTTACTGAAGCTTTGGTTGAACTACTGTCATGTTAAAATATTAATCAATGCACGCTTTTACTTTCACAATCACTTTATTTCCAGCCACCGTTAATTTTTCTTGCTATTTAATTTTTGTTGCAATTTTAATTTTTGTTATGTTTTTATTTTACTGTTATTTTATTTTCATCACTTAAATTTTATTTTCTATATTCTGTTGTAACAATTCTGGTACTGTTTCAGTATTTTAAATTACTATTTCTGTTTTTACTGTTTTTTGTTTTTTTGTTTTTCTGTTTTTACTATTTCTGTATTAATTTAATTTCTGTTTTTGAATTCCTTTATTTTCTGTACTGTTGTTATTATTACTGCTATAATTTTATTTTCTGTTTTACTGTTTTTAATTTTTACTGTTTCTGTATTTACTGTTTTCTGTATTTTCGTAATTACTGTTTTCTGTATTTTCGTATTTTACTGTAGCAGTCCGTATTTACTGTAGCAATTTCGTTTTTACTGTTTTAATTTAATTTTAATGCATGTTAAAATGTTTTGTTGCATCTAATTTCGTTTTCATTAAATTTAATTACGTTTTGTTTTCACTCTTGCGTTTAATTTAAATTCCATCCGCGATTTAATTTTAATTTTATTGCATCAACCACAAACTTTCAAACCCCCCCCCACTTTGTGTCAGACTCGAAACTCGAACCGCAAAATTCGTCCTTGAGAGACGACCTAGGAGTCACTTCCTAGCTATACTGCATTATTTTTGCACATCAAATTTGTGTGGGTTGCGACATCCCATCAATATACACATTAGTACAGTGATCATAATACCTTAAAGAATCTAAACTCAGAGTGTTAGGATACCTTCTCTGTTGGTAGGATAGAGGGAACCTAAAAACCAGAGCTGGCACGTCACTGATCATAGAGCAGCCCTGGCCTGGTCCAGTACGTTGTGACTAGTCATACGTGTTGGTGACGAAGGTGAGTCCGTTGCGGTGGACATATGTTCCCACTTCGTTGACCAATTGGGGTATGAGAAAGTGTGATAGAGTAGAACCCTTAGGCAAAGGATCAGTAGCTTAATTGATTTTATTTAGTTTAGGAAGAGGGAACTATCATAATGAATTTGTGTGTCTGGGGTATCGGGGGTGTTTGGGCTGTTTAGTTAACTTAGATTAGTGAAATGGAACCTGTGTGAGGCATAAAATTGAGTAAGAACACATTAAAAATTACCATTCTGACTTTAGTTCCCTAAGTCTTAGGAATGTGGAAATTCTAGCCAAGAACACACCTAAATCAACTCATTTTTACCCTAGGAACAAATTAAAATGAACAAATTAGTTTAAATAGACATGTATCACGAGTTATGGATGCTAGAAGTTGGGCAAAGTAAGTAAAAATGGGATGAGGGTTTAGGTACTGTAATATTAATATTAATATATGTATATTTAGTTAATGTACGTAACATATATATAATTAAATTAATGTACGTAACATATATATATATATATATAATTTAGTTAATGTACGTAATATATATATATATATATATATATATATAATGATAGGTTGTATAATAAAATCTTATAATATTATAATATGATTGTGGTTTAATATAAATTAAAAATGTTTCTATAATGATTTAATAAAAAATTTATAATAGAAGTATAGTTTAATATAACTATCATAATATAATTGAAGGAAACATGGTTTTATATCTGTACAGGGTCTAAGTATTGGAAATAAATTGTAAAAGATTATGAAATTGATTAACTTAGATTAATTTAGGGAATAATTATTTTAAAATTTGTGATTGGTGAGTAAGGTATTGTTGAGATTATGTATATGTTGATTGTGAAGAAAAAAAAAAGATATATGATTACAAAGTAATGAAAGTATGGTCCAAGTGGTAAACTAAGTTCTATCTGTGTAGAATCTCTCTTAGTGTTTTAAAATGAAAATAGGGGCTCAACCTTGGGAGTCATTCTGACGCTTCAATGGTCAATCAAACTCACTTAGAGAGGTTGAACCATGTGGTGAGAAGTAGCAGGAGGTCCTTAGTCTTGGGGGCTCACAGTATGCCTCAAGGCGCGGAACGGACTAACCTCGTGAGTGTGGCAGGGTAGGGAACCCAAGTTTCATAAGTCACCACGGGTGCAAGACTCGCCATAGCCCGACTATCGTTTTAAAGTCCGGACGAGTCAAGTCTAGAAATTTGCATGTTTAGGTGACATTTCTGAATCTGTTTGAGATAAGTTGTTCTTGTATGTTGCATGTTTAATACAACTGTATGATTTTATATAATCAGCTCACCCTTGCCTTGTTTGTTGGTGTATGTTGTATGTATTTCTTTTGCAATGATCATTCATTTTTGAATGTGAGCAGAGGAGAATGAGGTCACCTTGGAGGACGCCTTGGAGGGGAACGAAAACATTGATGGTGCTCCTTAGTTCCTTAGAATTTCTGAACTGTTAATTTTCATTTGAACTTATGTACCTATTTTGAAAAATTCTAGTACTTTCCACGTGTTTTAATTTCTTTTAAATTTCCTGGATTACTGTAACCACAACCTAAATACTTTTCTTACTCTTAAACTGCTCTCTTTTATTATTTATGATGACGTCTTAAATTATATAATTATACGTTATATTTTGGGATGTCACATGTGTGATGATTGTTGAGGTGGAGGATGGATTCCCCTGTGCCCGCTGGAGGAATCCTTTCTGTTATGCATCATAAGTGAATCCGTTCAGCTCCTCCCGTGGTGTCTGTGTGTATCTTTCTTTTTTCTCTTTGCACACGTCCTTCTCCCTTAGCCAAACTTTTTTTTTTCTTTTGTTCTTTTTTTCTTTTTCTTTCTTTTTTTTTCAAAAACAATATAAAAAAATGAAATAAAATCAAGTAATAATAAGAAAAAAAAACTAAATCAAATACCAAATAGAAAAATAAAAATTAAAAAATAAAAATAATAAAACAAAAGTAAAAACAACTCCTATTATTTAGTCACCCGAACGAAATTGGATATTGACAACATTCATATAACACACATGGATTCTAACTTTTCAAACAGAAACTAAAAGCAAAAAGTCACTTTTAGAATAAAAATTTGAAAAGTCCCGTATCATTTGAGTTAGGTGACACCTAGACTTGTTTACCTATTTTTATCGAATACAAATTTAAACTTGGTTGAAACCTATCATAATTTCATAGTCTCTACACCATGCAAAAATATAAATAACAACGACTAGACAATTTTTTTTTTCACAATAGAACTACTGAAAACTTTGTCAAATTTTAAAAATATCATTAGGAGAGAAAAAAAAAATCGAATTTGAAAACTCTCGGTGAAACGAAGATAAGATTTTAAGAGTAATGTAGCATCAAAAAAGTGATATTACAAAAAAACTACATGGAGCATACACATTAATTCTTCTAGCTTGAATCTCCTTATCCTAAGAAATTTTACAATTTCAAAGTTTTCAAAGAATAAAGGCCTTGGCAAGAAGAATGAAATTCTCCCAAATCTAATAATATCTTCACTTAGAGGGATTATTAGAAGAATGAAAGAAATTCCTAGTCACTTTCTCAGAACCAAAATTTGACTATTATCGAAATCCAGAGTGTTTTACAAAGAGAATTTCTCGCAAAACATTATAAACACGAATGAGAGATATCAAGCATTACATTTAAATATGAACAACTTTAGAAGAAAGAACATTTTTGAAGATTATAGGATCATTTTTGGTTGCTATAACATTAATTGAAAGTTAGTAATTTCATAAATTATTATACGTAAAAGTTGATATATTTGAATTGAAAGTTATCTTCAATTTAAGCTAAACTTAATAATTAATATTATATCATAATACTATACGGTAAAAAGAAAATTGTATTGTTTTATTACTAAATAGAAAAGAGTATATTGGAAGAAAAAAGAGTTGAATATTTGTTTCCAAGGTTTGTGCTGAGAAACCTCAACAGCTTTTGAGTGCATTATTTCAATTCCATTTTGATGTCATCTTAGTTGGCCAGAGAAGAGACTCCACAATCTACCCCCATTTATTTTGCATAAACACCATTTTTTCCCTTTTCTCTTCTTTTCTCTTTTCGTATTTCAATTACACTTCACTCCTCCAAAATTTATTAAACATATCTCCCCAGAACCCACTCAGATTTAACAAGATCCTCCTCAATTAATGCCAACACCTCATAACATTCATATTATATTTTTTAGATTTGCTTTGCCTTCCTTCTGCGGAGGCAGTAAAAACCATGCACCACCATGTAATCATCGCCTGTACACACAAATATAAATACAAGGAGGAGGAAGGTTTTGTCTTCTCTGGCAACGCTTCATTCTCTGACCCCATCACAGCCTTTCAATCACTACCTGAACGTTGTCTGGCTTCAACGCTGCTGCTTCTTTCAATAACTAAATCACTAAAACATTGTTTTTATATATTTTTTTTTATTAAAACCATTATTTGTTTTGAGTATCATACAATAATTTAACATTTTTGAGTATCATAGAATAATTTAACATTTTGAGTACATGTCTAATTTTTTTTTAAACAAATAACAGACGATGAAAATACATAATTTTTTTTTTATAATTTTTAAAGATAGCAAACAAATTGAATTCAATACAATGTAAAATTTATATTTTTAAAGATTAAAAAAATATATAAAATAAAAAATCATTTTTATCTTGTATATGAATAAGGGATTTTAACAAAGAGTAGAGTTGTTAATTTGGTCTAATTCACAAGATTTGACCTTGATTCACATGAATTAGAGAGAAAAAAAAACCTAGAGTTAAAATGTTAGCATTATGTCCAAAGGAAAGCAACTTGACTCTTTTGACGGTTGGCATGGAAGAGTTGTTCCTGCTTGCTCTCATGCTACCTTCATGGACGATCTTGCATGGATTCTCCCTTTGCCTGGTCGGGGTAGACTGGGTTGCTGAAAGGGCACCGATTTCTAGTTGTTCTGCTATTGTTACACGACTGCGTTCTCAATCCTAATAGTCATCAACTCCTCCATGTACATGCATTGCATTTCCTCCATTTGTCTCTGCATGTTCCTAAGCATCTCAAGCTGACTAGGCTAGTTCTTTGACTCCTTTGTTGCTATGTTGTTTGTCATGTTTCTTGTGATTACCATAATGTTTAATTGCTGGTTACTTGTCCTATGGTGGATACCAAAATGTTTCAGGTAGAGGGTCAAGGTCAACAGTCCAAGTTGTATGGCATCATTTAAAGTCTAAATGTGGTCCAAAAGTCCAAGTGTATCAAACCGTTCAAAGAGTACTTGTAGAAGATATTCCAATGTTAAAGTCAGTTCAACATTTGTAGTTAGCAATTAAGTTAGTAGTAAATGCAAGAAATCTACCTTCTTACTTCAAACCTCTATTTATAGGTTTTGGAGTGGACATTTAATTAATATTGATCTAATTACATTCCAATTGCTTGTAATCATATTTTAGTTTATCAACATTATGATTAATGTTTTCTAATTCAACACTAATTAACTTAATCACCAGTCAGATTCACTAATAACTTGTTAGATTATCTAAACTATAGTTGACCATATGATTCGTGGCTTATTGGATAATCATAAAAGACAAATTATCATAATAATACAAATCACAATACCACCTACATGTAACCAAACACAAGATCTATACTTTTAATCATACACATCCTCGACTGAAACTACTCAATACGTGTCAAAGTTGCAAGTAAATCTACTAATATTACAGTTTTAACAAATCCAGACATACATGAGTGATAATTGGTCCACAAAAAGTACCTTTTTTCCTAGAACTTTGCGAATTACATTGGTGAAATCAAGGTCTTGCTTTTGATGTAAAAAAAAAGATAAAACCTTATGAGCTGGCCTAGCAAGCCGAAAATGGTTCCCTCTTGCACTATTTTTGGGTACCACTACCTGTACAATGAAACCAATTGTGAAATACTACAACAATGATAGAGAAACCTATCTACTAAAAGCTGAAAATTCAATAACCTGTTGCACAATTGTATCATCCACATTCACATAGTATTGCCTGATGAATAAAAAATTATCCAACTTAGTCCACAATTGATTCTGGAACAAGGTTATCAAACTCGCGAGTTTACGTAAACTCGTGAGGGTCGAATAAACTCGACTCGTAAACTCGTAAGAGTTTACTTCAAATGAAAAATATTATATAAATAATATCTTAATTCAAATAAGTCTACAAAATTATATAACTTTAAATAAATAAAATTTATAGTTATATTGTTCATAAAAATAAATATTGTAAAACATAAATACTTGGATTATTGTCATTAATTTTGATACATTTCATTAAATATATAATAAAAAAAGACCAAACAACCTTGTTTTTCTTAATTTTTCCCCTTTCAAGTTCGTAGAATCGTTCCAAACTCGCGATTCTACACGATCCTACCGATTTCACAATTAATTCTACCGAGTTTACGCAGAAAAGAGTTTACTTCCGAATTAACTCGGAAGCCATGTCTAAGAACGTAAACTCGTAAGAGTTTAAGAGTTAACTCGAGAGTTTGATAACCATGTTCTGGAACATTCCAACAATGACTACACAACATAGTAAATATGAATTCAAAAATACAACTTGAAGATTACAAAATAAACCAACAAAAACAGAATCCCAAAACGTTACCTGATTAATGACAAACCTTTTACCTCAACCAAAATCCAAGCACCAAATGTAGAGCTTCCTGGAGATATATGATGCCAGACACCTCCGCTGCTTGATAGCCAAACTGTAACAAAAAAGAAAAACTAAACTAAACACCATCAAATAAAAAGTTAAGAACTTAATAAATAGAAAAAAATGCATTCAAATCAAATCAAACAATAAATTGTAAAATATACCTTCTATTTTGCTATTTTAAGTTAATCCAAACATCATCTTCCTCGGGTTTCAAATAGCTAGAGAAAAATTGAAAATATTTCTTCCAGAGTTTTAAGATACCAGATAAATGAAAAACATTTGTTGGAGAGACAAGATTGTTTTTAAGAAAAAAGAATATTTTAATACAAATTTTTTAACAACATTTTAACATAATATACATATAATTTCTTTTTTTTACCGATTCACTATTTATTTGTTATTATGTTTTCGAACTTTAATCTAGGGAAAAAAAATAATACATACAACGTTATAAAAGAATATGTAATAACATATCACTACCCTCTCTACAAAGGTTAGACATTTGAAAGCAGAGGAAAAGTTGAAAATACCTAAAATCCAAAACATAGATACGACATAACTGTAAAAGGGTAAGGACAGAGTTCGGATTTCACAAAAGAAGAAATGGCATGACTGAAAAACTTAATTTTCGACACATGTACATGTTTGACAATAGAAGAAGGACAATAAAGGAACACAAAAAATAAAACACGAAATTTTATGCAATCCGATATGAACTCCAACAAAACACCTACAATATTGGAAACTAAAATCCAAAACTTAAGCAACTTCTCACATTCATATGTAATATAGTATCAAAATCTACCTCTAAACATCTTCACCTCCAAAAACCCACAGAAGGGTAATTTGGGTATTTTGAATTTTATGACGGTGTAGATAGAAGTTATGGAGGTGAAAAAAAACCCTCCTCTTCTCTTCTGAACATATCTAATAGCGTGCATCATAATTTCTTTATGTTAGTTTTATTTTTCTGTATAACTATAACTATAGCTCTCTAATATGCTCTCCAATAACAATAAAAAGAACAAATGGAACCTTTGGCTCCACTTCCTTTTGCATTACAAAAACACATTTTTCATAAGATGCTATTTAATCTTCTGATTTTTGGCATGAGAACACTTTATAATTTTTCTGTTAATCATATGAGAAAAGTTAAAAGAGAAAAGATAACTTTGTGCGTTTGGTGTAACGGTTGGCAAACTTTTTATTTATTTACTTATAATCCTTTCAAGTAAAGTCACAATGATAAACTTTTTACATGCCATTAACTGTTCAACACAACACAATTTGGAACTGCATAACCCAACACTTCAACTAAAATAATTTATTCAAGTTTGAATGTTGTACCAAATAGCGTTCCAAGGCTTCCATTAACACTTTCCAAGATCAGCTTACATAGTGATTTAGCATTGGTTGGCAGAAACAACATGAGAAATAGAGCCGACACTTCCAACCACCACCACTACTAAACCAAGATCATAGATTTCCATTCATTCACGGAACTCCAGTTTTAGGAACTTGCCCTTTCACTGTGTCACTATTTTATAGCTTGAAAGTACTAAAAACAGAAGAATAAACAAATGGGGGATGATGGGGGATCGTTTTGTTCCCTTATCTGTAATAGCCATCGGGCATCATGATAATAACAATTGGCACTTGCCACGTGCAAATTCTTCATCGACAACTATGAAATAGCTATAGCCAAAAGACAGTGCATGCTACAAGACAAAGCAATACAGATGGAAACTTCATCTATCACTATCTTCTTTATATATATGCCCCCGATAGAGAAAAGAAAGGCTTACACTACTACTCACATGCTTGCCAAAGATTGACGTCTTCGCCATGTGGTATCACACAGTTCACAAATGCACACACTAATGTTTTTGGAACTTTGCCAAACAAAAACTGAGGTAGGTTGGTAGGTATGTTAGTGAGAAATTAAGAATAACAGTATGTAACTAGTAATTAATTACATTCTTCCTTTTCTTCCATATAATATAATTCTTTACTTCTTTGGTACAATCTGCCATAGCCATTGGCCTAACAGAAGTGGCAGAGTATCCTCAAGGAAATCTACAACAACGCTTTTATGGTATCACTTATCACTACACCTGGTTACAATCTCAACATAAAGCTGTGCTATTCTTGTTGAAGGTAAGGCCAATGAAATAAAACAGAAAGCATACCAATAAGGTGAACACAAATTAGCAAAACTTGTAAGGCACTTATGTAAATATACAGTTAGAAAAAGGGTGAAGGAAAAAAAAATGAATTACATTCATGAGTGCCAGATTCCATTCAACATACTTCGGAACCGGTTTGTGGATAGCTTCTTGACAAGTTTCTTGGCTTCAGAAGAAACTTCAGCGAGTTTTTCTATGTTTTTTGCATATTCAGAACTAACAATCTTTTTCCTCCCACTAGTGCAACTCGTTAAGGACATTAATATAGAGATTAAGAACTTTTTATTACCAGAATTTCCCTCCTCTGGATCAAGCAACTGCAGAAGAAGGGCAATATTATGGTCATCCTGCACGAATCGCTTTCTATTTCTAGGCACCGTAACCATGCCAGAGAGTGCCTCGGCTGCCATTTCTCGAGCCTCAAAGGACTTTGCATTAAGAAACTTAACAAACTCTGGCATAAACCCTGCGTCCCCCATTGCTTTCTTGGCCTCCTCAGATGTTCCAGACAACCTAAACGCCACTTTCAATGCCAACTCCTGAATCGAAACCTCCCCATTTCGAATATAGTATGTCAGTTGATCCACAAAGCCATAATTCATCAACACACCCACAGAACTAGGTGAACAGAAACACAAATCCTCAACAGCCCTCATTGCTACCTCCCTGGTTTTACAAGAATAAGACCACTTAGGATGCAAAACACGCAACAAAGCACGAATCCCTCCCTCTCTGATCACCATCTCCCTAACCAACTCATCCCCAGAGGCAATACTCAAAATAAACCCAATCGAATTCACCTGAATCGCTTCCTCCTTCGACCTCACGAGCTTAATGAATGTTGACACAGCACCCTCATCAACCATAAACCTCTTAATCTCCTCAACACCAACGAGATTCCTCAACACCCCACAAGCAGGTGCGACCAAATCACCTCCACAATCACCACCACCACAAATCTTCAACAACACACTGACCCCCCCATGAGCCGAAACACACCAAGCATTGTCCGAATTTTCAGTCAACTTCACCAGACACCTCGCCGCCGCAACCTTCCCCGAATCACTCCCATAATCCAGAACCTTAACCAAAGGAGCAATCACCCCCGCCCCAACCAAAACCCCTTTGTAAGAATCAAACCCAGCAACCACAGAAACCACCTTAGCACTCTCCTCTTGGATTTCCGCCTCATTAGAACCCAAAAACCCCACCAACAAATGAATCACGTCACCCACGTCAACAACCACCTTCACATACTTTTCATCCTCCAGCACAACTTCTAGGAGGTTCCGCAACGCCTGTCGTTTCATCCCCAAATCTCCAATCTTCATCCTCGTCGTTAAGTCCCTCACGTAGAACCTCATGTCCTCTTTCGAACAGCCAAGACTCGGCTTTGACACAACCAGCGCGAACCCATTTGTTAAAATCCCCTTTTTGTATATCTCAGAGAGCTTCCTCGCGTGCGCATCGAGCTTCGCGAACGCCACGTCCAAATCGCTCTGCATCAGAAGCTTCCCACTGTAGGAAACATCCACGCAGCGCCGACACAGATCGTGGCATTCCGTCGCGGTGGCCCCCACCGCCCCCACCAGCCGTGAAAGCGACGGGCTTTCTCCGGAGTCGCAGTTCTCGGCGGCAACTAAACCTCCGTGAAGCTCCTCCAGCTTGTTACGAATGAGTTGCCATTTTCCCGCGAAGACACGAATCGAGTGCGAGAGAGAGAGCACAGCAAGGATGAGCTCCACCGCTCGCCGCAGACCCGAAGCTCCGGCGAATTCTTCTCCATCACCCATCTTTGTTAATCCTCAGTGGCTAATGAGAAACCCCATTTCCCGGAGGAATATTCCGGCGAAATACGTTACAAGTTCGGACTCCAAGTAGCCAACGATCTTGTGATATCAAACGAAAGAGAAAGAAAGAAAGAGAATTTCACTGTGAAATGACACTGTTGCTAGAAATGTATGCTTATCCTTGGATTGCAGTTGATACAGAACTGGTCCAATTGGAATGTGAAATGACGGAAATACCCTTGCGGGTGAGTGTGGTTTATGTAGTGTTAATGTGCAATTGTGACATTGCAGTTGGCACAGTGTTGGGAAGTAGTGTGTTGAAGGGAGACAAAGGAGGCCCAGAGAAGTTGGATCTAGGAATGGCTATTTAGACGGAATCATGTAGGTGGTAGTTCGTTTTTCTGAACATAGTTTTGTCCGTATGTGTACATTCACAAAATTATAATACTTCAACATAGGACAAACAAAAGGTGAGGTAGAAGCAAGGCATGAATTACAGAACTTAGTTATTATGGTTAACTCTTACTTTGTGTTAGCATATCCTTTGCTGCACCCACTCATCATCTTCTCTTACTTTCTTTAATTAAAACTTTTAACATAATTAATGCTCTATATTACGTTATCATGGCATTCAAACTGAAACTTCTGGAGTTTGTATTCAAATGAACTTAAGCCTTTTTTTGAGTTTTGATCTCAGTGGTAGAGGTGGAGGGATCATGAAATTGGTTTTGTACTAATTAAATAAAGTGTTGAATAGTAAGTAGGAAATTACAAATTAGCAATAATGAACCAAAGTCTTAATGGTGTATTCATGCTCATAAGCTTCGTTAACAATTATTATAAAGTAGGTCTTATCTTTTTCAATTGGTGGACCCGGTATAATAACCATGATGCAATTTCAACTTTGACTACACTACTAATTAAACACAACCTCAACAATATAAATTAATCAACCAACTTTTCAGTTCGGCTTACGAGTCCAATTAATAAGATTTTGGAGGGGGGCCATGGCATTATCTTGCAATTCATTGTATTCATTATAGTCCGTTTCTAACAATTTCGAAACTACTTAAAAATAACATAATAATTTTGTAAAATGCAGAAGACATTGAATTTTAATTCAAACATGATTCATAACTAAATTCTGCTCCTTCCAACCTCAAAAGGTATATTCCTATGATTTATTATTACCCTTTAAAACGTACATTATGACTTTTTATCAGCCAATGTTCATTTCTATTGAAAACCGCAGAATTTCTTACAATTTAGTCCATGTGTCAGCTAAAAAATATGGATAGACTTTTAGTATACAAGGACAAAGTTTACTATTTTTCTGTCTAACTTCACATACTGAAATTTCTTTTACTGCGTTTTCCCAGAAGATTGATGAGTGAGTATAAAGGACAGTGTTTGTATTTCATGTTGCAGAATTGGTAGTAGCAACTGGGCGAAGAAAATAAGCAATGAGAGAGGTATAGGAATGTTGTATAAAGCAAAGTGAGAGGAGTGAATTAGTAGTGAAAGAGTAGATGAAAGTGCAGATGGACCACAGTTTAATTAGGACAGAGCTTTAATTACGTGAAGAAAATAAAAGGTGATAGCTTTCAATGCCCTTGGAATGGAAATGACAAGGCCACACATGACACACCCCACCATGTGAAACCCTTTGGTGGATGCCTTGAGCAAGCAGTGATCTTTAGAATAGCAAGTGGGGGAGTGAATCAAATAGCTAATTGAGAAAAAGTTGCTTTCTTTTCCAACACTTTTGGCTTGTGAACTCATAGAAGAGAGGAGTCCAACAAAAGCCAATGAGGGGAACCACTACCATACATGCTACTCCACATTGCAATCAAATCCTTCCCACACCATCACCTCTAAATCAAATGGTGCTCATATATCTCAAAAAGAGTGCACAGTTTCGAGACACAAAAGAGGGTTCACGAGAAACCATGATCAATAACAGGCCCCAATGGTAATAACCACGACAGAACTCAGGCTCAAAGCAAAAGAGTAAAGCTGTCCCTTGTCATGACAATCCAGACTAAAAGCATTAAAATATTGACTTTCACTACGTAGAATATGAACTTTCGCAGAATTTATGGGTGTGTGTTGGAAAAGACAAGAAGGGTAAAGATGATCAAGGTGAATTTTTAAATCTTAATACAAGACAAAAAAGATACTAGCTAGCACTAAAACAAGATTGAATGATCCATCAGACAATTGGTGTCTAATTTTTTACAAACACTGTCAGATTAAAGGTCAAAATACCATTATTCTGCTGGTCACGGATTTTTATCTTCTGGAATGTGACCCCGCATAATAATCCAAAACAGTTCACCTTGGCTGTTTTACAAAGCTAAGTAATTAATTTTAGGACCAACACGAACAATGCATTGGAGGAAACTATGTGCTCATTACTTTATATATTGCTTCATATAGTTTATAATTTGAATTTGTAATCTGCAATCAGCACATGCCTCAATTCAGGGGTCAGCATCCCTTATAATGCATGTATGTCACTCCATTAATGAAAGCATGTGGCATATTTTTCTCCAATGTTGTTGTTTTGTTGATTTGTGCACTCCTACTTAAGTTCCTTTTAATCAAACTAAATGAATCTAGATTCTAATTCAATTTCAGCTTCCCACATCCACTTTTAAGTTGTAATCATGATCACTTTCATAAGTTTTGTCTCAAAATTACTGTGGAGTGAAAAGGGGTTCTTCATTTGAGTCAAAAAGCACAGTACCATTCTTTTTTTTCGGTCCTTATAGCCATGTTAGGTGTAAAATGTCATTCATATGCGAAAGCCATGCCATGGTGGTGCCTTTGAGTAGGGAAGAAGGGAAATTCTAGACAGTAGAAAATTCTGAAAATGTCTTAGCTTTCAAGAGAAAAGTAAACAAAAAAAAAATAATGTATTGAGTCCTAACCAATATAACAAATTGGGAAACAGCAATGCTACAGAAGATTGCTTGCTGTGGCTACTATACATTCTTTACAATACGAACAATATGTGAATAATCATTCCACGTATCATGGAACATGGATTATACAAAACTACGTTAATTATTATCATGATGAATCTGTTTTAGGGTTCAAGCAATCGAATTTGGTTTGAAGAAAACGCCAATGATTTGTAAAACAATAAAAATTCCTTTTCTTAAGGGTGTTGCTCAAAGCTTTATAATTTGAGCACAATTCCTTGTTTTTTTGTAATATGGTAGCGTAAGTATGTTGTCTCTTCGGCATTACAGTTTCTGTATCCCATCACTTTCGACCAATGAATATTTTGGGATAGGAGAACAATTATGAAAGAACAGCTTACAAGGTTGTTGATAGCAACATTCTTTAAATCCATTAACGGAAATTTTTTCAAAACTCTCTTAGAAACATTAAACAGAGACAATAACAACCTCATCATCATTTCCTACTTTAGTTTTGCTTACACAAAGTCTACAGTGTTAGAAGTAACAAGCTTTAATATATAGTAGATACTGACGCATATGATCTAAGCAAAACAACACGCTTTTTAACGTTTCAACTAGAAAACCAAAATATGCCAATTATGTGCGTTGATCCCAAGATGAATCAACATACATTTTCATAATTTACTCTACAAAGTTTGCGTCTTCTTCCAATTTCATCGCACAAAGCGTTACAGAGATAAAATTTGACTCGACTATAGTTTAAGAATTTTGCTCAACACTTCTGATGTACACATGGCTAATGGCTAATAGTAATAGATTATAGTTTTTAGGTAAAACTGAGACGATTTGATTTGTTTGTATTTAGATGCACCAATTTAAAATAGTTTAATTTACAGTTTCTATATTCGTTCACTTTCACATGTACCATTCATAAATATAATGCATTTCCATATTTTATTAACTCAACTTTTTCACTTGGTAATTACTCTTTATTAGGGGTGTCGGTGTGTTTTGGATTAGCCAGGTTGGATTGGTTAAAAATCTTAATCTGTCTTGTCAGATAATAGACAAAAGGCTTTTAATTTTTAATTGATTAATTACTATTTTTAATTGAGTAAATTAAAATAATTATTACTTATCTTGAATTATTCTATTATACTTAATGATTAAAATGTAATTTGTAAGCGGTAATAATGTTATAATGTTATTACATATATTTATCATTCAAATTATATGGTAAAAATAATATGTTTTACTTTAATTTTAAATAAAAAAAATGAAGTTAGTCATTATATTTTATCTAATAAATAAGATAAAACAAATATGAGCATCAATTTTTGATAAATTTATTATAACATATTTTTTAACTTCGCATTTCTTTTTTGTTTATAAGTGTGTACTATTTAAACAAATGACAAAGAGTAAATGTGCGTTATTTCTTTCTACTAATTTAAAACGATTTGATGTGTGATAATGAAAGAAACAGGTGATGGTTTTAGGTCTCTCATCCACTTGTGAGCATAAATACGAAGAAAGTCAGTTATGCAATAATTGTTTGACATTTTTAGCCTTACTGTGGTATGAAACAGAAATAAAGGTTAGCTTTCATGTATGCGTCGTGTGTGGTTACTTTTATCTTCATTGGAGTGTGAAGTTGCTTCTATGCTGAAGTAATTGTTGGTTTTGTCTTAGTAGGAACATATGTGAGTAGTGGCGGAGTTTAGAAGCATTATTAAAGGCCTTAGTTTTCTAATTTCTTTTTTTTTTATGTATGTCTATTAATATATAAATAAGTCTTTTTTTTTGTAAATTTTAATGTATTTGCCACTTCCAAAATTTGTACACATTATCTTGGCACCTCCAACATATTGGGTGAAGATCTGCCACAACCTATGAGGTAAGATTTTGTTTGCTTCCTTGCATGCATATTGGTTGAGACGTTCAAATGAGATCATGGTTGTATTTGTATGGAAGATAATCAAGTATGAAGACACAAACACAATATAATTAAGATAAATGAACCAATTTTGGCCTAAGCATAATCAATTCTTTGAACCTCTAAACGCAAAATTTGATTCTTTATTAGGCATAACCAATTCTCTACTTGCCAAAATCAATTTCTTGGTGTTCATAATCGATTCTTTACTTGTTTTGAAGCATAATCAATTATGTTGCTCAATTATGACTTTGCAACATTGTTTGGAACACACATGGTATTAGTGAAAAACCAACTATACGACAAGTGCACCGATCACACATAGCAAGTGATAAATATCGTTCTCTCCAAAAGGATTTATGCAACACTCACTAACTCTTGCACTAAATAACTTAATTAGACCACAAAATTTACAAAAACACAAAAGAAACTCTATGTATTTTTATCAAACAGTTGATGTGCAATAATAATTTAACATATATTATTTACAATTGTCAAGATTAGATTTCATCCACTTCATTCTCATGCCTTCAGAAATGTCTCAATTCCATATTCAAGTAAAAATCAACTGACCAATATATTAAAATCCAATCCCTAGTGGCTTTAAGCTTATGATAACTCATCAAGTTCCAATTTCTTAAATCTTTAGCAAACAATCATGAATTAAGTTCAAAAGTCTTAAGATTACTAATGAATCATGTTATATCCCTAGATACAAGCTCCATTAGGTATTGTTAACCTCATTGGCAAGTGTACCAAATCGTTCAAGTAATATAAAATGGTAAGGCCAAGTATCGTTTCCAAAGAGACTCGTATAACACTAGATAATTGCACAATTAATAACTCATCTAAACTAACGAATATACGAATAAGTGCAATGAATTAAATTGATAAAGAAATAAAAGTGGTCTTTGGCATCTGATACGCGGGGCTCAAGCCCAATTTCTTTAGTTTAGTATTTCTTTGATGTATGTTGTATGGTGTTAGGCATGTAGGACCTCTAGTCCTATAAATAGCCATGCCTACCTTATTGTACTTACTTTTGAGATTAATGAGAATAGAATTTTCTAAATCAGAAAATACTCTCTCTTGAAAGTCATTGGCTAGAGAGTCCAAAGACCTCTAGCCTCCTTCCAAAGCACACTTCTTAATTTTCATTTATCTATTAATTTCCACTTTGCTTCTCTTTCATCTACGTCAGCCATTACTCCACGCTACGCCACACATCATCAGCCACGTCTCCATTTCCTTCTTCAGTGCCTCAGATATTTCATTCATTCCTCAGATTCACTTTCAGCGTCATCTTCGTCGAGAGACATTTTCTCTCTCGAGCTTGTCTTCATCTCCTTCCATCCGCCACACACAGATCCACCATTGGCGACCATTTTAGCCGGTAAAATCCATTTCTCCTCACAAATCTACACTATCCTCTTCCTGCCTTGAATTCCTAAACCCTAGAACCTCCATTTCTAGGTTTCTACCATCTTTTACCGATTGTTTTCATTTTAGCCTATTGAAACCATCTTTGCCCCGATCCAAACCATTTCCACCGATTAACCTCTGTCTCAGACCGATTATTCAGTTTGTTTTGAGTCTCTCACCATTTCTAGGGTTTCCTTGGTCTAGGTTACAGATCTCTGAGTTCCTTTCTCAGATCTGGTTTGTCCTTCTCAGATTTGCTTCGTTCTCTTCCAATTTCTCTCGGTCCAAAGGTTATACATCATTTCTGCTGCGTCATTTCTCTCTGGAGAAGCTTCGTGGACTTCGATTAGTGTTCGCACCGCTTCGAAAGGTGTTCTCCTCAAAGCGTCGTCTATCAGCATTAGAGACACTTCGAAGCAAAGAAAGGTCGAAAATGGTGAAGAATCACAATGCCAAGTATAGATTTCACCGAATTCACTCTCTTGCGCACACAGAATCCTCTCTTCGCCATCAAACATTAATGTCAATCCGCTAAAATACTCTAACCCTAATCCCTTAGGTGGAAGAGCCTAGGTTTTCTAGCTAAGCGTCAATCCCTTCATCACTCCACAAGTCAACCTGCATGAAGACTGGGGTTTTAGACAACTAATGGGTCAAACTTCATTCCTAGACACTAACCCCATTAGATTTCTTGGTTCATGTCTAGGGTTTACTAGATTCTTCCCAAAACCTAGCAAATGACAAATCAAGTTATCCACGTCCCAATTTCAAGCAAGCATTAAGAATAGAAACAAGAAATTAGAATTCAATGGAAGAGGCATTTAAGTAATCAAATCATTCACAACGTACAAGAGAGTTCAAGAGCTACAAAATACCCCTAACAAGATGGGTTTTACTCTTCATTTCCATGGAGAGCCTCCAAGCTTACAACAATGGAAGATGGAAGAAGAAAAAAACCCAAGGAAGGAGAAGGAGATGTTCCCACATGCTCCACGCAGCCTCCAAGAGCTCCAAACAGTGAAGTCGCACCTCTAAAGAACCAAAGACCCCAAATGCTTCGAGACAACTTGAATAAATAGACATTTTGACACATCAACACCGCCACCGCTCAGCGGTAGATTCCTAGCGCTTAGCGCCAGCCTTTGTGGCAGCTTTTTGGAAGTGTGACGCTCAGCGGTGGATAGTGGCACTCAGCGCCAGAACCACTGGGAGCTCTTTGTAATTGTGGCTCTTAGCGCCAACGCAACTTTTAAAACTTCACCTTTTTTGCTGATCTTCTTTCTTCTCTGGGTCACCAAGACTCTTCAATGTAATGGAGGATCTTTCTAACATCAAAATGGATCAAAAACAGGGGATTAGAGTATTATTTACGTAATGTAGCCCAAAATATAGATCAACACTAAAACAAGATAAAAGAGAGGATTTAAGCAAGTGATAAGTTAAAGGGGAGTTGATTTTGTCTCTAAAATGAACCTTAGATAATGGTAATAATTACCATTATCAAGTATTCAATTTCAGTTCTAGGTTCAAAAGACATTTTCAAACACCTCAAGAACCAACAATCAATCCATGGATGATTAAGTCACAACAAACACTAATCACAGAAATCAAATATTAACTTTGAAATGGAAAATCATATGTATTAACATTACAAAATACACAAGATTTCATTTATTAAATCTAATCTCCACAAAATAAGGTTAGCTTTCTACGGTGTAGAACCTAGGGTTTACAAATTGAAGAGATAAGGAAGAAATTGAAAGAGAGATGCACACCCTTTCTGAAGGTTCTTTGCCTCTATTTCATGCTTCAGTTATGCTTCCTTTTCACATTTTCATCTTCAATTCATGACCCATCTTTCTCTTCAACCCAAAAGAGGCAAAATCACCATTGATGAAGATTGAAGCCCAAGGAGGGGAACAAAGAGCTTCCCAACACCCCTAATAGTCTCTAAGAGTCACTCCTAGTTACTCTAGGTGAAGAATGAATTGTGGGAGGAGAGAATCCCTAAAATCTGTGAAACATGATTAAATACCCACTTTTGCATATCATGGCCTAAAAATAATGTTCTTTGACTTGTAACTCGCTAGGGGAGTAATATTTTTGTCCAACGACTCGAATATTGCTGGTTTTGGTTGTAATTTTCGCCTAGTGAGCAGCCAGCTCTCCCACCGAGTCAGCCTAGTGCCTAATTGTTACTTTTTTTTTGTTTTCCCGGACGACCCATGGCAATATAACCCTATAAGTGATTACTTTCTTCATGTTTGCACGCTGGGTGTGATTCTAATACCCTTAGAGTGAGTATTTATCTAAAAATCATTCTTTCTTGTTCAATTATACTTCCTTAAATTCTAGCTTGTTTTCTTCCACGAGAATTGCTTCCTATTGACTTATTTTACATATTCAAAATAGAGATTAGAAATAAACAAGTATAAAATGACTAAAATACAAAAAAAAATGTAAAACAAGATAAACTTAAAGATTAAACAAGATAAACTTGAATATTAAACAAAATAATCTTGTATATTAAACAAAATAAAAGTTATGGAGAAGTTGATTTTATTAATTGAAAAAAAAAATACAAAATAGGTAAAAATAGACTATATCACATGAATCAAATTTGGGTGAAATTTCCTTATTAGAATTGTTGTTGTATTGTAGGTTATTTGGTGAAGGAATTTTTCGGTTTGGTCGTTACTGGTTTTTACGTGGATCAAGTTACCTCATTCATGACAAGTAAGCTTCAAATACATATGTTGTGCATATTGATGTGGTGGTTTGGTTGGTTCATTACTGAGATGATAAGGCATTAAGTTATTTGTGGTTAAGTCAAAATCTTTAACAAACTACATTAAAAATTTATGTTTTTAGAGAATGTAAATTGTGACACTTAAAAGTAGTTAAGTATAAGAGGTAAGCATTTATAAATGGTCATTAATTAAAATTAAAATGTAATTTTATTTAAAATAATCACTCCAATTTATTTTAACTTAACTTCTAATAATCACATTTTTCTAAACCTAATTTATCGATTAAAACTTTTTTATTTTAAATAACAATTCATATTTTATTTTAATATAGTTTAAACTAATTAAACTTTATTTTAAATTAATTTTAACAACAAAAATAAAATTATAATCTTAAAATTTTATGATTAAAATATTTTTTATCTATCATACCCATTACTTACACACTCTTATAAATTTTTCTATATTTTTTATTTTGAACTCTTTTTTCTCCTAATCCAAATAAATTTACTTTCTACTGTCTTTTCTCTTAAATTTATTCCTATTTTTTCACTCTCTCAAATCCATTATCATATCCAAAGAAAGTATTCTTTTCTCTTAAATTTATTCCTTTTTACTCCCTCAAATCTATCGTCATATCCAAACAAAGTATACATTGGGATCAAATTTTTGAACTTTTCATACATGCAGTTAAATTCTAAGCATATCAAATAACCATAAACTACTACTAGCTAGTTGATGTCACTGTTAATTACTTTTGATATGACATATAAATAAGTGTTATTAATTTTTTTGTATGTCAGATAAAAATTGTTCTGAATGTACACGTGTAATGACTGAAAACTATATAATAATTTATGATGAACAACACATAGGTGGTATTTAAATAATTTATATCACTGTCATTTTAGCTAAAAGAACAAACACAAAGAACCCTTTTTCTATTACTTTTCCTTGTTGATTTACTTGGGCTATTTTGGCATATGCGTGAAGCAAGCATGATGTCCAACCGCTAAAAGCTGAGAAATAGTGAGTCGATTGGAAGAACAGCAAGTGGAGTAATGTGATTGAGACCCCTATTCCCTTTTACTATCTTCACCAATTACTTTGCTTTGATGAGCATGACTGCAATAAAACGATGTGTTTCGGATCATGATGGGAATTCAAGTATTAATTTAAGTCTCGAATAAATTGAATAAAAATAAAAAATAGAACATTATATAAAAGTAAAAAATTTATTAATTCATTGTTGTAAGGTTTTGGATAAAAAATAATATTAATCTTTTATACGATTAAATTCAAATGTCATTGATATTTATGTAACACATAGATAATCTTCTCTTCGATAGATCCAACTGCAGACTCCTGTGCATAATCTTATAAGGTCAATATACTTAATTATTAACTATATCTTACCACAACTTTCCACACCATGTCATGATTAACAAAACTAGAAACCTATTTGCACAAAATTTATCTAGTTAAAGATATTACACAAAGTCTGGAAAAACAGTTTTAATCTTTCTCATTCGCTTTCCATTCTAATTAGGCTTGTGCTTGTTGTAGTTAAAATGAAATTTAGAATTATATTTGCAGATTCAATCCTATTTTAGTAATAATATATTGAATTGTATTTTAATGATAGTATAGAATAATTTATTTGAAATAAAAGGTGAAAACTAGTTTTAGATTTTTCTGTAAAAGATATTAGAAACTTAGTCATCTTACAGTCAAATTAACTTAAATTTAGACATTAACTTATGCATCTCCCTAAAGACACCCTTCATATATATATATATATATATATATATATATATATATATATATATATATATATATATATATATATATATATATATATATATATATATATATATATATATATATATATATATATATATATATATATATATAAACTGCATGTATAGAAAACAAAAGTCTAAAAAATAGACCTCTTACCAAACATCACTTTCAAGTTATGATAGCCGTACATTGAGCTGGAGAATGGGAATGGGGAAGACCATTCAAGATCTATATACATCAAGCATCACAAATAATCAAAGGTCAACTAGTACATTGAAAACATTTTATGTTATATATTAGTTTTTAGAATCGATATAGATAATATCCACATAAAATATTTTTACTTTTTGTGCTGATTATCCTTAAAAAGATTCACATTCTATGTCAATTTTGAATGTATCATAAAAAATTCATTTAAAAATATAGAATATGTAATAAAAATAACTTTTTTACGCTGTTTCTAGTCACAACTTACATAAAAAGTAATATTCTTTTTTATCACAACATTATTTTAACTCACATAATAAAACCTGCATATACTATTTACCATACCAAATCAAATTTACAACATAGATTTTTAGATCAATCCTAATAATATAATACAATCCTAACCTAATTAATATATATATATATATATATATATATATATATATATATAATATTTACATAAAAACTTTTTAAAACATATGATAACCAATATCATTTTCTATGAATACACCAAAGAAAGGATGTCCACTACTCATGAACTTCTTCTACGACTTCTTCCAATGGACACACATAATTGAAAATATATACAATCAATAATCTTTGAGTAAACAATATTTAATATTTGAATTAATTGTATATATTGTCAGATTTTATAAGTTAACAACGAATATAATTTTATATATACCTCATCGAATAATATCCATATTTACGTGAGAACTATAAATTAAATTTATAGAATATCATATATTCGATAATTATATTTTCATATTTGTAAGATTAACGGAATGTACGGTCACTTCTTTTAATTCTTTTAATATGTAGATGTTTCCATAGTCTTAAATGAGCTTTAACTGCTATCTAAAAATAGAATCTTGAAGAGAGATAAAATTATGATTGTCTCTTAAGTTGAATTGTAGGTTTCTTACTTTTTGAGAACCCTATTCTCTATTGTTCTGTATCTCTCTTGGTATTTTTGTTATCTTTTTCTTTTTGGATTCTTCCTGTGACACCTCCTTTGTTCTTTAATGTGTCTATAGGGATAAAAATATTGATTTATTTTTAAAATTTTAATGATGGAATAATTATTAAATGATAATAAAAATATTGAAATTTAAGAATACACCAAGTTTTTTCTTTTTCATGTGTGTAAGTATACTTTAAAGAATAAAAAATAAATAAAACATGTACTGAAGTATGGTTATAATTTTTAATATGTATTTACGAATAAATTAAAACAAACTTCTTTTAATAATATTGATATAGACTGAATATTCTGTAAATAGTCTAAACTGGGAGTGCCTGATGCAGTTGTATAAGAAAATAGTTTTCTGTATATCTTAATTCTCTAGACATTTCAAACTAACATAACCGTGGAATCAAACTGTCATACTATATAGTAATGTTTCTTTTTCACACTTTGTACATGTTTGATGGCATCTTTGATAAGAAAAAAAGAAAAAAAAAAAGAACTTGAATTAAATCTGTTCAGTAGTTAAAGTCAACATAAAATGGAACTTATCCTTACTGAAGTCATTCATCGAATCAGGAACAAAGAAATTTGTCACCATATTGCATGTCTTACGATTTTCCGCAACCATTCTTTAACTTTAACTTTAAAGGTGATCAGAAATTTTCTTCACTATTGCTCTTAGTCTATTTATGGGTTATACTTTGATCATACGTCATACCACTTCGCTATATCAAACTTGCCTAGTAAATTATTTTCATTTCATGGAGGTTGTGTCCCCAAACTAGCTTCATTGCTACTTAGAAGATCAAATCTGGTAGCTGAAAACTGTAAGATTAAATTATTGTATCATAAATATTTGATAAAAAAATTCATAAATATAAAATGACAGAATTAAACATGTTAATTCAAACTTTTATTTTTTTATTCACAAATCAATCCATTAAATTATTGTATTTTCCTTATTTATCTATTATACTACTATTTATTATAAAAAATTCAATCGAATTTAAAATATAATAAAACTTCATACTTTTAAATAGAAATCATACTTTCATTATATTAATCAATAGAGTAGTTAAAAAGTATATATAAAAAACTATCATCCATCAATATCTTGATGTTTATATTGTAAACAATCTAATGATTAAAATAAATAATGTAATATAAAAGAAAAGTAATTTATTATATATCCTTATATAGAAAAAATAAAACTAAAAAGTAATCTCACAGAAAAAACAACAAAACTTTATCTTAGAAGTGAAAAAAGAGACAATAATAATAATAACCTCCGTCGTATTAATTAATACATGAACTGAAGAAGGAAAGGAAACAAATATAAAAACCCAAAAACTAGCATCTTAAAGTAACGTTTAAGAAAACCACAAGCTAATAATAATAAAAAAAAAAACCCTTGTACACCAAAGATTGATAACAAGATCACACAAGTTTTTCAGCCAGAAAAAAAGAAAAAGTAAATTAACTGAAAAGTCTTACCAGACATAGCCGACACCTTTAATGATCAAAATCCAAATAAACTGATTTGCAAGTCAATAATAATGCTGCAAAAAACTATCCAATCAAAGGTGAATCTATTTCTGTTAATTTCATTTATTGCCATGGTTTCCTCCATTTTCAGATGGGAATGTTGCATTGTCTTGAATAGATATTACAATGAGAACAAAATTAATGTCTTCAGTAAGGAGAAAAAGAGCACAGATAAGTATATAGACTTGAGCCACGATCCTCTGAATTTATAAACTTTGTCTTTAATCAATGCTCACATTTGTTGTGACTTGGTGGATAGTTTCATTATTTATCTCAGTGGGTCCAGCTAGTATATCATTAAGCCAAGTATTGCAATTATAGGGTGTCAAAAGAAGCTGGATTTATGATGTACCAAGAGAAAAATCAAGCATTGGAAACATGATTGAAGTTTATTTGAATCGTGCAGACTCTCCCTTTTTTCCTCCCACCTTCCATATTGTTGAGTCTCGAATAACAAACAGTAGAGGTTTTGGCATCTGCGATGGAGGCAACCAAAGGCTGCACATCAAAACGATTTAACATAAATATTAGTAGAAAATACAAACTTCAAAAGAACTGAATCACAGAAGCATTTGTGATAGAGAGAGTATTACCAAGGACATTTTGAGCTTCAAAGTAGGAGTGGAGATGGCATTTCAGAGAGTGAGAACAAAAGGAGGGGCATCTCTTCTAGGCCCAGCAACAGAACGATAGACATAAACCTTTTTAGCCTGTTGATTGTCGTAGGTATCTTCGTTTATGACTTCAACATTCAACCTAGGCTTTTCCTTCGCCAACAGTCTAACCCCATTCATTGTCACTTCACAGTCTGACATCCACAGCGACCTCATTGACTCGTACTTCCCCAAACCTGCCAGAAGAGCTCCGTTCCCGAATGGGCAGTCCCTTACCTCGAGTTTCCTCAGCTTTGGACAGCCGTCGAGCACACAACGCATGCCCCAATCACTGCTTCCGGCAAAAGCCACTGAAAGAGTTTCTATGTTTTTTCCATGCTTTCCTATGTACTCAAAAGTCAGGTCAGTCAGATAACCTGATAATGCAAGCCTCTGGAGTTTCCTGCAAGTCTTAACAACAGATCCAAAGGCCTCGTCCATAGGATCTTGAGTCAAGTAATCTCGCTGACCAGGGTGCATGATGCACAGTCGAAAATGAGTGAAGTCAGGGCAGTTTTGTACAACGGTAGCAACAGCAGCATTAGTCATTTGACGGCAAAAGTAGAGAACATAGTGAAGTCTAGGGCACCCTTGAGAGACTGCAATAAACCCTGATTCAGTAACCCCATGAGCAATGCCCTCGTCAAAGGGATCTGCAGGAAAAACACGCAGTTCCTCAAGCAACGGACAGTGTGATCCAACAGCTTCTAGCCCCTTGTCTTCAACTGTGTCCACAACCTGTCAGTTATTTAATGAGTAAGATGCGTGTCCCAATACATTTTCATTAGCAGGCAAAGGAAATTTGAGAAATATCTGCCAACCCATGCACCATCAACTTGGAATCACCATGTTAAGTTTTACTTGCATTTTTCATAATTTGACAAGTATCTATTGGGATGTTAGACCTTAGAACTATCAACGGCCGTTTGTTTAAGTTAAATATTAAATGGTTCATAACATATCATCATAAATTTAGGGAGAGAAAGTGGACACGATTTCCAAATATTTATCAGTCTATATATATGTTCTTTGTTCACAGATATGGTGACCATGTTAGAAAAAGACAATAAAAACTTAAACTTTTGGCTTCTGTTTGTGAAAATTCCATTATCAATGAAACAATGTGATGAAGAACACAATAAAAAGACATACCCATAGACGCTCAAGCTTAGGGCAGTGAACAAGGAGCTTAGCAAGATCATCACTGTTAAGAGGAGCATAACTAAAATTCAAGAAAGTTAGATTTGTGCAAGCAGAGTACAGAACTGGGAGATATTGTGCTGTAGCTACCCATAATCCCGAAAGGGTGTGAAGATTTTTACAATTTTTGAATGCACTTCCAAGCTCTGAGGACTGCTGTGCTGTCAGCTCTTGTGAAAATGAGCCAGTACCAAGCTCACCTAACTGAGGAGCGTGAACAAGAAGCCTTTGTAATTGTTCCAGTGTTACACTTTTGTTAACCTTCAAAGTCTTTAATGATTTGCATCTACTGACAAGTTTCTCAAGTGCATCAAAATTTACATCGTTGTGAAGATTGGCAAAGTTCAGTACTTCCAATGATGTGAAGCTTTCAGGAAAACAGCTCAACCAATTGCCGTTCTTATCTTCAATACCATTCTCTTGTATGTCAAGTTCAGTTAAATTCCTGCATTCACGTAGAATGCAGAAGATTATGTATGGTCAAAGGAAAGAGTAGGCAAAGAAAGTGATCATAATGAAAACAATACCTATTTTCCATTACTCGATATGGAAGTACCATGAGTTGAGATTTTGAAATACATAAGAAAGATTATTAAGGTACCAAAAAGGATATAGTTTTAATTAATGTAATCAACAATTTACACACTTATGGTCCCAGTCATAAATTAAACCCAGCCAACTTATAAATACTTGTAGTTAAGCAGCTGAACATATAACTTGAGGGCCGCGCTATCACTTCATAATATACGTACGTAATAGAACAAACACAAATTCTACAGAGCATTTAGAATTGCATTATAATTTTTAAAATGAAAAGAAAATATTATTTACTCAACACTAGTAGAGAGGCTGTGTCCACATGATGCATAATTGCACTGTATTTAAGTGAATTCTAATAAACAAATCCATGAATTAATGGGAAATTCCCATTCTTGAACATGCATTATAGAATTTCACATAGTGAAATAGTCATATCAACTTTTCTCCAGCTAAAGAATAAATAGCATCTCAAGCATACAACTATAACCAATCTTAGCAAAAGTCTATTCTCATACTGGGCAGCACAAATCAGAAGGCCACCTTCTAGAGAAATAAAAGTCCATTGATTCCCTGTGTCTTACCTGCTTTTTTTATGGTATATATAAGGAATATTACCATGCTACCACTCAATTGATGCTTAAATGTTAATTTCGTCATACAAAAAAAGAAGTGGCCCTCGTAAAAAACAGTTCTGTAGTGGGATTCTGTTTCCAATCGCAACAAAATTCACAAACATCTCACTACTAATATTTCGTAACAAAGCCGCACAACATACGAAAATGCCAAACAAGAAGCCAATCATGAGGGGAAAAATGTAAAAGAATGAATTAAGTAAAGGTTAGATAAAACTTGAAGGCCAAAACTGAGAGAAAATAGCTTCAACAGCCTGACCTATTATTAGAATTGTTAAAAAGAGGCAATCTAAACTGGAGAATCAAATCAAATTTTTAAAACTGTTAAAAAGTAAACTCAAGAATTAACTGTATAACATCATCCAAAAGTTAAAAGCAGAGATCTCATATTTAAACAGTAACATCACCAGATGAATAGAAAGTGATAAGAGAAACACAAGCATTAACAGAAAACATGCCAATTCACCAGTGATTCCTTACAAGAACACGATTATCTCCAGAAAACCAATCAAACCATGTATTCAAACAAAATATTAACAATAGCAAAATGTAAAATTAAAATCCTCAAAGAATCTCAAATTGATTGCATTTACTGGATAGGACCAAACTCACACAAGAGTTTAGAGACAAATAACTCTTACTTGCAATTAGTGGCGATTGAAGCCAACCCATCAGTGCTGAATCCGTCACAACTGAGAAGGGAAAGGGCCTTGAAATTGGGGAAATAGAGAGCCAGATACTCCAAGCTCTCATCAGTAACAGTCATCCTCTTGAGCCTCAACTCTTCAAGCCAAGGGTACTTCTCAGCAAACACCACCAGCCATGAATGAATATTAGCACCCCAATTTGCAGGAACCAAGTTGAAGTCAGAAAAACGAGGTTTCCCTTTCAGTGTGACACTTCGAATGTTAGGGAACCTGCGAGTTAGGATCTCAGGAGACACAGAATAGCAGTTACCTATGAACACACTCCTTCTTGACCATCTCTCAGCGTTATACCACTCTTTGCAAACCAAAGAAACCGAGCTTTTGTCCTTCCGAGATTTTAACATCCCTAGAATTCTTTCCAATACCTCATCAGGAAAAGTAGAGTTTGATTTTGGATTCTCCCTCTTTCTCCTACACTCCATCTTCAACTCAAGAATAGAGAGACAAAAGAAAAGAGCCAAATTTTCCGGCACCTTATGGATCAACAATGAGATTTTTAAGCAGCCACCTTGTCAAATTATGGTAAAGCAACCAATGAAAAAGGAAGACTCAAACAAAGTGAACTTAAGGAGCAGAAAAAGAAACAGGTACAAGGAAAAGGGTTTGCAGAGAGCAGCAAATTGTCAATGACAATAAATAATTCCCGAAAAGTAAGTGTAAAAGCAGTGAAAGAAAAGCAAGAAATTTGCTGAGTGAACTCTCCAAAGTTGAAAAAGAACCTGCTGCTATGTACCCTTCACTGTTGACTACAAAGGTACCTGCTTTCAGCCATGTTTTCCCTTTGAACACGAGAAAAACACAGAATTTAAGAGCATTCAGAACTGAAACAAAAAATTGGAGACCCAAATGAGCTTGATCGAATCTGCGATCCGTTAAGAGGTGGAAGGAGATCCAGAAGGTATATATTTATATGGGTGTGTGTGAGAGGAGGAAGGAGAGAGAAAAGGTTAGGTCACTGAAAATTGGGATCTTTTTCCCTGAACAGAAACTCTCAAATCAGTTCTACCTTATGATGAGTGATGAGGCCAACGACCATAGGCACTGATCACCCACGGCGTATTATAACAAAAGTAGAGGATCAGAAAAAGACGGAAGAAATAAAGTTTTCATCTTTGAAGAAGATTGGTTGCAGTTAAGAAGAGGATAGAGAAAAGGAAAAAGATAAGAGGCAAGTGATTGAGATAATTAGTGATAAAATATTGATAAAAGTAGAAAGATACTCAGGATGTTTCTACTGTTCAGTGTGGGGTTTATTTATAGTAATCCCTCTTTCGTTTTTAATGATATTTTGGAGGAATGAAAGATATAATCATTTTTTTAATTGTAAGAAGATACTTTTTAGTTTTATGCATAAATTACCTAAAAGTTAATATAAAATTTTAAAATGTAATAGAAAAGATGGTTGTCTTAAAGGTCTTGACACATTTTATTAAAAAATATTTCTAATGTCATATTTTATATATTTATTAGGTGTTAAAGCAACTTATAAGTATCTTTATATATTATTTATTATTTCTGACTTTTTTCATTTATTATTTATTAATATAATAACTTATTTAGGAGTTTTGCTTTATAAACTATTTAAATAGATAGAAATTAGGGTAAAATAATGAAAACATAATACAAAAATTAAAATTAATATTTTTAAATATAAAATTACTTTCTTATATGAGAAATGAATTTAAAAATAATATGTATTCTATTCTTATATTTATAACTATATATAAAAGGAATTTGTCATTATTTATATTTATTTTCTAATTTTACTTTTTAAATAAATATTTTCTTTTAAACTAAAATAATTAATTTAGTAATTCTATTTTTTCAAATTACCGTTTTTTAAGAACTTAAAAAATGGAGTATAAGCATTAATATGTGTTTTAAATAACAAGACCAAGTATTTTAATGCTAAAATAACTTAATAAAATTTCATAAACACATCTCATTATTTAAAATACTCGTTATTTCTCTAAAACTCATTATATAAGTTTTCTATTTCTTCTCTGTAAGATTTCTGACTCTTGATATATATTTGACGATCAGGAAGTGCCTAAAAGATCACCACAGTGAGTTCTTCATTCTTTACCGATCTTTTCCTTTTTCCTTAATTCTTAGTTTAAGATACATGCATATAGAATTCTTCGCATATGTCACCTGATCTCTTTTTCTAGCTCCATGTGGATCAGTTGTCCTAAGGACTTACTTTGATAATGATTTGGTGATTTATAGCCAATTTTAGAGTTTCTTAAGTTGAGGCAAGGGTAGTACATTTTTTAGAATTGTGGTAGCTTTTTTAATCAAGTAAGGGAAGCTAATAATTTTCTTTAATTTTTTAATTAATAATTATGGCTGGTGATTGCTAGGATGTTATGTTGATTTAGTGGTAATTGAAATAACTATTTTAGTGTAAATTGCATTTTTTTTAGTGTACTTAGTTATTTGATGCATGATGCCATAAATGATTATATTTTGGACTTGATTAATCTTGTGAATGTTTCTGTTGTGAAGTGTAATGGTAGAAAATTGATGTTGTATTGTGAATTAGGGAGTAGGTTGAGTTATAGGTGGTTTTTGGGCTAAAAAGGAGGTTTTGATAGGTGAAAAGTTGAGGCAATGGTTATTTGCAAAACATGTGTTTTTGGATTTGTTTAAGGGTCATTTGAAACTTGTTTAAGCTTTAAGTTAGTAGAAATATGTTATAGAACTGGTTGGTAGCTAATAAGGTGTGTTTTGTATGGTTATTAGTTCATTTTAGGGTTTTGACTAGTGAGATTCTAAATCAGAAGGTATGTGCTAAAGTGGAGGGTTTGAGGTTTGTTATTGGGTCATTTCTAACTTGTGAGTAGTTAAGTTGGTTTAATGCACCTAATTACTTGTTTAATGAGCAAAGTGGTACTTCATTTCAACTATACACATGTTTTAACATTAATTCTAGTGTTTAAAGAACCCATTTGGTTTGTTGGATGAGTCACAAGTGCATCCATATAAGAAAAAATATAGTTATTGTCATCTGGTATGAGTCACAGGTGAATCCAAATAAGAAAACAAGTAGTGTATGTATTATTGTAGGAGCTCAGTTCTTAGGGTTATTCTAACACTCTAATGATCATTCATTCTCGTGTAGAGGAGGTGAGTCATGTGGTAAAAGTAATAGGGTCCTAGTTTGGGTGTCTTTCTCCATTTGGCAAAGGGCATTTTAACGGACTGTCTTGTGTGGTAGCTTTGGGGGGGGGGGGGGGGGGGGCGGCGGGAGAGGAGTAGTTGTTCCACGACTACAAGTTTATAACCCGACATAGCTCGACAATAACGTATGTATCCGGATTTTTGTGATAGGTATTATTTGTTTAGGTTTATTGTTTAGTTTGAAATTAAAAATAATGTTACCTTTTTGTTGTATGTTTTTGAATAATCATTTAATAAGTATGAGCAAACAAAAATGATCTTACTACCGAACAAGCCCTTACCAAGTTATGTATATAAATTTGTATTATATTTATTTTAAACACTTCATATATATATATATATATATATATATATATATATATATATATATATATATATATATATATATATATATATATATATATATAAATATGCACATATTTTCTCACTTGTATTATTTTTAAGTAATTTTTAAAAATATAATCTTCTTAAATAAAAATTATATATAAAATAGATAAAAACTATCTATAATCAAATTGTAAAAATTATTTATACTTTTTATAATCATAATTTCATTATATTTTATTATTATAAAAAAGTAAATATACACTTGTGTACGTGTTTTTTCAGTGGTACTTATTAAAATGTGCTGAAGACACATTTGAAAAACTGAATAAAAAATAATATATCATTAAAATTTTAGAGTAATATACGAAAATAATATTTAAGTTTAAATTGAGAAATAAACAGAGTGGGAAAGGGTAACTAACATTTAGTGTTATCATTGTAGAAGTATTAGAAGTTGTCAGTTCATCTGATTTTTTTTAAGTTATTATTTTATTTCTCCATTTAAACTACTATTACATTTTTTTATTATTTTTTATTCCATAATTTTCACCAAGCATCAATATAATGAAAATACAGTTATCTCTAAATATATTAATCATAAAAGATAGGATAACTTTTGAAGTTACCTATTTTTAAAACTGAAATATTAATTAGTTTAATTTATACTAACATTAATTACTTTTTCATTTGAACTACATAAAAACTCAAATAATTGCTCAATTTATACCAGAAATGATGTCATACTAATTTTCTCCACATAATGAAAATACATGATAATAGATAAATAAAATATAAAAAATACATTAAAATATAAGAAATAATAATAAAGAAAATCAAATAAGTTTCAAACTACATACCAGATAAGCTAGTTAAAGCATATTCCCAAAATAAATTACTTTTAAATCTTTATCACACATTTGGTTAAACTTGGTTAATCTACCTAAAAAACTAAAATAAGCCTGTAATATTGACATCATTAAATACACGTAAAAACCGTGGTTCATTTCTATTTCTTTTATAAATGATAAAATGTATTAATTGTTTAAATATTTACATTTTTACAAAAAAAAAACACACATATATATATATATATATTTATTGGTATAAAAAACTCTTTTTAACTGTATAAAAAGATTTTTTTTACATTAAATGCTAGCACAAATTATGTATTAAAACTAAAACTATTAAGATAAAATGTAACCATCACAACTAAAACTATTAAGATAAAACTAAAACTTTCATAGTTAAAATTTTGTCGTAGACAATTTTTAAGTAAAGTACTAATGTTATAACGAATACTAATTCCATCATTTTAGTTGATACATTGCCCACTCTTGTCTTATTTTCTTCACTATGTCTTCCGTTATAGATGATGGATTCTTGAATCATTAAAAAAATAACACAACTTCATTATGTATGGATAATAATGAATAAGGGTTGATGTGATTGCTAATATGTGAAATGTATATATTATTAATTTTGTCCAATCTTCTATAATTGTAATTTGAATGATGGTTTTTATTCAAGACATGATGTAATAGGCTCATTGTCATGAATCCTTATGCTTGTTACACTAAACATGACAAAGAAAATAATCACATATCAAGTTCATAAATTGACATGTCAAAATTAATAACAAAGTTTCAACCTTTGGGTATATTACTTGAATTTGCTACTGTCTAGGCTTACCCACAACTCTAATTAAATTGGATGCATATGTTAGTATTACTATAAACTAAGTAGATGATATGAAAAAATGTAACATTTACATTTGTAACATGGATATAAAATTAGGTTTCATCTATGCATGGAACAACACCATACAATTATGCTATGTCTTGGAATGATGATCATTCATTGACAATGGGACCTACCGTGAATCACAAATAGTTAGTTGAATAATTAATATTACTTCATAAAATATTACATTCTATAACACATATCATTAATGAAGGGTGTAAGGTACATCTCTCTTTGTGACTCAGACATCCTAGTTTACAAATAAGTTTGATGTGCTCAAGTGTGTTTCTAGAATGTTCAATGGTCTGAGGTTCAATAAATACATACAAGGAAGTCTGACCATGGTCCACAATGATTCTGTTCATGTACCTATAACAAGATAATTAAGTATAAATTAAAATTAATAATTCAGAGATTTAAATATGGAAGACAATGAAAAATCTTACGTGCACCATAGTTGTATGATTGAAATTTCAACATCTTTTCTCCCCTTATTGACCTCTATTGCATCATTTAGAGTAATGTATAATGGGACATGACATTGAAGGCCACATACTCTTAACTCCACTTTAGCTTTGTTGGTCCTTTATTCAACCTGTTAATTTTATCATGAGCTTTGCTACAGGATTATGTTTTACTTCTGCCATGTCATCATCTTCATGGATAACAAGTTGACGCATGACCTGCTTTTGAGGACAAGAGAACTCAACTTTTCAACGATATGAATCTTTTATTAGCATTTTGCTTAAATTTACTATGACTAATCTACAAAGTTCTTGCTTTTAATTGAGAATGTACTTTGGTTAAAAGTGAGAACACCAACAATTTATTGAGAATTTACATTGATTAATTTGAAAATTTAAGACCATAGTTAATTGAACAATAATCTTTAGATAACCAGTGATGAATCCTATTTTGAAAAAGTAGTGAAATCAACCTATTTTCTTTATCATTGTATTTCTATCTTTTTTTATTTGGTTCTTTAATCTTTTATTTTCTATAATTACTTCTATTATTTTATTTTACTAACCCCTTTTGAATAGTTTTTATAAGAATTAACTTGTTAGAAATCAATTCCGTGTTCATTGGGAGACAACTTAGGGTTGAATTTACCCTTTCTATTTTGTTGGCTACTATCTTAGCAATACTGAAGTTGTTATAATTTAGTAGTACTAATTTGATTGCGTCAACAACAACGTATCAAGCATCTATGAGTTATTTTGGAATAATACAAGAAATTTAGGAAGTTTATTATGTCAATTTTAGAGTTCCAATTTTCAAGTGTAAATGAGTTGATAGCAATTCCGATGTGGTGATAGATGACCTAGGGTTCAATTTGGTGGATCTTAACAAAATGAGTTATACAGATGAACCATTTATTATGGCCAGTCAAGCAAGACAAATATTCTATGTGATTGATCTAACAAATCATAAATTGTCAGTGGTATTGGAAGGTAGAACCATGCACACAACTGATGATCAAGACTCTCTAGATACACTTGAGACAACCTCCTTCTCATCAGAACCATTGAAAATAAGGTTGATGATGTACCTAATGAAATACACGCAATTCAAAGTGATCAAACCGAAGGCATATGGGAGAAATATGTGTCTTTTTATTATTTTACTCACTTATACAATTTATTTATTTTGTCTTTTCTAACTTTAATTTTCTAACACTTTGTAAACAAGTATGATGAGCTTTGGATCAGGAAGGATGGGAGGACGTGGTAGATCTATGACTTTATTGCTTGAAGTCACATCCCATCGGGTTGTAGAGGAGAAGTTAGCGGTGGAGATTGATCCCTAATCGGGTACTCTAAGTGGACCACATGCAAAATTTTAGGAGCTACTTGGGCATGTTGGCAAAAACACATGTCTCAATTATCATTCCCAGATAGGATGATGTTGTGGAGGTTGAGAAAAATCTCCTATGGCAGGATAAGATGCTTTAATTTGTTTAAGATGCTTTAACATTATTTTTGTTTAAGATTCTTTAACATTACTTTTGTTTTCAACAACAAAATTTTGAAATTCCTAATTCTCAGAGGTTAAGGAAGAAGATATTATTCCACATTGCAGTTTGATGGAGGGATTTTAACACTAGACTTACACATTTATACGTGTTTGGTCCTAGACAGGACGATACTCCTTATGCAAAATATAAAATAACCAAGGACGATACTCCTTATGTAGTTTAAAGCATTTAGACTTTCTGGAGATTGACATGTATTTTTACAAAACATTAATTTGTGATTTATGCTTATTAATTTTTTTTGTTTCATAGGAAAAAGGGATAGCCGCCCAGAAGAGGCAGAGGCTTAATGATGCACCACACATACTCTCACATGGTGGTTATGCATTATCAGAAAAAAAAAAGATGAAAAAAATAGAGTTGAGGCTTTAGGTCTTGAGTCACCTGACCTAGCACCTCCACCGACTAGGTATGAATTGTGTAAGGCTGAACAGACTAAGGCCGATGGTCAGAGGACATCTGAGACAACTCAAGTTATATCCTAGAGAATTGTAAGTAGACACTTTTACATTATCATAGGTTATACCAATTTTATGTAACAAACTTTTTTATGTATCGAACTTCATTATGATATGCATGATGTGTTAGTTGAGCAACAGACTCAAGCACATTTCTAAGCTAAGGTAGGGAGGACATCCTAACAACAGCCATAGGTCGGCTAGACCACCCAGGTCGTATGTGTGCCATGGAGAATCTATTGGATTGAGAGACTACATTGGCCCTAAACCAAAAAGCAAAGAGGCTGTAAGTCAGAGGTATTGAGTAACCTAAAGCAAGAGATGAAGCACTAGATAGGGGAGAAATTGCATGAGCGCATGAGACTTGTCCCGGCCCGGCCCACCACGGGTTGATCACTTAGTGAGTCAACCCAACCCAGCTCATTTATTAGTGAGCCAAAAAACCCGGCCCGACCCACCACGGGTTGGTGGGTAAACGGGTTGGCTCAATGGCTCACTTAATTACAACTTTTTTTAAAATAAAAAAATTACAAACTTTCTATAATTCAAATCTAAAAAAATTTCACTCTCAAATTTCACTCCCAACATGGGTGTTTAATTAATTTTTAAAATAGGAAACTTAAATAATTTTTTCAAGCAAAAATAAAAAGTAAAAAATATATTTTTATAAAATTAAAATTAAATTTTAATAAAATAAAATTAGGTAGGTGGGTTGGTGGGCCAACCCAGCCCACTAGGGGTTCAACCCGCATGAACCGAGTTGAAATCTAACCCGCATAAAAAAATACAATTTTTTCAAACCCAACCCCGCCCGAACCCGTGGTTGGCCGGGTTGGCCTGCGGGTTGTGACCCATTTTGACAGCTCTATCAAAAACTTCTTGAAGAAAAAATTCAGATGATGTCCCAACAATAGAGGGAGGACATCACCAGAGAAGATCCTACCGCATCTCGTGTGAGCACCAAAGGCTCATGCTCTTTTGCAGATCCTATTACACTTGTTAGTATGACCTTTTGGTTAATGATGATCCTTCACGCGTAGTGATTGTGGGATAACAGATTGTAGGAGGACAAACCATTCATGGTGCTCCTTTATTGCCCACTTACGCGCGTGTCACAATTAATGAAGTCAGAGACCCCTACGCTCGAGTGCTTGTGCCAACATCAGAAATCCAATTCGTGGGGGAGACCTTAGGCACATTTATAGCTTGGCCTGAGGCTATGATCATACTGTATTTTGGCCTGCCAACGGTATTACATTATTATTCTTAGTATTTTTATCTTCAAGTTATAAATAAATGATTCCTAACTTTTATAAATATGCCTTTTAGTTCTACCGTCCTGACAAACAACCAATGACTAAACCTGTGAGCCATAAAGATGATGAGGCAACAGAAGATGATGATGATCCTCTCGCCAATTGATGTTACCTAAATGTTATAAGTTGTATTGGGAATTATGAGTATTTGGCCTCTAGTGTCATGTGCCATTGTATATTGGTCTAAATTAGGGTTGGGCAAAAATAACTGATCTATATTGTACTATAGTTAATTATACTATATTATAATAAAAAAATTGATCCACTTTTACTAAAAGTTCAGTATACTATTTTATGGTTTAGTTTTTAAAAACTGAACATATAACATTTTCGGTTCAGTTAACTATGAGAACTGTATCTACTCTTTCCTCTTCTCTAGTTCCTGTTCAACTCCTTCGTCTTGTCAAGAAAAATTTATTTAATAATAAATATTAATAAAAAAAATCGTTCACATAAAATATTAATAATAAATTTTTCAAGACAAAATTTTTTTATCACAAATTTTTATATTTTTTTATCAATAAACATATATTACTTTTTAAATAATATTATTTTAAGTAATAAAAGTAAATATATTTTTTTTAAATTTAATTTTATTAAATGATTAAGTAACATAAATCATAAAAGAACAAAATATTATATAAAAAAATAATATTTTAAATATATTATATTCTTTAACATATTATTAAATATGTAAAAATATGTTAAAAAAACTTTTAATGATATTAAAATATGTGTAAGCGCACACTCTAAATTAACTATTTATTTTAAAAATCAACTTACTTTAAAATAAATATCAATATTATTATTTTTAAATGATAGTATTTTACAAACTAAAACTAAAATATATTTTTTAACGTTAAATTTTATTAAATGACTATATAATGAAATATCATAAAAAAATAGTAATATAGCAAAAATAATTAATATTATAGAAATAACAAATGACAAAAAAATTAACAAACATTTATTAAGAGTAACTTTTCTAGTATCATCTTTTATTATATTATAATAATTAATAAATATTAGTTTAAATTTTATATAATAAAACATAAATAATAAATAATTGATTAATTAAACAATTTTATGAGGCAACAAAATAAATATAAATAAAAAATTATTTTAAAATAAAATAAGAAGATAAAAAGATAAAGAAAATTATATACACATATAAAACAAAACAAATATAAATAAAAAATTAAAAAAATAAATATAAAAGTAAAATAATATTCATGACAAAATAAATATAAATAAATAAATAAAAATAAAATAAAAATAAATAAATAAAAAATAAAATAATTTTCATACACATATAATAATAAAAGAAATATAAATAAAATAGAAAACAATAATATCAATTAATTAAAACATTAATTCATAAGACACTTATGAATAAAATAAAATAAATATTAAAATAAATTTGAATTAAAAACAGCATGCATTATTATACTTTTCAATTTCAATTAAAAAGTCTTTAATAATTTATTTAATATAATTATCGCGTTGTTTCAGGGTATCATACGGCTATCATTTAAAAAATTTAAATAATTAATCTTTTTGTAATAAACTTTTATAATTACAGTTGTATGTGTTTGTGGCGGTTCAGGAAAGTGGAAAAGTTTGAAGAAAAGTGCTTAATAAAAACTAGGGCAGTGTTAAAATTAGTACAATTCAGTTTAAAATTAGTATAGTTAGTAGTTCAGTTCAGTTTATATTGTAGTTTAGTATAATTTAGTATAGTTCAGTTCATTCCAGTTTGATAAAAAAAAACAGTTCAAGACTAAACTATTTTACAGTTCAGTCCAGTTTAGACAAATTAGTTTTTAGTTCAGTATAGATTTTAGTAGTGCAGTGCAGTTCAGTTCTATTTCCCACCCCTACTCTAAATGATGCACTAGAGGTCGTTGGTGAAGAAAGAATGATAAACATTTCAGTGATACAACTATGGTACATGTAAGTTTTTTAATTGTCTTTCACTTTTTAAATATTCAAATTATTACTTTTTAATATATGTACTTAACTTTATTGTTATAGGTACATGGACACCATCATAGTGGACCAAGGTCGGACAACCATGTATGACTTTCTTAAACCTCAGGCCATTCAACCATCAGGAAACACACTACAAGACAAGCAATCATATATTCAAATATGGATGGTTGAGTCTAAAAGAGAGTTGTATATAGTGTCATACATTGATAGGTATGTGTTACTCAATATTATCCACTTTTATCAAAATTTGATTAATAGACTCAGTATTTGTTTGTACATCTTAGGGGCCATTGGCAAAATGATGGTGATCATACCAAGAAAAACAAAAGTTCTATGGTTTTGTTCCCTACATAGGAAGATGAAATCTAATTTGAAATCCTTGTTACAAAAGTAAGTATTACATTTTTTCATTTCAATTCATTATGATATTAATATATTAACTTATGTTTCTAATGTTTCAAATTTATTTAGAGTTGTGGGTAGGCCTAAAGGACAACAGATTGAAATAGTCTATCCTAAGGTTGGAATTCATTCATCTTTAACTAAATAATTTTCGTAGTTAAATTTAAACCATCATATTTGACTATTTTCTTTCCCATGTTTAGTGTAATAAACAAATAAATTTATGGGCATATGGGTATTACATTATGTCATGGATGAAGACAATCATAAGAGTAAGAATAAAAGAAGATTGGACTAAGGTAATGATTTACATTTGAAATCTTACAATTCTCAATGAACTTTAAACATTAGATTGAAAATAATAGTAAATTTTTCTTGATTTTGCAGCGATTCAATAATTCATCTTCATTGGAAAATGCCACAATAAGGAAGCTAGGACAACAATGGGCAAGATATCTTAATGAAAGATAGAATTAGGCTAGAATAGTTTACTTTACTTTAAGTTCTTTTTGTTTTGATATTGATAGCTTTAATTTTTAGCTTTGATATAGTTTCAACTGTGAATAAATGAATTATGGACATATATACATTAGAAAAACTTGTTTTCTGTGGTAAAATGAAGAAAAATGAATCAATTTAAAAAAAACTTGAACTTAACATCAACCCATGAACTAAATGACATCCATATAGGTATATTGATGTCGGCCTTTGCACTACACGACGTCAAATCCCTTCTAGTGCACACCCAAGATAAATATCTGCTAGACGAAATACTTTGTGGCTTAGCGAGAGGGATGTTGTTGATCTTATGGGCCAACATGTTATATATTAAAAAGACGTCGACCCTCATAATTTGACGTCAAGTTAATGTTTCCCATTATGACATCGACCTTGAATTTGGCATTAAAGGTCGAGAAACACCGATGTTATATGACGTGGAAAATAAACATATCGCATGTTAATATATGAAGAAAACATATGGAACATGCAATCGATTTTATGTAAACATATGAAACATACCAGAATATCCTCTCATAAGAGGTTCCTTTCTGTCTCTTGGACCTCATCCTATGATCCAATCATAATAAATCCATGCCTTTTGGCCAACATTCCAAAATAACTACTAAACTAAGCAACATTTGGGCCAGTCCCTTTACTCGATAGATGATCTATCTCGACCACCAACCTTTTCCTAACAATCTTTCAATTGTGACCTCCACCAACCAGTCACAAGTCTACCAGGTCTGTTCTTTCTACTACTTGATCTAGAGCTCATCATTCCTGAAAACATATTGTTACTAAATCATTATAAAGAAAAATTAAAAGTGATTACCATTATAATACTAAAACAAGGAAAAAAACAATAAAAGCAATTATCAGAATAATAAATAGAGACCGATTAGGGTATTGTTATAATAAATATGCTACGTCATCGACACCCACTTGAATGGTTCTTAATGAGAAAGACCTTATCTCAAGTATATCTAGAGAGTCTTCATGATTTTCGTGCATGCTTCTTCTTTCCAATATGACTAACCATTTGTATTGCCTGAGATGCCACAATAAAGGATTCATTTGTATAACTTATCTTGTTAAGATTCACCAAAGTAAACCCAAGTTCATCCGTCCCCACACCCGTATTGCTATCAACTTATTTACACTTGAAGAATTGCACACATAGTCAACTTTCCATATTTCTTGTATGTTTCTGATGTAACTCATTATGATTAGATTTTTTTTTGTCTTTAGAACTGAAAAAATGAACACCTCAACTTGAAGCATAACCCCACTATTTTGAACTCTACTTTTGTCATCTTCTATCTTTTAGTAAAAATAGTAGTTGTTTATGTAATAGCCGCCATATGTGACCACGTCATTATTCAGCTGACGAGCTAGCTTCAATAGATTTTCATAAACATTTGGGATTACATAAACATTTTTCTTAAACCATGGTAAGAATGTTTTCTTATGTTTATTAAATGTCCATTTTTCATTTATCCGTATGTAAACTTGATTTCATCTATGTGTTGTAACATGTAAGGAATCACTTCATCGATGTTGTTTAAGATGTACAAATAGACTTGATCAACTTCTTTTCGACTAACACTTTGAATTTTCATTGCTCGAGTACCCTTACCTTCACATCTCCTTTCATGTGTACTCTTAAAAACTTCTACTAGTTCACAACTTGGCATATAACCTGAGTATAATTCAACGACTTCTTCTGTAACCGCTTTATAATTTAAGTTTCTAACTAATACTTATTCTTGACATATCTCTTTAAAATCTTCATGTATCTCTCAACTAGGTACATCTAACTCAAAAAACCCGGCCTACATGATTGAATTTCCCTTACTAAGTGAATTATCAAATGAACCATAATATCAAAAAATGATGAGGGAAATTACATTTCCAATTAAGACAATAATGTGCTTGCCTCATTTTCCAAATCATCTAACACTTGAAGGTTAATAACTTTCTTGCATATTTCATTGAAGAATAAACCCAAACGTGTTAGAAGACCTCTAAAAGAAGCAAGTAAGATGACTCGAATAGTTACTAATAAAAGTTGTTGCATCAACACATGACAATCATGAAACTTTAAATAAGTTAACTTCAAATCTTGCATAGAAACAAGGCTAGTAATATTTGAATTGTAACTTTGTGGAACATTCACACTATTTAAACATTGACAAAAACTTTGCTCTTCTTTTTTAGAAAAATTATGACAAGTTGCAATAGGTAGGTGCATATTCCAATTGGTTATGGATGTAACTCAGAACAAATACCCATGTCAACCAAATCTTATCATGCTTTTACTTCATCTTTTGTTTTTCTTTTTACATTCGGTAAAAGTCCCAATGACATTATTGCATACACTTTTTCAACGTGCATCACATTTATGTAGTGTCTTATATCATGTTTATATCAAGATGAAAGATTATAGAATATTGATGGTTTCCTCCAAATGTTTTTCTTAGTCGTATTCTTCTTTTGGTGTTTCTGAACACAATTTCAATCTTTTTCACCTGGTTGTATACTTCACCGGTGTGGAGTCTCCATTAATTTTTTTTTTCATTCTACGGTAAGGATTATTTTAAGGAAGGAAATTTTGATGTCGTGTATACACAATTTTCTGACCATGCTTTAATTAAATATAAGTCTTGTATTATTCACAACTGAGAGATGCAAAATGACCTTTAGCACTATAATCATTTAAGTTACCATATGTTGTAAGAGCATTTATTCTCTAAAACAACATTATAGACAAATGGAAATTTTCTTGACAATATGAATCAAACATTAATGCCTTATTCCAAGAACACTTTCAAATAATCAATCAACGCTTTAGATACACATTATTATCATTTTCTCTGGATTTTTAAGTCCCGATAACATCATAAGCAACATCATATATTTTCTTTTTATTCATCAAATGAAAGTGATCACTCATTATCATAGTCAAATATATATCCAAAAAGCAACACAAAATGATCTAACTGAAATTTTAACCGAAATTTTATCATGTATAAAATTATAATGTACTCATTACAACAAATTATAATGACTCACAACAATATATTTTTTTTGTTAAAAACTCATGTTTCACTTCGGATCCAACCTAATCAAATGTAAATTCAAATTTTACGTCGATCTAGTGGAAAGTAAAATTACATCAATCCAGTAGATAAAAAACTTAGAATTATGTCAAATCTATTCGAAAAAGCCCAAGGGTATAAACGTAAAACTGGAAGAAAAGAAAGTCTGATTAAAAGCAAACTATGCACGTGGTTAAGAGAGAGAACCAGAGCATTTGATGCTCTATGAGGGTTCCACCGAGAAGCTTCTTCAACACCACCGCACACACACTCGTCTTCACAGGAATTCGACACACACACTCAAGGATCAGAGAAACAGACTCACACAGAGAACACTCAGGTAAACTGTATAATACTTTGATTATGTTGTATTGTAAAATGGAAACAATTACAATCTTTTATACTGAAATCTGTTGTTAAAACTGAAAAACGACATTTCTGTTTATTTTTCTAACACTCCTCCTAAACAGAAATCTCAAAAGAACAAATTTTATGAAAAAAACCCCTCTTTTCACCGATCAATCGGTGAAAACACTACCTCCGGCGACTCTCCGCCGTTCTCACCGGTTAAAACCGGCCAAACCACCTTTTTCAGAGCCGATATACTCTCCAAGACGAAAACCCTAGGTTTTCGTTACTCCTTTCTGCCGATCAACTTTTGATCTCAACTTTCTCTACTCCAATCTGCTTTCTAAGTGTTAGAAAGCGTACTCTCTTCACAGCTTTGGTCAGTATGTCCGCAATCTGATCTTCAGACTTGCAGTGTACTACTTCAATCACTCCTTTTCCGACCTGCTCTCTGATGAAATGAAACTGGGTTTCAATGTGTTTGCTCCTACCATGTGAGGTAGGATGCTTGGTCAGATCGATGGCTGACTTGTTATCAACAAGCAGTCTGATCTTTTCTCCTCCTTCAATCTTCAATTCCTTCATCAGTGAGCTAATCCAGGCTGCCTGACAAGTGGCCTCACATGCAACAATGTACTCTGCCTCACATGATGACAGAGCTACCACTGGTTCCTTCGTAGAATTCCAAGAAATTGGTGTTGTACTTAGGAAAAACACGTACCCTGTTGTACTCCTCCTATCACTCTTGTCTTCACACCAATCAGAGTCAGTGTAAGCAGTGACTCTCACCTCCTCACCTGATCCACACCTGCTGACCAAACCCACACTGAAACTGATATCAAGTCTTGTATTGCACAAGTACCTTAAGCTTCCAACCATTCTCCTATACTCAGTAGGATCTACAGCCTTCTCCTCAGGATCCTTTTCCAACCTTATACCAACCTCTGCTGGGGTAATGGCAGAGTTGCAATCAGACATATTAAACCTATTTAACATGTCCATAACATATCTGGACTGATGCATCAACATTCCCACATCAGTCTTAGTGAATTCAATTCCCAAAAAAAAACTCAGCTGACCAAGATCACTCATCTCAAACTCATGCAGCATCTTAGCTTTGAACTGAACAATCCTCTTGCTATAATTCCCTGTAACCAGCATATCATCAACATACAGGCACACAATCACCCTGTCTTATCTCCCATTCTCCTCATAACACTGGACATACACTCCATGTTCAGAAATGCACTTCTCAAATCCAATATTCCTCATGAAACCATCTATTCTTTGGTTCCAAGCCCTTGGAGCCTACTTGAGCCCATACAGGGCCTTCCTCAATCTGTATACTTTGTCAGACTGTCCCTTGACTTCAAAACCTTGAGGCTGCACAACATAAACTTCTTCCTCTAGGTCTCCATTTAGGAATGCAGACTTTACATATAATTGATGTAAAGTCCAGTTGTTCTGTACAACAACTGAAGCTACCAATCTCACAGTTTCCATCCTTGCCACAGGTGCAAACACCTCCCCATAGTCAATCCCAGCTTGCTGTAAGTAACCTTTGGCCACCAATATGGCCTTGTACCGAGTCACTACACCTTGTGGATTTATTTTAGACTTATAAATCCATTTCAGTGCAATGAGTCTCTTGTTAGGGGGCAAATCTATCAATTCCCAAGTCTGGTTCTTCTCAATTGAACCAATTTCTTCCTCCATAGCCTTGCACCACCTCTCATCCTTCATAGCTTGTTCAAATTCCACTGGTTCTGCTTCTGCTATTAGAGCAAAATGCATAAAATTCTCTTCTGTTGAGATAGTTGCTTCATAGGCTAGGTCATAGTCTCTCAAGTGTGTTGGCACTTGAGTAACCCGAGAGGACCTCCTAACACTCTCCTCCTTCCTGCATTCCTCTGACTCTGCTGCAGGCTCTCTTACTAGCTGAATGGTTGGTACTTCTGTTCTTTTAACTTCCCACTACCACTGTCCAGCCTCATCTATTTTTACATCTCTACTGATTGTAGCAGCTCCTGTTATAGGATCATACAACTTGTATCCACCTGTACTGTGATAACCTATTAAGATCAGAGGGACTCCTTTATCATCCAGCTTCTTCCTCAATTGTTCTGGAACATGTTTATAGCATAGGGAACCAAAAATCCTCAAATGCTTTGGCTTCATTCCAGTCCAAACCTCCTCTGGTGTAACTCCATTTAGTCTCTTTGTTGGAGACAAATTCAACACATGTAATGTTGTCATCACAGCCTCTCCCCATAAGAATTTTGGTAAACCCTTGCTTTTCAACATGCATCTCACCATATTTAGGATTGTCCTGTTCCTCCTCTCTGTTGTCCCATTGTGTTGAGGCGTGTAGGGAGGAGTTACTTCATGAACTACCCCTTCCGTCTCACAATATTCCTTGAACTCTGTGGAGATATACTCTCCTCCTCCATCAGTTCTCAGACTTATCAGTTTCTGTCCACTTTGCCTCTCAACCATAGTTTTAAACTTCTGAAACTGCTGAAATACCTCTCCTTTCCTTTTTAACAAGTAGACCCAACATTTTCTGGTCCAATCATCTACAAACAGTACAAAATACCTGCTGCCACCAGGTGTTTCTACTGGCATGGGACCACAAACATCTAAGTACACCAATCCCAGTCTTTCTGCAGATTTCTTGGGCAAAAACTTCTGAAAACTACCACGGGTCTGCTTGCATTGAATACACTCTTTGCAAACAGTCCTTGGAACATCTATCTTTGGTAAACCAGCCACCATTTTCTTCTGACTCATCATTGACAAATCCTGAAAATTCAGGTGTCCAAACCTTAAATGCCATAGCCACTCATCTCCTTCTTCTGCTGCAGTAAAACAGTGATGATTTACTGCCTCCATTGGCAATTTGAAGGTCCTGTTCTGTGATACTTCAACCTGTATCACCTTTTTCCCATCTTGATTTAATATGCTAAGAAAATTGTTTTTCATCTTCATCTCATAACCTTTCTGAAGTAACTGTCCAAGACTAAGTAAATTAGACTGCAACCCAGGTACATACAGTACCTCTTCAACGATTACTTCTCTACCTCCTTCATCCCTCAACACCACTCTGCCAGAACATTCTGCCTCTAAACCTCTGTTATCAGCAAATATGATCTTTCTATGCTTCACTCCATGAGTTCTCACAAACCAATCCTTTCTTCCCGTCATGTGATTGGAACAGCCAGAGCCAAGGTACCAAACATTACTATCTGGTTGTATCTCATCATCATAGGTCATCAAAATTACTGCCTCTAAATCTGATTCTTCTTCTTGGGCCAGATTGGCCTTCTTCTGCGGTTTGTTTTTAGCCCCTTCACCACTCCAGCAGTCCTTGGCAAAATGACCAAGTTTTTGACAATTGTATCATTTTACTTTCTTTTTGTCAAATTTCCAGTCCCCTTTCTTCTGATTTTTCGTTTTACCTGATTCACTGGACTCTTCCCCTTGCTGGTCCTTGGAATCTTTCCCTTTCTTACCTCCTTTTCCTCCTTTCTTGAAGTCCTTTTTCCCTTTCCATTGAGATATGGCCTGCAGGGCCTGTTCATGGCATTGTCTGCGCTCATTGAGGCGTAATTCATGAGCCTCTAGTGAATGCAACAACTCCTCCGTACCAATGTCTTCTCTTCTTCTGGTTTCCTCAATGGCAGCTACTACATAATAGAATATGGGAGTTAAAGACCTCAAGATTTTGTCAACCATGTATTCATCTGACATTTTATCACCACAAACTCTCATTTTGTTCACTAGCTATTGCACTTTGTCAAAATACACTGCTACCGTTTCATTTTCTTCCATAACCAGATTCTCAAATTGCCTCTTAAGTGCTTACAACTTTACCTTCGCATTCCTATCCCCATCTCCGTAGGATTTCACAAGTATACCCCAAATCTCCTTTGTTGTGGTTGCACTGGAAATCTTGTTAAAGATTTTTTGACTCACACATTGGTATATTAGAAATCTCGCTCTGTTGTCTGACTTTTCAAGAATCTTGTGTTCCTTCTTTTGTTCTTGGGTTGCCTTCTCACTTAATTCAGGCACGCCATCTTCAATGACTTCCAGCACATCCTGGAACCCAAACACAGCACACATCTTGATCCTCCAGTCCGCAAACTGCTCCCCGTCAAATATAGGTAGCGGTCCCTGAATCCCTCCGAATCCAGCCATCTCAATCTTGCAACTTTCTTTCAGGTTCTTTGATAATCTTTAGCCAAAGTCACCCTCCTTTCTTCTCTAGATACACGCAATCACCAGATAAAGAACTAGCACCTACTTCACGTTCACCCCAGTATTCAGAATCTCGCTCTTGATACCATATTCAAAAAAGCCCAAGGGTATAAACGTAAAACTGGAAGAAAAGAAAGTCTGATTAAAAGCAGACTTTGCACGTGGTTAAGAGAGAGAACCAGAGCATTCGATGCTCTGTGAGGGTTCCACCGATAAACTTCTTCCACACCACCGTACACACTCGTCTTCACAGGAATTCGACACACACACTCAAAGATCAGAGAAACAGACTCACACACAGAACACTCAGATAAACTGTATAATACTTTGATTATGTTGTATTGTAAGAAGGAAACAATTACAAGCTTTTATATTGAAATTTGTTGTTAAAACTGAAAAACGACATTTCTGTTTTTTTTTTTAACAAAATCTTGTCTGGTCCAACGTAATTTTATGTCAGTTATCTACTATTCTGATGTAAATTTTGAATTTTACGATTAGTTGTGTTGTGTCCAACGAGAAACTTAATGAAATATTAACAAAAATTTCATCAAAACATTTTTTACATAAACATTTATTCCACATGTAATTTGTGAGATAGAAAGATGTTTTTGCGTCAGTGATTAAATATTTTTGTTTTTTCCTCTTCAAATATATATTCTATAAACTATTTTTTTCTCTGTTTTAATCTATTTTAAGTGTTGATCAATATTTCGGTTTTCCATATAAACCATTTTCCATTTTTTAACCCTTCCAGACTTTGATTGAACACTTTAATATTTGTAAAAATGAAATTTAACACTTCCAGACTTTGATTGAACACTTTAGTATTTGTAAACATGAAATTTAACATTAGGATTACATTTTGTGATTATACACACATGCGGAAGATTTATTATACATATTTAAATAAATGCAAATAAATAAACCCGATTCATATATATTCGAAATAAAAAGATTTATTGTAATATATATATATATATATATATATATATATATATATATATATATATATATATATATATATAATTATTCTGAAAAAATGAATAAAGTAGTGCGAAAATAAGTTATTTTCAGCCTAAACCTTATTGTATTTATAAAATTGATTTTATCAAATTTATAGATTAATATTTTTTAGTAACTGTGTAAGTTATGTTTATAATTAAATAAATAAATATTAGGTAAATAACGCTACACAAACGCATAAAACAATTATGACATAAACTTATAAGTATTAAATGAAAAATTATAGTTTAGTTTTAAAAACAAAACTTGATTTATTTAATATATTTATAGATAAATAAACAAATTTTATTTGGGTGGTAGTGGTGAGCTTAGTGATGGTGATTACAGGGTGGTCCTATGGTTAGGAAGGCTGATGGGGTTGATGATTTGGTAGTTGAATGTGACATAGGTGAATACACTCTCTTTTCTCACTTTGTGAAAATCCTTAACGCACTATCCAATCTTCATAATAACTCCATTTTATTTCTATAGCATGGGCAAGTTTCATCCATGCTTTCACTTGATAAAAGATCTTATGCCAACCACTTTCTCACCCTTTACAACCATCATAGAGCACATATTCTAATTTCATACAGAGAAAAATTCTGACTTGAATGTCGTGTATTATGCAGGTTATCTTTATATTGATCGGTCATTCAAAGCACGAAGCAAGGAAAACATTCAACAGTGTATTATATAGGATCCACTGACAAGAGACTAAAGAGAGACGATAAGTCAAAGACGTGAGATAGTATATCGACCATCTGGACGAAAGTGCCGGTGGGTCTAGTAGGCACACTGAAGGGCATTAATAGGTAATTGATGTGAGTAATTACCATATCATATGCATATATATTACATTTATGAATAATTGACGAGGTATATTAATATATAATTAACGAATTATATTTATACTGCATTAATGGACATTCAATGTGCTGATCAATTGCAAAGCCTATAAATGTAAGATACATGTAAGATCATCTTATTCCAGAATCATATTGAGACCTTAAAACACGTATCTGACTTGAGCGTCGGAGTGTTTTCTGCAGGTCCACCCCCACCGGGTGACAGAGATTAGATGATCGGGAAAGAGCAGTGTTACGAGAAGTGGAGTGCGTGGTTGGCATAAGAGAACAAGAAGCATCTTGGAGAAATGTTGACCTCAAATCCCATTCGACTGAAACAGACAACAATAGAAATTCTTCAAAGAGAAATTCTTCAAACAATTGTCCTCTTATTCATTATAACGACAAGTAGAGATAAACGAATAGAAGAATAAAAAAAGAGAAAAAAAAATTACAATGAAAAATAAATGTGGTTTGATACCATAAAACATTTATATTTTTTTATAAAATATATGAGCGAATTATCACTTTGAAACAAGAATGAAATATAATTTTAGTCAATGATTTAAGGACGAATAACATTATATATATATATATATATATATATATATATATATATATATATATATATATATATATATATATATATATATATATATATATGGGGTTTGCTAACTTGGGTACGCCTGTTTTTCAGTTGATACCCTTATATAATAAATTCTAAGTTTTAAGGTTAAGGGTATTTTAATAATTTTCATTCTCAAAATAAAAAAATAAAAAAAGAAACCCCCCAAACCCTACCCACCTCTCTCATTCTTCTCGATCCTTTCTCTTTCATCTCTCTCACTTAAACATTTTCTCTGTCATCTCAGCACCAGTCCCAACTAAAAAAATACTCATTATTAAATAAAATGGTTAGAGAAAAAAAATACTTACATAAATAAAAGAATTAAAGCACCTAATTTTTTCTTTATATAATTTTAAATAAAATTTCAAGATTTAGAATTTTTATTGTTTGATTTTATCGTTGAGAATTTTATTGTATTTTGATTTGTTTTTTCTTTAGTAAAGGAAAACAAGTAATGAATTTCTACCAAAAAAAATTAAATTGTCACGGAGTAATGTTACATAGTATGTAAAGGAAGGATGCTCATAAGTCTTGGTGCAAGTTGTGCCCGTTAGTTGTAATATATATAGTGAAGATAATGAAATTAAAGAGATTTTGAATGAACTTTTTTCGGAAGGTGAGTATGTCAATGACTCAACTTTTTACAAAAGTAAATCATTTAATAATTAGTGTTTTTTTAGTTGGGGCTAGTGGAGAGATGACAGAGAAAAATGTTTGAGTGAGAGAGATGAAGGAGAAAGGGTTGAGAGGAATGAAGGAGGTGAGTAAGGGTTTGGAGTTTCTTTTTTTTTAATTTTGAGAATGAAAATTATTAAAATAAGGCAAGTGTTTCTGATTTTTTTTCAATTGGGGCTAAAGTAGGGATGACACAGAAAAGGAAGGTTGGAGTGAAAGAGATGAAGAGAAAAGGTTGAGAGGAATGAGAAAGGTGGGTAGAGGTTTGGGGGGTTTCTTTTTTTTTTTATTTTTTTAATTTTGAGAATGAAAATCATTAAAATACCCTTAACCTTAAAACTTAGAATTTATGATATATAAGGATATTTTTGTCTACTGAAATCCGGTACACATTGCTAAAATGTATCAACTGAAAAATAGACGTACGCAAGTTAGCAAACCCATATATATATATATATATATATATATATATATATATATATATATATATATATATATATATATTTATTAAGGTATGTATGTTTACCCTAGATATACAATCTATTCTAGCTTTTTATAGAATCTAAATTCAATCAATTATATAGTTGAATTTCATATACAAATGAATCACATCACTTAATTTTTAACGTATAATATTGTCACAATCCGTAAAATCCAATGTTTTAGACCCGGCCACGTGGCGACCGGCCGGTTTCTCTTGAGTGAGTGGGAGACAAATTTCTGCAAGCAATTAATGCCCTTTTCTTGTAATCCGTGCAGCGACGGCTTAGCAGGGAAAATCCCTGTGAGTGGGAACCAGGTGGCGACTACAGGATGAATGGGGGGTTGGTAGTGGAAACCAGGTGGCAGCATAATACTGGTCGACCGCTGGTGTAAAGGTAAGAAGAAAACAATGCAATTCTTTTTGCATGCAAATCTTCTTCTTCATCATCAAATTTCGTTTTCTGCAAACTCAGAAATTCTCCTCCTTCTCTCTAAACCTTTCAATCTTCTCTCTAAAAATCTAACCTCCAAACGTTCTCAGATCACTAACTTCCTTCAAGAAATCTGGTAGCTGGTATCAAGAGGTACAATCTGTACCAAACAGAAGACCGTTCGGAGCTGGTAAGTGTCAGGCTCTTTAGGGTTCTTAGTTTTCCTACATGCATGGGCCGTTAAGGCTGCGTGTCTCTGTAAAATCATCTTTCTGAACCTATATTCTTGTATTTTATGTTTAGAAATTGGAACTTAGACGAATTAGTTGCTCTCCATCCACTGTCCAAGTCTTAACTGGAGTTAAGAGGTAAGGGAAGTTTATGATTTTTCAATAAATTGTTTGTTATATGATTGAATGTATGAATTTGATATGTTTGATTTTTATATGTTATATGAAAGTATGACTCTGATGTTGAATTGAATTCTGTAAACATTTAAATTTCAAAGAGAGTATAAGAACATAGTATAACCAATGTTATAATCGAATGGTCATTATGACCGTCCGGTTTCCCGTCACCTTTTAAATCGATTTCGTAATTCTGAACCAAAAATATATTATTTAAGTCAGACATTTTGGATTTTCTGTCTTACACAGAACGTCCGGTATTAGACCGAGTCTTGAATTTCTTATGGAATGTCCAGTTTAGTCAGGACCTTTACTTTTCTGAGGAGAACCCAATCTTATAAACCGTCCATTTTTCTTCATTTTAGTCACTGGATTTCCTCAATCAATTTCTTGATTCCTTTCTCTCAAAAGTTGGATGTCTCTTTTGTTAAGTACATTCTAAATTTTATTATCCCGACTGGGTTATTTATTTATTTCCTCTGTGGACACACCACTTCTAATATTCCATCCGGTTGAACCATACTGATCTTTTCCGTCCGTTTCTACCAGTAAACACTCTTTACCTATGTTCTGCTAAGTTTCTTACGTTAAATGGTTGCCAAGTTGATTTGATATTTGGATTGAATTGTAAGAGAATTCCAAGGAGGAATGTCTCATGTTTGAAGTAAATTGATTTAGTATGACCGTGGTTATAGGCTCAGGTTCCGACTCTATTCCGATATTCCGTGATTACATCACCTCAAGTAGAGGAGAGTAATTCATGCGTGGGAATGGCGGGAGGTCCTCTAGCCTCAGGGTATTTCTATACCGAGGTGGTTCCATTGGACTAACCTCGGGTGGCGGTCTGTTGAGTGTATCCCAGCCAGGTCCACCCGGGTGCAGAGAGCGGCGAGCATACAGGGTCATACGTCCGGACTTTTGTTTTTGAACATTTTGAGAATTTATGATGTTTTCTATGATGATTTCATTTGAGAATAGACTATGTGATGTCGATGTTTATGTTGATATAATAAATGATTCGTTGAAATTTTCATAAGCTTACCCTACTACTTGTTTTGTTTGTTTTCTTTATTTCACCGTTCGGTATTTCGATCGTTCGGATGTGTTTCTTCAAATGCAATGATCATCCTTTTTGGATGTGAGCAGAAGTATTTCAAGAGGAGACTTTGGAAGAAGCGTTACTGGAAGAGCAACCCTTGGAGGTGCTGCCCGAGAAGTTTGCTGGACCGTCCGGTCCATAGTTTTTCTTTATGATTCTTGTAAATATTGTTTGAGACGGACGGTTAATCCGTTTTGTAAAACCGTCCGTCCTAAACTTACTTAATCTTGTAAATCTTACACCTTGTGTATCTTGGTTGAACAAGTTGTTTAATCCAATCTTTCTTTAGTTATGTTTAGTCTTCTTTTCTCTACTGTTCTTTAATATGATTTTTGATAACTCCTAAAATGAAATATAGTTTTACTCTATATATTTATTGGGATGTTACAAATATTATATGTAAAAATATTCTTAGTTAGATAGATATTTTTGAAAATTCAAATTGCATTAATTTGATATACTTTTTAATTAAAACAATTTATGAAATTCGATAATTGAATTGATTAAATTTGTATTTTGTAAACAGAAATATTAAATATGTTAATTTGACTAACTTTTTAGACTGATTGTAAATGAATCTCGTTCCTTTACGTAGATAGAGACTTGTAAATTGCGGTTAATGATATGAAAGAAATCTTATTATTGAAAAACATGATATGTCATTAATTAAGATTAAAATTATCATGTGAAATTTGTCCGACTTTAGATCTAGTTTTATTTTTCTTATAATTTTGTGTAAGGTATACGAAGATCCTTCCGTTTTGTAAAAAAATATTTTTTTTAACAATTGATTGTTTACCACTATCTTGTGAATACTACTTACTTTGTAAATGTTATAGTTGCCTACCAAAAATTAAAGATTGCTTCTTAAAGATTAACACGTGTTGGTGAAAAGAATAAGTACAATATGATATATGTGGGGTGCCAACTATCTGGTGTCAAGTATTGGGTGCCTCCAAATAAAGACTAAGTGTCATTTGTTGATGGATGTATGCCTCTAACCATAAGTTAAGTTTTATCTATTGGAATCTGGTGTTGCCTACTGACATTCAACTGTACCTGCCGAAGATATCGATGAATCACGTAACTTATTCAAAACTGACTACAGGTAAAATAATTATTGGACCAATGGGTCCATATCTAGACCCATTTAGGTAAGGGCCCATAGTTATTAAATTATTCCTATAAATACAACATTAATTAGGGTTTTATTTTACTTTTTGAATTAATCATCATTTTGACCACTCTCTGACTCTGAGTAGTGACTTGAGCTGTTGGAAGTCCCACATCGACTAGAGATAAGGCCAATTTACAATATATAAGTGGGGTGCAAACATCACCTTACAAGCCGGTTTTGTGGGGTTGAGTTAGGCCTAAAACTCACTTCTAACATGGTATCAGAGCTATGGTTAGAGCCTATCCTAGCGATATTTGTTTGGCATATTGTTCCACCCGCTATTGGGCCAAAGAAGTGATTTGGATGGATGAAATGGAGTGGAAATGGCCTCCTTGCACCTTGGCGGCACCTGAACTTGAGCTCTGGAGCCTCTAGTTCGCTTCCACGAAGAAGAACTCCCTCATTTTCTGTTTTCGGACCTTTCGGACCTTTTTACTCTTATTATATATGATAAATTTAACTCTCATACCATCACAGAAAAACGGAATTAATAAAACCTTTATTAACTCTTTTTGCGTAACTTAATCAACTAGGAGAAAAACATAATAAACCACATATAAAAGCTTCAAATCATAATAATTCAAAACATTACATTAAGTTCAAATAATTTATCTATAACGTAAGTTTGGAAATTCCCCATAGTATTCCCAAGCATCTTACCACTCAACTCAGTGTCAAAAACATTTATAAGATTATAACTACCTACTGAAGACCAAGGATTTCTCACCAAAGGTCAGCATCTTCTACTAAAATCTCACCAAAGGTCAGCATCTTCTACTAAAAGAGTAAGTACAATACGCTACATGCCAAGTGTTGCGTGTTGGGCGGGAAATGTCAGGTGACGAGTACCGAGTGTCCTTAACCAAAGACCAAGTGTCATATGCTTATGAACGTTCACCTCTAACCATAGATTAAGTTTTACCATTGAAACCTAGTGTCGTCCCTACTGGCATCCAACTGCATCTGTTGAAGATATCGATGGACCACATAACTTAGCCAAAACTGGCTATACATCGTTACAGGTAAAATTATCATTAGGCCAATAGATCAATATCTAGGTCCATTCAGGTAAGGGTCCACATTTAAATAAATATTCTTATAAATGCAACTGTAATCGAGTTTTTTATTTTACTTTTCGCATTAGTCATCATTTTGACTACTCTCTTACTCTGACATTTATTTCATCATCAAAGAATTTTTTTTACAAACACAACACTAGTTCATTATGTAAAAGATGAGTACCGCGAGGACAAAGGAGGATTAGAAGACGAAAATCAAATAGAAGTAGTTTATGAAGTGGAAGACTCTTTATAGAGTACTTCTTGAGCTTTGTAAGCTCTGTATTAAGGATCCCGTTATTTTGACACCTTCCATTTGACACTCATTTGTCACTGCCACGTGTCAACGTGCCATTGGATATTTTTTTTTGTTTTTTTATTTTTTAAAAATTTGGCCTGAAAAAAGGAGAGGTTTGCAGAGAAATTTCATTCCTATTCTACCCCTGGGCATTTTTAGTGTGACAGAGTGGTTGTCTCTCAGATTTGGGCGTTAGCCATCGTCGTCTCCAGTCGACGCTCACTCTGTGGTCGTCTCCAGTGCTCTCCAGTGCTCTAAAATGGCAAGTTCCGGATTGGACCCTCGTTGGACGAAGGTAAATACGTTTGTTTGTCCGTTTGGGTAATTGGATTTTCGATTGGGTATTTGGTTTTAGGTTTGCGTTTCGGGTTTTTTGTGGTTTCTTCTGGGTTGTCTCCCGTTGTTTGTTAGTTGATTTGGTTTGTTGTGGTTTTTTGTTTTGGACAGTTGAGTGTGCGTCATTCATTTTCAACCATGTATATCAGCACTCTCAACGAACGGTTGACAGAGGAGCAAAGGGAAGTGATCTCCAAGACTCCATTTTTTTGATTTTTAGAGTTCAGTGGTAAAGTCACATTGAATACTAAACTTTTGCATCAGTTAACGGAGACATGGGTGGATTCGACCAACTCTTTTATTATTGCAGACAAGCATTTCAATATCAATGAAAATGAATTTTGTTCAGGAATAGGATTGAGTTTAGATGGTGAAAGTATAAACTTGAAGCATTCTTCAGTGGGTAATAGTAAATGTGTGAAGTATTTAGGTCAGGACATTACCCATTTGAAATTCATTTTCAAATTTTTATTGAAAAAACATAAAAAACCCTTCCTTGTGAGGTTTTTTGTATCTTGTAAATGTGTGAAGTATTTAGGTCAGGACATTACCCATTTGAAATTCATTTTCAAATTTTTATTGAAAAAACATAAAAAACCCTTCCTTGTGAGGTTTTTTGTATCTTGTACATCTTGTTGAGGATATGTGAGTTTTTATTCCCAAATCGTAGTGGACGTGTTCTTCCTGTATTGTTTGAAATTGTGGATGAGTTGAGTAGTCTGAGTAAATACTGTTGGGGTGGTTTAGTTTATCGTTATTTGTTAGACAATTTGAGTAAAGCCTCAGATTCTGTGAAGAAAGGCAAAGCAACAACCAATGTTTATATTGATGGGTGTGTTTACATGTTGCAGGTACTAATTTCAGAATTAAATTTTGGTATATTTGTTATTTGATTACGATTAATATGTAACAAGTACTTGTTTATTAGGTTTGGTTTTGTGAGCATTTCATGGCTCCTGAAGGTGCAATAGCGAAAGTTCCAAGGATCTTGCACTGGATGAATAGAACTGTTGGAGACAACATTGTGAAACGTGTGTTTGAAATCGGTTTGGTATGTGTTTGATTTTGATTTATATTTTCTATGTTAATTTAAAGTGACAGTAGTTATATAACATGTTATATGTTCTTAAATTTCAGGTTCATGTTGTAGATGAATTTGGTGGTGTGAACAAGGATGACAAGGATGTCATAGAAGAAGAAGCACCACCAAAAAGCTATGAAGAGCAACGAAGAAAGAAAATGCTAAAAAAAGAACGCATGGAGAGTTTGATGCGCACTGCAGAGGATCATAAGTGTTTAATTGAAAAACTTAAAAGGGAGGTGAATGACTTAGAGGAAGAGTTGGAGATAGAGAAGGCAAAAAGAAGACCTAAAACGTCAACTGCAGATGGTGGTGTTGAAAGTGCTGGATGTCCAGAAGCCTTTACTGACGATGCATTCGTTTCACCTGTTGGTTTGTCGGCCGAGGAAGCGGGTGGAATGAGGAACAATGAAGAAGGTGCAATGTCGCCAGATGCACTGGGTGGGATGCGTGACAACCCATCACAGCTGAGGACTTATGTTAGGAATAGGTCAAGAAGGCAAAATAAGAGCAAAGCACTTAGGACACCATACACAGGAAATGTATGACTTACAAAGAGAAAGGATTAACTATTGTGTTAGGGTGGAACAAAAATATTGTGTACTTAAACCTACTATTTCCTTCAATATGTATAACATTCAATTATGTTATTGGAAATGACATGTTTGTTTTACTTAAGGTGTTTGAAATTCGATTTCGAAGTGATAATGTATGTGGGAAGAAATGAATAAGTGGTTGTGAAGTGGTAATGTATGTTGAAAGAAATGAATGAATTAGTGTGTTCAAAACTGGCCTTATGATCAATTCCAATGAAGTGCACTGAATTTCCAATGTGTTTGCTGTGAAATTGTGTATTGTAAACGATTATGGGACCCTGTAATCGTTTACACGTAGCTTAACAGGAATTTGGACATCCTGTTCAACTGAAGGCGCCACAAGTTCGAACGTGGAGGACCACTCTGAGGTTTTATGGAAATCCATCATTGAACTTTTGTTCTTTTGTTTCCTGAGTGATGAGTCAGTTCAACCTGATGTTCTGTGACCCCCAACATGCTTGGAAGGACCACCCATGATGAAAAGCCTTAGTGAACTGAAGTAGCTGTAAAATTGTGTGTTGTAAACGATTACGGGACCTTGTAACCGTTTACACGTAGCTTAACAGGAATTTGGACATCCTGTTTAACTAAAGGCGCCACCAGTTCGAACGTGGAGGACCACTCTGAGGTTTTATTGAAATCCATCATTGAACTTGTGTTCTTTTGTTTCCTGAGTGATGAGTCAGTTCAACCTGATGTTCTGTGACCCCCAACATGCTTGGAGGGACCACCCATGATGAAAAGCCTTAGTGAAGTGAAGTAGCTGTAAAATTGTGTGTTGTAAACGATTACGGGACCCTGTAATCGTTTACACGTAGCTTAACAGGAATTTGGACATCCTGTTCAACTGAAGGCGCCACCAGTTCCAACGTGGAGGACCACTTTGAGGTTTTATGGAAATCCATCATTGAACTTGTGTTCTTTTGTTTCCTGAGTGATGAGTCAGTTCAACCTGATGTTCTGTGTCTCCCAACATGGTTTGAGGGACCACCCATGATGAAAAGCCTTAGTGAAGTGAAGTAGCTGTGAAATTGTGTTTTGTAAACGATTACGGGACCCGGTAATCGTTTACACGTAGCTTAACAGGAATTTGGACATCCTGTTCAACTGAAGGCGCCACCAGTTCCAACGTGGAGGACCACTCTGAGGTTTTATGGAAATCCATCATTGAACTTGTGTTCTTTTGTTTCCTGAGTGATGAGTCAGTTCAACCTGATGTTCTGTGTCCCCCAACATGGTTTGAGGGACCACCCATGATGAAAAGCCTTACTGAAGTGAAGTAGCTGTGAAATTGTGTTTTGTAAACGATTACGGGACCCGGTAATCGTTTACACGTAGCTTAACAGGAATTTGGACATCCAGTTCAACTGAAGGCGCCACCAGTTCCAACGTGGAGGACCACTCTGAGGTTTTATGGAAATCCATCATTGAACTTGTGTTCTTTTGTTTCCTGAGTGATGAGTCAGTTCAACCTGATGTTGTGTGTCCCCCAACATGGTTGTAGGGACCACCCATGATGAAAAGCCTTAGTGAAGTGATTTAGCTGTGAAATTGTGTGTTGTAAACGATTACGAGACCTTGTAATCGTTTACACGTAGCTTAACAGGAATTTGGACATCATGTTCAACTGAAGGCGCCACCAGTTTGAACGTGGAGGACCACTTTGAGGTTTTATGGAAATCCATCATTGAACTTGTGTTCTTTTGTTTCCTGAGTGATGAGTCAGTTCAACCTGATGTTCTGTGTCCCCCAACATGGTTTGAGGGACCACCCATGATGAAAAGCCTTAGTGAAGTGAAGTAGCTGTGAAATTGTGTTTTGTAAACGATTACGGGACCCTGTAATCGTTTACACGTAGCTTAACAGGAATTTGGACATCTTGTTCAACTGAAGGCGCCACCAGTTCCAACGTGGAGGACCACTCTGAGGTTTTATGGAAATTCATCATTGAACTTGTGTTCTTTTGTTTCCTGAGTGATGAGTCAGTTCAACCTGATGTTCTGTGTCCCCCAACATGGTTGTAGGGACCACCCATGATGAAAAGCCTTAGTGAAGTGAAGTAGCTGTGAAATTGTGATTTGTAAACGATTACAGAACCCTGTAATCGTTTACGCGTAGCTTAACAGGAATTTGGACATCCTGTTTAACTGAAGGCGCCACCAGTTCCAACGTGGAGGACCACTCTGAGGTTTTATGGAAATCCATCATTGAACATGTGTTCTTTTGTTTCCTGAGTGATGAGTCAGTTCAACCTGATGTTCTGTGTCCCCCAACATGGTTGTAGGGACCACCCATGATGAAAAGCCTTAGTGAAGTGATTTAGCTGTGAAATTGTGTGTTGTAAACGATTACGGGACCTTGTAATCGTTTACACGTAGCTTAACAGGAATTTGGACATCCTGTTCAACTGAAGGCGCCACCAGTTCCAACGTGGAGGACCACTCTGAGGTTTTATGGAAATCCATCATTGAACTTGTGTTCTTTTGTTTCCTGAGTGATGAGTCAGTTCAACCTGATGTTTTGTGTCCCCCAACATGGTTTGAGGGACCACCCATGATGAAAAGCCTTAGTGAAGTGAAGTAGCTGTGAAATTGTGTTTTGTAAACGATTACGGGACCCGGTAATCGTTTACACGTAGCTTAACAGGAATTTGGACATCCTGTTCAACTGAAGGCGCCACCAGTTCCAACGTGGAGGACCACTCTGAGGTTTTATGGAAATCCATCATTGAACTTGTGTTCTTTTGTTTCCTGAGTGATGAGTCAGTTCAACCTGATGTTGTGTGTCCCCCAACATGGTTGTAGGGACCACCCATGATGAAAAGCCTTAGTGAAGTGATTTAGCTGTGAAATTGTGTGTTGTAAACGATTACGAGACCTTGTAATCGTTTACACGTAGCTTAACAGGAATTTGGACATCATGTTCAACTGAAGGCGCCACCAGTTTGAACGTGGAGGACCACTTTGAGGTTTTATGGAAATCCATCATTGAACTTGTGTTCTTTTGTTTCCTGAGTGATGAGTCAGTTCAACCTGATGTTCTGTGTCCCCCAACATGGTTTGAGGGACCACCCATGATGAAAAGCCTTAGTGAAGTGAAGTAGCTGTGAAATTGTGTTTTGTAAACGATTACGGGACCCTGTAATCGTTTACACGTAGCTTAACAGGAATTTGGACATCCTGTTCAACTGAAGGCGCCACCAGTTCCAACGTGGAGGACCACTCTGAGGTTTTATGGAAATCCATCATTGAACTTGTGTTCTTTTGTTTCCTGATTGATGAGTCAGTTCAACATGATGTTCTGTGTCCCCCAACATGGTTGGAGAGACCACTCATGATGAAAAGCCTTAGTGAAGTGATTTAGCTGTGAAATTGTGTGTTGTAAACGATTACGGGACCCTGTAATCGTTTACACGTAGCTTAACAGGAATTTGGACATCCTGTTCAACTGAAGGCGCCACCAGTTCGAACGTGGAGGAGCACTCTGAGGTTTTATGGAAATCCATCATTGAACTTTTGTTCTTTTGTTTCCTGAGTGATGAGTCAGTTCAACATGATGTTCTGTGTCCCCCAACATGGTTGGAGGGACCACCCATGATGAAAAGCCTTAGTGAAGTGATTTAGCTGTGAAATTGTGTGTTGTAAACGATTACGGGACCCTGTAATCGTTTACATGTAGCTTAACAGGAATTTGTTCATCATGTTCAACTAAAGGCGCCACCAGTTCGAACGTGGAGGACCACTCTGAGGTTTTATGGAAATCCATCATTGAACTTGTGTTCTTTTGTTTCCTGAGTGATGAGTCAGTTCAACCTGATGTTCTGTGTCCCCAACATGGTTTGAGGGACCACCCATGATGAAAAGCCTTAGTGAAGTGAAGTAGCTGTGAAATTGTGTTTTGTAAACGATTACGGGACCCTGTAATCGTTTACACGTAGCTTAACAGGAATTTGGACTTCTTGTTCAACTGAAGGCGCCACCAGTTCCAACGTGGAGGACCACTCTGAGGTTTTATGGAAATCCATCATTGAACTTGTGTTCTTTTGTTTCCTGAGTGATGAGTCAGTTCAACCTGATGTTCTGTGTCCCCCAACATGGTTGTAGGGACCACCCTTGATGAAAAGCCTTAGTGAAGTGAAGTAGCTGTGAAATTGTGATTTGTAAACGATTACAGAACCCTGTAATCGTTTACGCGTAGCTTAACAGGAATTTGGACATCCTGTTTAACTGAAGGCGCCACCAGTTCCAACGTGGAGGACCACTCTGAGGTTTTATGGAAATCCATCATTGAACTTGTGTTCTTTTGTTTCCTGAGTGATGAGTCAGTTGAACATGATGTTATGTGTCCCCCAACATGGTTGGAGGGACCACCCATGATGAAAAGCATTAGTGAAGCGAAGTAGCTGTGAAATTGTGTTTTGTAAACGATTACGGGACCCTGTAATCGTTTACACATAGCTTAACAGGAATTTTGACATCCTGTTTTAGTTGGTTGTATGACTGTGAATTTTAATACGCATAAGATTAATTAGTTCCTTGATGTGTACTTGTTGGTATGTACGTGAAATATAACACTCAAACATTAAAAAAAGATTTACAAATAAACTTTGAAATTGCGATACTGAAATTAAGTAATGAAAACAATACAATATTCAGGTTCAAGTTTCAAATGGAAGAAATTACATATAAAGACGAAATTCAAACTAGGAAGTGAAATGATAAAATGGTGTGGTAGGTTGCTGCATTGGGTTCTGAATGTTTCTAACTTATGCATCTCAGTTCGCAATATTACCAAGTCTTGCTTCTACCCTGTCCAATCTTGTACCAACATATGTCTTCGGTTGGTCAATGCGTTGTATGACATCATCAAGTGTTGTACAAGAACTTGGTTGATCATGATGCTGCACTTGTGCGCGTTCTCTCTGTTGGTTGTCTGCGTCGTCTTTGTGTACCCACATTCCATCTACATTTTGCACATAACAAAAGGATGCTATTTTGTCACATCCCACCTTTTGTTTGTCCATTATATCTGTAATAGGATCAGCACTGATGGGCACATTAAAGTGTTCCAACAACATAGTTACCAAATGAGGATAAGACAGCCTTTCATTGTCAGATAAAGCCCTTTTCATCCTATTGCGGACAACATGTCCCCAGTTAATGACCTGTGGTCCCCCACATTACCACAGGTGGTCCCTGCAGAGTAATAGGATGTCCAAAATGCAAAAAAGGCTCGTGTAATCATTTACAACCCTCTTGTAAACGATTACAGGGGTGTATTATGCTGCAGAATTCAATCAGCTTGTACAATCTTCATCCCATGACCCAGGGTTGACCTCCTGGGCATCATGGGGTTTCCCAACCAAGACATCCAACCCTAGACACACACTCACAAGGAAAAACAAGCCAACTCCACCTGGAACACACCCAAAATGACCTGTGGTCACCCACGTTACCACAGGTGGTCCCTGCAGAGTAATAGGATGTCCAAAATGCAAAAAAGGCTCGTGTAATCGTTTACAACCCTCTTGTAAACGATTACAGGGGTGTATTATGCTGCAGAATTCAATCAGCTTGTACAATCTTCATCCCATGACCCAGGGTTGACCTCCTGGACATCATGGGGTTTCCCAACCATGACATCCAACCCTAGACACACATTTCACAAATGAAAAACCTGGACATAAATCATAAATCAACAATCATGTCTACATTGCTAATAAGCATTCTTTAAATCATTCATCTTATTCAAATAACAATTTGTAGAATGTCTTCAAATGTATAAAACAATCTTATTCCAATAAGAAGATGTACAATGTATTGATATATATAGAACGATAACTAAAATGTCTTCATATTCAAAGTACACTGTATCACCAATCAAAAATTGACTACATTTTTACACTGCAAAACTACTCTACAACAATCCAAATACGTCTAGCATATCCATTAATCTTATGTTTTCCTCGTCCAGGATCCATTCAGTTACATATCGCTTTTTGATTGCAAGCAATGCCTCCTGAAATGAAAATATTGTACTTGTGAAATGAACCAATATATAAAAAAAACAAATTTCTATTCTTCCTTACGTTTGAGTATTGTGGCATGCTTTTGCCATTGAATTTATCCTGTCCATCCCAAAGTTCCATAGCTTGTAACATTATAACTCCACAGTCATGTATAAAACAATAAAATATATAACATCAACCACTTATGACACACTACGTCAATTAAAATAACATCATTTTAAAATGAAGGCTTATAACAACTTACAGGTTTGGCTGGGAAGGGATATTTGGTTGTACAACAGACAATCGTCCAATACTCCCTTGTGGTCTGTTGTACAACATGCAAAAAAATCGGGCAAGGTTTTCAGCCTACGAAGTCAAAATAAGAATTACACGTTACCAATACATTATTAAATGGAACTCAATAACCATATTCAAATTGGTTCATACATACCACAGCAATGTCAATCCTTCTGCGGTCTCTTACGCCCTTTGCCATAGAATCAATAATATATATTTCTAATGTGCTAATTTTGACAACATAGCACCACCAATGATAATGATGGCAAAAAGGAAGAAACAGCTACAAACCAACCAAAACAAAGTTAACACATAAAACAATTGCTATATGTCACATACCACGACAGACAAAGTAAAAAGTCAACCTCACTTACAAAGTCAGCTGTTGGAATGTCTGCAAGGCTAAAGTGTCCCGCACGCAAACAGCTGCTGTAATTATGAGTAGTAAAAACACGACGGTTTTTTTCCATATTCAAATAATCATTGATTATAAGGTCCTAAGAATACGAGGAAAGACATCAATCCTAAATGACTAACACATAAAAAGTCAAAAGGAACTGAAATGAAAACATTCAAACAGAATAGGTTACCGCATATAACGAACTAAAAAGGATCTTCTTCACAACCCCCGTCCTCCTTTTCTCAAAGTGCATAAATATGGTGGTTGCAAATAGCACCAACTACACATACAAAATTCATAATTGATTCCAAAATATAATCAAAGTATAAATCCATTAAGGACATAAAACACTTACCATGTTATCAACGTAGTTGTAAGGAGCTAAGGAATGAATAGATCCTGTGCTCAGTGTCTGCCCAATTATTTCACACACGATCCTGATTAAAAACAAATATAGTTTTCAATAAACAACTATTCCCAAAACAATACATTAAACTAAATTATCATTACTTACCTGTGCGGTCTATCCCTTACGCTGACGGGTGATGTAGAGTTGGTCACCATTGACGTTAGGTCTTGGATCACCAACAACTGCACGCAGAGGTTCGATTGTCATTGGTTGCGGTGCATCCGGTTGTTCATATTCAACAATGTCAACAATTTCAACAACCTTTTGAACTTCTTCTTCAAATTCAGCCACAGGTTCTTCACTGAAAGCTCCACCTAAAGGTTCTTCATCAATTCCTCCAACACCTTCTTCACCTAAAGCTTCTTCATCAACTCCTCCAACACCTTCTTCACCTAAAGGAACTTCATCAACTCCTCCAACAGCTTCTTCACCTAAAGCTTCTTCATCAACTCCTCCAACACCTTCTTCACCTAAAGGTTCTTCATCAACTCCTTCAACACCTTCTTCACCTAAAGGTTCTTCATCAAGTCCTCCAACACCTTCTTCATTCACAATTGCAATTTCACGAATTTTAAATACCTCATTCTTCAAAAAAACTACCCTTGAAGTCAACGCCATCAGTTCTTCATTATTCTTCTTCAATATCTCCTGAAGGTTTGCTTCAAAGGTGCCATCATCGGAGCTATCATCATCACCTTCCTCAACTCTACATCGTTTTGGCAATTGCGCTATACCTATCCCTCCATCAAAAAGCTCAAAAGCAGCTTTGATGTCGGGCAAGTCACGCACACTCTCCCCGACATACCACTCCAAGTTAAACTACAAGCATGCAAACAAATTAAACACTACATTCTAATCATAAATATTTATAAAAAACTTACATAAAAAACTTACTTCTGCAGTCCGAAAAATATTATCAATATTTTCATATGACCGTGCCTTATAGTGGAACCAACGCAACATGCGAGGGAAATGCCTATGAATACGATTACCATCCAACGAAAATCTCTCCACCGCCCAAGCCTACAGTTGGATGAAATTTATCAATAACACATATATCAAAATGTAGAAAATTCATACAATTCACTTGAACAACTACAAAGAATTTTACCTGCAATACGGCGACATTGCCACTTAGACTCAGTGAGCTGGTGATATCTCCAGCCATTATTTTTTTCATACCTTTATTCAAACTATCAACAAGGTGTTTATGTACACCACTAGCCCAATCATATAAACAAAGACTATCTAGGTCATCTAAGACTTTTGATGGCATGTTAGCAACTATCTTAGACTTCCTACGAAAGAAAAACACAACCAAACAAACAAATATATACAACCTACAAACAACATCAATGTCTGTGTTCTTGTCTAAAACAATCACATTGAACACGTCAACCAAGTCATTCAAAGATGTGTTTTTTTTGTTAAACATTTGTCCAACCAAACCTTCTATACATTCATCAAAAGGTATTTCTAAACCCTCTATACCTAAACCTGTGGTCATGAAAACATCTAAAACTGTAAATGGAACCAATTGATGACTCAACCTAAAGCTAACATCATGCCCGACCCACCTACATACGATAACCTTCAATAACTCGCAGTTTACGACCACATCCTCACGTAGGTACACACACCACCTAAATGGTGTCATAGCAATTCGTTCAAAATGGTCTTTTCCAAGCAAACGATTCATTTCAATAATATATGACGAAGCAATAGAAGTACAGACCCTCCACTACAAAACATAACGAAAACATTGTTATTATTAACAAAATAATAATTGCAACTAACATAATCAAAGAACAAAACTTTAACTTACCTTTGGGATTTCGGAAGCCATTCCAACTGAACACAAATTCAAAACATGTAAGAGACCAAATATCAATAATTGCTTAGGGTTCAAAAAAAAATATATAAACCCTAAATTAAGTGGAAGACCAAAATCAGACAATGCAACCCGGAATGGAACAGAAATAGAAACAACAAAATGCGAGACCGATTCCAATGACGAAACCAACAAGAAACCCAAGCCCCCGAAAAAGAAGATACCACAACTACAACTGACCTTGCCAAAGACTCCCTTTTTCCGCTTCGGAGTACACCAACGGACCAATGGAGATAGCAAAGGAATGCGAGAACGACTCCAATCACGAAACTCACAACAAACCCAAGCCCTTGATAAAGAAGATACGAGAACACCTCCTTCCTTGCCAAAGACTACCTTTTTCCCGTTCCGATAACACAGTCGCAGCAATGGAGATAGCGATGGAGATAGCAAAACCCAACGACGAAGGTGCGGGAATGGAGATAGCAATGGAGATACCAAAAACCAACGCAGCAAAGTGAAAATTAAACCGCCAAATCAAAATTCATAAAACATTTATCTCAACAATTCCTATTCAACCCTCCTTAGTTTTTTCGAAAACCCTTTTCCAATTAAAAGTTAAAACCCAATAGAAATTTGACACCTAGACGGTGTCAAATTTGTATCAAATCTGGGTGTTGAACAAACATTTTCCCTGTACTAATCCACATTGATTTGGTGTAACATGCAGTTGTGATGAATATGAGAAAAAGGAAAATGAATTTCGTTTTGGATATATATATTCTCATCCACCTTAATCTCCAATGCATACTGAAGAAGAAAAATAGTAAAACTTAGAAACATGGCCAGCTGAACTTGAAAAAGGTTGACGTCATGTATCGAAATATAAAAGATTAGGGTACTGAAAGTTGAATATTCTTCCATTAAAGAAAGAAAAAAGGTAGTGAAGAACTGTGGCATATGCAATGTGAGTTCATGTGGGTGTGGTGGGGACTTCCCTCTGAATTGGATCCCCCATTGAATTAGGTAGGGTTAGGTTAAGAAAGCACATGCGCCCAACCTTCTTTCGAATTCTAGGTTCTTTCCCTATGGAAACATCCATATCATAATTCATATATGTATTTATTTAGGGTAAATTTTTAGTGCTGTCAGCGATCTTGAAGCTAAAATCATTAGCACTTACTCATCACTTAACCAAATGCTATCTCTGCCCATTTGCAAGTTGAACCTCCACCATTATGGTGGTCAATATACTGCTATATCAAATCATTCTTGTGACTTGTTCTATGGATTATTTAATTCATTGAAGCACTATAGGCAACGCAAGTGGTGACAAAAAAGCCTGTGTTCTCTTCATTGAGGGATTGGAATTGGCATCATGTTTTGTTGTTATGTGTAGGTTTGAGAGAGAGAAATAGGTAACAATGGAATAACATCTTCACCAACACAACGGGATAAGGTTGAAAACTAATTGAGTTGTAATGGCAAGTCTAATTCTAAATCACTAATGTTTGTTTGCAATCTTGGTGGTTGCAGAGTCTCCAATGCTTTTTGAGTTTGGTGTAAAAGATAAGGTATGAAAGGGTTTATTGGATCAATTTCTTGACCTTAGCCATAAACACCAATAAGCTTGAAAACAGTAGCACGTACAAATTATTGAAAAGTAAAGGATATGGTTCACTTTCAATTGAATGGACCCCTACCCATTTGTTCCCCAAAGCTTAAGAACCCCATGTTCTTATACTTCTGCCCAACTATCCCTCTTTCTTTCAATCCATATCATATCCAATCTCTCTCTGTTACCTACAATGTGATTAGTTTCAGGGATAACACGTGGACATTCCTCCATCTCCACCTTTGTAATTGCTGTTCATTCACACGTCTACTTTCTCTGCTATTTTTTCAATTTCAAAAGCCCAGTTACATAATAACAAATATCTTGTGTGCAATTATGTGACAGTGCTTATGAGAAGAATGTCTTAATCATTACTAGTAATTTATTTAAGGTATAAAACAATACCTACCAAAGTTCTTGTTTGGTGAATCTTGTGTCACTAGTTGCTTGAGGTTTATCTGACAATCTGAAGTCATCTTAAGGAAAAGAGTGAAATATTTGGAAGGTTTTGTATGAAAAATGCTGTGTGTGCGTGTCTCTGGTTTTTAGCCTATGTAGCCAGCCATGTAGCCTCTAAGATTTTATGTTTGATTTGACGTGAAATTTCAAAATACATGCGTTGGAAACTCAATCCAAACACACGTGTTGTTTCCAAAACTGTTCATTTCATATTAAATTTGGCAGATACCAAATAATTACTACTTTTGTCTTTCTTTCTTAAAAAAAAAATAGTGTGAATTCATTCCCTAATGGGTTTTCTAGGGGCTGAAGTATTTTGAATATATTTTTAGTATAATTACATATTTTACTTAAATTTGAAAGTTTTACATAAAGTCATACAAGTTAATTTATACACATGATAATTTGATTTTATATAAATAAAAAATAAAGAAATTTGTGAAGGCATATAATTTTCAAAGTTTAAGTGATTTTAAATCAGAAGCTTTTAAGTTGTTCAGACTTTCGGATAATCTTTCAATATTTATAGCTAATAAGGTTGTAGATTGAACAACAATTTATATATCTATGAGTATATTAAGATATAAAAATGTATGAAATTCTGAAAAGATGATTTAGGTTAGTTTACTTAAAGATGGAAGCATTTAATCTAATCCTATAATAGTTTCGAGAGTATAGGGAATTTGTTATAATTTATCTACCACTATTAATTAGTCAAAAATCTACTTTAATTGAGGTTGGTCAATATTTTATATAGTCTCAAATAGATCGATACCTGGACATTCTTTAAGGTTGTGACAGTATACAACCCCTAGCCTAAAACTCACTATAAAAGTCTTCGTCTACATTCCAAACCAAAAACTTCATCTCCTATATTTAGATGTTATACAACATTATCACGATACAACTTTATATTATTTTATGTATTTCGAAAAGCAATTATATATATACAACTTTATATTAATTTTTGTTTATTCTATAGTATTTAGTCAATAAAATGACTTATTAATATTTATTAGTTTCTGTTTTTAATATTCAAATTATAATCTATGTTTAATTTTTTATATAAAATTAAATTGCGTAACATCTCTTACGTTCAAAACAAGTCAATAAGCTCCATTTAGCCTGACCCATTACTGGTTGGTTATTTAGTGAATCAATCTAACACGATTCACTTATTAATAAATTCAAAATATTTGAGCTCAGCCCAATTTATCAAGGTTGGTAGGTTAAACAGATTGATTCACTTGCATACTTAATTACAAGTTTTATTCTTTAATCCCAAAAAAATGAATTTTTTTTAATTGAAATCTAAATAAAGTTAAATTCAAATGATGTTAATAATATAACTTCAAAATAACAAATTGGGAGAATTGTTTAGCTAATATGACTCACCACGAATGAGTTGGATTCTTAGTAGGTTAGGTTCAAAATTATTTCATATCAATTTTTTTTAAATCCAATCCAGTCCAATTCAAACTCATTTTAACATTACTATTTATGTTAATTATTTAGATACTAAAATACCTCATATTAAAAAGGGAAATTGTACTAACAAATATTATAAAAGAAGTTTTTCACAACAGTTAAAAGTATGAATTGTTCTTGGAAATATAATTAAAATGGTTTAATGTTTTCATACATGGAAGAAAACCACATTATTATCTAACTATTATCATAAGGTACATTACAATACAACATTATATGCGAGGATGATTTTCCTATTGTAAGATACTGAAAAGAGGATCTAAATTTTAAAACTTCCTCTTGCTACATCGTTAGATTAGACCACGCTTATATGGCAACGATTAAAAAATCATTACCTAAAAGAGGAATGAATCATAATTTTTTATTGTTTGTTATATATTGAATTTTATTTGTTTTTTAAGACAAAATATACAGTAAAAAGTTGCTATTTGTTTTTAAGCAATGAGTTAGAAGATGTAGATATTTAAAGACTAACTATTGTTAAAACGTGAAAAATTATTTTTTATATTGGTTATATAAGACATATTACATCGGTTGTGGATAGTCTTACTGGTTCAAAAAAAAAATTTTATATTGGTTATATAAGACATATTATATCGGTTATAGAATTGATATATATTCAACTGGTGTAATAAGTTTAAGATATTTTATATTGTTTATTAAATAATTAAGGTAGAATTTTAGTTATTTAAAAAGAAAGAAAGAAAAAACTTATATAGGAACATTGGTAATCATGAGAAGAGAAACGGTGGCGCATCTTTAAGTCCACCATAGCACGTGGAGATGCATAGAGGTTGTCATACTGTTACAAAAAAGAGTTTTGACATCTTATTTTTGACCTTTAACGTTTGTCAAAACACCAACGTCATACGAGAAGACATCAATTTAACATTGAAAGAAAGAAATGGCATTGATTAATGTCGAAAAATAGGCATTTCAAACTTCCTTAAATGCTTTTGAGCAGGACTCTAGAATATGCAATGGAGAGTGTTTAGTCTTTCCTCCATTTAGAGTTCCAACTTCGTCAACACCTCGTAACAAAATGATTCTGTACTTTTTTGTTTTGGCCAAAGTAGTCTTTCATGTCAATAGCTCCTCCAACGTCATGCACACGACCTAGGTAGTCTGACTTTCCAATGAAAAGTGAAGAACTTCCCAACGATATTGATCGTTGTGGTAGACCTTCAATGGAGAACAAAAACATGAAATGAATTTGTAAACACAAACAAAATAACCTTCACTTGTAAAAACACATACATTTATGGTAAATAACAAAAAATTGACCTATATTCTTCCTTATACTCGTGAACGAAGTAGTTGGTTCACTTGGAGGTGATGGAGTTTCATCTTGCATAAAGAATCTCAATACTAAACGAAAAACGATATAAATCAGTCAAAACTAACAAAATATCCCAAAAAAGGCAAGAGAAACACTTTCATAAGAGATAAGTGACAAAAAACTAATATTTCTTCTTCCTTGCACTCGTCTTCGTAAACACAATGTCAAACATAAATGAAAACGCAAAGAAACAATGTGTGTGAGTTATGGTTTTACAAATTTTTATAGGACATATGATATCAGAAAGAAAGTATCTAACGTCTTGTAGACATTTGACGTCGAAAAATAGGGCATCAGACATCTTATATTAGTAAATTTTACAATTGCTCGCTAAACGTTTTAATGAAATTACCAAATTCAAAAAATACCAAAGCTTGTTGGAATCCCGTTAGTGTTCGAGTTGTTAGGTTCCAAATCAATGTGGATGGTAAGAAAAGTGAGAAGAAGGAGAAGAACATGAGAGAAAGGTGTCGTTTTGGAGATATAATCTATGTTTATGGATTATGTTAGAGGAAAAGAAGCAAAGAAAACTTTTACAGTGAAGCAAAATGAACCAGAGTAGAGAAGATGAAATGCTAGAACGTGAAAAAGAAAATTTGGTAGAAAATAAATAAATTACATTGTTTATTGTGAACAATGGATATAGTATCTCCAATAATTTTTTTAAAATAAAGGGATAAAAATACTATATCCTTTCCTTTCACAACTGATGTAATATGATATTAAAAAATTTCAAAATAGTCATTGCATCTTTTTTTAACATTGGTTTTGCTCCAATTGATATTATATAGTGTTGTTATATATACATTTTACAGCAGTGTTTAAACCATATTTTTTAAATTGTGGATAGTTTAAACCTCATATTTAAAACGTGTGAGTATTTTAGATCACATTTAAAATTATGGATTTAACTTTAAATATTTCATATTAGAATGTGACCCAATAATAATTAAATTATCGTAGGGTGCATTGTCAAGTTACAATTGAATCATAGTGCTTATGTTACTATGTTATTAAGCAAAAAGAATGACACATTGACTATCATTTATAACTTTTTGACTCTAAAGACTTTAATATAACAATTGGTATTAAAGATAAAACCCAAGTTTAATTTGATTATTATTATTATTAAGGATTTTCAAATCATCCATGACTTTAGTTTAGATAACAATTTTTTTGAGTTGTCTAAATTAAAAAATGGTGTTGTGTCTTTATATATACACTATATGTTTTTAATTCAATTTTTATTATTAGTTATTGTAGAGAAGAAAAATGTTGTTTAAACTTAAGTTCATGATTTTTTTTTTTAATTAGACAAATTTTCAAGTTATTGTCTAAGCTAAAAGGTTATGTATTTATATATATATATATATATATATATATATATATATATATATATATATATATATATATATATATACATTTGTCGACTAATATTTTGTTAACATATAATTTTTAATTTTATTATGTGCATATTAATTATTGAAAACTCATTCACTTTGAACGATAGTTCTTTTAAAACTAATTCTCATTTTTTTAAGTGTTATCCTCAACACATGCATGCTTCATAATTCTAAAACCACAAATAATGAACCATGACATAGAAAAATACTCCAACGCCAAATAAAATTCATTAAAATGAAACGTAGATATAATAAATATTTAGCAATTAAAAATAGTGGCTAAATATCATTTAGTCACATATTATGAAAACAATAATTTAATGTTCAATTATGAGAGAAAAATTCTTGAAACCAATTATAGTGATATAGAAGATTGAGTTGATGACAGAAGAGGGAAATTAAAAAAGCTATAAGTATTGATTAAACTTGTTGATGCCCCCAAGAAAAACAAAAAATGTTGGCATCGTTTTCTGGATGAGTCTAATTAAATTGTCTTATTGGTTATTTCATAGCACATGGGATGTTCAATATCATTGTTGTGCATCCAGTGTTTCTGACATAAAATATCTATAAATTAATGGAAATACCCATCCTCATCAATCACTTTTAAGACTCAAATAATGCCATCAAATTAAACATGCGTATAAATTATAATTTTATGATATACCAAACACTTTATTATTAGGAACTTAATTATTGAAGATTCTGATACATAATTTTAAGTTGTATTATTTTAGAAATCTAAGTGACTCTATTATGATGGAGAAATTTTGGGCTTTCTTGCCATTGGGCTGCTGCACTATTGTCCATTCACAACGTTTGTCTCCCAAATCAAACCACACATATACCTTATTCCACTAATATATTACCCCTTAATATATATTTGAGTTTTTTCTTTCCTTTTTCAATCACTAAACCCAACAAATAGGTTAGGACAACCACTTTTCAAAATAATTATCCAACTTTGCCATTTTGGTTACAACATTTTGAAATTCCTCAATTTAAATCACATATCTACATCGAAAATATCATTTATAGTATCTTATCAAAAAGAAGTTCACAGAATCAATAATTAAGCCCAATTAGATAAGGTATTTGACACCATCCTCTATCCAAAACCTTAAAACAATAGATTAATAAATCTTCAATCCTATATAATACTTTCATTTATCATTTCTATCTAATATAAAATTTAGACCCACATTTAAAATTTTTTAACATAATATTTAATATATCATCATATCGATACATCATAGGCTTTAATGGATACTTGTGATATTAAAAAAAATTATATCTGAAAAAGTTGATGAAAGCACTTTAAAGTTTAACTTAATCTTTATAAAATTAATTTATAAAATAATGTTTACATTCAAATATAAATTAATCATTTTAGAAATGATGACTAATTTAACCTACGCCCACCAAAATGAGAAGGACATATTCTAAAATATGCATTGACAAGTTAACGCAGCATAAGGATTGTTTATGTTTTGTGATGAGCATGGATACTTAAATATCCCACTATTTGTGATTGACAAGACTCCATTTATGATGGTGAATTGGGCTTACATTAGGAGTGGTATGTATGAAGATAGCAGAACATATTTCATGGTTTACGGGAGATGTATCCTTTGTCGCCAACGCCATACTTTCTTTTGTTGGCACCTTTAAAAATGGAAAAATGATATTTTAACACCAAAATTTGACACCAATTTGACACTAACCACGTGTCAAAATTTGATTGGACCATTTTAAATTAAAAAAAAAAAAACTGATGGATGGTTGAGGCAAGGGCATATTTGGAAATTGAAAAACCAAAATTTGGTTTCGTGCTTTGTTTTCATTCGTGAGAGACCTTCTACGTTCATTCTCTGAAGCATTGCCTCTTTTGGTGTCGTCTACCATCGCTCGCTCATCAGTCAGAAAATCTTGCTTTCATCTACCATCGCTCATCACTTTCACTTTTGTTGTCGTCAACCATTGTTGAGGCCCTTGTGTCGACAAAGAAGCCTTTTGTGTCGCCGTTGAAGGCACCGTTGAAGCCGTCACTCTCTTTCGCTCCATTGCTCTCGGTCATCAGTTAGGGTTTCAGTTTCGTCAAACATTGGTCTGCATTGTCTGTCGCCGTTGAAGCATTTTCTCTCGACGTTGAAGCCCTTTGTGTCGGCGTCGAAGTCGTGTTGTTTGTCGTCTTCGTTTATTTTGGTAAGTGGACTGGACCACATCTCAGCATCTTCTCCATTTACTTTTTGTTCATTCGCAAACCCTAACGATGTTGTGCACAATCTTGTTTTGTGCATGTTCTCAGGGCAGGTCCAATGGCATCCCGAAAACCAAGTGTAAGGCTTAATGCAAAATTTAGTGCACATTTTGTATGGCTGATGTTTTTAGTTATAGTATTTATTATATTTTTCTTAATGTTTTGTAAAGGCGTCTTCGTGTGTCCATGGAATGGGCAACCCTTATTGAAATGAATAGTTTACTGCGAGACGCTCTCGTAGAGCGTATTAGGATGACCCTATTTCAGATTTTCTGGAAAGAAACGGGTATGGACAATTTCATTGGTTAAGCTATTAGATATTTACTTTCTTGAGGATTAGTTACAATTTGATTCATGTTTTTACATTGATTGATTTCATGCAGGGAGCATTTATGAACTACTTATCTTTGAAAAAATACCATAGTTTAATTTATTTATCTCTTATTCATGCTTTTACATTGATTGCTTTCGTGCAGGGAACTTTTTATGGACTACTTATATTTGAAAAAATACCAACAATTTATATGACTATATATGAAGCTCCTTTTTGTGTTTAGTTCTAACTGATACATTTAGAAATAAAAATCTGACCCTGGGTTGAATATTTATTTTGAAATTATAAATATCTTCTACTGAATGAAAAGGGAGAGAAAAAGCACAACTTGGAGTTGTTAGGACCAATTGTATTGATTGTCTAGACCATACAAATGTAACTCAGCTTGGTTGATTTGCTTAGCTAAATGTAAGTATCTGTGTTAATGACAATTTTTCTGCTTACTCATGTTGAAATATCTATGCAGAGCATGATAGGTCGAAATATGTTGGAATATCAACTTAGAAGACTCGGTGTCTTCGGTGCTGAAGAAACCATTAGTTCACATCTAAATTTGGATGAAAGCTTTAAGATCTGTAAGTGATTATTAATTTTCAGATTATGTGATTTAAAATATAGATATATGTTGAATTTTGTTATCAATACAACGGGAAGAGCATGCCAGAGTACACGAATGTAAGTATCGATTTCATTGTTAGCAATATTGGATGATTTTGTTAATTATGTCTAAAGTTAAATATACTTTGTTTCAGGAGGAGTTGCGTCAAATTAGAAAGAACTATGTAAAGTACTGGATCCTAGACAACGAGAACATTAAAATATTCGAAGTGCTAGATGAATATGGGTTGTTGTATGATTGGATGGATATGTACGAATTCTACAAGTATTTAGACCAACAATGATATATGTATTCATATTACATTGTAATAAGTAATGATTGTTACAAGCAATGATAAATGTATACCAATGTCAATTCTTGTTTGTATATTGATCATATTGAGCAACTTAAGTGAATTGGTTTGAGTTGAAGTTGAAAAAGGGCACTGGTAAACGTTTACGCGAGTGAAATGGAGAATTTGTACAGAAAGTTCAACTGAAGGGGCCAGTTTTTATAACACAGGGAACCAAATATGATATACGTGATTTTTTTTCCCATGAGTCCAATGCATGTTGATGGAAATTGTTGCTAAACTGTGTTGAGAGTGTTGGAGGTCAAGTTTGGCAACCCAAGAATCAAGGAATTGAGCCATGTTAGTGATTTGACCAACTTAAGTGGAGTGGTTTGAGTTGTGGTTCAAAAAAGGCACTGGTAAACGTTTATAGGTCACAGTAAACGTTTAAGCGAGTGAAATGGAGAATTTGTACAGAAAGTTCAACTGAAGGGGCCAGTTTTTATAACACAGGGGACCAAGTATGATATTTTTCATTCTTTCACATGACTTCCAATGCATGTTGAGGAAAATGGTTGGTAAACTGAGTTGAGAGTGTTGGAGGTCATGTTTGGCCACCCAAGGATCAAGGAATTGAGTCATGTTAGTGATTTGAGCAACCTAAGTGGAGTGGTTTGACTTGTGGTTAAAAAAAAGCCCTGGTAATCGTTTACAGGTCACTGTAACTATAAACGTTTACGCGAGTGAAATGGAGAATTTGTACAGAAATTTCAACTGAAGGGGCCAGTTTTTATAACACAGGGGACCAACTATGATATTTGTCATTCTTTCCCATGACTTCCAATGCATGTTGAGGAAAATGGTTGGTAAACTGAGTTGAGAGTGTTGGAGGTCATGTTTAGCCACCCAAGGATCAAGGAATTGAGCCATGTTAGTGATTTGAGCAACCTAAGTGGAGTGGTTTGACTTGTGGTTCAAAAAAGGCCCTGGTAATCGTTTACAGGTCACTGTAAACGTTTACGCGAGTGAAATGGAAAATTTGTACAGAAAGTTCAACTAAAGAGGCCAGTTTTTATAACACAGGGGACCAAATATGATATCTGTCATTCTTTCCCATGACTTCCAATGCATGTTGAGGAAAATGGTTGGTAAACTAAGTTGAGAGTGTTGGAGGTCATGTTTGGCCACCCAAGGATCAAGGAATTGAGCCATGTTAGTGATTTGAGCAACCTATGTGGAGTGGTTTGACTTGTGGTTGAAAAAACGCCCTGGTAATCGTTTATAGGCCATTGTAGACGTTTACCAATGCCTTCTTTACTGAACCAAGTTTGCCTAATCAACACAAAATGTTTCCTATGTCCACATGCATTGTTTCTTTTGTCCATTAAATCCATCAACACTAAAAATATATGTAAACTTTAATATTTAAAATTCAATGGTATCATTAATTCGCAATGCCAACAACATTAATTCAATTGTAACATAACATTATATGTCCATTGTAATAGTCTTTACAATTGAAATAACAAAACATCTGTCAACAGTAACACTGAGACTAATTTTACATTACAATCGCTCAACAAACATATATTAATGTCACATTTTTTATTCTTAAGAGATCCAGTAAAATGAGTCCTAAGAGCTCTGCTCTTGAAACGCTTTCGTGACCCCATCCTCACAAAAGTCTTCATTGGAGTTGGATCAGTGGACATGCCTCCCGGGGAGATGGAAGGTTCTTCACGTGGCACACTCTGTCCACCGTCCTCTGGTCTTCTTCGTCTAGCTTTCTCATAAGCAACCTCTTGCTCCAACACAAGAACCTCCCTTTTAAGCTTTGCAACTAGATTTTGTTGATGCTCCATGGTACGCATGACACTCTCTTTGAGTTTTCGTTTCAATAGTCCATTTTTCCCTTTGACAAACGGACTATAAAGAACAAATTTACCTTAGCCGTTGAATGAACGAAAAGCAAACAACGAAAACGCAAAGAACAAAATGGACGAACAAAGGAACGAACCACGAAATACCGAAAAATAAAATGGACGAACGAAACAACATACTTACCTTGCTCGTCGAAGGACCATGGTGAGTGGAAGCATCCATTTTGCACCGAAGACACACACAAGCAACAACCAACAGATGCAACAGAACCGTCAGAGACCGCAGACATAAGATTGTTAGAACGAGATCCAAGGCCGACAGGGAGGAAGGGGCGACGATGGTGAGAACGAAGATGGAGAAATGAGAACAAAGCAAAGAGAACATGTAAATATGATGAAACAGGGATAAGGGTAAAAATGGAAACCTAAAATTCCAATTTCTTCATCAATTGTAACGTTAGATTTCCAATTTTCTTTTAAAATGTAACAGCCAATACGGTGACGACATATGACAATGTTAAAATGGTGTTAAAATGCGGTGTCAAAATATTGGGAAGCATTTTCATATTCCCCAACATCGTCTTTAAATTTCTTCCTCGTGCTCTCTCCCAACACTCGCAGAATCTCTGAGTTTCATATCACTTGCAACAATCCTTGCCTTCGTCTCCTCCCTTTGTCGCTCTCACCGTCGACGTCTCCACAACAGAGATTGTCAATGTTGCTGCTTGATTCTACATTGTTCCTGGTATGTTTTTTTTTTTCATGTTTTCAGGTGTGTTGCATATGACGTTCATCAGTGGCTAACAATACAAATCTACGTAGGTGGAAGCACGACTTAAGAATCTGTGGTGGCTACTCGAATGGTGCTCGTGTGACTGACTGTCTAGTGAAGGAGCTATCATGTTGAAGATCTATGGGCGATGACTGCATCATTCTCGCGAGGTATGTGGATTTGTGTTTCTATCGTGCGCATTTTAGTAGTTGCAAAAGCTTCGATGTTTACTTGTGGTCTATGGTGTTGTGCATGTTCTAGTGGTTGCAACAGGTCCAGTGTTCACTCGTAGTGGTTCTGTGGTTGTGCACATTTGTTTTGACAATGTGCTCTTGTGGTGGCTCTGGTTCAGCATTCACATTGTCCGGTGAAGGTGATTGGCGCAAAGATATGTACTTGTGATTGTTGCTAGTGAATGCAGTGTGGTTATGTGGTACTATAATGGAAAAACATTAAAAAGATGTGGTGATGGTCGTTGGTGAGACACGTATAGAAAAAAGCCCTTTTGCTTCAAATCTTATTTAATAAAATAACTTTTTATATCAGTTTTAGAACCAATATAAAAACACCTTTCTTAATCCATATAAAATGATTTTTCTACCTTAACAAGTTTTAAAACTAATTCAATCTTATAAAAACATTCACTTATAAATTTAAATTCATTGACTTATATAATATAAATTTAAATTTGTCTTTTAAGTTGATAAAAAAAATCATTATTTAAGTGCTGAAATATTAATAAAGTATACTTTGGATTTGGTGATGAAAAGACTTTCATTAGATAAGGTGTTTTAATTAAGCTAACTCCGACGTGACATATTTATCTTATCTAATTCTTTCTTTTTGTTTTTAAACAAGTTAATATTGGTTTATAAAAAGTATTTACTTTTAGAAAATATTCATAAAGAAACCCAATAATCATGAATAATGGGTTAGTTTTAGAAATGTGATGTCATAAGAAGGTGCTTGAAAACTGCTAAGTTGAATTTTGAAAAAGTGCTTGTTTAGGCTCCCTCAATAGTCGAATTTGATTAGCTTCTATAATTTTATATTTATTTCAAAATTTGGATTAAGATAAGAACGCGTCTCATTATTTTAGTCTGAACATGAGAGCTTGCTATTCGTGTGCTCAAACTTCTCAAAGAATTTAAAGTAAAATAAAATATATTAATACTCAAAAATACAGTTTTAATTTTGTTCATTGGTTGATATATTTATTTTGAAGAATTTCTTTAATAATTTGTTTCTTATTAATAATTATTCTCATCTAATTTTGTTAAGATTAATTTATTGACCGTTTTAAGTTTTAAAGTCAGCAAGTGAATAAACTCAATATTTTGAAATTGGATTGTTTATACTATTTTTAAAATTAATTAAACTTACATACACATGTCTTATTAACCTAAAGGGTAGTCATAATTCATTTCGTATTAGATGAATTTAGTTTGTGTTTATTTTAAAAAAAAAAAATACTTGTTTTAATAAAATAACCATTCATTTTTAAAAAAATTCGTCTCATTAATTTATTTCTATTTTTAATGAGTTAATTTTAAATTAAGTGGATGATTATTTTAAAAAGGTTAAAATCATTTAGGCGTCCCTATTTTCGTAAGATATTCCCAATTTGGTCCCTTTCTTTTAAACCTTCCCAATTGAGTCCTTATAAATGCTAATTTCAAACAAATTAGCCCATGCTGTTAAAAATCGTTAAAAATCGTTAACGATGTTAAAATTGTGCAGAAGTGAGTAGATGACATGGTTAAAATTCTCCTTTTGAAGTGCTAAAATTGTGCATAATAGGTATTAAAATTGTGTAGAGGAGAATGGGAAAAATTTTAACACTTCTGCACAATTTTAACACTTCTGCACAATTTTAACACCTCAAAAGGAGAATTTTAGCAACGTCATCTACCCACCTCTGCACAATTTTAACACCGTTAACGATCTTTAACGGCATGGGCTAATTTGTTTGAAATTAGAACTTATAAGGACTCAATTGGGAAGGTTTAAAAAGAGGGGACCAAATTGGGAATACCTTATGAAAATAGGAACGCCTAAATGGTTTTAAACTTTTAAAAATTACTTTTTTTAGAAAGACGCACTTTTTTTTTATCTTTCTTTTATATAAACTTGGCCTTTTATGTTCAAACAAAGATGATCTGAGTCGAAATGAGCAAATCGTTTCTGAGAATCACTTCGTTTATCCTTTTTAGCTATAGAATTGCTTGCACTAGGCTAAGAGGTCACTTTCATATAAAACAATAAAGGGTAAAAGTGAGATTTAAAAAATGAATGGGATGCAGGTAAAAATTGAGCAGGTGTAGTAAGAAGGAAGTTTATTTTTGGGTCCAACATTGCACAATCTTCCGCTTCATCTTTTGCCGAAGGGATTACCATTAAAGAGTTGTTCCCTCTACCTCCCTGTTTGCCCCCTCCACCTCCTCCCTTCTCCTTTTACCCTTCACTCTAGTTTTTTATTCCTATTTTATCCTTTTAGTAAAAGTTTAGTTTTAAAGTTAAAATTTTACAGGAACAACAAAGTTTAATCATCTTAGCAAGTGGTGGTGCTATCTATCAAAGCTTTAACAAAAAGTGCAACACAACCCGTGAAACCTTCCTAAATGGATATGAAGATCCGCCAACGGATGTCAACATCCGTTCAAGGTAAAAACGGATGTAATGGATGTCGATACCCATAGACGGATTCTCATATCCGTTTAAGGAGGTTTCCACGTTATTACTACCTTCACACATCCCTTCTATTATCGTCTTCACTGTCCTTTAGAAGAGGTTGCGAAGAAAGCTGCTCTATGCCTTGATGAATCTCAAATCTGTGTTTTTGGCTTACCCATCAGACCTTCTTTTGCCAGGGCGGTTCTTGTGAAGGTATATATAAATGTTAAAGAATTATAAGTGTAATTTTTCTTCTTCTTTCATTGTTGGTGTTTACTGTCTTTTACTACATGATCAATTGAGAGATGAACTCAGGTTGGATCTCATTTTGCCAACAGTTTTGCTGATGGGGTGGTGGTGAAGGAATGGGCCCTGTCAAGAAAATTGCGAAGGCTTTGGGAGAATTACTTTACGATAAAGAAGTTGAGAAACCAATTGGGCAATTAGTCATCATATGTGGTCGGAATAAGAATTTAGTATCCACCCTTGAATCTGTCAAGTGGAAGATTCCAATAAAGGTAAGTTGCTTCTTTGTTTTTGTGCATTATGCAGATGCCACCCACTAAAACTTTCTTGATTTTGCAGATCAAAGGATTTAAGATCCAGATGGCCAAATGAATGGGAGCCTGTGACTGCATCATAACAAAAGTAAGTTATAGTAATTTGCTCTTGTTTCCTCCTTCATATGTTGTTATTGTTAACAAATAGGATCATTGGTTGGTTGAAATTTTCAACCTGGAACAGGTACAATAGCAGAAGCATTGATCAGAGGGCTTCCCATAATTCTCAACGACTATATCCCAGGACAGGCGAGTGGTTAAATTGTGCTTTTTTTATTATTTCTACTGTTGGATGTTGATTCTGAGGTGGAAGTGTGGTAAAAACAATAGGAGAAGGGTAATGTGCCGTACGTGGTTGACAATGGAGCTGGTGTGTTCACCCGTAGTCCTAAGAAAACAACAAAAATGGTGGCAGAATGGTTCACCACAAAATCAAATGAGTTGAAAAAAATGTCAGAGAAAGCACTTAAATTAGCACAACCAGAAGCGGTGTTTGACATCGTGCATTAATGAACTACATTAGTTGAGGGAGGGGGAAGGGAAGGGGAAGGTGGGGCTAGGAGGAGAGAGGAAAAGTAAAGTAGGGTTGAGGGTTACTTACATTAAAACTAAAAAAAGTAAAAAAAAAAGTTAAAAAGGGTAAAAAAGATAAAGAAAAAGATTATTTTTGTAATAGAAAAAAATTAGAGAGGTGAAGAAAAGAAATGCGGAGGTAGAGGGAGCAACACCCTTACAATTATTCTTCTCTCGCCTTTTCCTATCGTTGTACAGATTTTGTTTACAATAAAACAAAATAAGTATATTGAAGGAAATTGATATAATATTTAAATTGTAAAATGTCATAATATTTAATAGTTAGAAATATAAAATATGTTGTTAACTTAATAGTTTTAATTTTATAATAGTTCATCCTTATATAATCTCTTAGGGTTTTATAATCAAAACTCCAAGTCATAAAAAATGTTTTTACATGAAAGCAATAATCGTACGTCAAATAATTTCATAACATAATAACTATATTAATAAAAATAGGAATAAATATATTTTTAACATGCTTGTTAATAAAGTTATTTTTTATGAAACTATGAAGTGAGTGGATCGAAAAAATTCCGACCTTCAAAATTTTCGCAAAAAAGTCACATCAAGGTGAAGTTCACCCACTATAATATTAAATTAATTAATTCTTAAATATTTCTCAAAGTTGTATGCATTCTGAAAACATTTTAAATTACAAATTAATACTTAAATATTTGGTACTAATTATAAATTGATTATTAATTAATTATTATTATTATTTGTAACTTAATTGTAAGATTAGGTCTAACTTAACTTAACTCATTTTTTTTTTAATTTAAACCGAACCTCATTTGGACTCAATCTAACTTGATCTGAGTTCAATTTTAAGAAATTTAGCTTGTTTTAACTAAACTCAACTTAAGCTTCACCCAATTTAAATCATTCTCATCTAATTTATATTCGACCCAAACTAACACGAGTTAACTCTTACTTAACCTTGACTAATTTTGACTCATTTGCATCCTAACTTAAGTCAACTACCCTAATTCAACCTAACTCGAGCACATCCCAATCCAATCTTTGTAGATTCAACTCAATCTAATTCAACTTGTTTGGCTCAATTCGATCCAATCTAATCTTTCTTAATTGGGACCCAACTTGACCTTAAACTGATCTAACTTAATCTAACCTAGAATTAAACAAACTCAACTTGACCTTAGTCAAGACCTAAACTTAATCCAACATAACATAGGTCTAATCCGATTCGACTTAATGTGAATCTACCCCCAAGTAACTTGACTTTGTCTCAATCTAACTCTACTTACATTGACATAGGAATGAACCAACTTAACTTAATCCAAACATGATTTGAATTGGTTAAATATGAGTTGAAACTTGTCTTAACCCAACTTGAACAAAACTTGATTCGACCTAACTTGAATTGACTTATACTATGATCCGACCTCAACTTGATTCAAATATGGTTCGCCTTAACTTTACTTGAACTTAATTCAACTCCACTTGAATTGGATTTGACCTTATAAACTTGATATAGTTTCAATTTAACTAATTAAATTTGATTTAACTCAATCCCACTCATACTAACTTGAGTGTAGATTTCATTCAATAAATATTTTTTATGCACATAAAGATTTTTTTAAGTTATTACTTTTTCTTTTCATTTTCATTTTTAAAGATTTTTTTTTTACATATAGCCTTAACTTATAAAGCTTTTATGAGCAATTTGACCTATACAATTTTTTTTTTAATGTACACTTTTTATCTACTACATGAGTGCAGGGTAATATGGGCTATATTGATAAGTATAATGCTTGAGTACATTTTGTTAGTTATTCATATCAATGGCATTATCATGTCTAAAATGTACATCGACTTGTGAAAATAAAAATAAGGTATGATTAGCAATTTCACTGACATACCAATTAAAAATAATAGAAAATCAAATAGCATGAGACGCATGATAATTACATAATTTCATGGTAGTTTCAATCCCTTTCATTACTGAAACTGAAAAATAGATGTAAAGGAGATCACTGGCAAGTGGCAAGTTGACATTTAAACGAAAAAACATACCCGAAAATTCCCCAAAATATATTGGGGTGAACTTGACAGCCCTCAAAAAACTCAGAAATAGCTTCCCACCTGGTTTCCATCACTTATAGACATTTGACTACAACAAAATTACACCAAAAGGGAAGTTATAGTTTATTTGAATCCAGAAAAAATCTAAAACATAAAGTAGCAACATTAGCAGATAAGGAAATAATACCCAGCGACATTTTAGTTTTAACAGTTGTGCAGTTGATGTGAGAGTCAGCAAAAGCTGCAACATTTTTCCTTGAGAATAGACATGGGCAAGAAATAAATACCTGCTCAAAGCAGAAAACTGGCACCAGGAGTTTGCCCTTCTCCATTGCTATGCGCACAAATCCTCACCTTGCTTTAAGAAAGGCAATCTAGAAAGCAAATGATTCTTAGTATTGTTAACTTGCTTGAATACAAATTATATAAAGGAGTTTCATATTGCAAACCCATTTTATTTGGAACCTTTTTCGGACTATCTTTATATATAGTATAAACATTATTTAAAAAACAATCAGACAATATATAGCCACCAAATTATCAAGTAAATATGATGTACTGAGTATATTCTTTGCATATATTTTTAGGCATTTTGTGATTGTACAATGATTCAATTACAAAAGCAACCATACAAAATGACAAGGTGTTTAATTGGTAGATTGTAATAAGTGGGCCCATTGCTATAATCAAATTGAAATGACTTCACAGCCAATGTCAGAATTCAAACAAACAGGACTATGATCGCACCAGTTTCATGAGGCATATTAAATAAAAGATTTCTTTATTTTAGATTCTTTATTACAACCATCGCGGTTTGCAAACGGGTATGACTTTGCTGCTACAGATAACAGTATCTTGGCTCATTATTGTACATTTATAAAATAGCCTAATGGCATTGCTGCTCCATAATTCTAATTACTATTTTTTTGTTGGTCATTGTATTTCTATACAAATCTAGTGCTTCACATGAAAAGCTTTATCAACCTTGTTCCTTAGCGTAGGGAGAATATACATTATCCCCGATTATATAATCTCTCATATTTTACATTACTCAAATCTCAAGAATCAGGTACACCTTAAGAGTGTTATTGGCAAGTCATATTGCCAAAGCTCAAACATTTCAGGTTAGTGATCCTAAAATTAGATCATAACATATATAAAATGAAATAAGAGAATGTAATTTTCCCACCTTTCCATCAAAATTAGACATGAAATATAAGAGGGGGAAGAAACTAAAGTGCTAGTTAAGACTATCAAACATGGACCATTCAAATGGTAATGCAGCCCAAGTGTTTGCATAGCAAGAGAAAATGCCTGTATGTACCAACATATTACTCCAATTTGACATCAGTTATAATACTATATCTAAAAGAATAAACATTTTCACTTACCGAAAAAGACAAATATAAAAAAATATATAGTAAAGAGGAAGAGAGAAAAACAATGTACCTCAGAACCATGCTCCATGAGAAATGTTTCTTGAACTTCACCAAGTATTAAGATACAACTGTAGCCAGCATCCACCAGAGAGGTAAACCTTTCGTAGTCAAGAACAGAATAGAATGAGAAAGAATAGAATTGTATTCACAACAAGAATTCAAGAATACAATGTACAGAGGAGCTTAACCTCCTTCACCAGGTTCAATGACCGGTCAACTAACATACAAGTCACTAACTAACCCCTAACTAACCCCTCATGTCAAACACCAGGGTCCTTATATAGGCCCTCACCCTAACCCACTTAACTGTTTAGCAGTTAAGTGTTCTGTTTCCCCTTTCTCCTTTCGTATACCCGCCAAGTTCTAACAGTGTCTCAAAAAAGGTGTGTGAAAAACCTATTTATTAAGTGTGATAAGAAATTTTTTAAATTACATCCTCAATAACCTTCTTACAAAACAGGGTCTATGAAAATCTTACCGCACTGCTAGCAAGAACTTTTATTTTGGGAAGAGGCATAAACCTGTGTTGTCAGCTAATGCAACAACTCCAATTGGCAAAACCGAATGTGTTTCATAGCCCAAAACTGCATGAAGAGGCATGCTATAGTTAATATTGATGAACTACTAATAATAAAACACAGATAACATAGAAATCATCACCGTAGAGAGATATGATAGCTTAAAACTTGCTATCATGTTTCAGATCTAGCTCTGCCAAAGGATAAGAAATAAATTGGTTCATTCTTATTTATACAACGTTCATTCTCTAAATGAATAATTATTTCATTTCAAAATGAATACTTGCATAAATCTGTTTAGAACAATATCAGCACTATCATGTCGCTTATCCACTCCTCAAACTAGCTAGTTCTTTTTCTTGGTACAAAAGGAAAGGAAAAAGACAAAGAACAGAAAGCAACAAACCTAGCTATAAGAAGCTTGATCCCCTAAGCAAGAATCTGAAGCTTTCAGGTGGTGGAATAAAAAACTCAGTCATTTTCTGATGAGCTCTCATACCAGCAAGGGCATCATCGACACCGAAAGTAGATATTTCTAATTGCAATTTCTAAATTAAAACATATTATTTACGTCAAACCTTAGAATGGTCTCCTTCAACCATTTTAGGTTATAAGTTACACTTTTCGGACAACAAAATTGCAAGAGAGAACAAAGATACACTTTCATCTAAGAAAAATATTCAGAAGTCAAACTTGAGTTAAGGGGCAAACCATAAACACGATTGGGATGAAAGGCCTTCATATCTTCCACATGAAGAATGACGAGAAATTCACAGCAAAGGTGCTTGCATATGTACCTGAAACGCACCCAATTTTATTTTTTTTTTGAAAAAAGATATATTTTATTCTACCAGAAAAGAAAGGGATTCAAACCCAGTGCCACAAGAAGAAAAAGAAAATACAAAAGCTTATAATAACTTAATCACCGTTTTTTACATCAAATTTTCATGCTATAAACAAGTACCTGGATAATTTTCGACCGAATTTTCTATTTTCATCAATAGGAATCAGCATCAACACGAGAAGCAAATATAAGCCTGAGATAACATAACATGAGAGGGGCCTCTTTCTTAACCTCATTCAAGGGAAGAGCAATAGGAGAGAGAAATGAACAAGAGTGCTTGGCTGAGAGGACGAGAAGCGTGAGGAGAATCAACCAACCAAGAATTTGACAACAACTGAGTTTGACAACAAGCAGCTGCAGGATGAAATACTATGTGATTTTGCCACGTGGCTCTTCCACTGTTTCTAAATAGACCCAGAATTTGAAGAATTGATGTTGGTCTGTAGAACTGATTAGATCTTCAAATGCTGAGCCAGTTCATGAAGATTTGGGTATCATCAAGATACCTCCCTACTCGTTCAGTTTCCATGAGCAACATCCACAAGATTTGGAACGTATCCATTCAATCTTAACAGAGTCGTCAATCCCTTCAATGTCCGATATATACTCTCTGTCTCAGGATGTCTCTCATCCAAGGAATAGAATTCCACCACACTATCATTGCACCCAATAACACTACATCCCGGTAATTTCTTGAACCCGGTATCTCTCGTTGCAATCTTCAACCGGGCAACATCCTCCCATCTTCCAAGATCCTTGTATATGTTTGAAAGCATGACAAAGTTTGCAGGGTTGTTGGGTTCAAGTTCAATGAGTTGCTCAAGTGCCACTTCTGCTATTTCCACATTCTTATACATCCGACAAGCCCCAAGCAGTGATGCCCATATAACCGCATCCGGTTTTATTGGCATCTTTCTCACGAAATCCGTAGCCTGATCTATAAGACCAGCTCTTCCCAACAAATCCACCATACAACCATAATGCTCAATGTGAGGCACAATTGAGTAATTATCAACCATCGATTGGAAATGCAGAAACCCATCTCTCACTAACCCCATATGCGTACAAGCAGACAAAATCCCAACAAATGTAACACCATCTGGCTTCTCTCCCATGCTCTTCATCCGCTCAAACAAACTTAAAGCATCAGCTGCATGACCGTGCATGGCAAGGCCATTAATTATGGTGTTCCAAGTTATTATATCCTTCACATCCAACCAATTAAACATATCAAGTGCTTTCTCTATAACTCCACATTTTGCATACATGTCAATCAAAGCATTTCCAACAAACAAGTTGCCCTTATACCCAATACTCTCTGCATAAACATGCACCCACTTACCCATCTCAAGGTCCCCCAATCTGGAACATGCGGACAACACTGCCACAACTGTGTAATCATTGGGAATGACCACAACATCACTACCTTCCCCTTCTTGTTTTGGTAACATCAACATCTGTTTAAAAGACTCTAAAACTTTGTTAAAGAGCCCATTCTGAGCATACCCTCCAATTAACCCGTTCCAAGAATAAACATTCCTCTCAGGCATTTCATCAAACAGCTTCTCAAACGATTCCACCTCACCGTTATAGGCATAACCATACAAAATGGTGTTCCATGACATCACATCGCGGTTCGGCATTTTATCAAACAGCGCTCTTGCAGCTACCATGTCCCCCAATTTGATGTATCCCGAAACGACGACATTCCACAACACAACGTCACGTTGCGGCGCCAGGTCAAAAAGACGCCTTGCGAAAGCCATGTCACAGCACGCCACGTGAGCAGCGATGATCGCAGTCCAAGCGAAGACATTCTTCTCGCGCATTTCGCTGAACACCTTGTAAGCATCCTCGATGAACACCTCCCCTCTCACGGAGTACATGTGAATCAACGCGGTTCCCACAAACGCGTTTGACTTAAAACCACGTTTGACCACCACACAGTGAACCTGCTCTCCTTCTCTAACCGCGTTCGCCTGAGCACACGACTTCATCACCAATGGGAAAGTGAAGCAGTTCGGGGAAGCACCAGCGCGATGCATTTGCGCGAACAAAACGACAACTTCAAAGGGACACTCTAATAGGGCAAAGCCTCGGAACATGGCATTCCACGTGGCGCCGTTTGGTTGCACCATTGTGTTGAACACTCTTCCAGCGTGACCCATTCTACCGAGACGCACGCACGCCGTGATGAAACTAGGGGTGACGTAATCATTGCTTTGGAGTCCATGGGTGACTATTTGGGCTTGAATTTGGTGTAGCTGCATGCACGTTTCACATGACCTTAACAGGGATATCAGCTTCTCCTCCACAAGTATTTGTAGTCTCTTCAAAGAATCGTTCACCACTAACTTCCCTATTTTTCTTTGCATTTGTAGTCGTGGATTGAAAACACATATCAATTGCTTGTGTGTGATGTTGGTATGTGTAGGACCCGGACTGTGTTCCACTTGGATCCACCTGACCCGAAAGTTTGATGTTTGTATGTCGTGTCACAAGAGTACTGTTTTATGCAAAACAAAATGTTTGTACCATTTTTTCTGAAAAAAGAAACATTTTATTTGACCAGAAAAGTAAGGAATTCAAGCCCAGTGTCACAATAAGAAAAAGAAAATACAAAAGCTTATACTAACTTAATCACAGCTTTTGACATCAATTTTTCATACTATAAACAGAAACAAGTACCTGGATAATTTTCGACCGAATCTGCTCTTTTCATCAATAGGAATCAGCATCAACACGAGAAGCAAACCTATAGACATGAGATAACATAACATGAGAGGGGCCTCTTTCTTAATCTCATTCAAAGGAATAGTAATAGGAGAGAGAAATAAACTGTAACATCCAAACTTTAGGAGTCACTTAAGTACATCAAAGTCAAAAATTTTATGAAGACAAAGTTAACAACTCCAAAAGAACTAACCTTTATTACAACTTTAAAACTCAAGTATTCATACATCCAATAGATTAAAACATCAAATTAAACTTATAAAGAAATTTCTTTCATAAAATTCAGATGAATGTTTAAGCTCCCCCAAAGCACATCCCTCTCACGTCATCTATTTCATATCATCGACTTCAACATTCTTGTATGCTCCCGTACAACACACATGTCATACAACCATCGCAATAAACACACAAAAAGCATGGGTGAGCTAAAGAATCAAACACAATAATAACAACAATAGCATCATCAAAACAAATATAACAATAACTCAATCACTCTACTTTTATCTCAGTGATAACATCTCACCCTGTTTCATATCACATAGATGTCACTCAAAGGTTTAAAGTCACACAGACATATCCTCTCATCAATCTCTTGTCACACAAACTTCTCACAGTGGTCTCTTGTCACTCAAACTAAGGTCACACAGACTAACATCTCTACAAGGCGGTTGAGTAATCCTACACACAGTTAAGAACTTGTTCCTCTTAAAGAGCCAACAACTTTCCTCTCGTTACGGTCACATAGACTAGAGAGTACGGTACTCAAACCCACTCTTACTACCTCACACAATCTGAAGAGTGCTCCTTCCCAACATAGAGGAGAAATAGAGACCCTGATATCAAGGGAAACTCATCCTAGACCACTTCCTATTCTTGAACACATCAAGAACAACTCTCTATTTATCTCACCTCACTATCTACAATTTAACGTAGCCAATTCACTTCTATTGACTAAACTATGAGGTTTAATATCACATGAACCGAACATTCATTTAACACATCAACACCAATCATCTGAGTTACAACATTCACCATTCACAAATATCATGCACATAGCCATAATCCTTCATACAACGAGTATCTTTAATTTTACAAGACCTTTTAAACAAGATACACCAAATTAGAACCACGTTCACATCATTTTCATATGTACAAACCCAAGCAACTAACAACCTTCATAAATATATTAATCACAGCAAACAATCCATGAAAACAGGAAGTTAAAACACCTAAGTCTTGCTGAGCGAGACCTTTCCAACACCCAACGGCCCACCGTCCAACGGTATAAAGTGCCGCTCAGCGCTAACGTACTGCAACAACTTACTACTATAATGCACTTATGATTACTGGAAACATTCAACTACATTGGGACAACTTGTATGCACTAACCCCATTCAAAACACCTTGAAACAATCACTAACAACACCAAATTAAAGAAAACATTCCACCTCATAGTGTTAATGCTCACACTTACACTATTATGCAGAAAACCAGCATCTTTAAACATGCACTACTCTCTCCCCTAACCCAAATTTCCAGAACACACCTTACAACATCTAAGCATATCACTTTAACCGCTATATACTCGTCATCACGCACGAGTTTATTTACTTCAATAAATATACACCAAAATTTACTCCAAATCCGATACCCAATTATTCACAATTCTGAACATCAAAAACCAGCATCTATCACTTACTGTTAAGCTTTAACTCATTTATCCCCATATCAAAACAGATTGAAAATTATACTACTGCGTAGTAATCTCAGGTTTCACAATTTATACAAACTAAAGTAATTCAATCGCACATATATCAGTTCATACCATCCTTATTACTTAGTTTACTTTAACACATGCACGTTCATCCATAATAACACTTCTTAGCATACCATATTCAGACAACCAAGCATTTCAGTTCTGCAGCCCAGCCTCAAGAAAATTCACAAGCTAATTCAGAATTTCAAACAACAATGTCCTATATTAATCTTACAGAATAACATCCCTTCAGAGTTTAAAGTTGATTCCAACTAATACCAAACCTAATTCCCTCTATTTTCATTCAAAGTACCATATAACAGAATTTAGCATAACAGAACCTAAACTTTTTGCACCCCAGCTTTAATCCTTTAGAATCTTCTCCAGAATACATTAAACTTACACTAATATCACACAATGATCACTTCAATATCAGATTGGGTACCAAACATGCTAACTTCAAGATTACAATTCACATTTGAACACCTACAATAACTTATGCACCCAATTAATTTATTCTGAAAATAGAATGCCAAACATCACATCTCAATTCACCCATTACCTCAATTATGAACATACAACATTCATTCTGGTTATAAAATTCCTGTAGGATTATCTCCACCCTTATCAAGCATTAACTCACCAAATCATTCAGCATTTAACATCATAAGTTCAGCATATACATTCAAAATAGGATACCAGATTTTAACCTATAATTAACACCTCTAAAATGTCTTATACATACCACACGAAATCATGTTTTACTTACCTAATTTTGCACTATCAAAACCAGTGAAATACACCATAACTCTTATATTAATTAAAATAACATCGTGACATTTGTTTCTACACTAAATAATTTCATGCATTATATTTCACACCACATACCAGAACTTAAGCATAGAAGGATGCAACATGCAGCATAATACCCTAAACCACTTTAATGACCACCAATTTAAGCACTGGAACTCCCACTTTTTCCCACATATAAATTCAAGACAGCATTTTCAGCAAACAGATTCTTGTACCAGTTTTCCATGATTCAGACTTGTTAACATTATAACTCCAGACAATAATAGTATATACTAGTCCCTATGAGTGCTCACAAATTTATAACACCAAAAAGAGTTCGATAATCACCTCTAATATACCTTAGAATCATAGAAACTCATGGAATCATGTCTTGAAACACTACACCAATGTTATTTGTTACAATATGTATATCTAGTCCAACCAGAAAAATATATAACACACCATAATTTTCCAGGCCATATACTCATTATTACCCAATTTCAAACTAGGAATAACATCTTATACCTCTTATTCTTATCAGAATATAGACATCCAGATCCAATTAATATCAGTAAACTCACACCTTCCAGACCCACAAATCAATTCCAGTTTAAACATATTATAACCCAACAGAACATATACAAATTTCTAGCTTATCATCATGTCCACTATAGATAGTCAGATAAGATTGCTCACGGTTTTAAAATACTAATAAGATAATAAACACCCCTGCTGCACCTGAGAAACAATTAAGCCCACACAGTCACGGTATAAACATCACAAAACCACTACACTAATATATATTTACCAACCAGAAAATCCCCATTCCAGAAAAATGATACCCAAGAACTATTCCCAATTCGCACAACACACAGAGGAAACTTGTATTCAGAGAAAAATACAGGCTGCAACATATTCGAACAACCAATTAAAACCGAAATAGCTCCCCATACCTGGAACTTGATCTTCTTCACGTCGCAAACTCTTTCACTTAGCTTCGCACTTCCGCGTCTCCCTTTGTCTCGAACCCTCACTTCTCGTACCCACTTTCTACCATTCTCGAGTTCTAAAGCTCTCACTCTTGGTGTGTCTCTACCAACCAATTTCGTCCCCCTTTTATAGGTTCGTTCACACCCCAAAATACAAATCTCGAACCCTAACAGAGCGTTGCGGTGGCTCTCGACCTTAACAGAGCAGATGACGGCGACCATGAGAGAAGTGACGCGGTGGTGATTGAACCCAACTGGGCAGGATTTGGTGGTTGTGCGACATGGTACAGGCAGCGGTCGCCGGTGACGATATGGACGATGACTCGGAAACTTGGAGACAATGGCGTTTTGCGCGACTCCTTCGTCGAGGTTGAGGTTGCGGAGAAGATGAACCGCGTCTGGCGGCCACGGCGTCCGGTGGTGATGCGTTTGACGGATTGAGTGGCGCGGTGAAGGGAGCGGTCTCCGGCGACAATATGGACGGAGAATTCGCCGGCTAAGAGGCACGGTGGAGGCTGACAGTGGTAACGAGGCGGTAAGGTTTGAACCTTTGTTTAATCATTTCAGATACTTTGATGAATTTGTTCAAATAATTCCCTTATTTTTTTTAATTCGGTTCTTACTTTTTAAAAATTTAAGCTTTTATCCTTAATTTCATACTAACAAAGTTAAAAGTTGTTATGCGTCGTGGTTTTTTAAATATTTTTTAATTATTTTTATTTTTAATTTTTACTTTCTAATTTTTTTTAAAGAAAATTGCCATTCTTAAGTTGACATTGTGTTGGCATTGCATATATCTTTATTTTGTATTAATTTGATTTTGTATTTTTATTTGTTTTAATTTAATTTTAATATTTTAAAAAATTATAAAAAAAATTTCTTTCAAATTTAAACGAAATTTAATTTGTATATAGATTTTTACAAATACTTTTATACAAATTGATATTTTTTTATTAAAAAATAAAAAAATTACAGACTAACTTAAAATATATTTTTATTTATGTAGTAGAAGAATTAATTTAATTGTATTAAAGTTTTCAAAAAAATTAAATTAAGACAAATAAAAATAAAAAAAATCATTTAAAACTTTTTTTATAAAATTAAACAACAAATAAAATTATTTAACCTAAATAATCGAATAAACATACTATAAAAACTAACATTTCAATAATAAAAATTTTGTGAAATTAATCTACAATAAAATAGTCTTAATATTTTCTCAATGAAATATTTACGAAGTTAACGTTAAGACTTGAAACACTTCATTACAAAAAAATTTACTTAACAAACACAAATTTAATGATAAAATTTTAGAAAACGTATATATCATTATTTCATTTAGTTAAATCTTTTAAAATTATTTATAGATCAACTTTCTAGAAGCTTTTTGAAAAAAAGAAAACTATATTTAATTTAATATTTTAATCTAGAAGTTTTTTAAAAAAATTATATTTAATTTAATATTTTATTCATTTAACTTTTAAGACCAAACTATGTTTCATATATTAACAATGTAAAAACATAAACAATCAAATAGTATTTATAAAATAGTATTTAAATTTCGTAAATAAAATTCAATTAAAATAATTCTCAATAAAGTAAACTATTGTACATTTAGGACTATTTTATCATAAAACACAATAGTATTAGTTATTTGTTAATTTTTTTTTATAAATTTTTCATGAAATATTTTTCAATTTATTATTTAGAAAAAAGTAAAATTTTACGTCATTAATTGGTTTATTATTATTTTTAACTCTTATAAGTGTATTTAAAAACATAATTAATATTTATATAAATTTATATTTTGTTAAAAATATTTAAAAAAAATATCTATTTTAATAAAAATGATTTTATATATTTATATATAAATTAATTTTTGTTTGAATTTGAGAAAAGACAAAAATTTTTAATTTTTTAAAAAATTAAGACTAAATTAAAAAAAAATAAAAAAATAAAGTCCAAATCGAAATAAAATAAAAATACAAAGAGGTGATATCTTTTTAACAATGTTAGTACAAAACTAACAGCAATGTTGATTATTTCAAATTTTCAAAAATAAAAACTCAATCAAAATAAAAATAATTAAGAATTCTATTTAAGAAAAGTTGCAAAAAAATAGAAACTACCTGAATTATTAAACATTTTAAATAATAGAAAAACAAATATTTTTAAAATAAAAAATAAATAACAATAATAATAATAATATGTAAAAAATAATAATAAAATAAAAAAAGTCAACAATGGATATGGGATTGACCCATTTGGTGCTTCTTTTTGAACCACTTATTGTGTGTTGTTTCCTCCACCTTCCCAAGTGCTCCTCCACTTCCCCAGTATTTTTATTTATTTCAAAAATATTTTACACATCTCCACTATTTTTTTTATTCCAAAAATACCCTACACCTCCCTATTATCTTCAACAATATTTTCCTTTCTCTCACTATATTAATGGAGCATTCACATGACTCATATTTGAATTTTTGATATATTACAAAATATAGAATTCAGAGAAAACTTCAATATTAGTACTTCTACCATTTCCATTTTATAAAATTAAAAGTTAGATGCAAATACAAAATAACAAAGATAATAATATTAATAGTAAATAATGATAGATTATTATTATTATTATTATTATTATTATTATATACTAACTTTATAATGATGAAAGAACTAAATAAATTCTAAATCTTTAACAGATAACTTTCTTCTTATATTTTAAGTATTTAATAATATTTTTATATTATTTATCTAATAAATTAAATACTTTATTCAAGTTATTTGAGTCAAACATGTCCGTAAGTTAAAACATAATATAATATTAAAAATTATAGATATTATATGTAAAAAAAACACACACATATATAAACATTTTTCTAAAAATTTAAAATTTTACCATTCATTAAGTAAATTGAAGAGAAAAAAATATATTCAACAGCGAAAATAAGATTGAATCAAACTTACTTAAGAAAATATATCACAAGTTAAAATATCACAAGTTCAAATTTGAGTCATGTACTCCATTAATGAGTCATGTAAATGTTTCATTAATGTAGAGAGAGAAAGAGAAAGATTGTTAAGGATAATGGGGAGGTGTAAGATATTTTTAGAATAAAAAAAAATAATGGGAAGATATAGAATATTTTTGAAATAAATTAAGGAGGTGAAGGGATCAATACCCCTACTTATTTTGTTCACAACTCTATGCACTTAGTTATATGGACTGGACTTAGTCCAATCATATTTTTCTTTTTAAATCCATTTTGGGTGTTGCTCCCTCCACCTCCCCAAGTGGGACCTGTACCTCCCCACTATTTTAAATTATTTCAAAAATATTTTATACCTCTCCACTATTTTCTTTTATTCCAAAAATACCCTACACCTCCCCATTAACAATATTTCTCTTTCTCTCTCTACATTAATGGAGTTGAATATATTTTTTTCTTTTCAAATTACTTAATAAATGGTAAAATTTTATTCTAAATTTCTAGAAAAATGTTTATATATATATATATATATATATATATATATATATATATATATATATATATGTGTGTGTGTGTGTGTGTGTGTGTGTTTTTTTTTTTTACATATAATATCTATAACTTTTAACATAAAATTCAAAGAAAACTTCAATATTATTACTTCTACCATTTCCATTTTATAAAATTAAAAATTAGATGCAAATACAAAATAATAAACATAATAATATTAATAGTAAATAATGATAGATTATTATTATTATTATTATTATTATATACTAACTTTATAATGACGAAAGAACTAAATAAATTCTAAATTTTTAACAAATAACTTGTTTTTATATTTTAAATATTTAATAATATTTTTATATTATTTATCTAATAAATTAAATATTTTATTCATGTTATTTAAGTCAAACATGTCGGTGAGTTAAAACATAATATAATGTTAAAAATTATAGATATTATATGTAAAAAAAACAGACATATATATAAACATTTTTCTAGAAATTTAGAATAAAATTTTACCATTAAGTAATTTGAAAATAAAAAAATATATTCAACAGTAAAAATAAGATTGAATCAAACTTATTTAAGAAAATATATCACAAGTTCAAATTTGAATCATGTAAATCCTCCATTAATGAGCCATGTAAATGCTCCATTAATGTAGAGAGAGAAAGAAAAAGATTGTTAAAGATAGTGGGGAGGTGTAGGGTATTTTTGGAATAAAAGAAAATAGTGAAGAGGTGTAAAATATTTTTGAAATAAATTAAAATAGTGGGGAGGTACAGGTCCCACTTGGGGAGGTGCAGGGAGCAACACCCATCCATTTTTTATGTTCACATCTCTACACTTATGGGATAAAACTTGACCCATTTCAGTATTTTCTTAGCCATTTTATTTTTATCTACATCTCTAACTATTATAAATATATTTTTTTATAATAATTTTAAGTGTTGAACTTAGTTGATAATTATAATTTTAAAAATTAATAATTATCATGTCAAATTTTAAAATTTTTTATAAAGAAAATTTTTATCATATTAAATCTAATGAGAGTTAATTCTCATTTTTCATTTTTAAGAATACTTCGAACAAGGTTAATTCTCAGTGGGTCTAAATATGTTTTATTTATTTTATTAGAGAAAAAAAAATATTTTAAAAATTATATTAATTTTAAGCATTTAATTAAATGTATTATCTTTACAAATATTTTAAACACATAATAAACTTAATCCCAGTATGATTTGAATTGGTCAAGTATGTGTTGAAACTTGTCTTAATCCAACTTTATTTAATTTGAATAAGATTTGATTGATTAACTTATGCTATAGTTTAATCTCAAATTAATTCAAATATGATTTATTTTAATTTTATTTGAATTTGATTCGATTCAACTAGATAGTGTGATATTAACTAATTAAATTTAAATTTGACTCAATCTCACTAGTATAGATTTCATTTAATAAATACTTTTTTTTATGTATGTAAAGATTTTTATAAGTCATTATCTTTTTTTTTAATTTTTAAAGAATTCATTTTAGAGATAACCTTAACTTATAAAGCTTTTATGAGCAATTTGACTTATAATTTTTTCTTATGTACACTTTTTATCTACTACATTGATAAGTACAATACTTGAGTACATTTTGTTAGTTATTCATTTCAATGGCATTATCAAGTCTAAAATATACATCGACTTGTGAAAATAAAAGTAAGGCATCATTATAAATATGACTGACATACCAATTCAAAATAATAGAAAATCATGAGACGCTTCAAAGTTACATAATTTCTTAACATGTAGTTTGAATTTCCACCCCTGCAGTATAACCTTTGTATTTCGTCTTCTCCTTTCGCGTCAGCTATCGCCACTTGCCATTTCTTTTTGGATAATGATACTTTGACAATATTTTTTTATAACATTTTAACATTATTTATATGTTATTTTGTGATTGGTAATGTTTATGATTATTATGATTGATTGTGGAATTATTTTGGACCAATGACATAATGACACGTAGATAGTGTTAAAATGTTATAAAAAAAATGTTTTTAAAGTATCATTATCTTTTTTGCGTCCCGATATTTTGACACCAACTTTTTGACACCATTTTGACACTGCTACGTGTCGGCACGACATTAGCTGGTACATTAAAAAAAAATTGGAAATCTGACGTCACAATGGATGAGGCATTTTGAATTCTAGGTTTCCATTTTTACTCTTGTCATGTTTCATCAGATTTACACATTCCATTTGTTCTCATTTCTCCATCTTCGTTGTCACTATCGTCGCCCCTTCCTCCCTGTGGGCCTTTGATCTCGTTGTCACCATCTTGTGTTCTCGGTCTTTGACGCTTCCATTGCATCTCTTTGTTGTTGGTTGTCTGTGTCTTCGGTGTGCAAAATGGATGCTTCCACTCACCACGGTCCTTCGACGAGCAAGGTAAGTTGCTTCTTCCGTTCGTCCACTTTGTTTTTGGCTATTTCGTTCTTCGTTCCTTCGTTCGTCCATTTTGTTATTTTCGTTTTCGTTGTTCGTTTTTCGTTCCTTCTACGACTAAGGTAAATTTGTTCATCGTTGTCCGTTTGTCCAAGGGAAAAATGGGCTTTCCCTTTTCCCTTATGTGTTAAGTATGTAGTATTTTTTGTTTTAGGGTTTTTAATTTTTTTGTTGTTTTGTTTGTGGTTGATGCAGTTGACGGTTCGGCACTCCTTTTCCACAAAGTATATTTCAACTTTGAACAACAAGAGCACCGGTCAGTGATTTCTGGTACTCCATTTTGTTGGTTCCTAGATTTGAATCCTAAAGTTAGAATAGGGAGGAATATATTGAGTGAGTTAGTGGTTAAGTGGGTGGATTTGGGTGGTTCTTTTTTAATCGGAGATAAACTTGTCCCTATGACTGAGAAGGACTTTTGTTTAGGTCTGGGGTTGAGTTCAGATGGTAAGGATTTGAACTTGAAGGAAAATTTTAAAAGAAGTTCATGTGTTAAATATGTAGGCAAAGACACAAAAGATTTGGATTTCGTATACAAATGTTTGATGAGAAAACGTAAGAAGAAAATTCCATGTTCTGATTTTTGTAGCTTGTATATATTAGTTGGGATATCTGAGTTATTATTTCCCAATCGTAGCGGAAGAGTGTTTCCACTATTGTTTGAAATTGTTGATAATTTAAGTGGTTTGGGTAATTTTTGTTGGGGTAGTTTAGTGTACCGTTATTTGGTACGTAGTTTGTGCAAAGCTTTAGATGGTTTGAAGAAATGAAAAGGCACAAGCAACGTTTATGTCGATGGTTGTACTTACATGTTGCAGGTAATTTGAGTTAATTCATTTTTTATTGTGCGTTGTGGCTTCAATTGTATTTTTGAGTACCAATTATGATGATGAATTTTGTGTAGGTATGGTTTTGTGAGAATTTGATACCTCCCAAAGGTCAAATAGATAAATTTCCTATAATATTGCATTGGATGAATGTACATTTGGGAGACAACGTTGTGAAAGGAGCTTTGGAGAGTGATGTGGTATGATATTTATTGTTTGAGTGATTTATGTTATCATATATGTCTTCCTGGTATGATATGATTTTTTCAATTTCAGGTTCATCATGATGTTGATGTTGGTACAATGAAGGATAACAAGGATGACCAACCAAGGCCAAAAATGAAAGATGACAAACAACCATCAGCAAAGAAGCTATTGAAATGAAAACTTAAAGAGAGTGTAATGCGTACCATAGAGCATCAGCAAAATCTAGTTGTAGAGCTTAAAAGGAAGGTTCTTGTGTTGGAGCAAGAGGTTGGTTATGAGAAAGGTAGACGAAGAAGACCAGAGGATGGTGGACAGAGTGTGCCACGTGAAGAACCTTCCTTCTCCCCAGGAGGCATGTCCACTGATCCAGCTCCAATAAAGACTTTTGTGAGGATGGGGTCACGAAGGCGTTTCAAGAGTAGAGCTCTTAGGACTCCTTTTATTGGATGTCTTAGAATAAAAAATGTGTGACATTATTATAGGTTTGTTGAGAGATTGTAATGTATAATTAGTATTAGTGTTACTGTTGACAGATGTTTTTGTAATTTCAATTGTAAAGACTGTTACATTGAATTGTCCTTGTTTTACATATTATTACAGTTAAATGAATGGCAAATGTTATTGGCATCGGGAAATAATGTTACCATTGAGTTGTTAAATATTAAAGTTGACATATTGTTTTAGTCTTGATGGATTTATGGACGAAAGAAACAATGCCTGTGGACATATTAGTCTTGATGGATTTAATGGACGAAAGAAACAATGTCTGTGGACATAGGAAACTTTTTGTGTTGAATAGACAAACCTGGTTCAGTAAAGAAGTCATTGGTAAACGTTTACAGGAGGCGTGTAAATGTTTATGCGCACAAAACTGGGTTTTTGTACAGAAAGTTGTCCTACAGGAGGCAGTTTTTAGTACATAGGGGACCAATAAGTGAATTGTCCAATTTCGGTGCAAAGATTTAAGTGTTTTGTCCAATTTTGTGTGTTGGGTGTGAGCAATCACGTTTGGGCACCCCAACTTGCATAAAGGAAGTAGTTGTCTTGACTAAAAGTAGTTGGTTGAAGTCCTGAAACAATTGTAGTAAAAAAAAAGCACTAGTAAACGTTTACAGGAGGCGTGTAAACATTCACGTGCACAAAATTGGGGTTTTGTACAGAAAGTTGTACTGCAAGAGCCAGTTTTTAGTACACAGGGGACCACTATGTGAATTATCCAATTTTTTGCAAAGCTTGAATTCTTTTTTCTTGTTTTTGTTGTTTAGGTGTGTGTTAGGTATGAGCAATCACGTTTGGACACCCCAACTTGCATAAAGGAAGTAGTTGTCTTGATTAAAAGTAGGTGGTTGAAGTCCTGAAACAATTGCAGTAAAAAAAGCACTGGTAAACGTTTACAAGAGGCGTGTAAACGTTTACATGCACAAAATTGGGGTTTTGTATAGAAAGTTGTACTGCAGGAGTCAGTTCTTATTACTTAGGGGACTAAAGCATACAATATGGTGAGTTCACCCTACGTCCTTCAATACAAGAAACCACAAAGATACTTAATATCAAATATAAAAATTACAGGAGTTCAACATAAATTCATTAAGTTGTTTGTCATTCACACTGATATTAGTGGTTAAGATTACAGCTACATCCATTAATGTGAACTTGCATTGTAATACCATGGCAATGGTGGTCAACCTCGAAGACAAGAACGTCTCCTTCCTTCAAGCCATATTCGTTGCAAAATTCTTTCCAACCTTTTCCAAAACTTTGTTGAATTCCTAGTATGTGAAACCAAAACCTTGCAGAGGATGTCATCCTTATGACCAAGAAGTTCAACCTCTGTCAAGCCTGTGTTCCTAATTTCATTCCCAAATGTAGTTCGCAAGTCCTGTGAAAGAATGAACATGAAGTGAATGACATTGGGAAATTTTATTATTGATGAAAACTAAGTTGCCAAATTTGAAGTATTTAATACATACCAAATGACTTCCTTCACATTGTGATTTAGTCAATTTGACAGCGAACAATGACGAATGAGGATCATAAGTACACAGATCAATGAAATATTCCCTACTCTTCTCGGTGCAAGGACCAAAATAAATTATAATTTTGAAATTGTTGTGACCCAAATACTAGAAGGTGATGTGGGCATCATTAAGCCTTTCATGGTATAAGTTTTTGAGTGAACACCATCCAGTCGTAATTCTAGGATGCAATAAGTTCATGTTATAGGTTACCAAATGTGTGTGACCATGATTGTCCAGCAACGACCATGTACTTCCTAATTCATTTTCAAACGCTGTAGCGAAATGCCTATCCACATAGCCAAAATCCTGCAGTCATACTTCCAAAATAAGAATAATTTAAAATGGTTTAAGAAAATTTTTAAGAAAAGACAACATGTTTACCAAATCTGTCAGGTGGATGGTTGAGAACTCCCACAAGATTGTTGTTGTTCCTATGCTTGATGATGCGGCCATGATTTTGACAAGAAGAAAATGAAAGTGTTGATAGGTTTGTCTTAGTTCATTTGACAGATACCTCAACGAGGAATTTATAGGTCCTTCATGCGTTTCCCAAGGACTCCTAACTGTTTTGGTTAAAGCATTGCATTCAATGTTTGAAAAATAGTCATGTTGAATGTCATTGGGAAAATGTTGGAGAGTTAAATGCCTTTTAATGTACCATTATAGTGTCTTTTAATGTACCATTATTGTAGTCAAACCGTTTCACCAACCAAAGAATGAAAATTTAATGCTCCTTAAAACATTTGACCACATTATTCACCTAAAGGATCAAAGATTACGAGAAGTATAACCTAGGTTTGGTGATGCAACCTCTGCATATTCAAAATAACCATGTAATCGTTTACCATGAAGGTGTAAACAATTACACGAAAAGAAATTGGGATTTGTACACAATCTTGTTCTGTAGGAGCCACTTTTGACAACACAGGGGACCATTGTCTACAATTATAATTTCATCCCATAAATGCTTTGAAATTCAGTTCAATTCATTGTTTACAATTACATCACACATGTTGGTTTATTCATCTAAGTATTTATGAACAATAATCCGCAAAAGGTTGGTGTTAACATTAATTATGAGAACTTTGATTTGTAGTAAAACACTTCATTACTAAAGAAACATTACAATACTGAAATACCAACATAGTCATCTCAATAAGAAAATTTCAAAATAACAATAAACAAATATTAACAACAAATTCTAAGAACTAGGATCGTTGTCAAACCGGGTGCAGAAATGTTGTATTTGTTTGTCAATGTGTCCAACTCGCGAATCCAAGGACTCAAATCTTGTCCCCATGGCCAGCTTCATGTTTGAGAATTGCGTTTGAAAGGCATCAAATTTGGTCCCCATGGTCATCTATAAGTTTTCAAAATGTGTATCAAAGGAGTCTAATCTTGAACCAACGAAAGTCTGCATTTCTTGGATGCGGTTGAGTACATCGTTTAGTGATGCAGATGAACTACCTTAATCATTATGTTCTTGTACTGTATCGTCAGGTTGTTGATTGGGGGGTTTCTTTTTTGGAATCCACTCTCCTTCTTCATTTTGGACATAACCAAATAACCCTATAACTTCATATCATATCCTTTGTTTGGAGTTAATTTCCGTACACGGATCAGTTTCAGTGAGGACTTCAAACAGCTCCAAGAACATGTTTATCAGATGAGGATATGGCAAATTTGCATTGTCCTTTAATGCCTTTTTCATCTTGTTTCTGATAAGATGTCCCCAGTTAATTTGCATGTTATTGAAAAGGGCCCACAGGATCATAATGTCCTCTTCAGATGCTTGATCATTATGGGTTGCACGAGGAAGTAAGATTTGAGTCAGCACGTAATGAAGAATTCTAGGTTGTACTTTCATACGCCCTGCCAGAATTCTTCCATGTAGGTCAGCATCATGTCTACAGACCAGTTGGCGAGCACTTATAGAATCGTAGTGTTCTTTCCACTCATCAACAATTCTTCCTTTGTAACGAACACCACCGGATGGGAGTGAAGTAAGCTCATTAAATACTTTAGGGCTTATTTTGATTGCGATCCCTTTCACTTCGCTTCAAATAACCCCGGTAGCCGAAATGGCCATGTTGCTGTAGAAGACTTTTACTAATTTTGGGTAGAAATCTCTTCATAAGGAAACAAATTCTAGAAGCCCAGCCTCGGACAATATGTCGTAGAATTGGAAATTCCGACCTTCGAACCACCCATCTTCTAGATATTTGCTTTCCAAGATTTCACGATTGAAAAAATGGGTAGCAAATTTCTGATATTGTTCATCCAAAGAGAAAAGTTCATTGTTTGGTGGTGGTGGTGATGATGGTGGGGAAGGTGGTGGGGATGGGGTAGGGCTGTGTTGGCGGCGACGTGCACCACGAGATGAAAACTCCCTTTGTTTCTTCTTTGCGCGATCGGCCATTGGAAAATGATTAGGGATTTGAGAGGAAGATTACTGTAAAAACTTTAGTTGGAGAACTTAAATACTGGCTACTTAATTGGAGGAATCGTGAAATGGGAAACGTGGGGAGACAATGTTTTTGAGTGGGTACTTAAATGGACGCAGAAACAACCCTAAGGTGGGGGACGTGGGGGCAGCACGTTCATTAGTGTGCATTTAAATGAGCGTTGCAGTTGGTGTAATCGTTTACAAAATTTTGGTAAACGATTACCACCACATCAATTGTCCCTATAAGTGAATTTAAAACATTAATTGTTGCAAGCAATGTGAAACAAACAGTAAATTCTGCAAAGGCACATATATATTTGTACATGTAAGTAGTTATTTACATCATACAATATTGTCATCGTAGTTATTGTGTACAACATTTAACAAAGACATAAATCCAGAAGACGCCACTTGTGAATCTTGTGATACTTGGTAAGATTGGAAAGATTGGGATACAAATTGGGCCAACTCAGGAGGTTGTGTCACATCGGGCAATGTTGTCTCCTGAATGAAAACAATTGTAATAATTAAAAAACATGTAACAAAGTAACACAATGAAATTGAACAAAGAAACCTTTGAATTACTCACAGATTCTTGAACAAATGGTGTTGCAGTATTTTTGGTTGAAGCTCTGATGGAAGAATGGCTCCGAGAAGAAGACTGTACGCGCGACGCGAGCTCCTCGAAGCTTCCTCCAGAGAGACGACACAGCGGAATGGATAGATAGAGAGAGAAATCGGAAGAGATCAAACCAAATCTGAGAAGAACAGACCGAATCTGAGAAAGGAACTCAGAGATCCATAACCTAGACAACCGGAACCCTAGAAATGGGGAGAAACGCAAATTGAACCGATTAATCGGTTCAAACTCAAGGTTAATCGGTGGAAAAGGTAGATTGAGGGTTAGAGAGGCTTTTAATCGGAAGAAATTGGTTTTCAATCGGAGAAAATAACCAAACAGATGTAGATTGAGGCAGTTAGGGTTTGAACAAAGAAAATCTAAGTAGAGAAAGGTGTTTCGGTGGTACAAATGGTGAGGAAACGTGATTATGTGAAGAAATGGTGACTTACAGTGAGCAACAGAGGGGATCTGTAATGAGCCGGTGGTGAGGAACTCTTCAAGAGAGAAAATGAATCTCGAGGAAGAGGACGCAAAAATTAATTGGCATTTCTGATGACTCTGTCGCGTGCAAAAGGCTGACGCGAGGTTGAAGAGGTGGCAGTGAATGTATGGTTCAGCGTGGCCGAGGAGAGATAAAGTGGAGCACCATGGAAATTGGAAAATGGAAAATAGGAAGGGTGCTTGAAAGGTGGCTAGAGGAGGTCTCTTGGACTCTCTAGCCTGACTTTCAAGAGACAATTATTTTCTAGTTCAGAAAACCAAATTCTCATTATTCTCAAAAGTGAAAACTACAATAGAGGAGCTGGGTATTTATAGTAACCCATGCTCCTTGCAAGCTATGCTATGTGTACAATAACATGTAAAAGTACTAAAAAGAGGACTACGTCAGGCAGGATTCCATCATACCCTCCCTCTTAAGAAAAGATTTTGTCCTCAAATCTGGCAATCGCCTTATGAAAAAGCTCCACACAATCTTGGGAGCATGGCCATCTTAAAATGGCTTTATTCTTTTAGATCCACTTTCTTCCTCCTGGATCAAAGACGAATTTGCAATACACATGAAATATATCTCCAATTAATATCGATCCAAGAAAAGAATTTTCTAAAAAAATAACTTTGAAATAAGGACTTCTTCTAGTTTGTTTTGAAGTTTTAAGAATGTTTAGAAGTCCAAATTCAAAAGTTACTTTGCTTTTGTCTTGAGTTATTTGTCTCCATAAAGGTAACAATAACTCAAGATTGCCATATTTTGAAAAGATTTTCATAGAGTATGGAACGACAATTGGTTTGAAAGAGTAATTAAAATTAGAAGAGTCAAGAATGATTGGAAAAGAAGTAAAGAATTGGAAACCTTCCATTTTAGATTCCATGGTTATGATAAGAGTAGGAGATGCCCTTAATAACAATTGCTCATTCTTTCTATTTTCTCGCTCTTGCAATTCTCTCTTCTTTTCTTCTTCTCTCGTTTCGCTTTCTCTTCTTCTCTTTTTTTTTATCTCTTCCTCTTTTCTTCTCTCTTCTTCTCTCCTCTCTTCTCTTCTTAATTCTTCTCTTCTCTCTTCTTCTCTTTTCTCCTTTTCTTCTCTCTCTCTTCTCTTCTTCTTTCCTTTCTTCCTCTTCTTTTCTCTATATCTCTCTTTCCCTTTTCTTTTCCTTGATCTCTTTAAGTTTGAATCCAAATTTTAATTCTCTCCTAAGAAACCCATGATCATTTAAACTCTCAAGAAACATTTTTCCATCTTCAATGCAAATACTTGTGTTATTGACATACCAAACACCCCACAACGTATTTGGTCACTCTCTTCTTCATCCCGATCCAGAACAAGGATTGCGCTATCACATATTTTTAACATGAATTTATTTGAAAAAAAAAATAAAAATTAGAAGGATAAAAACATATTTAACCCAAAAAATTTCATTATTTTATAATTAAAAGAATTTTTTTTCATTATTTTTTAACTTTGGAAAGATAATTCTTCATTATTTTTAAAATTAGAAGGATAATTTTTTATTATCTTTATAATTAGAAGAAAGATTCTTCATTATTTTTAAACTTAGTAGAAAATTTCTTCATTATTATTAAAATTATAAGAAAAATTCTTTATTATTTTTAAAATTAGAAGGAAAATTCTAATTTATTTTTAAAATTAGAAGAAAATTTAGAATTTATTTTTAAAATTAAAAGTAAAATTCTTTGTTACTTTTAAAATTAGAAGACAAATTCTTCATTATTTTTAAACTAACTCTAACCTTATTTTTTACATGTAAAAACAAGCATACATAATATAATAATTATATTCTAATAATATAGTTAGAGTTAGTTTAAAAATAATAATAAAATATTTATAAATTATTAACATAGTCCTTTTGTTTACACTAATTTATATATTAAAAAATTATATTATCTCTAATCAATGTGAAATTTTTATATAATACTAAGAAATGAATTTTAAATTTAATTAAACTCAATAAAATTAATTTATAACATGAAATTTACATTTACTTATATATTATAAATTAATTTTATCTTGATGAACTGCAAGCAAACGTGTAAAATAAACACATAATTCCCGTATGAATACAATATGGATAATTCATACAAAAGAAAAGCTAAAGAAGTTACAAGAAAACCCAAGCTCCGTGTAAAATAAACACATAATTCCCGTATGAATACAATCTGGATAAGGAAAGCTAAAGAAGTTACAAGAAAACCCAAGCTCCGACATACAGCTAAACACGAATTCCATGATTGGGATATTATTATGAGAATGTGGTTGAGTCACTTAGTCACATTAACATTAACGGTACCCATTATCTTAACATGAATAATGATAGAGACATGATGCTCAAATCCATAGTGTAATTGGCCTAACGTGATTTAGTTAACCTGTTCATAGTTTTTTTCTTTCCTTTTTTTTCTTACTTTGACTCTAGATCGATAATATAATGTGAAAACAGATAAAGAAAAATATTGAAAACAATCCTATTCCTAATATATAATGTTTAAAATCATTTTAATTAATAATTATTCTAACATATTCAAATATTTTTCTATTTCATGTTTAATTCTTACTTATGATCTATCATTACTATTTTCTAAATATTTCCAATAATTTGAAGTTGTCTCTGTGATTCCTTTTTTCTAATACGATAAATTAATTTTTTTTTTCATGTAGAAGTTATGAAAGTTAATCAACGAGACAATTGTAGCATATAACCGTACGTGGTCGATAAAAATATTTGAAGTAATTTTTCTTTTTAATTTGTATTATTAATCTTATTATACAATCTTTACCGTTAGGTCAAAGGTTGAGAATTAGGAATAATTATTTTTATTTAAAATTTTAAGAGTTTAAATATTATACTTAATGTTTCACACACTTTAGAAATGCACTTGCCTGAAAGATCCATATCTTATTTCATTTTATTGCGCTTAGTTAGATGCTTGGATTCTTATTTTTTTATTTGAACGTAGTAATCATCACTACAAATATAGAAGTATGATATTTTTCTATAATTTTATTTAAATAAAGTATTTTTAAATTTTAATGTGAAATTAAAATTTATTTTTATTTGAAACTTTAAGATATTTGAATACTTAAATTTTAAAATGAGTTAATATAGTTTTTTAATGGGTTAAATATGTTTTTTATTCCTTAACTTTCAGTAAAAATTGGAATTAGTCCATCTTCAAAACTTTGGTCTAATTTAGTCCCCCAACTTTAGAAATGTATGAATTTAGTCCTTTTAACCAAAATTTGTTAACTTTATTTGATGTTTCAAACGCATTTATCAATTAAGATTGAAGTAAAAATGTGTGTAAACAACCCAAATGCTATCATGAAACGTGTTTGAAACCTCAAATAAACCTAACAAAGTTTAGTTAAAAGGACTAAATTCATACATTTCTAAAGTTGGGGAACTAAATTAGGCCAAAGTTTTAAAAAGGGACTAATTCCAATTTTCACTTAAAGTTAAGGGACAAAAAACATATTTAACCTTTTTTTAATCCAATTACATTACTTTTCTTTTTTATGTATCAAACACTTGCATGCTTCAATTTTAGTAGAAAAAAGCGTTTGATATGTAGAAAAAAATAACATAATTCGGTTAAAGAAACTATATCCATTTATTTTTAAAATTTAAGACCAAAATATGCCAAAGTTTCGGACATAAAGGAACTCCAGTTTCATGTCAAAGTTCAATAACTAAAAATATATTTAATCCTTCTTATTCTTATTTTATATTCAAAGAATCTATGACAAAAATAATAAAAATATCTGTGTTGAGGGCATAAAAAAAGTAACTCGATCAAAAACTCAATACACACGTTGTCATTCAAGGGATGACAAAGAAATGTGTCAAGACAAAGCATATCAATAAAAGGAACTAAGTAAAAGACATTGTTAAGGCATAAAAAAAGCTTGACCAGGATAAAAGACATTAAAACAAGCTAAATCGAAATAGAAAAACATCAAGAATAGAGCATTAAAATAACATAGATTAAAGCTAATTTGAAGAAGAGATTATATACATTAGTGGTTGCAAAACGTAGAATTAACGAGAATATCTAATACTAAGTAAACAGTTTAAAACAATTATTTTATTTTTTTTTATTTTATTGTGTCAAGTAATTGTCACATTAAAAAAGGAAATATAAATAAATAGATCAAATATAAATAAGGAATGACAAATTGTGAATAATATTTTAAATATTTTGAGAATACCACAAACAGAAAGAAATAACAAATCTAATGTTAATGTTGATTGTAACAGCCTGAACAAATAGCCACGTTTCAGAAAAAAAAAAACGGTGATGTGACACACAACGTTAGGTTTGGAGAACAAAAAATTATAGTTTTTTTTAAGCAGAAGAATCAAAGTGTACCAAAATTTGAAAGAATGACGAAAATAAAATCGCTTGATACTAGAGGAACTAAAAACATATTTAATCCTAAATTTTAAATCTAATTAAACTTAATAAAATTAATTTATAACATAAAATTTACATTTACTTTTATATTATAAATTAACTTTATCTTAATTAATTCCAAGCAAACGTGTAAAATAAACACATAATTCCTCGTATGAATACAATCTGGATAATTTATAAAAAAGGAAAGTTAAAGAAGTTACAAGAAAACCCAAGACATACAACTAAACACGAATTCCATGATTGGGGTATTATTATTATGAGGTTGAAAATGTGGTTAGATCACTTAGTCACATTAACATTAACACTACCCATTATCCAAACAAGAATAATGATGGAGATATGATGTTCAAATCCGTAACGTAATTGGCCCGGCGTTTAGTTAACCTGTTCATAGTTTTTTTTTTTTTTTTTACTATGACTCTAGATCAATAATATAATGTGAAAACAGATAAAAAAAATATTGAAAACAATCCTATTCCTAATATATAATGTTTAAAATAATTTTAATTAATAATTATTCCAACATATTCAAATGTTTTTATATTTCATGTTTAATTCTTATGATCTATCATTACTATTTTCAAAATATTTCCAATAATTTGAAGTTGTCTCTTCATTCTGAGATTCCTTTTTCTAATACGATAAATTTAAAACGTTTTTTTTTTCATGTCAAAGTTATGAAAGTTATTCAACGAGACAATTGTAGCATATAACCGTACGTGGTCGATAAAAATATTTGAAGTAATTGTTTTTAGTTTGTATTATTAATCTTATTATATAACTTTACCGTTAGGTCAAAGGTTCATAATTAGGAATAATTATTTTTATTTAAAAATTTAAGAGTTTAAATATTATACTTATGATGTTTCACACACTTTAGAAATGCACATGCCTGAAAGATCCGTATCTTATTTCATTTTATTATGCTTAGTTACATGTTTGGGTTCTTATTTCCTAATTTGAATGTAATAATCATCACTACAAATATATAGAAGTATGATGTTTTTTAGAGCCGTCAAAATGGGTCATAGCCCGCGAGCCAACCCGGCCCGTCACGGATTCGGGCCGGGTTGGGTTTGAAAAATACAACCCACTTATATGCGGGTCAGATTTCAACCCGGTTCATTTAGACCCGGCTCATGCGGGTTGAACCCGTGGTGAGCCGGGTTGGCCCACCAACCCACCTACCTAATTTTATTTTTTTAATTTATTATTTTATTTATAAAACCCTAGAAAATAAAATACTTTATTCACTCACAGTGTATACCAAAAAAAGTAATCTCTGCTCTCACAAATCACTCTCACGGTATTTGCTCTCATTTGACGGTGCTCTCACCCTCACTTCACTAAAATTCTTCAACGAGCAAGTAAAACACCCCTTCCTTTTTTCTTCTCTTTTCTCCACAGTTTTGTTTTCTCACTTCTCTTTTTTTTAAAAAAAAAAACCATGTAATGACAAAAATAGGGGTTTGCGAATTTGTTTTTTTATCTGGGGGATTTAAAGATATGGAATGATTTTTTCATGTTCTCACATGCTTGTATCAGATTTTGTTCATTTTATTTAAACATTTGAGTATACATTATTTGAACAAGCTCTTTTTGATATCTTTGAATTTGGAAAATTATGTTACAGATTAAACTATTAATTTTATGTTGATGTTGTTGAGTATTGCTTCTCTCTTTTTTGACTAATATTTTTTTATTGATTGTCCGAATTGTTCTGATATTAGGAAAATCTTTATTAGTGAATTTGGAGACAACAAGAACAAGGGTCAAGGGTTACAACAAGAACGAAAAAAAGATGAATATAAGAAATTTATTTGTATGTTTTTTGTGTTTGTTTTTGGATGACATTTGGATTATATTGTACTTTTTATTATTATTTTGAATTGTCTTTAACATAATTTTTTGGGAGTAAAAATTGTTTAAATTTAAATTACAGAAAGTTTATATTTTTTTATTTTAAAAAAATGTAATTAAATGGGCTAGTGAGCCAACCCGTTTACCCACCAACCCGTGGTGGGTCGGGCCGGGTTCAAGTTTTTCTGGCTCGCTAATAAATGAGCCGGGTTGGGTTGGCTCACTAAGTGACCAACCCGTAGTGGGCCGGGCCGGGTCGAGCCGGGTTACCCGTTTTGATAGCTCTAATGTTTTTCTATAATTTTATTTAAATAAAGTATTTTTAAATTTTGATCTTGGAAACTTTAAGATATTTCAATACTTTAATTTTAAAAATGAGTTAATATAGTCTTTTTAATCCAATTAAATTATTTTTCTTTTTTATATATCAAATACTTGCATGCTTCAATGTTAGTAGAAAAAAGTGTTTAATATGTAAAAAAAAATTACATAAATTAAAAGAATTATATCTATTTATTTTAAAAATTTGAATTAAAATATGTCAAAGTTTCATACATGGACGAATTCCAATTTCATGTGAAAATTCAAGAACTAAAATAATATTTAATTCTTCTTATTCTTATTTTATACCCAAAAAATCTATGACAAATAATAAAAATATTTGTGTTGAGGGCATAAAAAGAGTAACTCGATCAAAGAAATCAATAGACACATTGTCTTTAAAAGGATGATGAAAAAATGTGTCAAGACAAAGCATACCAATAAAAGAAACTAAGAAAAGGACATTATTAAGACATGAAAAAAAGTTTGACCAGGATAAAGCACGTCAAAACAGGCTAAATGGAAATAAAAAAAAATCAAGAATAGATCATTAGAATAACATAAATTAAAGCTAATTTGAATAAGAGATTATATATATTAACTATTGTCAAATGTAGGATTAACGAGAATACATTATACTAAGTAAACAGTTTTTTAATTTATGTATTTTTTATTTTATTGTGTCAAGTAATTGTCACATTAGAAAAGAAATATAAATAAATAGATGAAATATAAATAAGGAATGACAAATTGTGAATAGTATTTTAAATATTTTGAGAACACTAAAGAAATAACAAATCTAATGTTGATAGTAATAATTTAGATAGCTATTTTCATTTATTTACTTTATCGTCTCTTATTCTACTCTTGATATTTTATTTACTTACAATTTACATTTTTACAAATTCTTTTTCTCCATTCTTCATTTTTTTTTCTCTCATCCATTACCCCACGTGTTGAAAAATAACCGAAAACACAAAAAAAAATAAAATCTGAATTGTTAATTAAATTTCATAAAAAGAGAAAATTCGACGACTTGAAGATTTTTGTAACTTTAATTGTAGATTTTTCATTACATTCAAGTAAATGTATAAACACTTTCAAACAAATTAAAAAACCTATATGTTTGTTAGTTCACTATAAATGAATCCATGTCAAATAAATTGGATGCATAGAAAGATATTATACAAAAACATTAAACCAAAGATTCCACAAACAATTTCACATTCATCATAAAAGTTTTAACCGTACTTAAATAAGTAAATTAAAAATAATTAGATCTCTTTAAACTTGTTACATAAAATGTTATCTTGATTCGGCAGATAAAAATGCTTTAATTTGGAATATGGTGCATAAGAAACTATACAAAACAAATTTTTATATTTCATTTTTTTTATCAATTCATATTTTTATAAATACGAGTTTTAGTTTTGTTTTTATGTAATATTAATGTAAAAAACAAAATATCAATCATTCACATTAATCATGACTTGCTAGTTGATTTTTTTTTTTATAACAGGACAGTTTAGATTAAAGGAAGACGAAGATAAAAGAAAAGTGCGAAGGGTACTATTGCTTTACTATAGCCTTTGTGTACGTGTATGTGTTGATGTGTTGAACGATAATATACAAATATTTTACATTATCAACGTATTTAAATTAAAATCATAAAATATCTTCACAAAATCTTTAAAAATATTTTAATTTTAAAATGCACATATATTCACTACAACTAGCATAGTATGTTATTTTCATAGCAAAATGATATTTCTAACACCAAAATTTGATACCAATTTGACATTAACCACGTGTCAAAATCTGATTGGACCATTTTAAATTAAAAAAAAAACTGATGGATGGATGAGGCAAGGGCATATTTGGTAATTGAAAAACCAAAATTCAGTTTCGCGGTTTGTTTTCATTCGTGAGAGACCTTCTATGTTCATTCTCCGAAGCATTGCCTCTTTTGGTGTCGTCTACCATCGCTCGCTCATCAGTCAAAAAATCTTGCTTTCATTTACCATCGCTCTTCACTTTCGCTTTTGCCGTCGTCAATCATTGTTGTGGCCTTTGTGTCGACGGAGAAGCCTTTTGTGTCGCCGTTGAAAGCACCGTTGAAGCCGTCACTCTCTTTCGCTCCATTGCTCTCGGTCATTAGTTAGGGTTTCGGTTTCGTCAAACATTGGTCTGCGTTGTCTGTCGCCGTTGAAGCGTTTTCTCTCGACGTTGAAGCCCTTTATGTCGGCGTCGAAGTTGTGTTGTTTGTCGTCTTCGTTTATTTTGGTAAGTAAACTGGACCACATCTCAGCATCTTCTCCATTTACTTTTTGTTTATTCGCAAACCCTAACGATGTTGTGGACAATCTTGTTTTGTGCATGTTCTGAGGGCAGGTCCAATGGCATCCCGAAAACCAAGTGTAAGACTTAATGCAAAATTTAGTGCACATTTCGTATGACTGATGTTTTTAGTTATAGTATTTATTATATTTTTCTTAATGTTTTGTAGAGGCGCCTGCGTGTGTCCATGGAATGGGCAACCCTTATTGAAATGAATAGTTTACTGCGAGACGCTCTCGTAGAGCGTATTAGGATGACCCCATTTCAGATTTTCTGGAAAGAAATGGGTATGGACAATTTCATTGGTTAAGCTATTAGATATTTACTTTCTTGAGGATTAGTTACAATTTGATTCATGTTTTTACATTGATTGATTTCATGCAGGGAGCATTTAGGAACTACTTATCTTTGAAAAAATACCATAGTTTAATTTATTTATCTCTTATTCATGCTTTTACATTGATTGGTTTCGTGCAGGGAACTTTTTATGGACTACTTATATTTGAAAAAATACCAACAGTTTATATTACTATATATGAAGCTCCTTTTTGTGTTTAGTTCTAACTGATACATTTAGAAATAAAAATCTGACCCTGGGTTGAATTTTTATTTTGAAATTATAGATATCTTCTACTGAATGAAAAGGGAGAGAAAAGAACAACTTGGAGTTGTTAGGACCAATTGTATTGATTGTCTAGACCGTACAAATGTAACTCAGGTTGGTTGATTCGCTTAGCTAAATGTAAGTATCTGTGTTTATGACAATTTTTCTGCTTACTCATGTTGAAATGTCTATGCAGAGCATGATAGGTCGAAATATGTTGGAATATCAACTTAGAAGACTCGGTGTCTTTGGTGCTGAAGAAACCATTAGTTCACATCTAAATTTGGATGAAAGCTTTAAGATCTGTAAGTGATTATTAATTTTCAGATTATGTGATTTAAAATATAGATATATGTTGTATTTTGTTATCAATACAACGGGAAGAGCATGCCAGAGTACACGAATGTAAGTATCGATTTCATTGTTAGCAATATTTGATGATTTTGTTAATTATATCTAAAGTAAAATATACTTTGTTTCAGGAGGAGTTGCGTCAAATTAGAAAGAACTATGTAAAGTATTGGATCCTAGGCAACGAGAACATTAGAATATTCGAAGCGCTAGATGAATATGGGTTGTTGTAGGAGTGGATGAATATGTACAAATTCTACAAGTATTTAGACCAACAATGATATATGTATTCATATTACATTGTAATAAGTAATGATTGTTACAAACAATGATAAATGTATACAAATTCTTATTTGAATCTCATACGATTTATATCCATTCAAAATTATCTCCAATGTCTATTTATTTATCTCAAATGTATACCAATGTCAATTCTTGTTTGTATATTGATCATATTGAGCAACTTAAGTGGATTGGTTTGAGTTGAAGTTGAAAAAGGGCACTGGTAAACGTTTACAGGCCACTGTAAACGTTTACGCGAGTGAAATAGAGAATTTGTACAAAAAGTTGAACTGAAGGAGCCAATTTTTATAACACATGGAACCAAATACGATATATGTGACTTTTTTCCCATGAGTCCAATGCATGTTGGTGGAAATTGTTGTTAAACTGTGTTGAGAGTGTTGGAGGTCATGTTTAGGCACCCAAGGATCAAGGAATTGAGCCATGTTAGTGATTTAAGCAACTTAAGTGGAGTGGTTTGAGTTGTGGTTGGAAAAAGGCACTGATAAACGTTTACAGGTCACTGTAAACGTTTACGCGAGTGAAATGGAGAATTTGTACAGAAAGTTCAACTGAAGGAGCCAATTTTTATAACAAAGGGGACCAACTATGAGATCTGTCATTGTTTCCCATGACTTCCAATGCATGTTGAGGAAAATGGTTGGTAAACTGAGTTGAGAGTGTTGGAGGTCATGTTTGGCCACCCAAGGATCAAGGAATTGAGCCATGTTAGTGATTTGAGCAACCTAAGTGGAGTGGTTTGACTTATGGTTCAAAAAAGGCCGTGGTAATCGTTTACAGGTCACTGTAAACGTCTACGCGAGTGAAATGGAGAATTTGTACAGAAAGTTCAACTGAAGGGGCCTGTTTTTATAACACAGGGGACCAACTATGATATCTGTCATTCTTTCCCATGACTTCCAATGCATGTTGAGGAAAATGGTTGGTAAACTAAGTTGAGAGTGTTGGAGGTCATGTTTGGCCACCCAAGGATCAAGGAATTGAGCCATGTTAGTGATTTGAGCAACCTATGTGGAGTGATTTGACTTGTGGTTGAAAAAAGGCCCTGGTAATCGTTTACAGGCCACTGTAGATGTTTACCAATGCCTTCTTTACTGAACCAAGTTTGCCTAATCAACACAAAATGTTTCCTATGTCCACATGCATTGTTTCTTTTGTCCATTAAATCCATCAACACTAAAAATATATGTAAACTTTAATGTTTAACAATTCAATGGTATCATTAATTCGCAATGCCAACAACATTAATTCAATTGTAACATAACATTATATGTCCACTGTAATAGTCTTTACAATTGAAATAACAAAACATCTGTCAACAGTAACACTGAGACTAATTTTACATTACAATCACTCAACAAACATATATTAATGTCACACATTTTTTATTCTTAAGAGATCCAGTAAAAGGAGTCCTAAGAGCTCTGCTCTTGAAACACTTTCGTGACCCCATCCTCACAAAAGTTTTCATTGAAGTTGGATCAGTGGACATGTCTCCCGGGGAGATGGAAGGTTCTTCACGTGGCACACTCTGTCCACCGTCCTCTGGTCTTCTTCGTCTAGCTTTCTCATAAGCAACCTCTTGCTCCAACACAAGAACCTCCCTTTTAAGCTCTACAACTAGATTTTGTTGATGCTCCATGGTACGCATGGCACTCTCTTTGAGTTTTCGTTTCAATAGCCCATTTTTCCCTTTGACAAATGGACTATAAAGAACAAATTTACCTTAGCCGTTGAATGAACGAAAAGCGAACAACGAAAACGCAAAGAACAAAATGGACGAACAAAGGAACGAACCACGAAATACCGAAAAATAAAATGGACGAACGGAACAACATACTTACCTTGCTCGTCGAAGGACCGTGGTGAGTGGAAGCATCCATTTTGCACCGAAGACACACACAAGCAACAACCAACAGATGCAACAAAACTGTCAGAGACCGCAGACATAAGATTTTTAGAACGACATCCAAGGCCGACAGGGAGGAAGGGGTGATGATGGTGAGAACGAAGATGGAGAAATGAGAACAAAGCAAAGGGAACGTGTAAATATGATGAAATAGGGATAAGGGTAAAAATGGAAACCTAAAATTCCAATTTCTTCATCAATTGTAACGTCAGATTTCCAATTTTTTTTTAAAATGTAACAGCCAATACCGTGATGACACGTGGCAATGTTAAAATGGTGTTAAAATGTAATGTCAAAATATCGGGACGCTTAAAAATGAGAGAACTATATTCTTTTGTATCTTACCATCGGTGCACCAAGCACATAATCTACGCACACAATGTACTAGTACCACCCACTTTACTACGTAGAAACAAATTTTTACTTATGTTTTACCATTTATCGTTTATGTTGGAAATCCCATATCGATTAAAGATAAGACCAATTTATAACATATAAATAGATATAAATCTCACCTTACAAACTCATTTTTTAAAATTGAGTTAGGTTTAAAATCCACTTCTAATTATTTATACGTAGCTTCACCATTTTTACATCATTCATTGGACATCACGTCAAAGGTTTTCACCTTTTCAGTTCGGAGAATTTTTCTCCTGTGCAGTGATGTTTAACTGTTAGATTGAATCTGAAATTAAAAGTTCTTTCTTATCCCACCTGCCTGTGGACATTTGTGTTCCCAGTGAAACAATAACAAGTATTTCCCCTTATCATGACAAAAGCATGACCACACCAACAAATATACAGAATAGAAAGCAAACAAAATTGTATTAGTAGACATCTTATTAAATTTTGTTCATTATAAATTCACAGATGGAAATTACGGTATAAAATATATCATGTTAATTATTAGGAGACGTAATTTGTGAAAAAAATATTATTTTTGTGGTATAATGTTTTTTAGTGATATTACTATGTTTTATAGTATTCTTATTTAAGAAAAAATTATTGAAATGTTTTATGATGAGATAAAATTTGATAAATTAATTTATAGAGAGGATGTATATATATTGTATGTAATTGAAGATTAACTTAAATGAATTAAATCGAGCCCATATTTTTTGTTGACTTTTTTGGTATTATTCTTTGTTGAACATGGAAAATACAATTATATTAGTATATTAATATATTTTAAAACATTAGAGTGTACATCAATATACTTTGAAGACATAGTAAAGTGAAAACAAAATATTATTTTTTACCATTGTTCAATATAGTAAAAACTATGTATGCTTTGGGCCAAGCCCTCACGGATTTGCTTTTGGTACCACTCCAAAAAGCCTCTTATCAATGGAGGTATCTTATGTGTATATAAACACATGTTCATCTCTTATTTTTTCTGATGTGGGACTTTGTTTGTACCCAACAAGAACAAGTTGTTGCAATTTGATAAGACACTGATGACCTAACTGAGCATGAAGAAGATATGAAGACTCCATAACCGCACCAACATGTGTAAAAGGGCGGAGATAATAAAAACTATGAAATTCGCATTCAATGTCAATCACCTCTCTCGAACTCCAGTCTTATAAACAAACAGAATTTGTTTTAGAAGGAGACTCGTGTACATAAAGATCATTATCAATAGATAAAAAAAGAAAAATGTTAGCATTCCTTAAGGCACATGAGGAGTTTGTTAGACGATTACTAAAATCAGTCACATTGCTTGTTTGTCGGTTTCTTTCTCTATATTCTAAAGATAATAAGAATTAATGCTTTCTTAGTAGTATTTTCTTCTCATAGTATTCAAATCAGGTTCCTTGGATGCTTGCTGTTACGTGTTCTAATTACTTTTCCTAGGAAAGATCCAACAATTTGGTGCACTCTTGAATCGTGAATTCCACCTCTCCCTCAATAGGAAAAAGTGTGTTGTTTTTCACAGAAAATGCTATAAATGTTTAGTCTGATTTAGAGGAACATTTCTCTTAAAGGGATTTGATTTGTGTTTCACAACTTCAACAAAAATATTTATAATTTCAAGCAATTATCTCTGAGTGTAATTAAATTTTTTAATAAGCTTAAAAGACTCTAAAAGGAACTTGAATGTTATTGGCCAATTCTTATCCACCAAAAACTGGTTGAGTCATCAACAAGAGTACATAATAAAATATAATAAGTTCAAGTATCGTTTTAAATAATTGTATGATTAATAACTCATCTAGACTAAAATATATGATATTATGTGCAAATAAATAAATTAAGAAAGAATTAAAGGATGAACTTCTTTATTAGTCCCAAAATTCACCATTGAAACACACACGAAACCAAATATATCACCTCAACTTTTACCATACTCATATAATCATAATTCTCTACCTGTTTAGTCATATCCATCAACACCTCATTCACCTTCAAATCCAACAATCACTCATTCACCTAATAAAAATGTTGTCTAAACAGAGTGCGAACTTAGAAAATCATCTAGGATCAGGCATCCACCATTATACTTGGCTGACTCCATTTGTAAAACTTCCACCTGTGCAACAAATCAATCTTCCTCGAGTATGCCTCATTTTTTGTCTAGGTTCTCCTCTCTTTTTCATTTATCTCCTTCACATCATTCTTTTACTTTTTTTTTGTTATCTGAGACTGAACCCAAAACCTTTGAAGAGGCTTCCAAATTCCCTTGTCAAGCTGCTCTTGAGGATAATAAAATACGGTTCTTGGTGAACTTACCTGATGGAATAATACCCATTGGAAATAAATGAGTATTCAAAATCAAGAGATGTGATTATGGCATTGTTGAGTGTTACAAAGCATGCTTAGTAGTATGCTTAGTAGTAAAAGGATATACATATATTGAAGGACTTAATTACTTGGATACTTTCTCCTGTTGTAAGATTACAACTGTGAAAACTCTTCTTGCCATTTCATTTATAAAAGAGTGGTTTTTGCATCAATTAGACGTGAATAACGCCTTCTTACATGAAGAGTAAGAAGAAGACGCCTATATGTTGGTTCCTCAAGGTGTGCTTAAATCTCATTTTATGCATGTGTGCTAGTTGACCAAAAGTTTATATGGGTTGAAACAAGAAAGCAAACATAGGTATGAAAGGCCTACAACCTTATTATTATCTTATGGATTTTGTCAAGCACACTCAGATAGTTCACTCTTTGTTAAGAAGACTTCTCACACTTTTACAACATTGTTAGTACATGTTGATGGTGAAACTTCATCAAGATGACGGCATGCAATATGCTGGTGTGCCTTCTTACCTTTGCTACAGGACGATTTAGTCAATTCTTTGTCAAGACCAACGTATACTCATTTTAATGCTACTCAAAGAGTCCTCGTATTAAAGACTTCCCCAAATCATCATCATTGTAGATTTTTGGTTATTGTGAAATGGCTAGAGTTGTAAGATTTAATTATCAGAACTTTAAAAGGAATTTTATCATATCAGTTTGAAAATTGGTTCACTGTCTTTCAGTTATAGACAGTATGTACTACTTTTATCCTAATGTTTATTTTCACCGGTAGTTGATTACCAAATGAATTAATTATACGTAAAAGATTTTTTACATTCTAACCAAACTCTTTTTTTTTTTTGGTTAAAGTGTCGAGCAGTCTCTTTGATACTGTTAATAAACACAATATGCTTATTCTTATATAAACATATACAATTTTGTATAAGAATGTAGATGATATATATATATATATATATATATATATATATATATATATATATATATATATATATATATATATATATATATATATACACGCAACTTAATCGACAATTTGCACACTTAATTACGTACACTTAATTACGTGTCAGTGAGCTATTGTTGAGAAAAACCCAGATTATAAAATCAGGCATCAAGGGATTAATGAGTTACTAAGATATTCTTTTCTATAGAATGTTTAAATACGATTATGTCATCGATCAGATATGGAGAAAGCATGACAACAAATCTCATATGGGATATTCCCCTTGGGTATTAAGTGGACATAATGAACTGAATTGAACAGTACCGTTAAATATTACATTAAACTAAAAATTAATTTATTTAAATTAAGAATTAGTTTAAATAAATTGAACTCAACTAATTTTTTGTTCTATCAAACTACGTCACACTTGTAATATAAACTGAATTAAATTACTATATATTTTAATCTGTTTTTGATTTGTAATAATTTTGAACTTTTGAACTAAATTGCACTAATTTTAAACTGAATTACAATAATTTTAAATTAAAAAACTAAAAAAAGATAATAATATTTACCCACTTCATTCCTAATATAAGTTCTCTAATAATCAACAAAATTAAAAAGTTGAGATGAGTGGAGTAAGATCAAAAGTTGAGATGCATCAAGTTGGACAAAATGTTAAAACGTGGCCAAAATTCGATCGAATTCAGTTAGGATTGGCCACAAACGAAATTAAGTCAAGTCAATCTCGATCGAAATTCGACTGAGTCAATCCCGATCAAAAATTAGACAAATTTGGTTGGAACATCCACACTCAAAATTTGCTCGATTTTAACAAAAAATTAGCTAAGTTAGCCATGACCAAAAATCGAACAAATGCAACTGAGATAGTCATGACCAAAACTTAGTCGAGTTAGTCTCAATTAAAATTATCTAAATTTGATTGAGTTGACATTGGATGAAAATCAACAAAATTCAGTCGAAACGACAACAAAATGGTCGATTACGATTGAGATTGGCCGAGTCAACCCCAACCAAAAATTGTCCAAATTCAGTCAAGTCAAGCACAACCAAAACTCAGTCAAGTTAATACCAACTAAAATTCGACTGAGTAAGCTCTTGTAAAAAATCAATCGAATTCAAAAAGTTAGCTTCAATCGAAAATCCAAAAATTCGACCAAGCCGGTCCTGACCAAAGTTTGGTCAAATCGATAGTAGCTAAACTACGTTACAAACTCTCAAACAAGTAAAAGGTGAATTAGTTTTAAATTATTGAATAGGTAATCGAATTATAACTTTAGATGTTCAATTTTTTAAATCTGAATTATAAAATAGTATTCTTTAGTTTCTATTATAAATAGTTTAGTTTTTTTTCTTTAATACACTACAGTTAATTGATAATTCAGAGGAATTAAGTTAATTTTGTTCACCCCTTCGTTGTCCGTTTGCTAGAATTAAAAGTTGGAAAAAGAATCCGTATACAAATTTCAACTGGAAATTGACAAGCTCTGCATTATTGTCACAGCAACAATTCTGCAGAATATTGAAACTCTTTCATATTTGACTTGAATCTCTCCCAAAAATAAAACGCCTTGTCCAGTCTGATACTACTAACGCTCTTGTGCGCCAGCTTACTTGCTTGCTGTCAAAACATTGGATGAAGCTTTATTAACTTTATAATCATAATGCATAATGAGTCTTTTAAGTTTTAATTTTTAAAAATATACTATAAAATTTAGCAAAAGGAAAACTCACTACCTTGCATAGACGGAATACCACAGCCATTGACTGCTGTGTCCAATTGAAACCCAATCGCCGGGAAGCTGTGCAGCGGTTTGCTCTCCTCCTAGAGGAGCGAATTGACCTAAATGCTTGTACCTTGAGGAACAATCAACCACGTAGTAATGAGGAAAACATGGACCAACCAATGAAAAGCCTTGAATCATATTCATCATTTCATTATCATGTTACCTAAAGGGTTTGAAGCGATGGCGCCCTTCTCCCCTGAATCTGATGGGACCCTCTGGATTTTTCTCACACTCTTCCATCCGATTAAAGCACTGGGCCAGGTAGGTGCCTTGCTGAGATGCGACCTGATATGCGGTTTAAGAAACCTGAAGTCATATATCATTAAAGAAACATAAGCAGAAAATAGAACACAACTTGCCGATAACATGATCTGCACCTGCGCTGTAGCTGGAAGAAATTTCATCTGAGAATCCACTTTAGAGAGTGCGGTTTTTAGTTCTTCGATATTCAGTTCAATAGATTCTTTTTCAACATCTCCCTTGGACTCTTTCAACAAATCAGCAAGGTCGTGCATCTGCTTACTCTTTAGATATAGCCCCACCTGAGGGTATCTCTCACAGATGTCATCCAATACCTCCTGAAATTCCTTGACAGTGAGAGTTCCTGAATTGTCTTTGTCAGCCTTCTTAAATATTGCCGCAATATCTTCCTAAAATGCCAAAACCCAATATATTGATCAAAAACAGGAAAAAAAAAATATCATCTGAATTCCAACAGCACACATTATACTGTCCCAGATTGTCGATATGTTTAGCTTAATGCAACATTCAGCTAGCTTGGCAAGCCAAGAAGAGGAATTATTAACCAAGATGTGTGATAAGTGTATGAACAAAATGATACATATTTTACTATTTCATCAAAACTAAATAAATATATTAATCTAATGGAAGACAGTGAAGAAACTGAAAACAAATTCAGTTGTAATGTTACAGACTTTACAGTATGGATACGAACAATTCTCTGTAAGAATAGAATATAGCCGTGTTGCACACAGCTGAAAACATGCAGTAGTAACAATGTTCAATATTAATTAAATGAAGGATGGAGAATATACCATGACTTTTCGCTGGTTTATTGTAGCACAGTCACCAAGTGCATACACGTTGCTAGTTGATTCAACTCTCAACCACTCATCAGTAGCTATGGCACGTCTATTAGTCTGTTCAGGATAATCAATTTCAAGTAAATAATAAATGAACGAAAATTTTATTTGGTGAAAAATAAATAAAACTAACCGAGAAACATGATTTGGAATATTGAATCAGAACAACTAAAATGGAAAATTTCCCAATGACATACCTGACCAATTTGTGACATAAAATCTTTTATAAATGGACGAGTGCCGATACCAGTTGACCAGACAGCCATTCCATATGGGATTGTGGTAATTTCTCCTCCATTTTTCATTTCCTTAGTAGAAATTTCTTTATCAGAAACCTTCACAACCATGGACCCTGTTTTGACATCAATACCATCTCTTCTAAACTTGTCTTCAGCGAAAGTAGTGATTCTTTTGTCAAACCTGAAAAAGAGCTCAATAATGAAAATGTATATGCTCATAGTAAGCTCTATTTTAAACAACAGAACCGCAAAACCACCCACCTGCATATTAGAATCGATGATTGAATCTAATACTGGGCTACTCGTAAACACAAATAAGGGACTAGATAGCATCATTAAACAAGTTATGAGCAAGGAGAGGTGTAATGGGAGTTTGACGCTTACATGCTCAAAATATGATCTCCAGCTTCCAGAAGCGTAATTTTAACTAAATCTTTTATCCCAGGGTATAAGTTGACCAAATCCTCAGTGACAAAGTCATGTAGTGAGGCTGCAAACTCAACTCCAGTTGGACCACCTCCAACAATAGCAAAGTGAAGAATTCTCTTCTTTTCTTCCTCACTTACACTTGGCAAACTTGCTCTCTCGAAGCAGTCAATAACGGTTCTTCTAATCTTCTGCGCATCTTCAACTTCCTGCATAGTATACACACATGTCCATAAGATAACAAAATGCCACATACATGTCATCTGCAAAATTTATATCCATCACACGTAAGACATCATTGAATTTGCCCACGTCTCCTCAGAACTTCTTTTTTCCCTTTTAGAGAAAAAAATTACACCAAAATACATGATAATATGATGCACAATAATGTAGTGATAAAAAAGTTACCTTCAAGAAATGGCAATTCTCAGTCACTCCCGGAGTATTGAATGTGTTGACATTTGCTCCTACGGCTATGATTAGGTAGTCATAGTCCACCACAAATTCTTCTTTCTCGTTGTTACTTATATTAGATCGACAGTATACCTTCCTGTTTGCTGAGTCAATCTTAAGACATTCTGCTTCACTGAATTGAATGTCCACCGTTTTCTGCGTGGATGATAGATAACAAGGAGTTACGCCAAATTCTATTCTGGCAATCTAATTACCAGAATATGTATCTCCTAGTGGTAAGTAGCATTTCGTTATCACACTAATATATGTTTTGATTCACTACGCGGTGCAATCTCATAAATCTGATCCAGATAAACCCATTCTTAAATAAAACAGAAATTCATTGTTTCATCTTAGACATGATCCATGACATGAGAACAAATCTCTGTTTCACGGAAAATATAACACAGTGGATGCATGCGCGTATAGTTCCCATAGTGCTTATTGTACATACAACATGAGATGGACAAATCCAACAATTTAAGATTAACTGTTAACAGTAACCAACCATTGTAAATAACGTCACAGGTAAATGGCTTGAAATTGTTACAAGTACATAAGTCAATAAATCAAAAACATTTTTTTAATCTAATAATTATTATTCTTGTAATTAAAAGTACTTATTACTTTAAAATAAGCTTTCTATTTTTAAATGATAGAAAAATCATTAAGGGTGTGTTCACTTGAGAGTGACAGGAGGTGATTGGGAGAGAGTGATTCAGTGGATTTGAGGGTAATTTTTTTTACTGTTTATTTGAGTGAATTTAGAGGTAAACGAGAATGAATTTTGAAATAAAATTTGTGAGAATTGGTGTAGGATTTAGTTTATATGATAAATTAAAAAAATTTACTTCAAAATCCACTTTCGTTTACCTCCAAATTCACTCAAATAAACAACAAAAAATATTATCCTCAAATCCACTCAATCACTCTCCCCTAATCATCTCCTGTCACCCTCAAGTGAACACACCCTAAAGGAAAAAGAGGAGTTATCTTATCAAGTCCAACTGACAGGACAACTACAAACTATTCCCAAGTATCCTTAAAAATTAATCAGCAGTTACATGACAAAAATAACAACCCCTAAAATGAATATTATGAAAAAGGGAGCAAGTGTGTTATTTTTCATTCGATGATCACCTTCCGAAAAATATTGCGGACAGGTTCGACAATGCTGCGGGCTTCCACGGTGCCGCAGGTAACACTGGGCAGTAAAGGAGTAAATGCAAAGTAATTGCGAGGCGAGACCACATGAACCTCATATCTGGGATTGTTCAGATTCTTCAAGAAACTCGTGCCAGCCCACCCTGTTCCCAGCACCACCACCTTTTTTTTCTCCGGCACCGCCGCTTCAGATGCCCCTATAGCCTCTCCGTAAGCCAGAACCCCTCCACCACTGCATCAACCAAACCATTATCCTCCTCACAGATCACAAAAATATGCAGTGCTATTTGTATATATTTTATTAAAATCCATTCTATCGCAACTGTCTCTAAATTATAATCTTTCTAGTAACATTATTAATTTTATTATATGATAATTATTATAACAGCGTATTTAATCGAATGTGTCAAAATTAAGAAATTATTAGTGAATTCAGACCACGGCCCTAAATCCCCGCATGTTAAATCAAGATTTTCAATTTACAAGAAAAAGTCTGCATGTTCAATAGAATGAGAAGATTATTAACATCATAATATAGACAATGCAATAGATTCTTATCACAGTTAATCACAACTTTCATCTTGGCACATCAGAACACATTATACATGTTTCTTAAACCGGGTGTATATAATTAAATTGTGGAATATAAGTGTGCCAATTCTACCATTGTGCATAATCCTTCACAGGTTTATGAACTCATGTAATACCTATATATTAAAATCAAGTTGCAAGTTGACTACGTTGGAAACAGAGGATCCAATAAAAAATTTGAAGATATTTTTTCCTTCAAATGTTGTCTTATATTCCAATACAGATCTGACTCGCAAGATAAGAGAAAACGAAATTGTTTTGGTGGTAAAGAAGAAAGTGAAGTATGGGAAGTTTGAAGTTGATGGTACCTTAAGGTGGTGCAGAGAAGCAGAAGCTTGAAGTTGGAACCATGGTCACGGAAAGCTCTGGAAACTCGGTCGAAGAAAGTGAAACACCGCATTTTTTGTTGGAAATGAATTGGGTCAAAGAGAATAAGAGAAGCGAAAGAGAGAGACAGTTATAACACAGGAACAGCGTGAATCATAGGCTGATACCTTCCCTGGTCACTCCGGGTTCTACTTTTCTTTTTTTCTTTTTTAATTGAAACTAAACAAAGAAGATTAAAAACAAAAAGTAGGTGAAGTTTTAAGGTAGCAGCCATCAAATTCATGTATTAATGGTGGAATATCTTAATGGATTTTGATATTTTAACATCAATTTTTTACATCATTTTAGCATTGTATACATGTTAAAATGTGGTTGGACGATTTTAAATTAAAAAAAAATTTAGTTTTTCCTTTCCAAATATGTTATTGCGTATTTTTAATTTGAAATCGTCCAACCACATTTTTACACGTGTACAGTGTCAAAATAATGTCAAAAATTGGTATTAAAATATCATTTCCATATCTTAATACCTCTACTATATCTTTATATCAATTATCTTATTTTCTTTATATTATACTGTATTCACTTTTTTAAATTATATAATAAAAAATTAAAAAAGTAATATTACTAAATTTTAGGAAAATATATTTATAAAAGATAGTAATTTTTTTAATAATTTTTTACTTGCGTAAACAAAATCACTGTCGTGTCTTTATGTACAAATTTTTAAATATTTATAAATTATTTAAATTTTATTAATAATAACTAAAATGATAAAATTAGAAAAACAAAATATATATAATTACAAATATAACTATAGATAAAATAAACTTTAGTTATTGAATAAAAATATTATAAATAATATTATGTAGATAATTTTTTTATTATGAATAATTATTTAAATTTAAAAAATGGTTGATAAAAGAGTAAATAATTTTTTATAATAAATAATTATTTAAATTCGAAAAATTAATTATTAAAATGATAAAACTGAAATAATTTTTTATTATGAATTATATTTAATTTTGGACAATAATAATTAAGAGTGTAAAATTAGAAAAACAACATATATATATATATATATATATATATATATATATATATATATATATATATATATATATATATTAAATGGCTTTGTAAAAGTAATATTAAGAAATTTATGTAACGTTAAAATAGAAATGTATAAATATATAAATAATCCTTAAGTTCAACTAATAAATAAATGATGTAGAATTCTTAACTCAAAAACAATGATAAAAATCTAACTTATATATTCATAAACAACTTCAAATTTTATTTTATCTACTGTATAACTTTATCTACATTCAACCATTATATATAAAATGCATCCACCTAATAGTAATTTACTCCAATCTATTCTACCAAGACAATATATGTATAAGCTAATAACTTCTCTATGAGAAAAACAATAAATAAAATATTTATGATGTATGAATTAATTTTAGGTTTTTTCATTTGAATGGATTTGGAGAGATTGATTAAATGGATTTGAAAGTAAATTTTTTGTTATTTATTTGAATGGATTTGAAGATAAGTGAGAGTGAAATTTAAAGTAAAGCTTGTGAGAGTTAGTGTAGAATTTAATTAATGTAACATATTAAAAAAATTTACTTTCAAATTCATTTTTATTTATCTTCAAATTCATTCAAATAAATACCAACAAAAATTTACTTTTAAATCTTCTCATATTCATTTAATCATTCTCTCTAAATCTATTCAAGTGAACAAAGTGTGAGGAGGAAGATGATTGTTTTTAAAAATGAACCGAATAGATCACCCATCTTTTGGAAAATTGAAATACATAATGCAATGTAGTTTATGATTTGATTATTACAAGTTGTTGGACTCAAGAATACGCTGGCAGCCAAGAGAGGAAGCAGGTATCACATGACACACGTGTGCCTCCTACTCTCTTTTATTTTATTTTAAAAGAAATTATTTGAAAATTGTATTTTAATTTTGATGATGAATTCTTCAAGGTTTAGATCATTTGACAGACTGGTCCAACTCTGTACAATAATCCCTTTATTCTATTTCCTTACATAATGTGATCCTGATTCCTAGTATGTAGACTTCCAACTTCTTATTATAAAATATAAATACATATTCCATGCCTCAGATTTATAACATTACAGATTGTATTCTATTTATTTTAAGTGGCCCTTCTTTTAGTACATATTTTAAATATTATTTTATTATTATAAAAATATTACGATATCTATATTTTTATATAACTTTTTATACTTTAGTTATTTACAATGCAAAAAAAAAAAAACTAATTTATTTACTTTTGCACTCCTATAATTTTTCCTCACACTCCTATAATTCTGAAAACTTTACGGAACCAATTTTCAACATTTTTAAAACATTATTTTCTAAAAATATTTAATTATTTTCCTAATATTATATGAGTGCAGTTAGTAAATTGAGAGTGCAAAGCACGAATAATATGCAGATCGATATTGTTTTATATTCAAATTTACTGGGTTTTTATTCAATAAGAATTAGTGCTGAATAACAGTCCTAAAACTTCTGATACACTGTTATGAACTAATGGAAAAATCTTAAAATCGACTTCATTTGTGCTATGGTGCTAGAAAACGTAGGTGCTGAACATACATATGTCCAAAAATAAACAATCGCTTGATTTTTCAAATCCTATGTGAGGCCATTCAACTATGATATCGTTTTTACGAGAATGTAAATCTGCCTCTACGTCACGCATAGAGCAGTATACGGTCTCTCTCCATCGTAAGAAAATAGCAGACGTCTCTTGCTCATCTTAGGAAAGTACTTATAGATCCAATTCTAAAAAAAATTAATTAATTATTCATCAACAATATCGAAATTATTAAAGAAAATCAAGTGCAAAGAATTTGTCTACATATAAAAGAGTCAAATATTTCGTCATTTGCTTTGTTGAAGCAAAGCTAACATATTCTAGCTATTCGTACATGTGGACTAGTTTAACAACTTCCCAAACATATATGTCATATGAATGTAAGTCTCTGAATAACAATAAATAAGAAATGTGGATGGATGTCACACTCTAATTCACAAATGTAGTGCATCCAACTAGATGCAACAAATATGCTCGGACAGTGTATTCTCATTGTTATGGCTCATACACTCATCATAGATGTCTCTTAGCTAGTTCAAGCTCAATTTCAGACCATGTGCTTTTATCATCTCAACACCAGCCCTCCCACAATCCACGCCTAGAAGCTCTATAATGCCCGGTCGAGCTTCTTCAAACTCCAACTCCTTGATATTACAAAATTGTCCTATAATTGGGAGGTGTTGTAACAACGACATATCATCCAGTGTCACCGACATCTCACCCACTTAGAGATGTAAAGTGTTGGTCTCAAAGTATGATCTCTCAGTGAACACCAACAATAAATCTTTCTCGACATAGTCATACCAAATATCGGGAGGGACATCAAACCAGAATTCAACACAAATTGTTGAATTCTCTCGTCTTATATATGGTCCAAATTTATTTAACATTTTACATTGAGAAATTAACTTATCTTCCATCAATCCTACACAAAAACATTTAATATAAAATTTATTGAAACTAAGCAATAGCCATTAAAATTCAAGTTTTGAACTAACTTGGCTCTTCCATAAGACATTGACAACATGTTCACCATAATGCATCGATAGGAAAGTATATGTTAGATTTTCTGTAAATCCACCAACTTCCTCTTTTACTTAAGGAATGTTCTTATGCTCCCCCTTCTCAACATGATGTTGCTTAACTAGATGCTTCTGCACATGCACACTAGTATCAAGTTCTTCACATCTTCTACACGCTGAAGTTGTAGGTCTTTTTCTCCCTTCTGTTGGAATAGCACAACGAAATGTTTAATGCGTAGGACAAAACCAAGAGGGAGGTGAATTGGTTCAAGTTAAAAATCACTTCCTTTTTAACAAATTTTTGTTTTTAAAAATTTCTTTAATGAAAATGAAAAATTACTTTGAATAAAAGCAAAGAAGCAAAGGAGAGAAGGGAACAGAAATAAACAAGTAATTTTTATACTGGTTCAGATCAAAAAGTGGTTAATCTCTCTAAAAGAAGGATTAACATTTCCACTAAAATAAATAACAGTTTACAATAGAGAAATAAAGATTGAGATTAGAATCCACCTCTACTAACAAATAAGAGATGAAAGGCACCTCCTTTTGATGCAAAAAAGGATGAACAACTTGACTTTGCTTTGTAGGTATGCTTCACCACTTAGACACACTAAGAAAGAGGACTTCCTCCTACAAGCACCAAGTAACACAAGCTTCCCTTTTATAAACAGAGAGTTTTCCTTAGGCACACAGCTCCAATACTCTTAAGTGAAAAGTTCTTTTAAAGTTATATTTAAGTTAATTATTTATAAACTTTTGCATTTGAAAATTAGGTCAGAAAACTAAGAGTCAAATTTGCAACTGCCACTGATAATCGATTATCCCAAGTGATAATTGATTATCTCATACTGTTAAAAGACATTTTTATTCGGTGATAATCAATTATCCTAAGTGTTAATCGATTATTACCAAATCAAAAGACTTTTATGAAAAATAAAACTTTTTCTGATTGCTATACTACTTGGTTTCTTCTACCTATAAACTGTTGAACTATTGAATTAATTACAATACACATATTACAAGTGTTTAACAACTAAATTATTGAGTCTTTTAAAGTATTTCTTGAAACTAAGCACTTCTTTAATTCTTCAGCATTTCTCCATGAAACATCATCATCAAAATTCTTTACTAAAGCAAGATTACCATCTTCTTCTTTTTGCTATCAATCTCCCCCTTTTTCATGATGATCAAATTTTTGTTGAAGGCTTGTGATGTCTTATTCTTAAAGGCCTTATTCTTAATTAACAATTAAGGGGAAAAGAACAATTTATCCATAATAGAGATAAATAATAAGATATTAATCACTAAAAAAATACATGAAATTACCGACGGATTTTGCGTCGATAAACGTACATTACCGACGGATTTTACAGACGAAATTTACTGACAGATGTAAAAATATAATTATTGACGGATATTATCCTTCGATAATTACCGACGGCCAAAATCTGCGGTAATCTGTCGGTAATGCATATTATAGTTACCGACGGATTTTGTCCACCAGTAAAGTCGTCGATAAAAAGAGCAACAAAATTCCCACCATTTTTTCTCTCTCTACGCGAAAAAGACTACATTTTTCTCTCTCACAAATCAATTTCTTCATTTTTTCTTTCCTCTCATCTCAAGAACATTTCTCACATTCTCTAAAACCATTTTTTTCTCTTGTGCAACCATCTTCCCACACTGCTACCGCTGCCGTTGGAGAGCGCCACCGCTGCTATGAGACAACACCACAACTGCCATGGGAGAACACCACTGTTGTCGTGGGAATAGTGCTGCCAACATGGTGGTTGTGTGTTGTGCTGTTAAAAATGAAGAAAATATGGATGCTCGAAAACTAATTGGGTATTTTTCTAATTTTAGTGTTTCTAAAACAATTGGAGAACTTAAGTTTAGTCTTCAATTTTGATTTTGGAATGAATTGGATTGTTGTTTTGGTTTAAGAATGAAGAAAGTTTGATAAAAAAAATTTAAAATCTGGGGAAACAGAAGAAGGGGAAAGAGGAAGAAGATGAACCAGATCGAGATATTTATCGACGGACTTACCGACGGTTTTTTCCTTCGGGAATTACCGATAAACATAATAATTCGTCGATAAATATTATCGATAACGTTATTACTAAAGGAGTTATGTTCGTTGGTAATCCGTCGAAAAAATGTCATTACTGACGAATTTTTGAAGTTTTTGATGGATTTTGGCCGTCATTAATAATTGTTTTTTTTGTACCCTTCAAATAGGTACTACTAGTTATCACAAGATGTCAATAAAAATTTTTTTTGCCCATTTTCTTCATAATAAAAAAATCATCTAATCTTTATGTTCTCCCTATATTAGTTAATTCAAAAATAATTTAACTCCTTTTAAATCATTAAAATTGCTTCCCCTAAATGTGATATTCTCCTTAAAATCTAAAAGAGATTATTAAGTTTAAAAAAAATAGTTTTTTCTTTTTACATTATAACTTAAGATAATGGAATAAAATTTCTTGATAATCAATTATTCTCGACAAAAAATGTATATTGGGGCCAAAATGATTTAAGACCTTGATAATCGATTGTATTGTGCGTTAATTTCCAAAAAAGGCTATTGTAACTATTTTTGGGCACTTAAGACATATCTAAGATTCATAAATCATTTTAAAGCTCTTAAAATTTACTAGGATACTATAGAGCCTTATTTTCCTTTTGAAAATTGAACCTGCAAAACAAAACAATAGAGTTTTGGTCCTTAAAATCTTATTTGGGTCATTTAAGGTTATAGGCAAGTTACCTTATAACAGGAATCCAAACATATTTTTCATTAGGAACATCAAAATGTTTGATTCTACATTTGTTAGAAGTGTGCCCATTTTTCATGCAATAAAAACATGTGACAACATTTGGGTTCCTATTTTAAGTTATTCCCTTTTCAATCCATACCCTACGTGTTTTTTTAATTTGGTTCTTACTTTTAAGAACACTTTTATTTTTATAAACCTTTTTAACAGGTATAGGCATTTCAATATTATTATTTCTGGTTGCCACTTTAAGCAGATTTCCAAGAATATTAATATCAAACATATAACTCTTACATGATTCACATTTAACATCTGAAACATTTTTCTTTTCTAGATCTAAAATTTTATTTTTCAAACCTTCTTCCTCTTCTATAGATTTTTCAAATTTTAATTGCAACTCTTTAAACTCCTTTTTTAATTTCTTATGAGCAACGTCTAACTTTTCAAATTCATGCAATAATTATGGAAAAACATCATGTAGTTCATTATAATCGTTATCATAATTATTGCTAGATATACTTACTTGGCTTCCAAATGATTCACTATTGGCCATTAAGCATAGACTTTCTTGAATGGTTCTTGATGTAGAGCTTGAATAAAAAAATGTCAACTTAACCACATATGTGACTTCATCATGAATGGTTCTTAAAAATTCCCACATTTCCTAAGCAATTTCAAAAATAGAAACCTTGTAAAATTCATCAAGGGTTAGAGCAGATAAAATTTTATTTTTTGACCATAACATCATATTGTGTCATTCTGTTTCGTCCACAGTCCATTGTAAATAAGGTTTTTCTTCCTCCACATCATTTACATTAATGGTGGGAACAATGGGTTCATTCAAAACAACTTCCTAAATACCCCTGTCAACAGACTCCAAAATAAATTTGCATTCTTACTTTTCAAAAAGCATAAATTTCCCCCGTAAACAAAGGAGGTTTGTCAATTATAGCACCCTCGACATAAACTTGGTTTTGTCCGACCATTTTCAAAAAAAAGTTGAAAGAATATCAAAGCAAACTCTTATACCAATTGTTGGAATAACACATTGGAATGTTTAATGCGTAGGACAAAACCAAGAGGGGTGAATTGGTTCAAGTTAAAAATCGCTTCCTTTTTAACATATTTTTTCTTTTAAAAATTTCTTTAATGAAACTGAAAAATTACTTTGAATAAAACCCAATAAGCAAAGGAGAGAAGGGAAGAGAAAAATTACACAGATAACTTTTATACTGGTTCGGATCAAAAGACTTTATGTTCAGTGGTTAAGCTTTCCAAAAGAAGGATTAACTGTTAAGACAAAAATCATCTATGCACCTAAACACTCTCATATTTTGAAGTTTAATCAAATAACATTAAAACAAAATAATAATTTAAAAACAACTTAGGATGTAAACTAAATACCTAAACCCAGAATCCTCAAACATAAAAAACCTACATAAAGACTTAGAGCTAAAATCCACAACATAGAAAAGCTTAGGAAAACACTTAGGACTTTAGGTAACAAAAAAAATATAGGCTAAAACATCCATACGCGTGGCTAAATGCTATTGTGCCTAAAATGTCTAAGAGAGTTGAAGTAAAACGTTTGATGCTTATCATACCTGAAAAGGTATTCAACATAACTCTTAGAAGCAAAACAGTCGAGACGATGTCTCTGAAAAAACACATTAAAAGACTTTAATTATTAAAATATAAAAAGAAAGCTTTAATAAGCTAAACGCTATCTGTTTAAACAGAGACAAAACTAAAAGACAAATGTCTTCCTTCCCCATTCACCAGTAGCTTTGTCGGATCTTATAGTTACCACAACAAAACCAAGATGATGTGCAATCCCTCTAACCCATTTAATTAAGTCGTCACGAGAGGAAAATATTTCATTTGTTGCAAAATTATTTGTCAAATCTCCCCTCGCGACTTCATTTATGAAAGATGAAAAATCAGATATAAAACTGAAATTTACTTGAGAATCCATATCATAAGAATATTTTTCTATTTTAAACAATATTCACCTATATCATAATATACACCTCTCACTATCAAACATAATTCATAATAATAATAATAATAATAATAATAATAATAATAATAATAATAATAATAATAATAATAATAATAATAATAATAATAATAATCACCTAAAAAATTATGAATAAATCTAAAATAACAAAACTTTTAATTACTAATCATTCATTACATTAATACTAAATTAAAATTAAAAAAAATCATAATAAACATAAAATACTAAAATTTTAAAAATAAGTAATAAAAACCCTTCAACGAATTTCGAAATCTTTTAAAAGACCTTCTAAACATTCTTCATTAATTTTAAAATTTATTTGTTTCAACAAATTTCAAAATTAATTAGTTTTTTTAATAGATTTTGAAATCGATTAAAATCCCTTAAAACCTATAATTTGAACATCATGCACCTGTTAATGGGAGTATCTTCTTCTACTTTTACATGGGACCACCTCAAACCACGGGACCATGAGCTTCCTCTACCACCAACGACTAAACAAGACTTTCTCCACACTCACTTTGCACCACAAACACAATAAACTATGAACCACAAACACAACCACAATCGAAGAAAGAAGTAGCGAACAAGAGCAAGTGAACAATGAACAATGATCCGAAGAGCCGAAGGGGTGCACTTATTCGAGTAAATAAACTTTTTACCAACTTTTTTTTTAAAATTAACGGGGATATTTAGGAAAAGGGAAGGTGTTGGGAGAAAGGAAAATGATATTTTAACACCAATTTTTTTACACCATTTTGACACTACACACGTGTCAAAATGTGGTTGAACGATTTCAAATTAAAAAAAAAACTTTGGTTTTTTTCTTCCAAACATGCCCTTGTCTCAGTTTTTTTAATTTGAAATCATCTCACCACATTTCGACACATATACAGTGTCAAAATAGTGTCAAAAATTAGTGTTAAAATATCATCTTCCTCGGAAAAATTAGTGGAGTTGCGAAAGTGTCCACTTCGTAATTAACCACTCCACGTAAGAGTAGGAAAAAAATGTTAGGGTGTTATTCCCTCTACCTTTCCAATTTTTTTAATTATTTTTTATTACAAAAATAATCTTTTTCTTTATTTTTTTACCCTTTTTAATACTTTACTTTTAGGCTCTCATCTCCCCTCCCCCAGCCGCACCTCCCCTATTTTACTTTTACTCTGTTCCTAGCTACACCTCTTCCAACCCCACCTCCCCAACCTTTTGAATACAGGTACAAAAGCTGAGTAGATTATTTATCTTCTCCCTACCTACAGTGTCCTCGTATTCACTCATCATCCTCAGTCCTGCAGTTCGAGTTCCTGCAGAGTGGAACACTCCTCCGCGATGCTCAGTAGTCCCATCTGGCTGGCACCAATGACGTGGAGGCAGCGCAAGTTGGGACAGCCGACAGCGAGGGTGGCGAGTCTGTTGTCGATGACTTCGACGGGGAACATGTTTTCCTCGCATAAGCACCAATTGGAAGGAAGGCCCAATCCGAGTTGTACGAAAGTTTCAGTGTTATAAAAGGTGTTATAAAAATAGTTTCAGTGCACCTCATTAGGGTTTTAGTGTTGAAGTTTTTAACCTCCGTGGCTGCACGCTTCGTCGTTTGAAACAGAGCCCTAGCCATGGCTGAACAGGTGAGTTACTTTTTGTCATTACAATGCCTCTATCGTGGCGTTGCATTAATTCGTTATTCATATTTTTTTTAAATTTTGTTTGCAGACAGAGAAGGCTTTTCTGAAGCAACCGAAAATGTTTCTATGGTACGCTCATTCACAGAATAATGCATCTTTTTATTTTCTTATTTGATTTAGTTTATGTTTTCATTTTGTTGGTGTCTGTGTTGATCGATTTTGAAGCTCTAAGAAAGGTGGGAAGGGAAAGAGGCCAGGGAAAGGTGGGAATCGCTTTTGGAAATCAATTGGGCTTGGATTCAAGACTCCCAAAGATGCCATTGAAGGTATGTTCTATTTAACTTTACATTAGTAAAGTTTTTGTACTTTGTTTTTATGTATAATATATAATTAATATTCTTGTTATGGCTTATGAACATTTGTATCATCATTTCAATAATTTTGGCGCTCAAGTTACTTCCACATATTTTATTGCTTTGATTTTCAAAGTGATGCCAGGACTGGGATCTTATTTTGTTACATGAAAATAGTTGAACGAATTTACAATCAAACCTAAATATTAATATGACATTGTGGGCTGCTGGTAACTTCTGTTTTAAAGACCCGATGACCGATGAGGATCATACCTCTGCTACTATGCTTCCCTTTCTTTATTAGTTCGAGATAATGCATATATTTTGGTGTCCTAGATTGCACGAGCAACAGTCCATTTGGTGAAATTTGGTTGAAACTATTACATATTTGTTTCTTGATAAATTGGAGTTTATAATGATTTATTTCAATGTGTTGCCAAAACAAGCTTGCAGAGAGAGGTGAGACTTCTGCTAAGTATGTAATAATGTGATTGACGATGTGTCATGAGAATTTAAAATTGGTCTGTGAACGTACACATGTTATTGTTCGCATTGGAATTTGAATGTTTCTTGCCAAATACATAATGAGTTGGAATCTTTGGCAAATGGAACAAATGCAGCAGTAGGCCACGACAGTAAGATCTAGAAAAAAGATGATTAAATGTTTCCATTTTTATTATTTTGTAATATATACGATTATCTGATTGTATTTTATTAAATTAGATACTATTATGAACATGGTATGAGTATTGGAGAAAATTTTATAGTAGTTAAAATAATAATAATAATAATAATAAAAATAAATAAATAAATAAATAATAATAATAAAAAATTAATGAATAGTAAAAAATGAATAGTAAAAATAAATAGTAAAAAAAAAAGGAAAGGATAAGAAGACACGTAATGTTGAGTCATACTTTTATTAAAATAATATTTTTGAATAGTAAAAATGAATAGTAAAAATGAATAGTAAAAATGAATAGTAAAAAATGAATAGTAAAAAATGAATAGTAAAATTTTTGGCTATAAATGGCCAAGGAGGGAGGAAGAAATTTTTTGCACCAAGAAGTAGAAATTTTTTAGAGAAGAGAGAGTTTGAAAGATATTCTAGTTGCAAGAGGGAAAATTCTGAAAGTTTTGAGGAACGACTTAGCAGAAGATTAAGTCTGGAATAAAGGTAGGGGAGTTAATTGAGTCTTTTGTTTCTGTATGATCTGAATTGTTGGATATGTTTGGAATTTTGTTTCTCTTTATGAATTTAGTGTGATATATTATATATGTTATGTTTATTTTATTTATTGTACTTTCATTTATTTTCTTACAATTTTGGAAGGATGAGAAGTTGTCTAACGGGCTCTGCCGAATTCAACTTCTTATTTCTCGAAATCATTATTACTTCTTTAAATTTTTCCTTACTTTTATTTATTTACCTTGCAAATTTGGAAGGATGAGAAGTTGTCTAACGGGCTCTGCCGAATTCAACTTCTTATTTCCCCAATATGTTATTATTTCTTTACGCTTTTATTTATTTACATTTATTTATTTACTTTGCAATTTTGGAAGGATGAGAAGTTGTCTGATTGGCTCTGCCGATACAACTTCTTATTTTCCCAATGCTTTTATTTTATTTATCTTATGTCAATGTTGAAATCTAATTTACCTATATGTGATTTATTGAATTCTATTTTTCATATTATCTTAGTAAATTGTCAATTTTTACTTTGTGTACCGTTAGATGCAGTCCAATTTTTGATATATGATACATAAGACATATTACTTTGTTTTGACCGTTCGGATTAATATTGTGTAGTTTATACTTAGAGAATTAAATCTCACAAGTTAGAATAAGTTGATGATAACTTTATTTCCTATTATTAAGTTCCCTCGGAAAAATGTAAATTCTGGACAAGTTAACAGTTAGATTAATTCAAAATTTTGATAAATGTTTCTTAAGATATAAATGTTGAATTTGACCGTTCAGATTATCATAATAATATATACATGTAGAGATGTAAGTTTTACATTTTAAAGTATATGATTTTTCAGCTTAATTCTGTTCCAAAACCATCTAAGGAAAAATTTATAATTTTCTTAACCAACCGTTAGATCACACTGAAAATTTTATGACATATTTTAGGAAAATATTGGGTTATATTGACCGGTCGGATTTTCAATTAAGAATCAGGAGTTGAATTAATACACTTGTAGTATTCTAACGATATTAAGTAACCGAAACTTTTGTTGATCACTACTTTTACAATTTTACTGCAGTTATTATAGTGGTCTAAAAATTACAAATCTAGTGTTAGAAGAAAGATAATTGAGTCTAGATTTCAACAAAATAAGAACCACATCATTTGGAGTTATGTAGAGAGAAGTATTAGTAAATTAATCATCAAAGGTCATAGTTGGATAGGAAAAAAAACGTGATCAAAATACTTATCTTGATATTTTTACTGCAACTAACCTTGTAATTTAAAAATTATGAAATTAGTTTTAAATTAAAGATTTTTCAGTCCAGAATTCAATAAAACAAGAATCAACTCATTCGGAGTTCTCTAGGAAGAGTTATGAGGAAACCACTAAGCAAAGGTCAAAAATTGATTGCAAATTGTTTTGAATGTGATTTTTGGAACAATGAGAGAATTGATAAAATTATCTTGATGATACTCTAGTTTTACCATGAAGAAGATTTATGCTGCGTCTCGGTAGTTAAAAGGATGATTTCTTTTGCTTTTGTAAGACGATTGGTGGATTCGAGTCCTGTTAGTTTCCTCTCTCTCGAGTATACAGACATCTCGCCTAAGGTTTCGGTCTAGTGTGGAGTAAGGTGATTGGTAAATGGATGTTACTCACCAGTGTTTTACTCATAAGACCTGGAAGAAATGAGGGAGATGTGTCTGAAGCTGCGTGTGGAAGACGACTCTTATCCGTAGTCCATATGAGGGACCGATTTTGGATGTATAAGAAGAATATAACCGAGATAAACCCATAAACTGTGATAAACCTAATATCTAAATGCGAGGGAATGAAAATAAAAAGGGAATCAAATTCATTTGTTTTGATTACGTTGAGGTGATACAAGTTGATAGATAGAAAGTATTATTAATGAATGCATGAATGGTATAAGTAAATTTAAAGTATCTTGTTTCTTCCTTGTACTTGATTAGCTCACCCTACTTGTATGACTACGACGATCGTATAACTCGTGTTGTTATACGGGAGTAGATAATGTTTCAGGTAATACTGGAGAAGTGTAGAGAGAGGAGGCATTGGGAAAAACTCTATGGGATTTTCAAATATGTAATTTTAAGTTGTGAAATAATTGGCTTGTAATTCTGAACAACTTTTTAGATTCAGTCTCTATTGTAATTATTACTTTTGAAAATTTGTAATGGTATTATTGCGAAATATAAATAAATGTTGTGGTTTTAAATGTGAAGTATAAAAAAAAATTATTAGAATTTTCTGTAACCCTCTAAGAATTGGGGTGTTACAACGACAACACCCATCTAAACCTCCACAACAGCACCCATCTCCACGACAACAAATAAAACTATTACATCTCATTCATCTCAGAAGGTGGCTCAAGCAATGGACAAGCTTGGACAGGCCGAACGAATCATCGCCGACATTCGAATCGGCGCCGATCGCCTCCTCGAAGCGCTATTCGTCGCGGCAGCGTAGCCTCACCAAGGCAACAAGCCTCTCCAAATGTTCCTCAAGGAAGACGCTTGCATGTGTTGTTAGAATTGCTGCAACGAAATTGTTAGCGTGGAATAACAAACCAAGAGGGTTTTTAATATTAATTTGTGTCTTTTAATTTCTACTCAATTTATCTTACTACGCAAATAATAAATATAAATAATAGAGTAAGGTTGAGAGAAATTTGCACAGATGATTTTTATACTGGTTCGGATCTTACCAATCCTATGTCCAGTCGCTTATCTCAAACCAAGATAAACATTTCACTAAGCACAAAACAATTATAAACTACATTCACAAAGAAACAATTTGTAAAAGTTTAGAAACCACCTCTCTTGATACCACAAGAGATGAACCTGCACCTCCTTTGAGTCTTCACAAAGGATGAAACACCTCCTCCGAATACTTCACGAAAGATGAAACACCTCCTTCGAATACTTCACGAAGGATGAAATACCTCCTTCGAATACTTCACGAAGGATGATCCTCTTCCACACACCTCTTTAGACGCACTAAGGATGAACCAACTATTCCTCCGTCACCGTAGTAGCAATGTACCAGCCCTACAGACAAGAGTTTCCTTAGCTGAGTAAGAGCACACACTTCTCAAAGAGTTCTGAGTGTTTTATCACAAGAGAAGAGTTGTTTCTGATAGAAACACTGAGCCCAATTTATAGACTCAATCCAGAGCTCTTCAATTTTTCGAAACTGGCCATTTTTAACGAATTTAATCGATTAATATTATTGTTAATCGATTAAAATAAGTACAATGACTAGTTTTTCAAATCAAAAACCTCCAACGGCTAGTATTAATCGATTATTCTCAGGATTAATCGATTAACTAATCGATTAAAACTTGCTTTAATCGATTATTTCAAAGCTGATTGGGTTTTGGCTTCTGCAGCGATTTTAATCGATTATATCAGGGATTAACCGATTAAAACGGGGAAGTTTTGATTCTAAACAACAAATACAAAATATAAGGGTACAAGAATCAAAACCTACTACAAATCTAAGTCCTAAACAATTAAACTACAATTATTACAAAAGCTTTTCATAACAAAAATAAGTCTTCAAAGGATCTTCATGAAACTTGATAAATCTTGACTTGATTTGGACATCATCAAAACCTCATCTTCATCATTTTGCTAACATTCTCCCCCTTTTTGATGATGATCAAAAACTCCTTTGATTTAAAGCTTTTGGTAATAATCTGGATAAAAACACAACTCATGAAAGGCAAGGGCATTAGTGAATAACAATAAGCTTTAAGATATTTTCTCCCCCTTTTTGATCATAATTAAAAAGCTGTGTTTTATATTCTCCCCCTAAGATAATACTCCCCCTTAATAAAAGGCATGTATGCATAAAATATATTTCAAATATAAAGATCCATTCAAACATACATAATAGGAGATTTAAAATAAATAATTTTGGGATAAAGAATTTTTTAAAAAATAATTTTTTTTAGAAAACATACATTGACTCATACCATATAGGAATTTTAAAGAATAAAAAAAGTATGGTTGATTTTTCAAAATGCACAAAATGAAAAAAAATGCAATCCTAAGAGATTTCAAAAAAATCCTAGATCTCTTCTAATGTTTACCCCCTTTAGATATATCTCCAAATTCATAAAGATATTTTGTAGAGATCTTTGTCTTGAGGATTGTCATCATTCTTCTCTTCATTTGTTGTCTTTGTCAAATCTTCAAAATTACCTGCATTAGATTCATCTGACTCATGAGGTTTTGCCTCAAGGTCCACAATTTTATCAAAGACAACATGTTTGGAATATTTTTTTTTTTAAAAAATTTGTTTAAAAAAAAATTGAAATAAAAAAATTGAAATTTTAAATTTTAAATTTTAAAATGCTTGGAATGAAATCATTTTATAACCCAAACATATCTACCACTTGGAACACCAAAATGCTCAATTTTACATTTATTTGAGGTATGACCCTTTTTCATACAATAAAAGAATGATATAAAGTTTGTATTCCTATAAGCTCTTCCTTTTTCTACCCATGTTCTACGGGTTCTATTATTATGCTTATTTTTAATTTTAGGAACATACTCATTTTTCACAACCTTATTTTCATTATTTTTATTGCATTCTCCTAAGGTTGTTTGTTCTAGTAGTTTCTTAAAATTTTCACAAGAAGCACATTTATCACTACTAATGTATTTGCCTTTTTCAAAAAATAAAATTTTATTTTTCAAATTTTTATTTTCTTCAAAAGTATTTTCAAAATTTGATTTTAAATTTTTATTTTCTTCAGAAAGATTTTCAACATTTAATTTTAAATCCTTATTTTCTTCAAAAATGTTTTCAAAATCCAATTTTAAATTTTTATTTTCTTCAAGAACATTTTCAAAATTTAATTTTAATTCTTTGAAATTCTTTTTCAATTTCTTATGAGCTTTATCTAATTTTTCTGATTCAACTATTAAAGCAGCATAAGTTTCATGCAATTTACTTTCACTAAATTGACTATAATTATCAGAATCGCTAAATGTACTTACTTGGCTTCCAGGGTCATCGTCTGCCACTAAACAGATGTTTGCCTCTTCATCAGATTCGCTCAAATCAGAAATTGTTTCGTTGTCATCGTCCCATGTGATGTAGGCTTTCTTTTTCTTGAAGAATTTCTTTTCTTTTATTTCTTCACTCTGCTTTTGATTTGGGCAGTCCACTTTTAAGTGCCCCCTTTCTCCGCAACCGTAACATTTATAGTGTGAGGAAGATCCTTGATTTTATTTCTTTACAAATTTTAATCTTCCTTTGTCTTTTGATTTCATGAACCTGTTGAGCCTTTTTATCATGAATCTCAAATTTTCTTCATCTTCTGAGTCCTCATCTTCTATTTTGCTCTTGCTCCTTTCTACCTCATATTTTAAGGCTAGACTCTTTTTCTTGGTTTTGACTTTTGCTTCTTCTTCATTAAGTCTTCCAAGATCAAGTTCATGCTCTCTCAACTTTCCGAATAATGCCGCCATGGTCATTGTGTTGAGATTTTGTGACTCAGAAATTGCAGTCACTTTTGGTTGTCACGACCTGTCTAAAGATTTCAAGATTTTAATATTAAGTTCATCATTTTCAAAAGACTTACCTAGTCCAATAAGATGATTAACAATGTTGGTGAAACGTTTCTGAACATCTGAAATTGTTTCTCCTTGCTTCATCCTGAACATTTCGTACTCCTGGATCAAGGTGTTCTTTCTCGCCCTTTTTACGTCATCTGTTCCTTCGTGAGTCACTCTCAGTATTTCCCACATTTCATGAGCGGTTTTACAAACAGAGACCCTGTAAAACTCATCAACAGTTAGAGCAGATGCAATTATGTTTCGGGATTTCACATCAATTTGAATTCTTTTCTTCTCTTCAGTGGTCCACTTATCACGGGGCTTTGGTTCCTGCAAATCGTTAGTAGGAATAGGCGAACCAGATGCAATAACATCCCAAATCTCACAATCAATAGACTCAATAAAAATTTGCATTCTAACCTTCCAGAATGCATAGTTTTCACCTGTGAATAAAGGTGGTCTATTGATAGAGGCAACCTCTGCAAAAGTTTAATATGATCCTGCCATTTGAATAACTACCAAATTGAGCTCTGATGACAATTGTTAGAATTGCTGCAACGGAATTGTTAGCGTGGAATAACAAACCAAGAGGGTTTTTAATATTAATTTGTGTCTTTTAATTTCTACTCAATTTATCTTACTACGCAAATAATAAATATAAATAATAGAGTAAGGTTGAGAGAAATTTGCACAGATGATTTTTATACTGGTTCGGATCTTACCAATCCTACGTCCAGTCGCTTATCTCAAACCAAGATAAACAGTTCACTAAGCACAAAACAATTACAAACTACATTCACAAAGAAACAATTTGTAAAAGTTTAGAAACCGCCTCTCTTGATACCACAAGAGATGAACCTGCACCTCCTTTGAGTCTTCACAAAGGATGAAACACCTCCTCCGAATACTTCACGAAGGATGAAACACCTCCTTCGAATACTTCACGAAGGATGAAATACCTCCTTCGAATACTTCACGAAGGATGATCCTCTTCCACACACCTCCTTAGACGCACTAAGGATGAACCAGCTATTCCTCTGTCACCGTAGTAGCAATGTACTAGCCCTACAGACAAGAATTTCCTTAACTGAGCAAGAGCACACACTTCTCAAAGAGTTCTGAGTGTTTTAGCACAAGGGAAGAGTTGTTTCTGGTAGAAACATTGAGCCCAATTTATAGACTCAATCCAGAGCTCTTCCATTTTTCAAAACTGGCCATTTTTAACGCATTTAATCGATTAATATTAGTGTTAATCGATTAAAATAAGTACAACGGCTAGTTTTTCAAATCAGAAACCTCCAATGGCTAGTATTAATCGATTATTCTCAGGATTAATCGATTAAAACTTGCTTTAACCGATTATTCCAAAGCTGATTGGGTTTTGGCTTCTGCAGCAATTTTAATCGATTATATCAGGGATTAATCGATTAAAACGGGGAAGTTTTGATTCTAAACAATAAATACAAAATATAAATGTACAAGAATCAAAACCTACTACAATTCTAAGTCCTAAACAATTAAACTACAATTATTACAAAAGCTTTTCATAACAAAAATAAGTCTTCAAAGGATCTTCATGAAACTTGATAAATCTTGACTTGATTTGGGCATCATCAAAACCTCATCTTCATCATTTTGCTAACATTCGTCAGTATCTTCAAGACCTTCAATCGCTTGGTAATCGTGTCATTGGATTCGTGCCCCTTCGTTTTTTTTTACTCACGGATCAGGGTTTTTGTTTGAGCTCTTCGACGTCGTTTTTATGATTAGTTCTGCGTGTTTTTTTTTTGTTTTGTAGGTAAGGAGTTGGAAGAATCTGGAGTTCTCAGTGAATCACTTCGATCGAGGAAAGACTTTTGAGGTTTGCATATGCCGCTAATTTGTTCGGTTGCATATGCGTGGAAACGATAGCTTGCCTGGAAAGCTCCTTTAAACGACGGATGTCAACATCTTTAGATAAAACGAAACAAATGTCGACATCCGTTTTTACCTTAAACGGATGTTGACATCCGTTTTTACCTTAAACGGATGTTGACATCCGTCGACGGGTCCTCATATCCATTTAGAGAGGGTCGCTTATTCACGCACTTTTACACTTTTTGTTAAAGTTTTTATATAACAGCAACAAACAATGAAAGAAAGATAAAAAAAAATGCATAAATGAGTAAAAATGAAAGAATGAACGACTAAGAATGGATAAATAAGATAGGAATAAAAAATAGAATGAAGGGTAAAAGAGAAAGGAGAGAGATGGAGGGAGCAAACATAGAGAGATGGAGGGAGTAACACCTAAAATGTTATTGCTCGAATCTCATCCTCTTACACTAATTTAATCTATTAAAATCCATTTAATTAAATATAAATTTTATTTTTGATCTATATTTAATAATTTTTTCAAATCAGGTTTTTATTTTAGTTGTATAAATTTCAAAAGTTCAAAAATCTAAATTATATTCATATAAAAATAATCTGTACCCTAAACCTAATTTCAAGCACCACACCCTCTTCTCTATTTTAAGATTTCGAGATAAACCCCAAACCTTCTTCACTATTCTCTATTTTAAGTTTTTGAGATAAACCCTAAACCTTCTTCACTATTTCTTCTTTGTGATTCACTCAAAATTTCAGTGGTCAACCAAAGATAAATCTAATTGGTAATCTTAAATCTTCAATATATGTTTATGTATGTGTTTCTCTTTCCATTCATTCTTATGTTGGATTTTGTTTCAGAAAACGCACGTTGGTGCCACTATTGCGCTGGTGGGTGTGGTGGGGTTCGCCGGAGATTAAGATCGAGGCCAGTGCACTGCGTGTTAGGAAGGTTGTTGTTGTTACAAGGTATGTTTCGTTCTTTCACCGTTAGACACTCCCATATCGGGGGCTGACATGAACTTGCTTGATATTACCAGCATCATTAAGATGCTTAATTGAGATGGATGAATAGAACTTGCTTGATATTACAAATTTAGCGTGTCACAAACCAACTGATAGTAGTAATGGATGAATAGAAGTTGCATCCTGATGCTACTTGAGTGAGATGATTATACAAAAATTGTCTGCTTTATTTTATGTTTTTTTTAATACCAAAAGGGTGCCAATATTAAAATCAAAGCCCAAACCTCTCCGATAAACCCAAGGGTAAGTCCCTCTATGTAGGATTTATCATCTACTTTCTCCGTTCTGCATTCCTTCTGGGGTATCAAAATCTGCAGCTTCAACTATGCAGGTGTTTGCATAGAATGGGGAAAACGGCATACAAGAGGTTGCTGGGAAGCCAGAGCTTCCGGCAACGCCTTCTGCTTGCTACTCTCTCTTCAACTCCCATTCTCATTGAAGACATTCGTGCTGATGAGACATGGCCAGGTCTCCGCAACCACGAGATTTCACTTCTCCGTCTCTTCGAAACTGTCTGCGATGATTGCCACGTAGAAATCAACGAAACTGGTATTTTTATAATTTCGTTTTATTTTTATATTTCAATCAGGTTTAGTTGCAGTAACACAACCACCACCACCACCACCAGAGGATTGCTTATTCATTTGATTTGGGTTGAACAGGTACCAAATTAAAGTACAAACCTGGAACTATTATCGGTGGCAGGCAACACAGTGCGCACGATTGTGGCGTCTCGCGCTCCATTGGCTATTTTTTGGAGCCACTCATTGTGTTGTGTTTGTTTGCCAAACATCCCCTCACCATTAGGCTCAAAGGTATAGTAGTTATTATAATTAGATTCTATTTTGAAACCTATCTCTGAAGGACCATTTACAATATATTTTGATGGTTTAAATTATAACTTTTTTTGAATATTGTTTATCAGGAATTACAAATGATTCTAAGGATCCATCTGTTGATACCTTCAAGTCTACTGCTTTACCCATATTGAAGCGCTTTGGAGTTCCCTCTGAAGGCTTGGAGTTTAAAATAGAGAGTCGTGGATTACCTCCCAATGGTGGTGGCGAAGTTATTTTATCACTTCCTGTTGTTCAGAGTCTATCTGTAAGTTTCTGATTCTTTTGATGATTTCGTTTATTTAAACTTTGTTGTTATCTTATGTTTTCTTGCTGGCAGGCTGTTAGTTGGATTGATGAAGGTTTTGTGAAGAAAATTAGAGGAACTACCTTTTCAACCAGAGTATCTGTTCAGTTTGAAAATAGCATGATTAAAGCTACCCGTGGAATAATCAATCCGCTGGTTTCTGATGTGCACATTTTCTCGGATCACAGATCAGGTCCTCAGGCTGGAAAGTATGATTCCTTCCACTCAGTGGAATTTGTTAAATATTGAATTTCAATTTTGGAAATATATTGGTAGTAATTGGGAAAGTCATAGTATTGTAACTCCTTTTGTTGGGCATTCTCTCGTTCAGTTCGCCTGGCTATGGGATTTCTCTTGTTGCGGAAACTACTTCTGGTTGCTTCATCTCTGCAGACACCGCCGTTTCTCATGCGAGGGATGATGATACTTCTAGTCTTGCAGATGACGCAAAAGGAGACCTGATGCCTCCAGAGGATATTGGTGTGGCGACTGCCAATGCTTTACTGGGTGAGATAGCTCAAAGTGGAGTGGTAGATTCAACACATCAGGTTAGTATGTAGGCAGTTTCTTTCTTCCCTTTTAACGTTTTCATATCAAGTGATAGATACTGGTATTAAACACGTAGAAATATGGACAGAAACTTATTACAGATACGAAAGTTTTGATTCTAGTCGACTGATGGTAATAGATAGAATATAGAAGTAGACTTCTACAATAGAGAGAAAAAGAAATGGAACCTAAAAAAAGTAAAGAAAATGCAACAGGAATGCACTCTCCCAGGAAGTGTGCTGACTCAAATGTTATGGTGCTAGAATACGTAGCTACTAGTTCAATTTTATTGTCTTGCACGTGGGTTGGTAGGACTCGTGTATATGATGAAGTTTAATTCCGTTTTGGAATTTTGGATTCCCCTAATATTTTTTTTTTTATTGTTTTGGTTTATAGGGCTTGCTATTTCTTCTTTGTGCACTATGCCCTCAAGATGTTTCAAAGGTTCGCGTTGGAAAACTTTCCCAGCACGGGGTTGAAACTCTGAGAAACATAAGGGATTTTCTAAATTTGAAGTTCATTATCAAACCAGAGCCGAATTCACAGTCAGTTTTTCTCAAGTGTGTTGGTTATGGCATGAAGAACCTTTCTCGAAAGGTATCATAAAGTGCGTTCAACAGTGTTATAAATCCAAAATACCAAGTCTGAAAGAATTATACTTTTGAAGCCTGGAAAAGATCTTATATAAGATTCGAATTAATTTTAAAACTTTCATCATGTTAAGTGTTCTATAAAATTTGAGTCTTAAATTAATATCTCCTTGTCAATACAATCATTGGATAGGAGATGCTGTAAGATGTTTCGATTGTAGCAAAAGAATGTCCTTTTTTGTTGTGTAATCTATCTTCTATGATTCAATCAAATTTATTTAGCTGTTTTATTGTTTTATTTATAGCATGATTCCTTATTTTTTTGAACTCTACTATGGTTTACGGCATGACATTAGAGATCACCAGACATAAAAACACACGAATGCAGTGCAAAAGAAAATATCTTTTATGTAGTAATTTTTTTTATTTATCTATTAAAATATTGACATGTTATTTTGTAAATTTATTGAATAATTTTTAAATATTTTATTTACTTGAAATATTTATTCTTTTAAGAGAAGACTCGTTATTTAATATTTTAAATATTTTAGCTATATTTCTTGTCCCATTGCTATTACCTGTGAAAGTCACCTGAGGTTATCTTCATTATCTATTTTATTAAGCTAACATTTTATACTAAAATTAATTATAGTAATAAATTATGTGAAAGGGTTTGGATCTCATTCCCGTTAGAAGGTAGTTAATAAGTTTGGAGTAAGTATTTAATTGAATTTCAAAATCTCATTAACACAACTTTTACCAATTCAATAAAGCTCATCTCTTTTAATGCATCTCAATTTCCTTCATCACATTAGGCTGGAACAAGTTTCTCGACATATTTACTCAGTCTGTGGTTCATATCCTTGACTTTGGTTAACATAATTTCACAATTTTAATTTTTTAATCAGATAAAGTATTTTAATCATTAGTAAATATAAAAAATATTTGTGTCTAATAATTCAAATATATTACCTAGTGAATTTTTAATCGATGTTAGTTGAAATTATTTTTCAGTCAAAATTTATTAATATTTTTATATTTGATGCAATCAAACTTTTTTATTAATTTACATTAATTAAAATTATTTTTAATTCACATTTACCATAAATATTTTGTTGTCATATGTTAAGTTATCTTTTAATAATATTGGTTAACATTTTTTTGGCTAACGTATCAACCAATGTAGGCTGAAAATCTTTCTTGAGTGACTAATAAAAGATAATTTTAATAACGGTGGATTGAAAGTTTTTCTTATCAACATTTTAAAGACTTTGGATGAAAAATAATACATAACACAAGTGACATTGGCAAAACAGTCTCTAACTAATGTAGATTATATCAGTTGCATTGGCTACTACTTAACCAATGTAGATTGAAACTAAATTTAATATAAATTGATAAAGAAAAAACAATTCCAACAATATTAATAGAAAAATAACTCATTTTTACATTGACAGAAAAATTCTAACTTATGTTGACTAAAGAATAGTTTTATTATAAAAAATATTTAGATCGGCCTTAATTAAAATATAATCTTGACAACATTCGACATGATCTCTATCAAGATCAACTCAATGATGTGTTAGTTAGTAGAGATCAAAATGACAATATTCTAAACGAAACGAAATCTTAAAAATAATAAAATAAAAAATATAGATCAAAGAAATAAAAGAACTTATTAGAAATTTAGCTTTTTTTTAATATAATTTCAATTTTCATGATTTTATGTAATTAAATTATTCTGATAATTTTTTTTTAATTTTCATTTCAAACAATATATTTTATAAGATAACTAGAATTACTCATGACAACGGTTGTTTCTCCATACACCTTCAATCATTTTGTCCTGTACCTCTAATTTTCAAAAATAGTTCTTAGTAAATAATGTTATGTTTCTCTTCGTAAAAAACAAGTGCATGAAATTTTATACTCTAATTCGCATGTTACAACGAATTTTGAAATTTGTTGAAAGACTTGACGGATTTCAAAATTCGTTGAAGACTTGAATGAATTTTAAAATCCGTTTAGGCTTTCAACGAATTTTGAAATTTGTTAAAGTCTTCGAAAAATATTTCAACGAATTTCGAAATATGTTGAAGCTTTTAAAAAATCTTTCAACGAATTTGAAAATTTGTTGAAGAAAAATTTTCAACAAATTTCGAATTCCATTGAAACTTTTAAAAAATTCTTCAAGAAATTTCAAAATTCATTGAAGCCTTCGAAAAATTCTTCAACGAATTTCGAAATATGTTGAAGTCTTCAAAAATTCTTCAACGAATTTTGAAATCTGTTGAAACACAAAAAATAGGGGTATAGGACTTTTTTGAATTGTAGAGAGAAATTTTATTAAAAAGTTACTTTAAGTTAAGGTTTAATCATTCGCCAAGTCCTTTTTTGACTGAAAATATCAAATAGGTCCCTTAGTGTTTTTTTTGTCTCAATTAGATTTTTATTTTTGCAAAATTGCTCTAATTAGACTCCTACCGTTAAATTGGGCTAACACGGTTAGAATCTTATTAAGGTGACATGTTGATGTTAGTTTTTTAAATGACGTGGCGAGTTGTTAAATAGTTATACCTTAGTCTGACGTGAATTTTTGTTTTTTTAAAATTAAAAAAATTGAGAAAAGTTAATTGAACTTAATTGTTTCTGAAAATTAGGGATTTCCATCTTGCACCAACCATCATCCTCTTTCCTCAATCCTTTTGTACCTCGAATTCCACCTTGCACCAGCCACCATTAACATCATTCAGCCACCATATTCATCACCCTCACAACCAAAACTGCAGAAACCCATAAAACTAGAAAGTCACTGTCAAACTCGCCTTTCCCTACCAGAATCACGAAACTCAGTTTGTATCGCCATGGAGATCACCACATCAACCTAAATCGAAACCACAAATCTAACATCCACCTTCACCCGAATCACTGAAATGCAACAATCCAACTCGCGAAGCTCGAACCCAATCTCCGAAAACCTAATTCACGCATCCTAGATCTATCTTCGAACAACGCCGCCGCGAAATCACGCCTCCTCCATGGCAATCTGCAGAAATCCCCAAATCGCGATTCACGACAACCATATTCTCATCGCAATAGAACCCCAAATCGCGCAGCCATGGAACCCATAGACGCGAGTACTCCATCATGCATCTTCGCAACATCACCACCATTGTCAATCTTCCTACTAACTCAATCCAAAATCATGCAACCATCTTCTCCAGGGAACCCTCGCGCCTTCTCCTTCTGCAAACAGAAGCCACACAAAACGCAAAATCCCAATTTTCATCGTGAGCTGTAACGCTGTGAGCATTCACACTGATCAACCACGACCTAAATCGTGCTACCACCGTGAGTTACCTACAAGAAAACCATATTCGAACCACCAAGTGAAACCCAGAAACCTAAATCGCAGCTCTACAAAGACGCAAAAACCACTTGCAACAACGCCTTCATCTTCCTAACTTCCAATGACACAAGGTCCCAAACCTCACCAAAATGGCCAAAGCCCTAATTTCTTCGAAACCTCACGGTCAATTTCAAACTATTGTAAACCCTAATTTGCACTCTCTAATTGATTCCCAATTTGAACAAACTCACATTCTTTTCGTCAATGAACCTTAATTCGAAGAAACACTCAAATTTCCTCAATTTCTTTTCTAATTCCTATTTCGAAGAAAGGGGTTGAGTTTAATTAAATTTTCCCCAATTTCTTTAATTAAAAATTATTAATTTTCACGTCACAATCACCTTATTAACATATTACCTAAACCACGTAATTTAAAAAGGCACCATCAACAGTTATGTAAATAAATTGGTCAATCATGAATCATGGCAATTAACTTTAATGTTGACTAACTTAGATAAAGTGTGATTATCCACTATTGGTCGTAATTAGGTCGGTGTTAATCAAAAGCTCACTCCAAAACCTATAAATATAGGTTTGAGGTAAGAAGGTATGTGATCTGCATTTACCATGTTATTATTGTCTGAACTATCAATGTTAAACTGACTTTGGCATCAAAGTTCCTTCTAAAGGTACCCTCCGAGCGATTTAGACAAGCGGTAACGCCAAACTTGGACTTTAGGACTGCTTTTGGACCGTAGACGTCTCACCTAACTTTGGATCGTTTACATTAACCTTACATTCTAAAATATTTTGGTGTCCATCATTGGGCTGAGTATTCAACAGCCAACAAACCTTATGGTGACTACAAGGAACATGACGAATAATGTCGCATTAGAAGAAACAGAGAATCAGCCCAACTAGCTAGAGATAATCGAGAACGTGCAAAGTCAGATGAAAGAAATGCAACGAAGATATGAAAAGGAACTGATGGCCCTTAGGGCTTGGAATGTAGTCATATGCCAAGAGCAAAGTGTTCGAAAGTCGGTCCCTCGTGCACCAACCCAACCACAACATCAGTTTGCTTCGACCAGACATAGAGAAGACCCATGTAGAAAAATCCATGAGGATAGTAGGGAAAACCTCTATGTGTAGACAATTAACATAGCTAGTCTGTTGCCTTTCACACCGGCCATCATAGAGACTCTCATGCCCCTAGTCCCTTCGACCTTTGAGAAGTATAATGGATCAACTAATCCAGACGAGAATTTGAGGATGTTCGTGAATTAAATGACTTTTTACATCGCAAGTGACCTAGTGTGATGTATAACTTTCTCCCTCTCCCTCGAAGGAGAAGCTTTGGCATGGTTCAACTCGTTGTTACCCAACTCTGTAAATAACTTTGTGGCCATTCGTTCGTTGTTCGACACTTAGTTTGCCATGAGTCGGTCGCATCATTTAACAACTCTTGCCTTGGTGAATCTCAAGCAAGAAAAAGAAGAGTTCCTTCGTGCCATCATGGATCACTTAAAGAAGACCACACGACAAATCACAAATCTCAACCATGAGATAGCTCTACACCATATGCTAATAGTCTTGAGGATTGGGCCATTTGCTGACAACCTGTGCATGAGACCAATCAATACCATGAATGAGTTGAGAGAAGGGGTCATATAGTGCATGTGGGTGAAGGACAAGCAAGACTTTTGTAGGTAGATGAAGTATGAGGCTTTCATCAAGTGAGAATAAGGAAGGGAAAAAAATCAAATAGTGGCAAGGAAAAGGGGGAGAGTCTCAACCAAAGGACCAACCTAGAGCACCACGGTTCCACCAATATACTCCCCTCAACGTGATTAGAGCCAACATATCAAAAAAGGCTCTAAGCGCTAGCCTGATTCCCCCTCAAAAGAGGAGGGCTACACCCCGAGGTGCTGATTGCAATAAGAATTGCTTGTACCATAAAAATATGGGGCATCCCATAAAGGACTATGTCACCCTTCATGAAAAAATTAAGGAGTAGATCCACGCAGGTCACCTCAAAAAATACATCAAAATCGAGTGGAAGGACAGGTGTCCTCCCCACAAGAGAAGTCCATTGAGGACGAGAGAGTGCTCTCGTCACTCCTCGAGAATTGAGCGATGTCAAGACTCCAAAATAGGAGCAAAAGCAGTAATAGAGACTACCGCTTTCGCAACTACATCACTATCATCTTAAGAAGGTTCATAGAAGGTGGATCCTCATCATCAGCGCGCAAGTCCCACATCCGAGCATTGAAGATTGTCTATTTGGTGGACAAGAAGCCAAAGTTTATGTCTCTCATAACGTTCATTGATGAAGACTTCAAAGCACCTGATCTCGATCAGGATGACCCCATTGGTCATAACAATTGAGATAACTCGCTATGGGATGAGTAAAGTGTTGATTGACCAAGGGAACTTGGTCAACATTCTATATTGAAAGACCTTCCTCAACATTCTTTATAAATTTCCTGTAATTCATTTCTGTTTTTAATATAATGAGCTTTTATACATATATTATCTTTTTGAGGGGGAGCTCATATTAAGGGGGAGATTTTTACTTTTTGCTTATGATAAAAAAGGGGGAGATTAGAAATATTATAGGGGAGAAGAAATATTTAGGGCAGAAATATTTTTCAATTGTACAGGTACTTCTAACTCTGTGGCTGTTTTTAGTTTGTATGTACTGCAGGTAAAACTGAGTTGCTTTTAAAAGAGGATTTTTTTATCATCATCAAAAAGAGGGAGATTGTTACCAATAAGGGAGTATTGGTAAAACCTGAAGACAAGTTTCGATGATGCTGCAAATTGTAATTCTTGATTGTAATAGGAGAATACTTAAAAAGCAACTTGTAGATTTTGAATGTAGTAGGAAAATGATAAACATTGTAATTTCTAATTGTATAATCGATTATCAGATGCTTTTGAACTAAAATAATCGATTAACATGAAGCAATAATCGATTATCACAAGTCACACTTGAATAATCGATTATCACTTCAAATAATCGATTATCACTTTTTGAAATTTCTATAACGGACTTGAATAATCGATTATCACTTACAATAATCGATTATCATGGCAATTGGGAGCTGACCTTTGGCATTCAGTGTGCTTGGCTATATAATTGGTTCTTGAAAGCTTCAGAATTCAACTTTTGTGTAAACTGAGAAAGCTTAGAACACTGAGTAGTCAGAGGAACGTTCTTGAGAGCTTTTGTTTACTTTGTTCCCTTGCCTGGTCTTGTGAAAGGAGAGGCTCGCGTATCGTGTGTCGATAGTCGGAGCAGACTCTCTTCAAGATAGCAAGGTGCTCTGCCTGGTCTCGTGAAAGGAGAAGCTCGCGAATCGTTGGTCGATTGCCGGAGTGGTTCTCTTCGAGTTGGTAGAGTGTGCTCTGCCTGGTCTTGTGAAAGGAGAAGCTCGCGAATCGTTGGTCGATTGCCGGAGCGATTCTCTTCAAGTTGGTAGAGTGGTTCTTTTCATTATATTTCTGTACTTTTCATTGTAATATGTTAAATCCTTTTTAGTGGAACTGTTAATCACTCTTTGTAGTGATTAACGACTGGACGTAGATTCTGTTGAATCGAACCAGTATAAAAATCCTTGTGTGCTTTTCTTATGCCCTATACTCATTTTAATTTACGCTTGTTAACTGTTCGATTAATTTTCTGAAAGAATTTTTTTTTTTTATAAAAAGGGCCAATTTCGTTTTAAACTTTGACCGAACACGCTTTACGCTCTCTGAGTATTATTTCCGCTGCGCAATACTCTTTTAAAAATTACCCCCTCCGATACCGTCAGAAGGTGACACCTATATTCCCTCATGCAATGCCAAAAGATTAGTGGTGGCCATTAGTGACTTGGATCCTAGGACCAATACAAAGGATTGGATGAAGTTGCAAGGTTAAATCAACCGATTGGGCTTGGGAAAATAGGAAGATCAATCAATAAACATAGGCAACGACTTGATTAAAGACCATGAAGAAGATTTGGCGCGAGTGTTGAAAGTTAATAACGACTTGTTCGCCTAGACTTCAATGAACATGTCATACATTCATCCTAGAGTCATGTCCTACAATCATGTCTTGTTCAACGAAGCCTACCTGGTGATGCAAAAGAAACACTGACTAGACAAAGAGAAAAAGGAGGCTATAAAGGTCGAGGTGAATAAGCTACAGGAAGCAGACTTCATTTGGGAGGTCACATACACCACATGGCTGGCAAACATGGTCATGGTAAAAAAGTTGAGCGGTCAATGGAGGATGTGCACTGACTTCACTAACCTGAACAAGGCATTCCCGAATGATGTTTATCCTTTCCTTAACATTGACAAATTGATGAACAATGCATCAGATAATCAAATCCTTAGTTTCCTAGATGCGTACTTTGGGTATAACCAAATATTCATGTACCATTCAGACAAGGTCAAAACAAACTTCATAACCGAGCATATTAACTACTACTATGAGGTTATGTTGAGGCCACATACCAATAATTAATGGACAAGATTTCCACCACCAAATAGGTCGATGCATTGACTTCTATGTGGATGATATAGTGATGAGATCCCAATCATTCAAAGAGCACATCAAATGTACGTTTGGTGTTGGAGTGAGCAAGTTTCTCACTGAGCTGTCGGGCTGTGTGATGAGGATGTGACCAAGAGCAATGGAAAGGATCCACTTGAAGGACTTGGAGAACCTATGACAAAAGCCAGAGCAAGGAAAGCAAAGGAAGCTCTTCAAGAAGTTTTGTCCATATTAATTGAATACAAGCCCGAATTTCAAGGAAAAAAGGCCAAGATGGTGAATTGCATTATGGCCTAAATGGAGGAAAACTAAAGCACCATTTTACTCCTGTTCTATTTTATAAGTTAGTTTGTTTTTAAAATAGCCCAATCTTTGTAAAATTGATTGACAAAATTATGTCTTTAGTTTGACTTTATTTTCAAGTTGTAATAAAGGTCCAATTTGGAAATTTAGACATTAGTCCTTAAAAGCTTAACTATTTTCATCAAATGCACAAGTCGGGTTTTTATGTAGATAAATTAGGGTTTAATACTTTCTATTTTAGTATGAGTGATTCCCCTAAGTTCTTGAGTAATTCAAGAATCCTTGGTTGTATAAAAGAACTTTCTATTCTTTATGTGTTGCCTCCTGTGGAAGAGTGACTCTTTGCTTTTGTTTATCTTTGTCTCTTTGTTTTTCTTTCTTCTTCTCGATTTATAGAATCTTAATTTATATCCAATTTTATCTCTTATTCATAAATTTTGTTTTGTACATCTAAATCGAGTGTTTCTTGAGCCTAATTTGTAGCTCAAAATGTGATCTTTCACACTGTTTTGGAAACACCTCAATCGAAGTTTTGTAACTCAAGATGTCGATGTTTTGAAAATTTTGTTCCTCACTTTTTACTAAATTTCGAAATTTCTTTCAAGGTTTTAACCCTAAAGATCCTCAATCAAGCTTTTTGTAAATGTGGTTCACATTATTTTGTAGCTCGGCTGGCCAAGCTTTATGATTGAGGTGGGGGAGATGATTTCTCAAATCCTTTCGTCAGTGATGGTGACAAATCGGTCGTGATATTTTGATTATCGTCTTTTGAATTAAGGAGATGAATATTCTTCTTTTGAAACATATTCTTTGGAGCGACATTAGTCTTCTCTTTTTAGATTATTTTTAGTAAATCTCTTTTTGGCTTTTGCTTTTATTGTGCTCTAGAATTTAGGCACAAGTTTTCGGTGGGCTTGATAGAATCTTTCGTTGGACAACTTCTATTATCTACTTGTTGACCTGCTTAGTCATGTTACAACCGACCTTCGTGACTAGGGAAGGAGAGGTTCCTAAGGAGTGAAGTTGCATTGGCCTATCAAAGGAAGTTCGAGTATCGTCTGGGGACCCGACTCTGGGTCCAGATCTAAGGTGTCATTATCGGGCATAACTTCAACAGCTTGACAATATTGGCTAAGCTTGCCTCATAGTTGGGTGAGCTCCATATTATATGTTTCTCTGTCTAAGGAAGTGTAGCATCCGTGCCAGGTTGACATACTTTGGTGGTGTTGGTAACCATGGGCATGGTGAGAACACCCTTGAGCTCCTGTTGCTTTATGCTCGGTCGACTTTTTCCAATCTTCTTGAGCTCACTGCCAAGAGGGACGCAAATCTCGTCAAATTGGAAAGTTGTCCCTTGTTCGGGTGTTACATCAGTCCTATTCTTGGAGGTCTTGGTAAGGTTGGACGGGTGACCCTTTATTCTCGAGGTCGATCATTTATTGCTGAAGTCCATGCAGGTCAGCCTACAACTAGTGTGTCAAGCCTTGAGCATGGCGTCGTGCTATCTGTTGTTCATCTTGTTGTTGAATAAGCGTCAACTTTGATGTTGTATGTTCGTCATTGGGTAATTGTGTGTGGTGACCATGGGAATGTGAGGACGAGGAAGTGTTTCGCTAGGCCCCATGGTGGGCACCAATGTTTTTTCCTAGATCTTAAGCGTGGAACTTTGGAGAGGTGGTGAGATCCTAACGGTGGTCTGATTGTTCCTTTTGTATGGAAATGGCCTCCTTGCTGTTGAGAGGGGGGAATATCCACCTGCGAAGACTCTCTAACGCTCAAGTCAATAAGAGAGTTAAGATCTATAAGGAAGAGTGAGAGTGATTATGAAGTGAGTATTCCTTCGGAAATACTAGTTGTATTTATAGGATCAACATGAGTCATGAGCCTATATTCCTATTAGAATAATACATACTTGTGGAGTATAATAACAATATAATAAATAGTAAGATAACAATAAATAATAAATAACGTACCAAACTATTTATAATATATAAATATGTCTAAAATAAGTGTAGGTTTGAACTTCTCTATAATTAAGAGGCTTAAAAAATCTTATTGGGCCACATTACTTAATATGTTTATTGGACTTGGTAGGAATACATCAAATGTTTATCTCTAAAAAACATGCATAATGTGTTATTATAATACTTATACACAAGATGTCTCAAGGGTTGTTACAAGTCTTAACTATAGATAAAGACTAATTAAATATATATATATATATATATATATATATATATATATATATATATATATATATATATATATATATATATATATATATATATATATATATATATATATATATAAATGTGTGCAAACTTCATCTTGCAACTCAATTTTGTATTTAAGATTGAGTTAGAGTTAAAATCTATTTCTTAACATGGTATGAAAGTATGGATTAAAGCATAATAATGAAATTTATTGTTTGTTAGGTCTATTGTTACATACCTTACATGTCTTAGTGTGAGGGAATGTATTTGAAGTTCTACATCAATTAAAGATAAAAACAATTTATAATATATAAATAAATACAAACCTAATATTAGAAATCAATTTTATACTTTTGGAGATAGACTTAAATCCAACCTCTTAAAATATCGTTGCACGTTAATAAATTTATGTACATATAATCAAGAGTGACTCTTTAAATCATTGAAATAAATACTTTCTATCTAACATGTTTTAACATAAAACTTATTTCATCATATAACTGATTACACTGAACTTACCTAATTTTGACATTTTAGTTTAAACACGAGAACCTATTAATAACAATATAATTATATATATATATATATATATATATATATATATATATATATATATATATATATATATATATATATATGTATGTATGTGTATATATATAATTATGGTTTCCTTCTTCCTTATTTTAACCAAGCAAGAAAAAAAAATCATTTCATTTTTTATTTTCCTTTCACAAATCTATCTTTTCTTCAAATATTTTTGTTCTCTCATTTTCTCTTTGCATTCAGCTGAAACAGAAGTATTAGATAATGAGCTTTGAGTTTTACTCTCTCTTTTTTTTTTAATCTTCTAAGAAACAGTGTACAAATATTTGCATAATCATGAGGGTTTGGGTTCATGATATGGATAGTTGAGAAAGCCTCACTCATGTTACAGTTCAGATGAACTTAATTATAGAGATAAGTTAAACTCAAAAAAGAGAAAATTACCATTTTTAATGCATTGATTTCATACCAAAAGCTACCTTAATTTGCTATACACATGCTCATAAACTTTTCTACAAATCCACTTCATGAACATGAAAAACACTTCAATTAGAGGAAGGAGTTTCATGCTTGAACAGTTGAATACCTGCAAATTTGGCTGCAACACATTAATATTATTGTTTGGGTGTGGAAGGATTCAGGAATAGGAACAACCCTACACAAGAATACATCATTAAAGAAGTCTTTGAAGTTTGGGTTTAGTAAATTATTCTACAGGATCATGAAATTTAATAAATATGTAACAACGTCAAGAGAAGCTTCAAAACCCTACTTTAAAAAAAAAAAGAAACACAGATTTCTATTCTCCGGTTTCCCTTTTCACCGACCCCAAAAAACACAATTATCCACTACGTCAATCTCGAATTAGTGTCACACTAGTTGCAACTTATCTCACCGGAAAACAACTCGTCGTCGCCGGAAAGTTCTCTGTACCTTGACGGAGAAATATCAATCTCAATCAAATTCTCTTCATCGAAATTAAACTCCATGCCCCTCTGCCTCTTGAATCCATCAAGTGCTATCTCAATCAATCCTTCTCTGTCTTCTTCTTCCTCCTCTTCTTCTCCTTCTTGGCCCCACCTGAACTCAACGTCCTCCGGTGAGTCCCAATCTCCGATCGCCGGAAAATCACTATCCGATTCGCTATCCGAATCCGATTCTGGGTAAAACCGCGACAACGAAGGGTACCTTACAAAACCCACGTTCTCGTTTGCATCATCACCTGCTTCTTCACCTTCACCATACTCCTCATATATCACCTCCAACGGCGCTTTCACGTTCCACTCCTTAAAACACGAACTTGGCTCAAAACCCACGTCGGAATCGGCCTCTGTTTCCGAACGAACCCGTTGGTGCACTTGTTCTGTCGTCTCTTTTTCGTTGGGTTGGATCGGGGTCGAACTCTGTTTCTCTCCCCTGCATTTTCTTCCTCTGTTTTCTTCATAAATGATGGATGGTTCGTCGTGCTTCCTTTGATTTTCCGTCGTATCGTGTCGTGACTTCTGAATTGCACCGAGGCGGAGAATGGAGAGAAGGAGAATCGAAGTGAGAATGAGAACCGGCGATAACACTACCTTCAAGAAAAGGTTGGGCAAGTAGAGGAAAACCAAGGTACAAAACGTGACGACGCAATGAAACAGGGGATCCGAAGAGAACACGGAGAGAAAGGACACTGTTTGTTCACATAGAAGGTTGAAGAAGTTATGAAGGCACAAGGAAGAAATGAACTTCAACTCCAAGAGAAAGTTAGTTTCATCCATTGTTTTTTTTTTTTCTCTTCTGGTTACCTATGGTTGAGAGGGGAACGAAAATAGAAAAAAGAAGGGCATGATGGAAGAGAAAGCATGAAGCTTTAGGCAGGCAGTGTTTGGATGATAAGAAAAAGGAGAAGAAATTGATGGGATTTAAAGGGCCACCACCATGCATAAGGGCTTAAGAAAGAGTGTTCTTGTGGGGTTTATGGCGTGAGAAGAAGGCATGGAATAATAAAGCTAATGGGTTGTGGACCTAGAAGTACAGGGTACAGTGACCTAAACGATCTTGTGTGCACCAAAAACATTAAAAAATTGGTTTTGCTTTTGCCTTAACTAAAGAATTATCTTTTAATTCATATAAAAACTAATTTTAGATTATGAAAAGTTTTTAAAATTTTGAAACTTTTAAGAGAATTTATTAAAGTGTATTTTGTTAAAAGAATTTAGGAGGAAGGTGATCGAAAGAGTGGCTAATTTGACAGAGTGATCCATATCCATGCAATGGAAGACATTAATTTTAATTTAAGAAAAAGGTCTTTTGACAAATTTTTTTAACAATATTTTTTTTTATAATGTATATGTGATAGTTTGTGATAATTGTTTCAAATATATTTTTAAACATAAATTTAAATATACTAATAAAATTATAACACGTATTCTATTATAAAAAAAATGGTTAAAAGAAGTTATCAAAATATGGTATTTAAGGTGGAAATGACGTTAAGGTGTTAGAGCACTTTTAGTTGTATTTCAGTTTTCGGAATGAGAAAGTTCACCTGGCATGAGATGCAGGTTGGACTATTCTTTTAAGGTAAGTCGGTCAATAAGTGCTCACACATGTATCAATTACTTAGTCAAGTTTCGCCCCCTTTTTTTTAATTTATTTATAATTATATAAATTTTTATTTTCTTTTAACTTAACTTATGAAGAATTTTTTTATTTTATTTTAAGAGTACCTGTAAAGAAATCTACCTAACATCCTTTTGGGTCTTTAAGTCTGTCTGAACATTAAGTAGTATTTTTTCTCTTTTATCTGTTTTTAAAATAACGTAATACTAATATATATATATATATATATATATATATATATATATATATATATATATATATATATATATTATATAACGAACATTTGAAATTTTTACGTACATACACGTAACAATAGTTTTACAATATTAGTCCATTACAAATTATTATTAATATAACTTTTAAAATTTATCTCAAATTTTTATCACAATATGACGTACTTGTCTCATTCATTTGTTCTAAAACACTTTCATTGACTATTAACCTTAAGTGTGATTGGGTCTTACCACATATAGATAAATAATTGATTTTGTTAACTGTTATATATATTTTTAACTAAAATAAATTAAGAAGATTAACTAGCTTTTAAACATGAGTTGTCTATATAAAAAATTTAATATCACTTTCATAGTAAAACTTTAAAACTTAAAAGATTTATATATTTTAATTTTTTTATGTATTTTTCAATTTTTTTCATTTATAGTTAATGTGAGAATTTGAAAATACATTTAAATTGCTAACAAATATGTTATTTTATTTTAATACCAACAAATTCGTGATTGTCAATATTATGTATTATTTAGTTATATACTCACTAATTTATTTGTTTCTTTAAGCGCACAATATATAATGAAGCTAATTCAATACGAAACCTTATTAGTACATGATTATTTAGTAAAAATAATTAGTTAATTAAAAATAGACGATATATTATGGGTACTATCATTTTCTGACCTTTTTCTAGAGAAACACATGTCGTTTTTCTCCTTTTCATCCACTATCATAATAAAGAGATCTATGATTTGTAATATTATCTTTCACTCATTTAGATTTTTTTAATTTATTTTGTTCGTTACTTCAATTCGTTATGTACGCCAGACGTTATAAACAACCAAATTAAAATGGTTCCATAATTCTATATAAATTTAGTAAAAGTAATTTACAAATAAAACAGTTTACTGTCATATCAATTTGTTTATGAACATAATTCAACAATAATATCGATATACAAATATCCTTTTATTTTTACAGTTAAATGTAAACTGTGTGACACAAATGTTGACTCTTATAATTATTATGTCAAAAATTATATCCAGAAATTGTTTTCATTGATTACTAGTGTAGTTTTTCATTTTCTAATTATATAGAAATTATATTCATTAAAATGTGGATAGTTTTGAAGTATAAATGTCCAATAAATATTAAAATAATACATATATATTTTGTAATTCTCAAATACATGTATATTTCGTAATTCTCACACACACACCCACACACACATATATATATATATATATATATATATATATATATATATATATATATATATATATATATAAAGACTTTACAAAAAGTTTTTCATAATACTTTTTCAACTTCCAAATTGAAATGTTTTTGGATTCAAAATGTTGTTCAAATTTCACTAGATATATTTGCAAAAGACACTTTAAATATACTTAAGTAAAGGATATGTATCAAACAGTAATAAATACTATGATAATAACATAATTAATCTTTTACTTAATTAGGTTAGTCCACATGGATAATAACCTTATTAATTTGATTAATATTCTAGTAATATGTTTGAATTATTAATATTAATTAATCATAATTCATTCTTTTCACAGTGTCATAATATAGTGTCAATCAAGGATATATAAGTTGTTTAAACATAATTCGATATGGTATTAGATAATCAGTTATGTGAGTCGATATTACTAGATATCCGAGATTTGGTAATTGATCTAGAAGTTTTTTTAGTGATGATGATTCAACATCCACAAATGATGAAATTAGATAGGCTAGTGATGATGATGAAATTGAAGAGATTTTAAATGAACATTTTCCTAAAGGGACGACTTAACTCTTTACAAAAGCAAATTGTTTTAACAACGAGGGTTTTTTCAGTTAGGACTAGTGTAGGGATGACAGAAAAAATGTTGGAGTGAGAGAGATGGAAGAGAAATGATTAAGAGGAACGAGAGAGGTGAGCAAGGATTTGAGGTTTCTTTTTCCTTTTTTTAGTTTTGAGAATAAAAATTATTAAAATATCCTTAACCTTAAAACTTAATATCCATGACATATCAAGGTATTTTTGTCTACTAAAACCCAGTACACATTGCTAAAATGTACGAACTGAAAAACAGGCATACGCAAGTTAGCAAACCCCATATATATATATATATATATATATATATATATGATATGTATTTTTAGATAATAGAGTAATTTATAATCATATATATTCTTTATTTTGAGGAATAAAATAACAAAAATAATTATATATAATTCTCAATTTAAAAAAGCTATAAGAATTTTTAATCATAAAATTATAAACTCTATATTAGAAGAGTTTCTTTTATTGACTCTACAAAATTTGATGCAATAATCTCCTTCACACACTAACTATTTGGTGAAGCTTAAAGCTTTTGATAAGAGAGAATCAATATAGGCACTTTGTGTAATACCATCATTTGAGTAATGTGACTTGTCACACAAGGTTTCAGGTTCCATAATATTTTACAAAATTATAGTTATTCATCACTCGACTACTTGTTGATTGAGCTATGAAAATGTGAGATGTGGGGAAAATATTTCTTAACTCTCGCACTCAAATCATAAGTCATAAATGAGAATTATTTTATTTAAGTGACCATAATATTGTCAAACGATAATGATTAGTATACACAATAGTTATGTATCGCTTAACAGTCACTCGATTGACAAATTAATACTTAAAACGAGATATTAAAAAAAATCATACAAATAATTTCATAACAAATAAAACAAAACAACCTAAGAAAAACCCATCTTTCCTTACTTAAATCAATCAACAATATCTACATAGTAAAATTTTTTTTGATAAATATATCGATAAATTTGTATATATCTTTTTCTATATTATTAATCAATATCTTCATCATTCTATATTAAAAATAACCTTTGATAAATTCATCAAAAATATTGAATAATATTTTTTATATTTACTAATAAATAAGTGTGTTGAAAACTATATATGTTAGTAAATTATGATTCTATGATTAATAAAGAACTTGTTTTCTTCTTTATCACAACAAATCAGAAATAAAAAAAATGTCTAAATTGAAGAACCCTAATAGCTGCACAAACCAACACCACAACCAATGTTCTCTTTCATCTTCCTTCACAGTCCACCTCTTCCTCCACAAACAATTGCATTGCATTTGTTTTTCTTCTATCAATAAGTGTCCTTTTTCTCTTTCTTATTCCTCTTTTCTTTCATTGTTCCCTCAAATTTGTATTCTATTGCCTTCTTTTTCATTCCATAATCTCTCTCACAGTGTTTGTTGTAACCATCACTAGTGCAAAAACGCTGATTAACGTCGGTTAATTTGGGCTTTTGACGTCGGTTTCGTACCCGAAGTCTAATCCAGTGACGTAACTTTGCATCAGTCACTTCATGACAGACGTCTGTAGACGTCGGCTTCGTGCAATAGACGTCTACAGACGTCGGGCTAGATAACAATAGACGTTACCATAGACGTCAGTGGTGAACAAAATAGACGTATGAACGCCCTGGATCGTTTTTTGCACGGTTACTTATTGGACGTCTCTTTTTACCTTAACCGACGTCTACTAGGCAATTTTTTTTTAATAAAATTTTATTTTTCGAATATAACCACACCTGAAAATCAGAAAAATTTGCCACAACAATTGTTTATAATAAATTATTGTTTGTTTGAGCTATAAATGAAATATAATTCAATCCAAGAAGACCAATAACAATAATTATAAACTTAAACTAAACCTAAGTAACCCAAAACAACAAAAAAAAAAGTCTTGCTCTAGTTCCACTTTTGGATACAATAACTTGCCCACTCTTCCCTTATCTGCCTTATCATGCCTTCGGTTAAAGGAGATGAATTGTTGAAGTTTTGCACAATTAAAAAATATTGATTATGGTTTGATATATGTTGAAAACAATGAATTGATTTTTTGATGTATTCAAAGTAAGGTTGATTATTACCTCTTTCCAGTTATCTGTAATGCCAACTCGAATTATGGTCTTAATCCAACACATCACATAGTACCCACATTCCCATGAATCAAGTTGTTTGTTACACTAAAATGACAAAGTACATTTAGTCAAGAATTAAGATCATTGAAAAATAGAGTAAACAAATTAAAACTATAAATGCAGCAAACCTTGGGATACAACACATGATTTAGCTGACAGCGAGATTTACCCATTACTCTATTTACATTAAAACAGAAAGTAATATTAATTTAAGTATGAAATCATTAAAAATTAAGGCCAACATGAAATTAAATGTCATTTTTAGCGAAACACTTACCCTTGAAGCAGGACTTTGAAGTCATCTTTAATCTTCTTATGCAGCGAACATAAGAAGACAACTGTACTTTTTTTGGGAATGAGGACTACCAGTTGCCAGTGAGCCCTGTTTGGAACATAATAAAATGTTAGTAAACTAATTAAGTAAACTTTAATTACCTTTTACATAAAACAAGCCATACCCGTCAATGTATGGCACAAGGTATATGTCTCTGTTTGACTCAGTCATCCATGTTGCCAAATAATTTTGTTTCACTTCATCTGTGTTACCACAACGTTAGATGGTCTGAGTTTCAACAAATCCGTAAACGGAAGACCGACCTTGGTCTTCAATGATTGAGTCCATGTACCTATAACAACAAAGTTAACTTATTACAAAGTAGGCATCTTAATTAAAATAATATGGTACAAAAAATTAACTGTCTTACATGCACCAGAGTTGAAAAATGGAAATATTCAACTGTCTGTCTCCCGCAATGATCTCCGATACATCATTGAATGTGATATATACTGGCAAGTGGGGGGGGAGACCAAATACTCTTAAATCCCAGTATATTCTATTGATCCTTTGGTAAACCTGGGACATCTTGCCATTAGTTTTGATATGGGATCATCCTTCGCTTCAGCCATATCATCACCATTATGAGCATCATCATGTTCAGGTATTGGTACCTCATTCATCGGCTGCTTTTGAGGACGTGTGAACTGAAGATAACATTTTCATCGTTATTAACAATTATTTGGAAATTATAATATAAAATAGCCAATGATACAAATATTATACCTGTTGTGTCCCAATATGTGTGACAATCAATGCTCTACGCCAAGCTAAAAAAGTTCCTACGGCCTCTCCCACAAATTGAACTTCTGGAGTGGATACAGGTACCTGAGCTTGGGGATCCCGAACCTCGTCAATCATGACACGCACGTGCTGGTTATGCTATGGGAACACCATGAATAGTTACTCCTCCCTCAACTACTCGTCCAACAGCCACAATGCGTGCGGGATCCCCTTCAACCAACATGTCATACTGACCACTGTAGTCAGTAGGTTCAGCAGCAGAGCACAATCCTTTGGTGCTGGCAAGAGGGGGTGTGGGAGTTTCAGTTGCCACACCCAGGGTGCCTTGGGTCATGCATTGTAGCTTCTCCTCAAGCGCTCTTTGTATTTGTTTTTGTTCTTCTACCTGCTCAGTGAATCGCTCCTCCATTTGACGAAATCTTTCTTCCCACTGACGATCCATCTGCCTGAATGCCTCTTGATTCGTTGCTTGTGGTGTTTGAGTTGTTTTTTGTAGAGGGCCAAAGTACTGACGAAGACCAATGGACCCAGGAACTGCACGTACACGTCCTGGGTGCTCCAGTTTTCCAATGGTCGTTGTTAATATGTCCTCTCTACCCTGGGGAGTAAATGTTCCCTGCGTCTGCTGCTCAACCAACTCATCCTGCACATTAAAAATGTTACGTTACTTAAATTGCAAGATATGAATAAAATACAATAAACTAATGTTTATTCTTTGTACTTACAATTCTCTGTGAGATCGCTACGGCTGAGGCAGATGTCATGTTCCCATCAGATTTGGTACGAGCAGCCTTCCACATCTCGTACCTTGTAGGTGGAGGTGCTAGGTCCGGGGACTCAAGCCCCAACTCATCCGCTCGACTCTTCTTAAGTTTCTCCTCGAGTTTCACATAACCACCTCATGATAACACGTGTGGTGCATCATTTAGCCTTTGCCTTTCTTGGGCGGCTAACCTTATACCCTGTAAAACAATTTTTATGCATAACTATATAGTAATAAAAATGAAGATTGAAGACGTTGTTGGTTAAGAGAAATACCTTCCATTCCTCAGTCTCTCTACTTTTACGAAACCGAATCCATTCTTCTTTTGTGAATGAATATTCCGTAGATGGATTCTCATGTTGTCTATCTCCAAATACATACAGACGTGTTAGCCTTGTCTTGAAATCTCTCCACATCTTACATATCTGTATTAAGATTTTCCTCCTTATTTGAACTGTGTCTGAAATATCATATTTTAGCTGTTTAAAACAAGAAAAATGTTAATAACATAATAAGATCAAAGAAATGAATACATCAAATTTCTTTGATGTAAGTATATATACCTGAACATCTTGCCATAAGAGGTTCTTCTCCACCTCTGGGACGTGATCCCAAGTTGGATGAAGGATAGAAACATAGGTTTTTGCTATCTTACCCAAATGACTTTTAAATCTATCAGCATTTGGCCCTATAGCCACACCGGTTTTTGGGTCAAAATCAACATGTATCCTCGACTTATGAACCTGTTCGGATGCCACTTCTGGCAAACGTGTCGCTCCTCGTGTACGTCTGCTATGAGCTGATGCTGAGTCTGAGGTCGACATACCTAAAAGATATATACAAGGTTAATATGAATTGAAATTGTAATATTCATCAAAATAAAAATTCATATAAAATCTAAACAAAAATAAACACGTTACTTATTAAGATATTGTTTTCTCCCAGAAACCTTCATTATGATCAGTAAGAATTGCATGTATGTCATCGGCAACGTCATCAATAGAGTCTTCATTGGGTCTTGATGTGGTACATGTTGTCTCAAGAATATCAAGACATTCTTCATCATCAAAACCGTGCATGTTTTTCCCTTCCAAAACCACTGACCATTTTTCATTCGCTAGATCGCTGACGTAGAATATTTGACTTGCTTGACTTGCCATAATAAATGGTTCATCGGTGAAACTCATCTTTGTCAGATCTACCAATGTGAAACCAGAGTCATCTGTAATAATACCAGAATTTATATCAACCAATTTACACTTGAAAACAGGGACTCTAAACCTGACATAATCCACCTCCCATATTTCTTGTATTACTCCAAAATAACTAATTGATGCAGTGATGGGATTTTTGTCTTTAGAACTACAAAAGTGCACTGACTCAGCTTTTAGTGTAACCCCACTGTTTTGAACTCTACTTTTATCATCTTCTTCCTTTGTCTGAAAAGAGATATTGTTAATATAGTACCCACCATATTTAATGACTTCTGTGTTCGGCCCCCGAGATAGCCTCAATAGAGTTTCAGAGACATTTGGAGTCGCATAAATCTTTTTCTTAAACCATGGTAAGAAGGTTTTGACATGTTCATTAAGCTGCCATTTTTCATACATTCTTGGGTGTCGTACCTTTATTTCATGAACATGTTCAGAAATGTAAGAAATAACATCATCAGTGTTGTTTAAGATGTACAAATGAGCTTGATCAACTTCTTGTCTACTTACACGTTGAATCCTCACACCACGACCTTTACCTTCACATCTTCCTTCATTTATGCTATTAGGTAGACCCACTGGTTCACAACTTGGCATGTAACTTAAACAAAATTCAATGGCTTCTTCTGCAATGTATCGCTGTATGATTGAAGCTTCTGGTCTATACTGATTCTTGACATATCCCTTTAAGATTTTCATGTATCTTTCAACAGGATACATCCACCTTAGGTAAACTGGCCCACATATTCGAATTTCTCGGACTAGATGAACGATCAAATGAACCATGATATCAAAAAAAGAAGGTGGAAAATACATTTCCAATTCACATAGTAGTCTTATTCCTTCATTTTCCAATTGATCTAAACATCGAGGGTCAACAACTTTTTTGAAAATGGCATTAAAAAACAAACACAGACATGTCAGAATACCCCTAACAGAACGAGGTAATATGCCTCGAATAACAACCGGTAACAATTGTTGCATCAATATATGACAATCATGAGACTTTAATCCAACTAACTTAAGGTCTTGCATAGAAACAAGGTTACTAATATTAGAAGAATAACCTTGTGGAACCTTCACACTTCGTAAAGACTTACAAAAACTTTTTTTTCTTTTTTACAAAGAGTATGACAGGCTGGGGGCAAATAAGTGCGTCTACCTATTGTCTCTGGATGTAACTCTGTTCGAATTCCCATGTTAGCCAAATCTTGTCTTGATTTTATCCCATCTTTGGTCTTCCCTTTGACGTTTAATAAAGTTCCAATGACACTGTCACAAACATTTTTTTCTACGTGCATCACATCAATACAATGTCGAACATCAAGTATAGACCAATATGGAAGATTAAAAAATATTGATCGTTTCTTCCAAACTTGTTTTGCAGATGTAATTTTACGATGTTTTCCGAATACAATGTCAATGTTTTTGACTTCGTTGTACACCTCTTCACCATTCTGGGGTCTGCACACAACCTCATCCTCGACACTTCCATTGAATGCTTTTTTCAATCTACGATAAGGGTGATTGCGAGGAAGGAATTTCTGATGTCTTGTATAAATCGTCTTCTGACCATGCTTCAATTGAACGTAACTAGTGTTTTCTTCACAAATCGGACATGCAAAATGTCCTTTAACACTATAATCGCTCAAGTTTCCATAGGCTGAGAAATCATTTATAGTGCAAAACAACATTGCACGCAAACGGAATTGTCTTCAACATCTGAATCAAACACTTCGACACCTTCTTCCCACAACAATTTCAAATCATCAATTAAAGGTTTCAAATAAACATCAATGTCATTGCCAGGTTGTTTAGGACCAGATATCATCATTGACAACATGACATATTTTCTCTTCATGCACAACAATGGAGAAAGATTGTATATCATCAACATAACTGGCCATGAACTGTGTTTACTACTCAAATTCCCGTACGGATTCATACCATCAGTTGCAAGTGCAAGTCTTAAGTTTCTTGGATCTGCACCAAATTCGGGAAATGTTTCATCGATCTTCTTCCATTGAGGTGAGTCTGCTGGGTGTCTAAGAAGATTATCGCACTTTCTTCCTAAAACGTGTCATTTAAGGTTCTTTGCATCCTCCTTAACAGAGAACATACGTTTGAACCTAGGTATTATAGGCAAATACCACATGACCTTACCAGGTGCACCATCATTACCCTCTTCAGTGTTATTGTCACGTTTCTTCTTAAAACAGCTTAAACCACATGTTGGACAATGCTTTAGTGAAGCAAATTCCTTAATGTACAAAACACAATCATTGGGGCAAGCATGAATCTTCTGATATTCAAGACCCATTGGACATAAAACTTTTTTGGCCTCGTAGTTACGAATAGGAAGAGTATTATTTTCTGGAAGCATCTCCTTCAGCAACTCCAACAACTCCGTGAAACTTTTATCCGTCCATCCGTTCCTTGCTTTTAAACTGAACAACTTCAAAGTTGCAGAAAAACGTGTAAAGTTCGTGCAACCTGGGTACAACGGTTGCTCAGAATCATTGATAACAAAATTGTACAAATTAGCTCTTAAGAAGTTATTTTCACCAACATCACGTATCATGTCCTCTAAATGATCAATCATCCATTGTTCCACATAATTTGTTCCTCGTGACATCATAGGCTGGTCCAGTATTTCTCCATGCCAAGTCCAAACGGTATACGATTTCGTTATGCCGAACATGAATAGATGATCATGCAAATTGCCCAGGTCTTGTCGTATTTGATTAGCACAACGAACACAAGGGCAAAAATATGTCCCGTTCACAGACTTTGCATTTTCTTTAACATATTGTAAGAACACCGAAACACCCTTCTCATATTCTTTAGAAATGCGACGTGCATTCATCCAGCTTCGATCCATACTATGTTCGTAACATACTTCATCAGTATTAAATTGGACAATTGGACAATCGGACAATTCAAAATTTAATAAAAATGATTAAAAGATTAATCGTTTGTGTTAAATTTCAAACGGGAAATACGTTTCACTAAGTGCTTCCATACTAATGCATGTCAATTACAATAACACAACTAAACTTAATCACGTGCATATAATAACAATCTGCAAACACATGCATATACTAACAATTTCCAAACACATGCATACCTAAATGTCAGTTCGAAATCATAAAAAAAACCAATAAAATGCAAATTCAAAATGCCAACATCACACGTAAAAGCCAATAATATCCATACAAATTAAGTTTTCAAGAAACAACCTAACCTTTTTAGCAGATTATATATAACCAAATGAAATAGCTGTCGTAGTGCACGCCCAAATATAGGTCAGAAATGCAGTCCAAAATGCAACCCAACAAAGACGTTTGAAACTGCAACAAAACGCAACGAAATGAAATTATGATCGGTTCAAATGAAACCTTTTTCATCAGAGATTAATTCAATCGGAGCAAAACTAAATTTAAACGGTCAAAAACACATAAAACGAACCTCTAATGGCGCGACGGAGAAGAGCTCTCGACGAAGAAGACGATCAATAGTGGAAATTGCTCGCGTGTTGAAGTTCTGAAGTTTATGTCACTGTAGACGTCGGTTCACAGTCGAGCCCGACGTCTGAAAGGTTATAGACGTCAGTCATCTCACTAATGTGACGTCTATATCATTTAAATATTAATATTGGCGCGGATTATAGACATCAGGTAGGTGCGCAACTGACGTCTAGTTGGACCGAGTCGTCGGTTGGATTGGAACCGACGTCTAGTCTGTAGCATAATCATTACAGTTTCACCTAACTGTCAGGTTATAGACGTCACTTAGGCGGGGCATGGACGTCTATGGCTCAGACATTAATGGCACCAAACCACCTGTCAGGTTATAGACGTCTATTGGTGGGGCACCGACGTCTACCTCGCGACTTTTGACCATCTCTGAGACCTATAGACGTCGGTGTTGTTCTTGGAGACATCTACAGCTCGACTGTTCACCTTACATGGCAGCCTGTAGACGTCGCCTTTTTTGGTGACTGACGTCTATAATTCTTCAGGCATCAGTTGGCCCAGGGCTCGACGTCTACTTTCCCTACTTAATTACGATGTTGCCACCGGTCATAGTTTTACGTCCTTGCACATAACAACCGACGTCTAGGCAGTGATGTTAATCAGCGTTTTACACTAATGCATTGATTTGATTTTTTTTTTCATGTGATTGATGCATTTTACATCCACATTTTGTATTTTACGCATATGTGCTATATTTCGTATTTTGAAACTAGAGGAATCGGACTATGCAAATGGTGAAATTCTTCATTTGCAATTTACAAATGGAATAATTCATTTATAATTTGTTTGTCTGAAATAATCGACAAAATTAAGGTTGTTAGCAACAAATATTTTGTTGTCGATAGTTATTAATATTTCTAATTTTTCTATTGATAAAATTTACCAACAATTATTTTTTTAACAAAAAGTAATTAATTTAGAAATAAAAAATAATTAATCACCATATTAATTAAATTAGAGACTATTTTATAAATAAAAAATTACTCGTATATAAAATAGTCTCTATTATTAATAAAATTTATAATTGATTTACAATCTAAATTAATCTTAATATTAATTACCAATGTTTCAATTACTTGTTATTATTTGATTTTAATTATTATTTTGTGTTTAAATTGATCGTTATATAATAATTTTCCTATAGTAAAAAAGTTAATTAAGTAAAAAAAAATTATCATTATTAACGAATTTTGATTGTCTAACTACAATTTTCTCCAATAGTTTTTTTAGTAAGCTAATTTAAACTAAAATTGAACCAACTCAAACTCCAAACCAATTCAACATATTAAACCATATTTCATGCTATTCTAATTCAAAAGAAGTCCAACTTCAATCCACAACATTCGTACAATTTCGACACATCTAAATTAATTTAATTTACTAGATGTAAGTTAATGACTCCTCTTATATATGGAGGCAATTTATCATATAAGAAAAATGTCTTCGAATATCAAAAGCTTTAATGTAGGTCATAAATTTTTGCCAACTTGAGCCTTATATATTTTTCCTTCTTCAATTGATTACACATTTCCAATGTAAAAAGAAAATAATAGAATTAATTACACACGGAATATAAAAACTTACCTTAATTATGATTTTGATTGAGATATCTTAATCTATTTACAACTGTCTCCTTAAAAATATAATTTGTTGGTAGAAAATTATTTGATTAATCGATAACTTAAAAAACACGCTGGAGTTATATTATTAAAGATGAAATCTTGTTTGAAGTAAAAAAAAAAATTAAATTTATTTACGTACACGCACGCACACAAATATTATATATATATATATATATATATATATATATATATATATATATATATATATATATATATATATATATATATATATATATATATATATTCCGATTATCACCGAATGATTTCTTTGGCTATATTTCTACTCTTTAAGAAAAAAACATATAATTTCATATGCTTGAATTCACGGGTTGAATTAAATCAACAAATGGTGATATTCTTAATTTTATAATGGAGAGAATTAAAATTAAAAAAATATAAATATCAGCAACACATTTTTATCACCATTTAGAATTTTAAAGTTAAATAAAATTAATCAATATCCCATGAAAAATCACTAGCAATAAAACTAAATTGTATTTTTATAATTTTTTTAATGTCTTTTATCTTCAAAATCAGAATATAAAAAAAAATCACTTATAAGTAGTTTGACTTCAGCCATTGCAATTTTTTTTTTACGTAGTTTGATTGTTTGTTTTTCAAAATGATCTATATTATAGTTTGTAGGTTATGCTTAGATGTTATAGAAATGTAACCTTAAAGTGGAAACTGAGTTTGGCATTCTCCACTCTACTCGGATGGAAACCACTCATATTCCTTGAATTGGTTTCTTCTTCTCCAAATAGGATGCATGATCTAAGGGGACATAATCTTTCTCTTTTACTATAGAAATATCGTTGTAGTTAGAAATATAGTAATTGAATTTCTAAGGCAAAAACAAAAGGCTTAAAAATCTTATGGAGTGATGGAGATACACAATAGTGGTTTGTTAGTAACAATCAAAGTGTTATCTTTACAAAAATGATGTCTCACTTTTTTGTCATATACTTTTGTGTGACAAAACCTTTTATCAAATAGCAATTTTCATTATGGGCACAGCTTCTGTCTCCTTTTTGTAGTGGGATGGAGATGTCTTTGTTGAGTGATTATTAATTAGATATTATAAGGAAAAAGTTGGATTGGAAGTCCCTATTTATAGGAATACTTTTATGTGTTTTGGATGAGAGGTTGCATTTTCTGACTTTCTTCATCTATGGACATGTCCAATAATCATCCATTAATAGATCCATAAATTAGGGAGAAATAAAGAATTTTGATATCTTTTATGCTTAAAGCTGCATCACAAATATGTATTACTTTTCTGTGAAATATTCCAATACTACCTTCCATGTCCTTGCTTACGTAAAAAAAAATATTAACTTTTATGTCTAATTAAGTTATAAGTTTCTCAAAAATTTGGATATGTTTAATTGAGTTTCATTAAATTTGGTGATCCATTGAGTAATTAAACATTTTATATTTTTTTATTGAATTATTTTTATCTAATCTTTCTGTTAGATAGATTATATGAATTATTTTTACACCTATTAATTTGACTTATAATTCATAGATAAGTCTAATCCATTTTTGGATAAACATTTTTCTATATTATCAATTAAGTAGGTAAAAATAAAAAGTCTCAACCTTCAAATTGTCTTTTAAAGTGGGTTAAGCCAAAGTAGACTTATCTATTACAAAATTTTAATTAATTCCTAATACACTCAAACTAGGTCAAAGGTCGAACTGAATCGTCTTAACTTCAAGATTGACCTGAGTTGTCCAAACTGAAGTTTGATCAAGTTAGCTCATACTAAAAGTTGAATCGAGATGACTCAAATCAAAGTAGATGAGATCGCCAAGTTGAAGGTCAATACAAGCAGCCTTAGGTCAAAGGTCGAGATAGGCAAACCGTAACCACAAATCTAGACATGCTGACATTGCCCAAAGATCAAGACGTGTCTGCCCTACCAAAAGTGGTGCCAGACGAGCCTAGACTTAAGAGTGTAAAATCTAACTGACATGATTTGAGTGTGACTCGGCTCACTTGGCCTTTAAGAATCAAACTCAAACTTTGACTCTAATACCAATTGTTGGATCGAACGCTTACCACTAAACTAAATGTTATAGCGGTCAGTCAAGACACAACTCTTTCTCCTTAATAACGTAACAATTCTAGTGTCACTGTTCGATTGTGACTCGACCATCTTAACCTCTACGTAGAACGATTAATATCACCTTATAAAGATGATAATATGAATTAGTTACATTTTTTTTATAGGTATTCACCTATTAATATTATTAATATTAACATATTATTAATATATCACTATATAAATAATTCATTTATTGTGTTATCTTTTATTTAATAATTTTCAACAAAAAGAATTGTAATTTTTTAGCTACCTTTGTTCTGATTTTTATCTAAACAATTTTATTTTAAATAAATAATATTTGTTTTAATCCTGTACAATTATTCTCTCCAACTACAAGATTTCTCCACTTTAACTAACTAACACATATTTTCCTTTAATTTTTAAATCACTCTTTTAAAATTATACTTTTTTTTTCTAAAATTATATTATTTAAATTAAAAAAATACATATATATACAACTACATGTTTCGACGACTAAATTAGAACATATACTGAAGTAGCTTTTTACCATAATTATTTTTAACAAGAAATTTAAAGATCTTTCATAACCTCGTATTAATTTATTTGGTTTATCATAATGATTGAATTATATTATATCTCAAAAGTTATTAATAATTAAAAATTTCACAATAAGAAAATCTCTAAATAGTAATGAATATTAGTAATAAAAAATAATTAGTCACTGTAATGATCAATTTAGTCACCAATCTATAAACTAAAAATTATTTAATTAAAATATTTTCTAAATTGATCAATATAGTGAATTAATCTCTAAAAACATTAGTTATCAAGGTTTTGATTATCAAAAGATTGGTCTCTAAATTTATTTTAATTGAAGACCAATTTAAAAATAAATTCTTTTAGCAGTAAAAACTTTCGTAGCTAATGTTGGTGACCAATTTAGAGATCAATTCACTATAAATTGGACACTATATCCATTAATTTTTTTTTCATTAAAGTTGGACATTATTTAGGAATTTTCTTATAGTTTCCTCTGTAACATCTCATTTAATAGTGTAAAACTGTTAAATAAGACATTATAAATGTGATGACAAGCAGGTACAACAAACATATGGCTCCTATATTACAGTCATTTAGAAAAGCATATATGAAGTATATAGAGTTATATATACACACTAATAGAAAACTAGAATTTTTAAAAAGAAAAAGATTTTACAAAAAGTATAACATCCTAAACTAAGTTGTTGTCCTAACCCTGCATTGGATCATCTAGAACATCTTTATCTGCTCTCATCATTAAGGTGATCATTTCAAAGAAAAAAAAAATAGACAAATAAGCATAGAAGAAAGGATAAGCTAATGTACCAAAAAGGTCAATCATACAACACATAGAGATATTAACACATAAACATTCATATCAACAAATCCTAACACATACAATCATTCACACTAGACTTGATAATCCGAATATATGTATTGATATTAGACTCTGACGAGTTATGCACTTGTGGTGACCTTTCCTACTCTATAGAGCCATTGTCATTGGGTTTCATCCTACCACACACAAGGTTAGTTTGTTAACATCTTTGGCCAATGTAAAACTCTTAGACTATGACTTCTTGTTCCTTTCACCATATATCACATCCTTCTCTACTTGAGATTGGATGGTTATTAGAGTGACATGATAACTCACAATACAAAATCCATATCAATACATACATTACTGAAATCACTACACAAAACTTTTCCTTGAAACTCCTTCCACAACATTTACCATACATACTCACAACCATTTTATCAATCCATAATAAAACATTATAAATACATATTAATCATACATCATATCCATGGTAATCCTTCTCAAACAAATCAAAACATCAGAAAATCACAACATATACATTGATGCTCAAAAGTGGCACTCAACATTAATCATTTCGCAAAAGATGACCCTCAACGACAATCTTGGTGCTTAGTGCCAAACCTTTTGCAAAAGGTGGTGCTTAACGATAGTTTTGGCGCTTAACGATAGACCTAGCGCTCATTGTTATTCTTCTCACAAAACATCACGCTCGACGGCACCTCTCTGCCGCTTAACGACACCTTTCTGTTGCTCAACGATACCTCTTTGTTGCTCAACGACACCCTTTTGCTGCTCAGTGTCTAGAATTAAATTATTCCAGACTATAGTGAAAAGTGACACTTAGTAGTGCACTACCACTGCTCAACTGTGCACTACCACCGCTTAGGGCCAAAACATTCATATTGTATGGCGCTCAACAGTACAAGTATGGTGCTCAACGGTTTGGAGCTAAAATTCTTCCAGACCTACACAATGAATAGGCACTTCGTGCCAGCTTGCCACCGTTCAACGCGATATCAGAGATCAACATATGAAAATTTAGTGATTTGTAAAAATGGAACCTATTCAACTTATCAAATTGGTATATTCCCTTCTCAATAGTTGATTCAAAAATAGTTTTTAATGTCAAAGCTCAAACCAATGGCTCAATTGATTCAACCCTCATTTTTGCAATTCAACTCAACCCAACCAAATCAACAAAACAACATTTAAAACAACCAACATCAACAAATCAAGCAATTTCAGACATATTAAACATGTTATTTAACTAATACTATCAAAACATCTATATTTTAAAATAAGGTAATTATCTTCTCTAACTTGAGAGATAACCAAACAACTCAAAAACCCCAAAGCATCTTTTAAAGCACAAGAAGCTTTATTTGATCCTAAGAATCACACAGACACGATCATAACACATCATTAGGATTGCTTATCAGTAGAGACTCTTAAGGAAAGCTTAGATTCCACATGCGAACTAAGACAATTCACATGCACAGAGAAACGTACAAACTAAGAAAAAGGACAGAAGACCAACTTACTCTATTAAAAAAATTGATTGGATGGAAGTTGATAGCTCACCTCAAAGATCACCTAATGGTAATCTTTAAACAAATGCACAAAAGGTTAGAAACTCTAAAAAGAAGTGAAAGAACTCTAAAGAAAAAAGTTTAAAGAGATAATGTGATTTAAAATTATGAAACTCGTTTATAGAAATCTTATTTATAATTTGAACTTTTAATATTAAAATAATTAATTTTTTTATTTAATACATATTATCAATTTTAATACTTATCAATTCTAAAACATGATTTCATTATATAATCTTCAAACAAGATCTTCGTAATTTTTCAACTTGTATCAAACACTTTACCGTACCAATAACTCATGTCAAATTACCACCAAAAAAATATATAATAATGTTAATGCATGAGAATTATTTAGTTATAACGTTAATATTTTCACATACGATAATGGTGTTATTGTTGTAAGGTAGCGTAAAGGCGATTAGGAAGTAAACTAGATCATAATGATCGAAAAAAGTCATGCAAATTATATAACCAAGTAGTGGTTCCATTTAATTCAAGCAAAGAAGAATTGAACAAACTTTGAAGTTCCATAATTCTTATGCACAAAGATTCACTTATTATTGATTAATTTTGATTTTGTAAAATTCATTAAAAGTAGTTAGAAAATTATTTTTGAACGTAAAGTGTTTAACTCTGGGATATTGGTAAGAAATTCATAGTTATGAAGATTTAATGGTGAAAAACTTCAAATAGTTTGCTACGAGCCTCGGATAAAGACACTAAAAAACTAAAAGTTGTTGGAAATGGGGTGACGAATGCACGGGCCTGAAAGGGATTGAGATTCTGAAATTTTTCACCAATTTTCAATACTTTTGAGCTATATATGAGATAGTCATACTACTTAGAAAATTCTGAAAATTGTTGTGATGTATTCTTGGTTTGTATATTAATTTTTTATAAACATCACAAATTAACGTTTGTTGTTTTCTGCAGCAACATGTTAATTAACTTCTATTATAAATTCAATAAACATTAGTTGACGTCTGTTGAAGGATAATAAGCATTAATTTGAGATTTCCATTTATGACATCGAACCTTCGACAAACGTAAAAGTCCAAATATAAGATGTTAAAAAAAATTTGTATTAATACATATAAGAAACATCATCTCACTTTCGATATAAAACCTTAAATCTTATATGAACTTTGTTTTTCTTATATATTATTTAACTTTCTCATTTAATTTAAGACGAGACTTTATACTTAAATTCTCAACAAATAAACAAGAATGGAAGATTCCACTAGCTATCCCATTTGCAATCACAAAAATGGGAACATGGATGTAGGAGGATATCCTAACTCTGCTTCCAGGAAAGTAGAACAGTGTTGAATTAATGTCACATAATGTTAGCTAGATCTTCTTGGGAGATGTAACAAAGGATGAAGTAAAAAGAAGCAAGGGTTGGACAGAGTTAACTCATGACTTTTGTCTCCTAATTCATGCCCCTTACGATCTTTGTTTTTCATCCTCCAAGTTGTCTTCGCAATAAGAGAAAGTTGTACGAGGGAAAGGACCTAGAAGGACAGAACAGTAGGTGAGTGAAATAATCTACTTGTTGGAAGGAAGCCCTTCTTCAAAGACAGAGTAGATGGATAGGTTGCCACATTAGTTGTCGTGGCAAACAGTTTATGCATCTTTTCAATGCTTTAAGCTATGAAGGTGCTGGAGAGAACTTCACTTCCAAAGCTTTACTCACATGCTTTGGGACCCCTTTTGCTTCTCAAAATCCATGGTTAGATCTTCGGTTCTACGTTCTACAGGTAGTATTAGGGTTACCTAAATCTTCCTATTGAAAACATGCACATGCATGTCTAATAAAAAACCATACTCACGGACCCTCATCAACTTTCATGTATATTTTCTTTTTCGGACTTTTGCATTTATGTGGTTTAAACGTGGCTTACTGTGTCAATCACCATTTTCATAAATGAGCCAAACTACGCCCAACATGTAGTAGGAAAAAGAAATAATGAAGGTGGACATAGGCATCACCTATTTGGATTGAAAAACAAATAGACCAAAAATTATAGACTAAATAAAACAGCATGCTATAGCGTAAAACATCCACCAAAATTTTAAAATATATTTTTTCTACATTTGTAATCTATATTTTAATTTATTAAATTTTAGATTAAAAGTTAAGAACCAAACTAAGTTATTTCTTGTACACAAATTATATTATATTTATACTCGTCAAAAGATTATATCAAATTTGTATTATAATTTTAAGTATATATGAAATCATGTATTTATTACTTACTAAAATACGATACCAAAATGTATTGTAATTTTTAAGATTGAAATCATGTAATTTATTTGAGTAAGAGATAACAATGAAATTATAATTGCAATTATTATAATTATATAAACGAATTCACGGTTTTATTTGATAGATTTTAGCTGTAAAATATTTTACAATAATAAAAAAAATCAATTCAAACCGAAATGTAAAAAACTGTTTATCGTATTTATTTATTGTGTTTTGGTTCAAGTAATCTTTTAATAAAAATAAAACCAGATCATCAAGCTGCTGATACTCTCACCGTATATATGCATGAGAATATTGAAAAATATTGAGTGAGTGAGACAAAGACAAAAGAGAAATAAAAATAAACGTAATTAGGTGAATTAAAATATAAAAGCATAAAATGTTTATTTTGTTATTTAAATATGTCATAATCAAATTGATCATTTTTTTCATTCTCTCATTTGAACAACATTATTTTACTATGTTTTAACTAGTGATTATCATTACTTCATTATTCTTATATGTTTGGCTATATTGTTAAGAATCTCATAGATTCGGTCAATTGTCTTGCAAGGCCTTTATTTCTCTCTGCATGGCCTCTATCCATTCCTTCATGTCCTTGGCCTCATTATAGGATCTGGGCTCTTTATTTCCAGTAACAGCGAGGGTGTACCTCAAATGCTTTTCTGAAAGATTATCACAGCACAACAAACTAGAAATCGGATGTGGAGTTTTGAGGTTGTTTCTCATAGTCAGGGCTTGATTGACCTGGTGAACATAATCCTCTAGATATCCTAGAGCCTTTCTTGACCTTTCGGACCTTCTATGTCTCTGATTCTCTTGAATGTTGCTCGCACTGTCAACGTTGCCTTCACTATCGGAGGTCTGCTGCAGCTGTTCTTGGGCAGTATCATTCGACTTAGTATGTAGATCATTGCTGAGAGGATATTCTAGGAGGTCATTGAGGGAATCAGCTTTGTCTTCGTCACTGTCATAGCCTTCTCTGTTGTCCTGCTGTTTTTTGTAAGGAAAAACGTCTTCATGGAAGACAACATTTCTGCTTATAAAAAGTTCCTTGGTGTTTATGTCAAGTACGATTTAACCTTTCACACCATTCTTATATCCTAGAAAGATTCCCTTTCTAGCTCTTGGGTCAAGCTTACTCCTATTATTTTCAAGAGTGGAGGCAAAACACAAGCATCCAAAGGTTTTAATGTCTAAATAGGTGGGTGGTAGGTTATAGAGCAGATCATACGGAGTTTTGTTTTTAAGAATAGGAGTAGGCAGCCTATTTATTAGATAAACAGCATGCCCAATGGCGTAAGACCAGTAAGCATCAGGGATATTAGATTGAAAAAGGAGAGCCCGGGTAACACTTAATATATGTTGATGTTTTCTTTCAACCACTGAATTTTGTTCAAGGGTTTCAACACAGCTTTTCTGATGGTTAATCCCATGTAAATCATAAAAATCCACACAATTGAATTCAGGGCCATTATCAGATCTAATGGTTTTGACTGTTTTGTTAAGCTGGTTTTTGACTTTGGCAACAAATTCTGTAGTAAAACTCTAGTCTGACCTTTATTACTCATTAGGAACACCCATGTGTGTCTACTATAATCATCAGCTAAGGTTAGAAAGTACTTATGGCCATGAACAGAGATAGTGTTAAGAGGACCCCAAATATCACAGTGAAGAATTTCAAAGCATTCATTAGTAATAGAAGCACTTTTTGGAAAGGGCAATTTTCGCTGTTTAGCATAATGGCAGGTGTCACATACAATATCAGTGTCAATTTTAACATAGGGAAACTTATCACAAATCTGTTTTACAACCTTATCTCCTGGGTGGCCTAATCTATAGTGCCACATATTTACATCAACATTCTTACAAGAAAAAGTAGACTTTAAAGTGTATCTTTGATCAGATTTAGGAAAAGCTTGCAAGTAATAGAGTCCTTCCCAAGAGTTAGCACATCCAATCATCTTCAATGTATGATTCTCCCTTATCTGGCAAGTCTTAGAGGAAAAAGTTAGGTTACAGTCCAAGTCTTTAATAAGACTTTGAACAGAAATCAGATTAAAACAGAAATTAGGAATATAGAGCACATTGGAAATAATAAAGTCTTTTGAAAACTGCACTGTTCCTACGTACTCTGTTGTGAGAGTAGTATTATTTGGTAGTTTGATAGAAACAGGTCTGATTTTATAAAAAACAACAAAATTTCCTTTATCATGTGTCACATGATCTGTGGCACCTGTGTCAATTATCCAAGAAAGATTACCTTGTCTATTTTCAGTGTCATTCCTTTGGACTTGATTGATGGTGTGAGAGGGTTCATCTGCTTTGTCTATCATTCTGATAAGCTTTTCCATTTGTTGAGTTGTAAAAGAGTTGAAAACATTGCTATTACTGGTCTACTGTGTGTTCTGGGCCCCCTCTGGTTCGTTACTGTTCTGACAAATGTTCACAGAACTCCAGTCACTCCTTTTTTCTTGGTTGTTGTCTCCTTTCTTGTACCACGGTGGATACCCGTGTTTAGAATAACACTCGTCTATGGTGTGATTCATTTGGTTACAATATGAACATTGTTTGCCATAGTTAGGATTTCTTCCCCTTCCTCTTCCTTGACCACGAGTTCCAGATCCTCTTCCTTGGTTTTTCCATTGACTGTTTCTGTCAGCCACATTGGCTAGAACTTTGATATCAGCAGTACCTTGTTTTTCTTGTCTTTCTTGTTGCATGATGAGTGAGAAGACCCTATTGATATTGGGAAGAGGATCCATGAGGAGAATTTGTGTTCTAACTGTGTTATAAGAATCGTTCAGACCTTTCAAGAAACATATTACATGTTCCATTTCTCTGTACTTCAAGAATATCCTTGAAAGATCACAGCTACATGGGACTTTGCATGTGCAGGTCGGTATGGGCCTTAGGGACTCTAATTCTTCCCACAGAATCTTCAGATCTGTGAAGAACTGGCTGACCCCCCTTTCTCCTTGTTTGATAGAATGTATATCCTGAAGAAGATCTGAAATCTTGAAGTAATCACCTTTAGAGAACCTTTCCTTTAGTTCATCCCATAAATCCTTAGCTTCTTCAACATATATGACACTTTCAGTAATGTGTGATGAAAGAGCCTTTGTTATCCAAGATAAAATCATCATGTTGCACCGTTCCCATGCATCAAACAATGTATCAGTTCTCTGGGGTTTCTTTATGGACCCATCAACGAACTTTATTTTGTTCTTGGAAAGCAAGGCTCTCCTCATACTTCTGCTCCAAGAGGAGTAATTGTTTTCATTGAGAACCTGTGTAACAAGCATAAGTCCTGGGTTTTCACCTGGGTGTAGATAGTAAGGACTGGATGGGTTGCAAGATTGATCCATTTGTTGCAAGTGGGGTGTACTAGAAGGTTGATCCATTTAAAGAAGAGCAAGAATCAGTCCAAGAAGATATCAAGATTGACTGTGAAGGCAGCGGAAGCAGAGCAGGTACTAGACCTGCTCTGATACCATATTGGTAAAAGCCCAATACTGTGCACTTAAGAGTGCAGCCCAATGACCCATGGTCTGTAAAAGACAGAGGTGTGTTGGATAAGCTTGGTGGCTTCTCTTCAGACTGACATTATGGAGAGATTGTGAGGAGAGAGGGAAGAGCTTCAGTAGCGGAAAGCAATGGTGGAGACGGAGGACGTTCGGCGGTCGTAGCGGCGACGGACGACGGCGACCCAGAAGGCAAAAATGAAGAGAATAACGAGAGAGGTAAGAAAAACGCTTTCTTTTCTTATTCCAGTGAAACTATGTTTTCTTTTTATATCTTACAAACCAAGGGAAAGGAGTAACTCTATATTTATAGAGTTCTGTGAGGAGCGTATAAGAGATAAAAAAGGAAAGCATATAACAAACTGTCATTAAGACAGTAACAAATTGTCATTAAGACAATTGACCGAATCTATGAGATTCTTAACATATATTATTTAATAAAATAAAATGTGTTAATTTGATTCATAATGAGGTATAATTTTATTTTGAAAAAGTGAAATAGATTGAATATTTTGTTTAATGTTTATTAACTTGAGATTTAATACGAGAATTTGATCATATAGTAATGAGTATCGTAAAAATAAAAGTTGTCGGTGTGTGCCTTTCTCTATAACATATGGTAAGTCAGTGACATATAATTATAGATGTATAATTATCAATGTATAATTTTATCTTCTTTAGTTCCCACTTCCATGGTTGGCAAGTGCTCTATTGCCACTGTTGTGTTGTCAGCGTCGTTGTGTCCATTTTGGTTGCATGATTCAACCTTGCCCTATCATGTGATTTTCCTTGTCAATAACCGTGCATCTAAAGCTTTTGTTAGTAACGTATAAAAATAAATATTTATAAACTTATTATTATTTTAATAAGGTTTAGAGATATAACTCACATTAGTACTTTAGCGTTTTATCTCACTTTGATTCAGATTTTATTAATGTTATTTATTTTTCAAAAACACCTTTATTAAATTATGCTTTAAAAAATGGATCAGATGAACAATTAAACTCTTTAATTAATTGAACAATTCCTAATACCTTCATAGAACATTAGTGTACATGGATTAATAATTAGGAATATAGATGGAAAAATAGTATCTAATTTCCAATCTTAGATTTTTTTTTCTTGCAACGGGAATGGACAAAAATAGTATGTGTTGGGACAATAACTGATTTTTTTTCCTTTAGTTTTAATATTATTAATTTGATTCCTCATCAAATTACATCAAATTAAAATATTGTTTAGTCTTTACATAATTAATATTTTATTATATATATATATATAATAAATTTATCTTAATTAGATTATTTTAATAAAATGGATACACACATATTCTTACAATCTTTATTGTTTTAACTATATTCAAAAGATATCATTCATTGATTACTTTCGCATATAAAAGCAAAAGTCTTCATTGCAACTAAACATATCAATGATAATTAATGCTAACAGAACCAAATAACATAACTCATCATGAAATGTATAAAATCATTATAATAACCATAATATATAAAGTGGTGGTAGTGACATTTTATATCGGTTTATATCTACTAGGTATAGAAAGTGGTGGTGACAATATCAAAATTATGAGAAGTTTCTTTTATAGCAGTTAGACCAAGAACTGATATATAAAGTGGTGCAGTGGCAAAACTGTAATAATTATAAACTTGTTTGTAGCAGTTTCACTTAGAACAAGTATAAAAAGTCACTTTTCTTTATTGATTAGACTTAGAATCGGTATAAACATTTTTCCATCTTCCTTTTACCCTTCACTTTCTCTCTTTTTTGTGCTTCTTTTTATCCTTCGTTTCTTACTCTCTACGTTCCAAATTGAGCCTATTCACTAAAGTTCTACTATGGCGTTTGTCGTTGCCCCTAGGTTTTCTTTATGTCATGGGATGTCGTGTTTGATGGTTGTTGTCCCTGGGGCAGGTCACTATGGTAGGTTAAGCTCTCATCATGGTGGGTCAAGCTCTCGTTCGTCTTTGTTGTTGTTGGTTGCTCCTGCAGTGCATTGCTAGTGTGTTGTGTTTCCATTGTTGCTTAAGCTGCAGTGTGTGGTGGTGTGGTTGGTCACGCTCCTACTGTCGTGCTCAAGTTATCGTAGTGTGGTAGGTCACTAACTTTAATCGTCCTGGTTGTGGTGTTTTGCTGAACATCTTGTTTTGCTTACAGGTAAGTTTTGAACTTTTATTTACTGTGGTCATATCGTGTTAGTTGGAGATGTATTGTCCTCCATCATTCTTTGATATTATGGTGCATCTGATTATTCATCTAGTACGAGAAGTTAAAATTTATGGCTCAATATTCTTACGATGGATGAACCTTATTGAGCGATACATGAAGATATTAAAAACCAATGTAAAGAATCAATATCATCTTGAATCAATTGTTGAAAGATATACTATTGAAGAAGGTATTGAGTTATATACAAATTACTTATAAGATGTTAAAGCTATTTGGGTCAAAACTCATCCACTAATAATCAGATTAATCCAATAATTCCTTTAAAAATAACTAATAAAAACTAAAATTTAAATTATTTCTACCAAACACATGCAATATTTAATATAAAATATTAAAAAAAAATAGATTTAAATTACAATAAAATAAATGAAAATATAAAAAATGTAAATTATTATTAACCTATTTATCCTCTCATCATATCTTCATGCCTGCAAACAAAGGCTAAAGGCAAGACAATGACTTAATCTTATGACAATAACTTTCTTACACTTGATAAAGTTATTTAGTCACCAAAACATGGTTATTTGAATGAAGTTATGACCATCATCAATGAAAAATGATAAATTTCCTAACATATGTTTTGATACCATATATTATATTTTAAACTTAATTAGTCATTTGGTTCTAATTTTGATTGAAAATTTTAAATAAGTTTTTGTTTTTATTTTTGTTTCAATAAAGTCCTAATTTTTTTAAAAAAATAATTTAATTAGTTTTTTTTATTATTATTACCGTCCTAGTGGCTTTAAAGACATGTTACATGTTCGTAATTTTTTTATTTTTTTATTTTTTATTTCTTGCAAAAAAGAAATGGTTGTCCTCTTGTTAGATGTATGGCATATCGCATGAGAGTGTTATAAGTCAATGTTGATGTCATAAGTCACTCTCATAAGTTAGTGTCAATACTAACTATCATTTCTCATATTCAATTTTATTCTTATACATGTCTTTTTTTTAGTCAATTTAGTTTCAATTTTTTAGAAAATAGAGCAATGTTGTCTCTTTCCAATTGGACCAAATTTATTATTTATATAAATATTTTAATGATATTCGTATTAAAACTATTTTTTAACACATTAAATTAAAACAATTGTATATTAAATTACTTTATTATTATAACAATAATAATAATAATAATTAAAACTTAATTTGTAGATATTAATCATTTAAATTTTTGTATATATATTTATTCTTTAATTATATAATAAAATTGATTTTTTAAATTATTTTGATTTTAAATTTTATTTTTTAAGTCAAACAAATGTTTATTATATACTTTATTTTATGTTAAGTCACGCCATACTTTATAATTTATCATATAAATACTATTATATTTATTAGATAAATATAAGTTTCATTTAAAAAATATATATTTAAAATTAAAAGTAACAATAGAATCTAACAATACCATTAGAGTAGTTTAAAACATATTAAGAAATATTTAATTTAAAAGATAACTTTAATATAAATATCGTTATAAAATTTTTATAAATAATAAATTTGGCCCAATTTGAGGAAAACAATATAACTCCTTGAAAAAAAAAAGTGTACTTGAATTGAATAAAAAGAATACATAGAGCAACTAAATTGAATATAAAATAATGATATTTGATACTTATATTAACATGTGATACTCAAAATAACATGTAATATTATTCCTGTCACATAACACTAACATTGTCATGTTGACACATTACATACGTGACACATCGACAACAAAAAATTTTACAAAAAAAAAAACTATGAATTGATTGTGATATATCCTTAATAGTTAATGATACATTATTATCAAAAAGCATTTAATTGAATATTTTTTTTCAAAATTAAGATTTAATTGAAACAAACACAATAATACTTGAAAATTTTCAACCAAAATTGAGATTAAATGACTAATTAAACTTATATTTTATTACCATCAAATAAATAAGTGTTAAATATATTTTTAATCCTTTAACTTTTCAGGAAAATTTGGAATTAGTTCATTTTTGAAACTTTTGACTAATTTAATCCTTTATTTTTAGAACTGTTTGAATTTAGTCATTTTAACCAAATTTTGTTAAGTTTGTGTGATGTTTCAAACATGTTTCTCAATTAATATTAAAACAAAAATATGTCAAACGGTATTAAAAACTCGAATACTATCATGAAACGCTTTTTTAAACATTAAATAAATCTAACAAAATTTAGTTTAAAAGACTAAATCTAAGTATTTCTAAAATTAAGAGACTAAATTGGATTAAAGTTTTGAAAATGAACTATTTCCAATTTTCAACCAAAATTATATTTAACCCAATAAATAAATAAAGATGTTAGATTCAAATATTACCTTTGGCCAATTGTTATGTCCTTATATTCTTGTGGGAAAATAGACTTAACTTTTCTTGGAAGAGAAGGCAAATTCCTACACCCCATATTCCTTGAATATAAACTTTCTGTGCCCTTTCTTGATTGTGTAAAGGCTTTTGGAAATTGGAGTTAGAAATGACTCATGAATTATATAATTTAGAAAGTTTTTGGATTGTATAGTTTAAAATTATTTTTTTACTTTTAAATTATATAATTTATTAAAATGATTTTGGGGAATTGAAAATGATTAAGAAAAACTAGCTTTCAGATCACATAATTTGAAAACTATTTTTAGTTTCCAAATTATACAATCCTTAAAAATTACTCTTTAATTATATAATTAGGAAAAGGCAAAACAAGAATTTTAACATGCATGGAGGTGGAAGACGAAGTATGAAGGAGTGGGAAGAATTTGCCCGAAGAGAAAGCAAGATGGATGAGACTTGGAGACTTCTTATTGCACTCCATAGTTTTCTTGCTGCACCCCCAATTTTTTTCCTTTTTCTCATTTTGCCTCTCTAATAATATATTAAATAATTTAATATAAAAAAAAAACTTTTTTCATGCATGCATGTAATTCCGTTAACCGGATTATATAATGCGGTAAATGAAAAAAAAATTACATTAAATTTTTTAATATATTATTTGGACAAAATATGGAAAGAGGAAAAATTTGGAGTATAGCAAGAAAATTATGAGACGCAGAAAGAAGCCCAATGAGACTTTGACCGAACAAGGTCCAAAATGCTAAAAGAAAAGGGTGTTAATTCCTGCACCTCCATTTCTTTGGACGTCCACCTCTCCATCTCACTTTTATTCCTTTTTTTTATTTATATTTATATTTTTTATTTATGTTCCTATTATAAAATTTAATTTATAGATTAATTTTAATTCTAATCTTCTACAGTAAAAAACTTAACTTTTTTTCTCACATTCTGCTATATTATGCTCTCTCTTGTTCTGCTCTCTCGTTGGTTTTTCAAATTTTTTTGTGCTCTCTTTTCTTGTGAGAATTTTTTTTCAAAGAATCGTTGGGGAAGGAAAGTTGCAACTTCAGCGTGATGGTTGAAGGTGTTGGAATATCACAGAATTTGCAAGAGATAAATGCAAAAAGGAAATACCACACTCTGTTATTGATAACGTAAAACTGGCTATTAAATAGCCTTACATCATAATAGAATAAAAAAACTGAAACGAAACTGGCGCATATTACGCTGACCCACTATTCCTAATATTATGGTATATTTATTCAAAAGATAACTGCTACTGTAACCACACTTTGACTCTGTAACCACAATTTGACTAACAAATCCTCCCTTAAACTAAATATTATTTAGTTTATATCAAATTCTGAACACACTCCTAGTGATCTTCGTAGCTTTAAGAAAGCATCCAGTTTGAGTGGTTTGGTCATAATATCAGCCACTTGTTCTTGTGTTCCAAAATGTATCATCTGAATAGTTCCATTCTTTGTAAGATCTCGAAGGAAATGAAATCGGACATCAATGTGTTTACAACGACCATGCATGACTGGATTTTTAGAAAGCTTAATAGCAGAACTGTTATCACAACGAATTTCAGTAGCCTCATTTTGCTTTTTACACAGCTTTCTCAACACTCTTTTCAACCATATGGCTTGACATGCACACGAAGCTGCACCTATAAACTCTGCTTCTGTAGTTGATAGACTCACAATTGGTTGTTTCTTTGATGACCAAGAGACGGCAGCTGAAGATAATAAGAAAACATAACCCGAAGTACTTTTCCTATCGTTTGAATCTCCTACATAATCACTATCAGTATAAGCAAGAAGCTCTTTGTTTCCTCCCTTCATATAGAAAATTCCAAACTCACTTGTTCCTTTTAAATATCTCAATGCCCTTTTGGCAGCTAGTAAATGCAGCTCTGTAGGATTCTCCATGTACCTGCTGATTAAGTTCACCACAAACATCATATCAGGTCGAGTAGATGTGAGATACATAAGACTTCCCACAATTTGTTTATAGTAAGTCTTATCCACCTTTACACCTGTGTCGTCCTTTGTAAGTTTAACACCAGGAACAATTGGAGTTTGCACCGCATTGCTTTTTTTCATTCCAAACCTTTGTAACATCTCTAAGGCATATTTCTTTTGACATAAGAAAATGCCATCTATTCGTTGCATCACTTCAAGGCCTAAAAAATATCTCATTTTACCAAGATCTGTCATGTCAAATTCATGCTTCATGGATCTTTTAAATTTTGCAAACATCAACTCATCATTTCCTGTAAAAATAAGGTCATCAACATACAAACTAACAATTAATATTATGTCTTCCTTTTCTCTTTTCACAAACAAGGTATGTTCGTAGTCACACTTTTCAAATCCTTCCTTCAAAAAATATGATTCTATGCGACTATACCAAGCACGTGGTGCTTGCTTAAGGCCATAAAGAGCTTTCTTCAATTTATACACTTTATGCTCTTCCCCTCTTTGAATATAACCACAAGGCTGGTCCACATACACTGTTTCATCTAACTCACCATGCAAGAATGCTGATTTTACATCTAGTTGATAAATGGTCCATCCTTTTTGAGCTGCAAGTGCTACTATCAATCGGATTGTCTCCATGCGAGCTACTGGTGCATATACTTTTGTGTAGTCTACCCCATATTCTTGTGCATAGCCCTTTACTACAAGCCTGGCTTTGTACTTATCCACTTCTCCATTTTCTTTGAATTTTGTCTTATAAATCCACTTGACTCCAACTTTCTTTGCTCCGTCCGGCAATTCCATCAATTCCCATGTGTCATTTTTATTTATAGATGCCATCTCCTCATCCATGGCTTTCCTCCATTTTTCAATTTGAACAGCAACATTAAAGTGAGTAGGATCACGATTAGATATAGCTAGATTAGCTTCTGTACTGCCTTCAGAAAAACCTTCCCCAGTTTCATACTCTTCCATCCAAATAGGTGGTCTTCTACACCTTTGTTGAGCAGGACTAGCCATAGAATCAGGGGAACCAATATCCTCTTCTGAAATATCAGTATTCTGGCGTGTCTCATGGTCTTCTATATTTTCTTCTTCTATAGGAGCTGTTGCCACATCCTTATCACCGCATTCTAAATCACATAAGATGGTTTCTTCATATTTTTTATCCCAATCCCAACTTTTATCTTCTTCAAAGACAACATCTATGCTTATTATTATCCTTTGTGAAATTGGATCATAAAGTTTGTATGCTTTTGACACTTCACTAACCCCCAACAAAACACAACATATGCTTTTGTCATCTAACTTAGTTCTTTTAGCATCAGGCACATGAACATAAGAAATGCATCCAAAAACTCTAAAATACTTAACTGAAGGCTTGACTCCACTCCAAGCTTCTTCTGGTGTTTTATTTTGCACTGCTAATGTTGGACATCGATTCAAAATATGCACAGACCAAGTAGCAGCTTCAGCCCAAAAAATCTTGGGCATTTTCTTTTGTGACAGCATGCTTCGGACCATGTTCATAATGGTTCTGTTCTTTCGTTCAGCAATTCCGTTCTGTTGTGGTGTGTATGCAGCTGTTAGTTGTCTATGAATACCATTGTCACTGCAAAAGTTGGTGAAATCCTGAGATGTAAACTCTCCTCCGCGATCAGTGCGTAAACATTTGATTAAGGAGTCAACTTCTTTCTCAACATGAATTTTAAAATTCTTAAAGACAGAGAAGGCTTCTGATTTTTCTGTCAAGAAATAAATCCAAGTTTTTCTACTGAAATCATCAATAAAAGTGAGCAAATACCTCTTTTTGCTATTAGAGATAGGTGTGATTGGTCCACAAATATCTGCATGAATCAGTTGTAGTGACTGTGTGGCCCTCCAATTACTCTTCTTTGGGAATGAAGTCCGTGATTGTTTCCCTGTCATGCAGTCTATGCATAATTTTTTTGGTGCTTTCATCATTGGCAGACCATATACCATCCGTTGTTGGTAAAGTGTATTTAGACCCCGAAAGCTTAAATGCCCGTATCTACAATGCCAAAGATGCATTACATCCTCTACAACAGTGTGAAAGCAAGTGGACTTAGTAGGTTGCGATATGGCATGTAGCTTGAACATTCGGTTGGAAGATATTGCAGTTTCCATGATCAAACCAGTCTCAGGATGAAACACTTTACATTTTCCCTTTTTGAAGAGAATACTAAGTCCATTTTCTTGTAATTGCCCAATACTTAATAAATTATTCCTCAAATCTGGTACAAAAAAGACTTCTGTAACAGTATAAGTGGTGTCATTCATGTTTAGCCGAATGTTGCCTTTTCCAGTTACAGCCATACTAGAGTTATTGCCTAGTTTGACTGAATCTTTGTAACTTTCATCAATATCTGAGAAATACTCTTTTTTCCCACACATATGATTACTACATCCTGAGTCAAGGAACCACACACTTTCTTCATTTGCTTTTGTAATATCTGTGTAGGCCATCAATAACATTTCTTCATCTTCTACATAGTTGGCCTCCTTTCTTTGATTTGAACATTCCCAACTAAAATGTCCGAGTTGATGACAATTGTAACATTCTATAGTGGATTTGTCAAATCCTTGTCTGCCACGTCCGCGTCCGCGACTTTGCCCTCTTCCTCGTCGTCCAAAGCTACCTCGACCTCCACGACCTCGTCCTTGTTCTGCATGTTGATCTGTATGAGTAATTTGCAAGGCATGCACTTCTTCAACATGGGAAGTCATACGTAGTTCATGGACAAGTAAACTACTTTGCAATTCATCAATGGTTAACTTGTCTGTATCCTTAGATTCTTCAATGGAGCACACAACATAATCAAACTTGGAAGTCATGGATCTCAAAATTTTTTCAACTACTGCAACATCTCCTTTGTTTTCACCATTAGCCTTCATTTTGTTGGCTATGGTGAGTGTCCTTGAAAAATACTCATTTACAGATTCTCCCTCTTTCATATGGAGAATTTCAAACTCTTTTCTTAAAGCTTGTAACTGTGCACGCTTGACTCGTGAAGTGCCTTGATACTTCTGTTTCAAAGAATCCCATATATCCTTTGTTGTATCTTTGTTAAGAATTGTTTCCAAGACTGAACGATCTAATGCTTGAAATAGATAGTTTTTTGCCTTCAAATCTTTTAATTTTTGATCTTCAATATTCTTCCTCTGCTGTTCGGTAAGAGGACCTTCTGCTGCTCTAGGAATTCCATGTTCCACTAGACCCCAATACTCCTTTCAACGTAAGAAATTTTCCATGAGTAATGCCCAGTGATCATAATGCCCGTCAAACTTTGGGATAGCAGGCTGCACAAAGGAACTCTCTGATGCCATAATTTTGTACTCTTAGAAGACTGTTGCTTCTACTTTGGATCAGGCCCCGTGATGGAGCTCTGATACCAGAATGTTGGAATATCACAGAATATGCAAGAGATAAATGCAAAAAGGAAATACCACACTCTGTTATTGATAACGTAAAACTGGCTATTAAATAGCCTTACATCATAATCGAATAAAAAAACTGAAACGAAACTGGCGCATATTACGCTGACCCACTATTCCTAATATTATGGTATATTTATTCAAAAGATAACTGCTACTGTAACCACACTTTGACTCTGTAACCACAATTTGACTAACAGAAGGAGATACGTGAGCGCCGCAGAGGTATGTAATTTACGGTAAAGTGAATGCAAAGAGAAGGGGAGATGAGGCTGTTTTCAAAAGTTTCGAAAATCTGTGAAAGTGAAAGCTGAAATAGAAAGTAAAGTAAAAATTAGGGTTACTTAATTAAGAGGGTTAAAAAAGTAAAAATAAAAAATAAAAAAAGATTAGTTTTGTAATTAATTTAACGCTAAAAAAAATGGAGAGGTGTAGGTTTGAAATGGAGAGATGGAGGAATTAATTCCCAAAAGAAAGATATTAAAGACGTTTTTTTGCACTTCCATAATTTCAACACGTACCCCGTAAAAATTGCATTCGACAGTAAGAAATAAAAAATATATTCTAAATTTGACAATCTGACACGTTTATATTCTAAATTATGTAATTTAGTCTGGATGGTTATTTTGAAATAAAAAAACTGAATTATGCGATATAAAATACAAAATTATATATATTTAAAATATAAATTTTATATTTTAGATTAGAAAATCCAAATATAAAGTGAGTGAAGAAATTTTGGAAGTACAGGAAGAAGCCCTGCATTGGATTGGTTTAAAATTAGCAGAATAATTCTCTGTCTCTTATAATTCGTATTTTGTTGTCTTTCAAACGACTTTCCACCTATTTTTATGTAACTTGTATTTTCAGGGAGTAATTTCTTTTTAGGTTCTCGAAAATTACTTTCAATTCTAATATTTGAGTTTTCCATTTGACGAATTTTTCTCAGCTTATCTATTCTCTTGAATTAGAGGTTAATCTTTAATTTGTCTCTTAATCCAGTTTTTTCTTTTTTCTTTTACAACTCCAATAATTAATTGGTGGATTTTGAGATTTAGTATATAGAATTTCGTAAGCGAGTAGAGATATATTGATTACAAGACTAAGAAGAAAAAATTTAATTAGATAATAAGTGTACTTTAAGTCTATCTAATGAAAACAGTAATACTAATATTTTTCCTAGAGCATGTGATCTAAAATTAAATACATTAGTGACATTTATTCTATATAACTCTTTCTTCTTCTCGTTAATATATATAATGTTTGTTAATAACAAAACTGAAAGATGAGATTTTTTGCATAAACAAACAAACATATATACTATAATGTTCTTTAACCTACTGTACATGTTATGTGTTGTACATTATTCTTAATTAACATTACTGGTTCGTATACTTAATATCTCTTGTACAAATTTCTAACTCATGAATAACGTATATCGAATTTTTTAAAAAAATTTCTCATGAAACTTTCAACATTTAAAGAAAATTAATTACCTTATTTTTTTAACTACCGATGGCATTTTACAATGCAAGAAAGCTCACCCAGTTGCTTAAGGATTCAATCAAATAAAAGGGTTCTTATACCAATTTGCAGCATTCCTTTCAATTGAATTGATCTTCTTGTATATTGCTTTCTTTCACATGTTATCATGCATGGTTTCTTCAAATTTAATATCTTTTTCACCAACCAACAAACATATCACATATACCTCATCATTAAAATTATAAATCTCTCACAAACTCTAAGTTTTGGGTTGCAGAGGCTCATCTTCTTCATCAAAATACATGGTAAAACTCTCAACTGTTAACTCCAAGCTCCTTCCAACAATTTTTGAGCTCTTGCCATCTATTTTTGAGCTCTCTCCCCCAGATTTTGAGCTTACAGATGATTTCTTCTTCATATTAACTCCATTCATTATCCTCATTAACCAGGACATCCTGGCTTACCAGAAATTTGCCTGTAATTGAGTTCTATAGTTTATAAGTTTTTGCTTTTCCATCCTACCTAATAAAGACATACATTTTGTTCCTATATTTGAGTTTTGTTCTATGTTAGGCTAGAACATGACCATAAGTCATGGTTCTAAACACTTTGAAATGGCTCACGCTTGATGTCTTTCCATTCCATGCTTCTTGTGGTGTCATTCCATCCAGTTTAGTATGTGGACACCTATTCTGCACATACATTACACATTGTATTATTACCCAGAATTTCTCTAGCATATGCTTACCTTGGAGCATGGTTCGAACCATATCAAGGATGATTTTATTCTTCCTTTCAGCCACATCATTCTATTGTGGTGAGTGTGAAGTTGTGGTGAACCATCTTATATTGTGTTGTTCGTAGTACTTCATAAATCTCCCTGATGTAAATTCGCCTCCCCTATCAAACTGCACAACTTTTATCTGTTTGTCGACCTCCTTCTCTACCATCAATTTCAACTTCTTGAATACATTAAAAACCTTTGACTTCTCCTATATGAAATACTTTTAGGTTTCTTTATTCAGGGGACCAAACAGAACACACTCTTCTCACGATAATACTCGAAACAGCAAAAGATGAAAGTATGTGTATGTATATTATTGAATATGTAACGTATATATCGAAGGAAATACAAGTTAATGTTACCCAAGGAAGCCTCCCTTCCTCCACTGGCCAAAAGGTCAGTCTAAACCCAAAGCAAATATTTGATCCCCTTCTCCCTCTACTCTCTTTCTTATTTATACTCTTTCTCTACTAACAAACTATCCTCCTTTCCCGCCTTTAATGGTAAGAATTACCGTTATCAATTACACCCCGTTGCAAAACAACCTTGTCCTCAAGGTTGGAATTGTAAAACTGGATCTTCTGGCTCCTCTTCGTCATCCTGTTTTCATATGAAGGAACCCGCTGCCTACCGCCCTCCAATTCAGATCTGGAGGTTTTGGTGGTGGTCTATCTGAAAGAATTGTTGACTCCTTTAAGAGTTTCTTCTTTTCCAAAATTCCCATGGACCATATGATTGTTCTATACTGCCTTCTGACCTGGTGACCACTTACATGAGCTTGGATTTTAAATATTTTCTGCTGAATGATCAAGAATTCTTTTATCCTCTTCCAACCCCAAAACTTTTTTTGTATTTTTATAGCAGCAACACTGGTTAAGCCCTCCCCTTGCCCAGATTTGTTCATCTTAAAAGCTAAAAAGGAAAGAACTCGTTGATCTGACCATGCAATTTCTTCATCATCATCATGTTGAGCTAACTGTTTCCTCTGAATGTTAAATTGCAGCCCTGCAAAGAAATATCTCTGCCATTGGTCTTCTGGTGTTTTAAATGTTTGTGACAACCATATCTTTCCCACTCAAAATAGTTGCATCTTCTACTTTATTTCCAACCATAATAGTCACCCTATTCCCACCAGATTCTACTTTCCTCTGTCTTCACCCTTCTTCGCTGTTGTGACATACACATCACAACCTCCCCCACTATCTCCCCTAGAAATAGAAGCATTTACCACTTCATGGGCAGCAACACTAACAACTTTCTCAGCCACAGCTTCTCTGACTTCTGCAGTTTGGGTTAACTCCAAAACAAAACCTCTATCTCTTTCTCCGAACCTCCTTATCAACGCCTTTGTCAACACTGTCCAATAAGGATTCTTGGTTTTATTTTTCCAGACCCTAAGCCAATAGATTGCGACTTCCCCCATGTTAGTGTAAGCCAATCTTAATTTTTCCTTTGCGGCCACGTTTTGGATCTCAAAAACTTTCTCTGCCCTGGGTATCCATCCCTTTGGATCAATCCCCTCAAAAGTAGGCAATTTTACCTACTTCCTCCAGTTACTAGAAACGCCCTCCTTTTTCATCTCCTGCCCTCCGTAGGCGTTAATAAGCCCCTCCGACGATCCCCGATACTTTTCCATCCTTGCGATTGTCCTTGAGCTCGATGAGTAGCGTCCCCACATCGGACCCCCTTTTTCTGCCATTCCACCACTTTCGCTAGGAATAATTACTGCTTGTTCCACATCTCGTGCTTGCACCATCGCCGTTAACAAATCTCGTGGGTTGTGTGGCTTTACTAAATTTCGCAGTCCCTCCTGCAATCCAGCAAAAAAAAATCCCAGCAATTTCTCCTCACTCACGCCCGATGCTTGCGCCACCAAAATTCCAAACTCCTCGATGTATTCGTCGATGCTCCCCTTCTGTTGCATCGCTGCCACCTTCTCAAAAACGGTGCCTCGATTTAGTCCGCCGAACCTCCGCGTCAGCGCTTTCGTGAACATCTTCCAATTCGGATTTCTGGTCTTCTTCCGCCAGAAGCGGATCCAATAGTAGCTCGCGCCTCTCTCCATACAGGTATATACCAGCTTCATCTTCTTCCTCTCCATCACGTTCTGTAGATCGAAAAATTTCTCTACCTTTGCGATCCAGCCCATGGGGTCCACTCCTTCGAACGTTGGTAGTTCAACGCGCTTCATCCCGCAACGTTGCACGTCTCCTCTGTCCTCTTCCGCTTCGTCCTCCGACTTCTCTGGTGGTCGCCGTTTGCGTTCAATGTTGACGGAATCGCAACTTCCTTCGGAGCTCCGACGTTGGTTCCTTCTTCTCCCATGGCCGCGATTAATGTTTCGTCTTCCACGGTCGCCATTCGCGTTTCGAGCCATTCCCCTCCACTCCACTCGAATTTCCTCCAACATCGCCTCCATGGAATCAAATCTTCCCTCCAATGCACTCACCCTGTTTTCCATTGTACTCACCCTGTCTTCCATTGTACTCACCCTGTTTTCCATCTCTTCTCCCCTTCAATTTGGATCCGGCAGGTCGGACCAAACTTGTTAGGTTTCTTTATTCAGGGGACCAAACAGAACACACTTTTCTCACGATAATACTCGAAACAGCCAAAGATGAAAGTATGTGTATGTATATTATTGAATATGTAACATATATATCGAAGGAAATACAAGTAAATGTTACCCAAGGAAGCCTCCCTTCCTCCACTGGCCAAAAGGTCAGTCTAAACCCAAAACAAATATCTGATCCCCTTCTCCCTCTATTCTCTTTCTTATTTATACTCTCTCTCTACTAACAAATTATCCTCCTTTCCCGCCTTTAATTTCCTCCCCTCATATACTTTTACTTCCTAACAAATACACTAAAGCCTTTTGAGAAAAATCATTTATGAATGAAACAAAATACTTCTTACAGATGAACGAACCAAAAGAGACCGGTTCACACAAGTCGATATGCATAAGTTCGAGCTATTTTTCTACCTTGTACTCGGCTATCTTCAGAAAACCAATCCTCAGATATTTTTTGAGTACACACTCTTCATATAACTTCTTTTCAAACTCTACACTTGGTAATCTGAATACCAGCTCCTTCTTTAACAAACTGAAAATATCACACCATGTCACATCTAGCTTCAAACACTTGTTTTGCATAATATTTAGCTCCAACTTATACATTTGGTTTTTCTTCATCTCTACCTGTGCAACCAAACAACCAAGTTTATCCTTCAAATAAAGTATCCAGTCCTTCATCAAAACCAAGTTATCCTTCTAGATTATGTGACCCATGCTCAGTATGTTACTCTTAAGCTCAGGAATGTAATAAATGTCTCTTATCTCTCCAACTTGTCCATCCATATGTAAATATCGGATTGTTCCTTTTCCTTTCACTATCACCTTGAAGTTGTCTCCAAAAGATACATGTTAGACCTCCACCTTGTTGAGTTCTTTGAATAAACTCTTATCTCCATACATATGATTACTTGCCTTGTGTCCAGGTGCTAGACTGAGGTTTTTGAGTAGCTCGACAGCTCGACATGCTACAACTGGCAGAACTTCATAATGTGATTGGCATTGCCACAATTGTAGCATTTCACTGATCTGCACTTGTTTAGATAGTGGTCATGCTTACCACACTTGAAACACTCTACTCCAAAATTTGATCGATCTCATTGGCCTCTTCCTTGACCATGACCACACTAGTTCTAAAGACCGATATATTCTTTATCATCCTCAAAATCCCCTTGGACACGTCAACCTCATCCTCGGCCACCTTGGTCTCTACCTCCAAGACCTCAACCATAAGTGTTCGAGCTCTTTCTTTCAAGCCTCACTTTTTTTATAGTGGTTGATCGAATGGTTCTTTCTTTTTCCTTCTCCTCCTCAACTAAGAGCATTGAGATGTCCTTGAATTCTTCAATAATACAAACTATGCTTTTGAAATCATCTGTTAATGATTTCATATGGCACATGATTTCATATGGCACATACTATACCATTTATAATATTTGTCATCTTACTCATTTTTTCTTTATGACACATATTATATCATTTATAATATTTGTCATTTGACTTATTTTTTCTTTCTCAAGCAGTCGGTTTTACTCTCTTTTTTGTTTTCTCTCAGTCAGAGAGTCAGAGTATAAAATCTCTTATGTCAATTTGTAAAATATGACACACACGTACACATTGATATTTGCACTATGCACATTTCATTCCACTACGCAAACCCTTAAATAGTCGTGCATTAAAATCAAATACAAAAAATAGAAACAAAAACAAAATAATAATGATCGACTCTACAACAACTGTTTACAACAAAATAAAAACCATACACAGACAAATGGCAAACTAAAAACAGCAATAGAAATAAAATAAAATCAGACTCAAACAAAATTACAATTAAACCCTCCTAATTTAAATTTATCTAACACATCCCAGTGATCAAAGCTGTAACCATTCGGGATATTTTGACTCTTGTTGTTTCCAACAAATGGGTCTGTACACCAACTTGACGTGAATAATGTTTTCCTGAACCATGATCTCAATGAGCTTGTATATATATGCATCCACCTTTATAGGCTACACCTCTTCTTCCAAACACTTTAGTTCAACTAGGTTTCAAATCTACTAAAACTTATCCCTCATTTATAAGTACCACTATACTACTTTTGTGCTTGTTCTTATAAGTTGATGATATTTTTCATTACAGGTTCGTCGCCCGTGGCCATAAAATCTAATATCTCCACTATATATTAGTCAAACCTTCACTCTTTCCTCAGCATAGAAGCTCATTGGAAGTCTGATGGGTCTCTTTTCCTCACACAGACTAAATGTGTTTAGCAGCTTTTACAAAAGGCTAACATGATTGATGTTAAACCTCAACCTTTTCCCATGGTGTTGTCGCTCAAGCTCACTGTCAATGGCTCAACAACATTTCAAGATCCCACGCTTTATCGTTAGATTGTGGAGTGCTTGTTTCCAAAAGCAGCACTGACGCTGAGTCCAAAAGCATTGCTTCAGTTACTCTCGAAATCTCTGGACTCATTCTATACTTCAAGAGCTAGCTCTTCGTCATTCTCTTCCAATAGTCTACTCAGATAATCTTTTGCTTATGTTCTTCTTACCGCTAACCCTGTCATGCACTAAAAAACCAAACACTTTACTCTTGATGTGTAATATGTTTGTGATTTCTTTCAAAAACCTCATTTACTCGTTCATCATATTCCAGTTCGTTTCGAGATAGCTGATGCGCTCACCATATCCATTTTTAGCTCGTCGTTTATGCTTTTCAAGGATAATGTTGGGAAGTACTCTTATACGTACCCTTGAATTCTTATTTATATATGATTCTTGTATTAGTTTATTATCAGCTTTTCATAATAAAATCCATTCTTGGTTTTTCTCTCTTCCTTCCCTTGCTATCTCAACACAAGGTGCTAAAAAATACTATCTATCAATTGTAAAAAAAACTTAAAGTCACTTTTGTTTACATTTTGTAAAATTTTAATTGTGGATTTAATATTTCGATTTTGTAAAATAAAAGAAATGCTGGTTCAATGTTAAGCATTTGTTAGATTTATATTAAACAATCATCTATGGAAAATCTTCCTTCATCTGATATTATTAACGATTATGTTATTTTCAGTAAATTTCTCATATGGTATAAGAATCAACAATCTTCTAGTTGCACTCTTAGCACACAAGTATAATTTTTGTTGGTTTGACACCGTCTTCTTTTCTTAGCTTTTGGGTTCTTGAATTAGGAGGCACAGACAGATATTTGTTTTCCTCTTTTTCCTCTCTAAATCATTTACCTTCCGTTACAATTTCTGGTTGATCTAGAGTTTTAGCTCATGGTATTGAGACTGTTAACATTTTTCCTTTTTTATCCATTAATCTTTATGTCCTTGAGTCTCCTTTTAACTTATTATCCATTAGTCATCTAATTCATTCTCTTGATTGAGGTACGTCTTTCGGAAAAGATTTTGTTTGTTTACAAGATCAGATTTTGAGATAGGTGATTAGGAACGGATGTAAGTCTTGGGGTCTTCATCATCTCCGCCCTTCTACACATGTTGGCGTGATTATGGAGTCTCAATCTTTTCTTCATGCTCAGTTAGGTCATTCTAGTCTTGTCAAATTGCAGTAGCTTGTTCTTGATAAGTTAGCTCCTCGATCATACAAATATGATTTTTTAGGCTTTACTAGACCAAAAAAACGGGGATACAATTGTTTTTCTCCTTTCCTTAACCGTTATTTTGTTTCTACATATGTCACATTCAATGAGTCTACCTTTTATTTGAACAATCATTCTTCTTCTGATATGTCTCTTTCTAACACAAACAACATTTCTACTTAATACAGTCAATATTCCTCTTATTTGTGCTCCTCTAACTGTTCTCAGTCCACCAGGTGTCTCTCAACAACCACCAAGTGATGTAATTCAAAGTGTCAGCTACTTTGTGTCCTTTGACTCCGACAACTGAGTATACCCTTCCAGTTGCCCTCCGAAAATGTATATGTTTTACCCATAATCCCTCTCTACATTATATTGCTTTAAGTTATTATATATTGTCTTCTCATTTTTATACTTGTATTTTGTCTATTTCTTCTGTGACCATCCCAAAAATTGTTACTGATGCCTTAGTCCATCTTAGTTGGCGTTAGGCCATGCTAGATGAACTAAGTTCTCTTCATAATAGTGGAATTTGGAAGCTTGTTTCATTATCATCTGGAAAATTTTTTATTGGTTGCATGTGGATTTTTGCTATCAAAGTTAGTCCTGATGGAACTATTGATCGCCTCAAAGTTCATCTTATGGCCAAAGGTTACACTTAAATTTTTAGGTTGGATTATGGTGATACATTTTCTCTAGTGGCAAAAATGACATTTGTTTGTCTATTTATAGGCATGACGACTCTTCAACATTCTCTTAATTAATTAAATGTCAAAAATGCATTTCTCAACGGAGATTTGAAAGACGAGATTTATATGGAACAACCTCAAGGATTTGTTCCTTAGGATGAGTCTTCTAGGTTGGTATGTCATCTTCACAAATCTTTATATGGCTTAAAACATTCTCCTAGGGCCTCGTTTGGAACAGTTAGTAATGTTGTTCAACAATTTGGTGTGACTCAGTGTGAGACAGATTATTCAATCTTTTATCGTCACTCGAGTGTTGGATGTGTCTACTTGATAGTATATGTTGATGACATCATTCTTTTCGGCAATGACAGTCATGACATCTCTCAGATGAAACAACATTTTTGTAACCATTCTCAGACCAAAGATCTTAGTAAACTTAGATGTTTCTTGGAAATTAAGGTGGCACAATCCAATTATGGTATTGTTATATCTCAAAGGAAGTATGCATTGGATAATTTTGAGGAAACTGGGTTGATGAATTCAAAATATTTTGACATACCCATGGATCCTAATACTAAACTTCCTCCAAAACAGGGGAGTCTATGTCAGACCCCGAGAAATATAGAAGACTAGTTGAAAAATTGAATTATCTTACAGTTACTCATTTTGACATTTCCTTTACAATTAGTGTGGTAAGTTAATTCCTTGATTCCCCGTGTGAAAATCATTGGAATGCAATTATCTGGATTGTTATATGGTTCTAATAACCATATAAAAGTGGTTTCTTATTTAGATATTGATTAGACAGGATCTTATTTTGATAGAAGGTTTACATTCGAATATTGATAAAAGGTAACTTGATTTCTTGGAAAAGCAAAGAAATAAAGTGTTGTAACAAGATCTAATGCAAAAGCAAAATATAGAGTTATGGTCTCAGTCACTTGTGAGCTTGGTTGACTTAAATAATTGTTTAGATAGTTACAACTTGGAAATGACGATATATGACAATCTCTTCATATTAGTTCTAGGAGACATCAAGACTGAGTTTAAGTCTTTATGGAGGTCAAAAATTAGTTATATTTATAACAAGCTTGGTACATAGATTTGTATGTACCAGGAACAATGTTAGATATATTATATTATTGGATATCTTATATATCTTATTTTATATATTATCATTAGTTTGATTGTTGATATTATTTGTTTATACCGTAGAATACTCTATATTTTTTTTATTATAAATAAAGTATTTTAGGTATATATTCAATATAAAAGGAAGATTAATTTTATATATAATTTTTTTGTAATATTTAACCGTTGTAATCACCTACCAAATGTACAATTAAAATTTTATAATAAGGATAAACAATAAATTAAGAAAACTAAAACACTGCCGAAGTATGAGTCAAAAATGAAAATACCGAAAGTATAGAGAAACACGTAGCCAAACAATTTGATCTTATTAATTATTGGAATTAGCATCTACAGATGGGCAGATTTAGGTGGTATACTCTGTTCATAGGTAAAGAAATTGGAAGGATCAACACTGGTTTTCACACTCACTAATCTATCAAAGTTTTCCTTGAAGAACTTGGCTCCATATATTTGAGCATCTTTCAAGCTTGTTGAAGAACTTGGATGTTTTTCACCAACATCATTATCCCTGTAATTGAGAAATGCTTCCCTTGGATACTTAGAAACAAAAGGGGTCATAAACTCATAAAGCAACTTGGAAAATTTCATGTTACGATCATAAGCCGGAGCACTATCTTCATCCCAAAATACAAAGTACTGAATCAAAAACAAGTTTCCTTTCCTGTGAGGAAAAGGGGTTGCTGATGCTGAAATCTCATCCATTGCCCCTCCATAAGGGTTCCACTGCATCCAAACGTTGTTACATTTAATCATCAAATCCCAAAAGCCTTTGAGGGCCGTTTTTGGGATTGGGGTTTTCACATAATCTGATCTACTCTTAAAGTATTGTGTAGATGGCTCCTGAGAAGTTGGTAGCAAAGATTCAAGAGGGGTACCAATTGGGTTACCATACCAAAAAAGAGTGGAATTTACCCAAGGCATTGCCATGCAATCACTCTTTTTCAAACCCAATTCAGGGAAGGATTGACTCACCAAAGTAACAACCTTTTCGATTGGGCCTAAAAACATGCCAATGAAAGAGATTATCACTGTTCCATTCACCACATTAGGTTCCACTCTAATGAAAAGATCTCTGTCTAGTTTTGGTGCAACCAGTTGCCATTTGTAAGCAACATCAGTTCCATCTTCTTTGATAGATTTTTTCACATTGAACACGGTCACTTGTGGGGGTACAGGGACCAATTTGATCCTCCATGAAAGAATAGCAGCAAAACTGGCTCCACCACCTCCTCTTATAGCCCAAAACAGGTCCTCCCCCATTGATTTCCTATCCCGGATAACACCATTGGCATCGACCACTCTGGCATCAAGGATGTTATCAACAGCAAGACCATATTTTCTCATCAAATTGCCATACCCACCACCAGAAAAGTGGCCACCAGTACCCAGAGTGGGACACACCCCTGCTGGGAACGCAAGCACATTGCTTTTCTTTGCTATTTCATAATAAAGTTGACCAATCGTGGCTCCAGCCTGAACCCAGGCAGTGCCACTTTTTACGTCAACATCAACAGACTGAAGAGGAAACATGTCGAGGATCACAAACGGCACGTCTGAGACATATGAAGCAGCCTCATAGTCATGGCCACCGCTTCGGATTCTGATCTGAATTCGGCTTGATTTGGCGCATGTAACTGTTGCCTGGACATGATTCTCACTTTTGGCAGTGATGATGGCAACAGGTTTTGGAGTGTTTTTTGTCTTGTATCGTTTGTTTTGAACGTGCAAGTTCAAGATAGAAGTGTATGAGGCGTTTTGTGGGGTGTATATGGCTTGAAGTATTGTATTGCTTGAATGAGCTGAGAGACAAGAGAGGAATTGTTTGATATCTGGGCTTTGATACTGTGAATTTCCCAGAGAAACAGGCAGCATTATCGTTAGAGATGCTACGAAAAAACAGAGCAACCCCATTGTTTTCATGGTTACCTATGTATCTTTTTCGTTCTGTCTTTTTCGATTAGCATTGGACTCAATATATAGTATCATGTGACCTCTGTTACCAGTGTCATGTGAGGATCTCAAAATTTTAATTAGGAAAAAGAAAACTAAAAAGCAAAACGTAGAAGTTTCCATCTCGATATTAAATTTACATTGAATGAAAAAAAAAAAGAGACAGAGAAGTAATAAATATTTATGGAAAATGATATTTTAAGACCAATTTTTTGATACTATTTTGATATTGTACACGTGTCAAAATGTGGTTAGAGGATTTTAAATTATAAAAAAAACTTTGATTTTTCTCTTTCAAATATGCCCTTGCATCAGTTTTTTAATTTGAAATCGTCCAACCACGTTTTGACATGTGTGCAGTGTCAAAAATTAGTGTTGAAATATCATTTTCCTTTATTTAAATATTTCAATCGTGCTTGAAATATCAAATAAACTTAACAAAATTTAGTTAAAAAGACTAAATTCATACATTTTTAAAGTTGGGGGACTGAATAACAAAATTTAGTTAAAATGACTAAATTCATAGATTTTTTTAAGTTTGGAGACTAAATTAGGCCAAAGTTTTGAAGAGAAACTAATCCAATTTCAATGAAAGTTAAGGAATCAAAAACATATTTATTTAACCCAATATTTTATTAATTCCAAAACATTCTTGTAAAATTTTTATATATTTTGATTACCAATTTTTAAAAATGAATTAATATTATGAAATTATGTTAAATCTTTTTATATGTGAATCACATTTTTTAACTAATAATAAAATTAAAATATATCAAATAATATAATCAATTTTATACATAAAAAAGTTTTAATTTCGAATCAAATTTCTGTAATACAAACATATTAAAAATTTCGTATTTTTCTTTTAATTATTTAGTGTGTGAAAACTTGAGTAGTCTAGTCCTTTTCAAGATAATAAACTTTTTGTAAGAATTTAAATTATGAATATTATTTAAAAATTAACATTTATGATTATTTAAATTTAAATAATTTCAAGTAAAATTTTAATTTTTCATATTTTATGGTAACCATTATATTATCTTAACATTTAAATAATAAATAAGAAAAATCACATTTTTACATTAAAAAGAATAATTAAAAAAATTAAATTTGTTTGCTCTCGCTATATTATGTTTACATGAAAAAGTGACCACCCAACAATATTTTGAACATACTATATATTTAAAATAAAAAATTAATATTCTAATATTCATACAAACTTAAAATCTATTTTATTTAATATTTTTTGGTGTTACAATTTTATTTTAATATATTTAATTACATAAGTTAAAGAATAATTCATTCTAATTTGAAACGTCAAATAAAGGTTTGATGCAACCTTTAATATTCCATTATATCTATTTTAATTGGCGTTTAACAAAGTCAAAGTTTATTTTAATAGTATAATGATAAATACTTACATGAATATTCAAATAAAATTTAATTATACATTTAATGTTTGCATTTGACTTCATTTTGTTTATTTAAATCTGTAATTAATTAAATAATATAATTTAATATTTTCAAATTCAAATGGGTTTTCTTGTTAAGTATAATTTATTTAATAATTAATGTAGCAAATTAGTTAATAAGTTAAATGGAGCTTATAACTTTGATATGAAAATTTAAATTCATTCTAAATTAATGAGTTAAATATAAATTTAATGTTATCAAAATGAATTATTTAACCTGACCAGATACAATTCCTAACTCGATAATAAATTAAATTTATTAATAAATTCTAATCAACTTTTACATATATTCAAAAAATTTAAACATTTCATTAAAATTGCATTTAAATTCCAAATGTACCTATATTAGAATTATTTAAAATAAATTGTAATTTATCTGTTCAAACCGTTAACATTTGTAACCATGTTTAAAGAATTTAATATCAAAGATTTAAATTAAGGAAAGCTGAAATCAATTTAATGCGAATATTAAGAAGGTTTTCGCTGAGAAAACCCCAATAAGTATAGTGGAGAGTAATATTAACTAGGTTTAATATCTATTTTGGTTCCTATTTTCGGGAGGTTTGTTCAAAGTGGTCCTCCTTTTTTTTTTTAAGTTTACTAAAGTCCTACTTCTTGCAAAAACTATGGAAGTTAATTCTTTTTGCTAACGGCGTTAATTTTGCTAACGGCAAAACTGCCAGCTGGCAAATATTTGATGACTTGTACAAATAAAATTCGTTGTAGTTCTCATATTGGTTTAAAAATGTTTATGTGTTGGTTTAAAAATGTTTATTATGGTCCGCTTTTACTAAAAAAAAACGTGCAAGTAAACTAAAGAAATTTGATGTCTCACATGTTCTGCGGAGCCAAGATCATCATGCCATCTTAGAAGGGTAAGCCATTTGTACATTGTTTAATGCATGTTAAAGATTTCACGTGTGATCTAGTAATTCATGCGCTAACCTTTTGAGAAACTATAATCACAATAATTTGAAGTTTATCAGTGTAGTTTCACTTGTTATATTAGTAAGTGTGGAGATGTGAAAAAAGAACTCATCAATTTTGGATTGCAACACATGAAATTTTAGCTGTTGCTGCTTTTAGAGAAAACCACCAAAATTTCCACGAGAGCATTTTCCATTGACAAATTTGTGAAGCCGCTTCCTGTCTCTAAGTAGTTGAGCGCTTGATCGAATATTCCAGCATAGCTGCATGCTGCTAAAACACCCACAATAAACATTTTTAAAGGGGGACTACAATAAACATTTTTAAACCAACACGAGGACCACAATAAAATTTTTTAAACCAATATGAGGATTACAACGAATTTTATTTGTACAAGTCATCAAATATTTGCCAGTTGGCAGTTTTGGCATTAGCATAATTAATGTCGTTAGCAAAAAGGACTAACTTGCACAGTTTTTGCAAAAAGTAAGACTTTAGTGAACTTTTTAAAAAAGGAATTACCACTTTCAACAAACCTCCCGAAAAGAGGGACCAAAATAGGTATTAAACCTATTAACTAGTAACATTAAATAAATAAATAAATAATATCTCAAAACAAAGAAATCTAATGACTATTATAATAGTCACAAGGGAAAAAAAAATCCCCATATACCAATATCCAAAATAAAATCCGTACATATAATTACTATTCGCGGATATTTACTACCCACGGATTGCATGTAGTGGGTATTTTAATATCCGCTTAAAAACGAGTCGAATGCAGATATTATACTATTTGTATCCGCAGATATCTACTACCTGCAAAAAATAAAAATAAAAATTTAATTTATATTTTATTAAGTTAAATGTAATTAAAATTAACATTAATTTATATTTTATAAGGTTAAATTTAATTAAAATTAAATTTTAACTTATATTTTATTTAATTTATATTATATTTTATATATTTTTTTCTAATTTTATTTAAATTTTATTTTAATAATTTATAAAAATTATATTTTTTTAAATATTTACAGGTATCTGCGGATATCCATGAGTATCCGTGAATTTTAGAATATCGGCGAATATGTTTTAAACGGATATCCATGCGGTAACAAGTCAGATAACGGACAATTTTTTTTTATCAAGTTGTGAATAGACACTATTCATGCTTAACCCAACCCGTTATCATCCCTAATCACATTAAACATGACAACACAAGGATTTATTTATACTCAGCTCTCACCAAACTAAAGCAAAACTTATAAATTTTTTATTTTAATATTCCATATTAAATTTGCGTCTCATAATTTTAATTACTTAAATATTTATTAAATTATTTATTTATAAAATTTAAAAAAGACAACAGTTTTAAGAATTTAAAGCCGAAAAGACATACAACTCTTTTTCCGATCAATATTATTTAATAATAAAGTTATAAATTTAAAAAAGTAAAATATTAAATGAATTAATAATGTTCTAGTAATTTTGATATGTGACAAACATGTGATTAGAATAGAATTAATATTAACTATATATATTCATAATAATTTAAAAAGTCAAATGTTAATTACACTTCATTAGTACATCTAAATATTCTATGTAAGCATTATAATAAATTTAAAGAATATCTACTTATTTTGTAAAACAAAAGAAGAATGTGAATTATAAAAAGTTAAATTAATTTATTTTTTTTTTATTCTCTTACTTATATGCGATATTTTTCCTTTTATTTTAGATTTTTTATACCATTTTCTTTATGTTTTCATTAAAAACTATTGTTCTTTTCATAAATTAGCAATTAGTTCACCTAAACAAAGTATCATTAGAGTTTTGCGAATAGACACTATTTGTGTTTAATCCAATCTGTTGTCATCCTAATCACATTAGATATGACTGTTAGAAGGGGTTTTAGGCTTAACTCAATTCCACAAAACCGACTTTTAAGATGAGGTTTATATCTCACTTATATATTATAATTTGGCCTTATCTCTAATCGATGTGAAACTTCCAACAATGACAACACAAGGATTTATTTATAAAGGATTTATTTATAGTAGTCTCTAACCAAACTAAAAGTAAAACTTATAAATTTTATATTTTAATATTCCATATTAAATTTGCGTCTCATAAGTTTTAATTACTTAAATATTTATTAAATTATTTATTTATAAAATTTAAAAAAGAAAACAGTTTTAAGAATTTAAAGCCGAAAAGACATACATCTCTTTTTCTGATCAATATTATTTAATAATAAAGTTATAAATTTAAAAAAGTAAAATATTAAATGAATTAATAATGTTATAGTAATTTAGATATGTGACAAACATGTGATTAGAATAGAATTAATATTATATATATATATATATATATATATATATATATATATATATATATATATATATATATATATATATTCATAATAATTTAAAAAGTCAAATGTTAATTACACTTCATTAGTATATCTAAATATTCTATGTAAGCATTATAATAAATTTAAAGAATATCTACTTATTTTGATGTGAATTATAAAAAGTTAAATCAATTTAATTTTTTTTTATTCTCTCACTTATATGCGATATTTTTTTCTTTTTTTTTATTTTTTATACCTTTCTCTTTAACTTTTCATTTACAAATTATTGTTCTTTTCATAAATTAGCAATTAGTTCACCTAAACAAATCATCATTAGAGCTTCTTAAGTACTGACATTTTCTCATTCAATCTAATATTTTACAAAAAAAAAAAGTAAATTCTACGTACAGGGCAAAAATCTTAGTTAAGTTTTAGTTAGTAAATTTAAAATAAAGTTTTTCCTTTGCAAATATTGTTAAAATGGTATAGTAGAATGATTAGCGTGAACACTAAACAAAGAGGGATGAATTAGTTTTTTATCATAAATTTGTATCTTTAATAATTTTTTCAACATTTTAATTTCTTTAACAATTAATTAAAATAATAGAGTAAGGAAGAGAACAAATTTCACAGATAATTTTTATACTGGTTCATATCAGAAGGATCCGATGTGCAGTTCTTAATCTTAAATGGAGATTAACTTTTCACTAGCACAAAACCAACAAAATGTTACAATCACAAAGAAAGTCAAGTTTAATGTTTAGAAAACATTTATCCTGTTACCACAAGAGATAAAACTCACTTCCCCTAAAGGTCACAAGGGATGAACCCATCCTCCGAATGTTTCACGAATGAACACTTCCTTTAAATCTTCACAAAGGATGACATACTTTAAATCAGCAACAACAACAACACTCAATCTCACTCCCAGTGAAAGTTCTCGCTCTATGCCAACACCAAGTTCTCAAAGCCACAGCACAAGGGTTGTAACCCTTGAACATACTTTTCACAAAACAAAAATACTCATATTTATTTTTCATGTATTAGAATGAAACTCTCAAATCAATATATAAAGATCTCAAAAGCACCTCCAAAAATATGTTGTCAACTATTTAATGTGTGATAATCAATTATCCACTTATGGTAATCAATTATACATTTAATAAATGCACAACAGCAAAACATGTGCCTAAAAACTCCAATGGCTAGTCGTGATAATCAATTATATTAAGTCATAATCAATTATGGATAATCAATTATTCCAAAGAAAAAATGAGCTTTTAGCAAACTTAAAAACCTCTCTGTGATAATCATCATCTTAAGTGTTAATCGATTATTGCAGATTTTTTGTGACTCCAAAACGAATTTTAGAGCATACAATACATGGAATCAACCACAAATACAATCCTATACATAAATCTACTTATTACAAAAGCTTTATAACACAAAGCACAAGTCTTTAGGAAGATCTTCTTGCAACATAAGAACTTGAGACTTGATTTCGGCATCATCAAAACTTCTAACTTCAAGATTTTGCTAACAAATATCTTTATTGTATGATCTTTCTTTATATACTAAGTTTGAAGGTTGTGAGTTACATATTGGGTATATAGTTTTAGGGTTGCATCTAAGAATAATGTTATTTAGAGGAGAACTAAAGAATATTAGGTGCATTTGCATTTGGTGCTCTCCCATTATCTAAGGAATATAAAAGACATCAATTGTATTTGTGCCTAATATTTTCCTATTACATGTAGAATTTTTTTTCATATGCATTCTATGTTCTCAATAAGATAAATTCTCAACTTTGAAAAAGACGAAATTGATAATTTGAGATAAGAATGTGTTTAAAAAATTTAAAGAGATATTACATTTAAGTGTCAACGTGTTAATACTGAAAATTCCACTTGAATCACTTTAGTGAGAGTATCATTTAGCCCTCTCACTCTAAAAAAGACAAATGTGCTCAAGGAAAATATTGCTTGAATCACTTTATCGATGCGTCATGTGATATCCTCATCTAGTGAACTTTTTTTGTTTAAGCGAAAATATCATCTTATATCTCTATTGAAGTGATTTTTACTTAGCATGTGTTAGGTCATCGACAAACATACCGAATCGTTCAAATAATAAAATATGGTTAGACCAAGTATTATTTTTCAAGATACTCGTGTAATTCTAAATAATTGTACTATTAATAACTCATCTAGACTAAAAAATAGTACATGAATCTACACTATGAATAAGAAGATAAATTTACAAAGAATAAATGGTAGATTTTGGTACTTGGAGACACCTAGAAGTGAGAAAAAGGTCATAAATGGTATGGAAAGGCATTGTCATGGGTAGATTTCACCAGTTTCACTCTGGTGCACACATAAAATCATCTCATCTCCATCAAACACTAAATTTAACCCACAATAACGCTTAAACCCTAATCCCTTAGGTGAAAGTCACAGAAAACATGCCTTAAGATCTAGGGTTTAAGATAACTAATGGATCAAGTTCCATTCAATACAAACTCCACTAGATTTATTGTTTCAAGTCTAGGTTTCATAAGATTGTTTTAAGCAAGCATTAAGCATAGAAACATAAAACTAACATTCAAAGGAAGAGGCATATATATAATCAAAGCATTTACAAGGTACATGAAAATTCAATGGCTACAAATATCCCTAATAAGATGGTTTGGCTCTCCGTTTCCATGGAGAGCCTCAAGCTTACAAAATAGAAGATGGAAGAAGAAGGAAACACAGAGAGGAAGAAGAGGTTGTTCTTACAAGCCATAAGCATCCTCCATGAGCTTCAAACAATAAAGATAAAGGGTTTCATTTACCACCTCACCACACACCACTCAACGCAAGGACTTTACCACTCAGCACTGGTCTTCAAGATGGTCCAGGTTGCCTTTTGTAATAATGGCACTTAACAGTGGTCAAAGGGCGCTTAGAGGTAAGGAGGAGGCACTCAACGGCAAGGAGGCGCTCAACGCCACCTAGACTTCAAGATCTCCCTCTTTTCTATGTTTTGTTTGTTTCCCTAGGTGGCCAGGCTCTTTGATATGGTGGAGGGTCTTCCTAACACAAAAATATATGCAAAAAAAGAGGATTGGAGGTATAGATAGTTTAGTGTAGCCCAAAATATAAGTAGTCACAAAATCATGATTAAATATAGGATTTAAGCAAGTTAAAAACTATAGAAGAGTTGATTTTATCAATAAAATAAGGCTCAGATAATGGTAAGAATTAACATTATCAAACTCTCCCAAACTTAAGGTTTTGGTCGTCCTCAAGCAAAAGGTAACTTAGCTTAGAAAAAAAAAACTCAACTGCAATGGTCTAACAAATCAAGAAGGCAGTTTCAATCAAAAACAACATAAATCAATCATGCTTGCTCATCTTAGAAAGAACACTCAAGAGATAATAAGGCCTTAGAAAGTCAAGCTTCAACTACGGTGCTCACAAATCAAAGATTATAAGACAGATGCAAGAGTTTTATAAGGGATCAACAGACATGGTAAAATGTTTTCCTAAAATGCATGGAACCATTCATCACCAAAGAAGTGTTTCACTCAAGCGCACTGGTGTATAAGGAGATGTGTCATTCTCTCTACCATAATAAATACATTCACAAGCAAGTTAGCATCTCAAGGACTTTTATGGATTGTATTGTGGCTGGGCTAAGAAGGAAATTTAGTTTTTCTAGATAACAAAGCAACTTGAGCTAAGATAGCAAACAAATAAAAACTTGGTGTAACATTAGTCTTTCTTTTGCTTCAAAAATTGAATAAACCACTTCCTAGCTTATTTCTCAACTTTCATTTATTGAACTCATTTTTCTCTCTTCTTCTTCTTTCTTTTCTTTCTTTCTTTTTTGTTTCTTTTTTGTTATATTTCTCAATGCTCCATTATGACATGAAGTCTCCCAAACTTTAAACCATTTTCCTAAAACTGGAATGTATGTTTTTCTCAACTCAAGGTAAAGAAGCCAAAAATCTTTCATTAAACTTAAAATTCTAAGAATGAGAAATCTTTTCTTTAAGGTTCAAAGGGTTTGATTGGCTTATTTGGCTTAAAATGTATAAGAGGAAAAAGAAAAGATGGCATTGATCATATGTAACTAGCAAGCGAATGATTAAAAAAGAGAAACTCAGGCAAAGCCAATTATGATTGCTTTCAACAAGCATTTTAGGCACAACATCTCATATGTTTACTCAAGGTTCCAAAATTTTTAAAACACAATGCCATGAATATTGACCACGATTAAAACAATGCATCCAAATGAGAGAAACCAAAATTTATGCTCAGCAAGCTCAACCAACATCATCTTAATCAAATTTTCAAAGCAATTCATATAGATAAAGAGCAAGCACAAGAGATTTTCATTCAAGTCAAGCACAAAAAATATCCACTCAAGTCGCCAAACCAATTACATAAGAACGATCTAATTAGGCAAGTTCAAAATTAATAATTAGAACTAAAACTAAAATTTAAAGACTAAAAATAACTAAAGCATGAATTTCAAACTCAAGACCATCGACAAAAAGAGTCCTGCAAAAGGTTGACACCTTGTAGCTCCAGCGGGCAGACTTTCAAGAAAGCTATGAATAGTTAGACGTATGAAGAGAATACAAGAAGGATAACAAAGTGAATACATTTTCTTGCTCTGATTCATGTGCTTATAATTCATAAATCATCTAAAGGTTTCAAGCGAAAAGAGAGTGAAACACCATCAAGATTTACAAATTATATTGTAATTAAAAACATATTATCTCGTAGAGAGTTATCCATCTGTATCTTGTTGTATATCCCGCTGTGAATTTGTAGTGACCAGAAGTGGTTAGAATACTTATAAACTAAAAGTGGTTTGAAAACTTGTAAACCAGGAGTGGATAGAATATTTACAAACCAGAAGTGGTGAAACTTGACTAGGCAGCGTTTCGGGGAGATATCAGAATTGTCTAGGGAACCAGGAGTGGTGATAATACTCATTGTAAACCAGAAGTGGTAAGAATACTTGTGTAATCTTCGAAAAGATTTGTGGAACCTCTCACGAGTTCTTGAGAGAGAACTAGACGTACCTCAGTTGGAGTGAACCAGTATAAAAATATTCTTTGCACATTGCTTTGTTTTACAAATCTTTTCTTGAAAAGTTATATAAAACCTAGTGTTTGCACATCTTTTCTAAAAGATCTTCATATATCATTTTCCACACATTTAATCAAGAAACACATTTCTTCGTGCTCACTACACTATTTTATTGATTATATCTTTTTACAAGTTTTGCAAAACAACAACATATAAATAAATCCTATTGATCAACTTACTTCATAACATTCGTCAAATGATACATTACAAAAAGAATTTTAAAACATGATTCAATCCACCTTCTAGTGTTATCCTAGTTTCAAGAAAAACAAGAAAAAAATGGGTTAACTGGTATACCACTTAGTGCCCAAACCACACTAACATAAGGGAAATCAAACACTTACTTTCACTAACATAAGATATTACAACATCCTTATAATTGAATTCTTGTAAACACAAACCACACAACCCAAAGTCTCTTGAATCACAACAAAAACAATAAAATGCACAAGTTTATTTTTATTGTTATTATTTTTTTATAATTATTATTATTATTATTATTATTATTATTTCCATTTATATTATTATTATTATTATCAATATTATTATTATGATTATTATTATTATTATGATTTTATTTAATATTGTTGAATATAGTAAAAACTATATATGGTATTAATCTTGCTTGTGTTGAATATACACATAGAGCCCTCTATTTATAATAGAAAAAATATGGGCTAAGGCAAAAATACAAATAAGAAATAATAACAAACTAACTAAATATAAAATAAAGATAATATATCTAATACTCATCCTCAACCTAGTGGATACAAATCGTATGTACCAAGCTTATTACTAATATAGTCCATAAAGACTTAGTGAAAATATATGTTTTTGCACTCGAGTGACACCAAATTGCTAATGATTTGCAAAAGGACATAGAAGACGAAATATCAATCCAAAAGACTCCCCCTAAGCAACAAATATGGAAAGTTGCTCCATGTAAATCTCTTCTTTTAAATCGTCGTTGAAGAATGCATTGTTGACATCCAATGGATAAAGAGGTCATTGTTGGAGAGTCACCATGGCTATAAATAAACTAACAAAAACCATCTTTTCCATGGGAGAAAAAGCATATATGAACGGATCAAACGCAATGGTGATAAAAGGGAGGTTAGAAGAGACGACAGTGGAAGAAGCCATGGATGAACAGAGGAGAGAAACCATAAAAATTTAAGACTCTCCAATCAAGGCAACTGAAAAAGGAAAAAGAGTAATCTCGATGCTCTAAATAACTGCATGAGAAGATATGGGACATGCGACAACACACGATGAACTTGAAAGAGGAAAATGAGCAACCTGGATGCTCTAAATTGCTACTATACAAGCCGTCATGCACAATGGAAAAGGGAGCAAATCCATAACTTCAAAAAACGCTAAAAGCGTGTAGGAGCTCTGATGAAGGCTTCGCTGATGGCATGGTGGGCACCTGGCTGAGATGATCAAAACCATGTGATCAACGGTAGAAACTAGAACTCCGATAATGACAGAGGTAGATGATGGCACTGTCGAGAGCAGTAGATAGTGTCACCGCCGACAGCGGTAGATAGCGCCACCGCGGGCAGCGATGGATAGCGTCGTCGTTGGCAACAATGGATGTAGTGGCAGAAGGAACAAAAAAAAATTCTCAAAAGAATCTACTACTCTGATACCATGTTGAATATAGTAAAAACTATATATGGAATTAATCTCCCTTGTGCTAAATATATACATAGGACGTTTATTTATAGTAGAAGAAATATGGAATAAGCCCAAAATACAAAATAAGAAATAATAACAAACTAAATAAAGATAAAAGATAAATATAAAATAAAAATAATATATCTACCCAATATTATTATTATTATTGTTATTAGGTTTAATAACCTATTTATTCCCTACTTTGATTGTCTAAGATCAAATCAATCCCCATTTTTAAAAGTGTGTCAAATTGGTTTTTATTTAGTAAATTTTGCATCAACATAGTCCCTTTCATTAAAAAAAATTTCTCTCTCCTCTGCCTCCTCTGCTCAGTAGACTTTTTTTTCTTTCTTTTGTCAGAGTTATACATTAAGTTAGAGTTAATAGGAAGGGATCTAGCTCTTTCTTTCTCTCTCCTACACCGACTTAAAAATCTCGATCTCTGCATGAGCATAGCTGCAGAGACAATCCGCCTACAATATATAAACGTTTTTTTCTACAGGACGTCGTTGCAAATGAAGTTTATTTGGTTCAGTACCTTCTGGAGGCACTGGGGTCCCAAAACTCGTGCTTGTCACTGTTGGCTCAACTGCTCACAACGTTAGAACCCATCTATAGAGACTCTGTGGAAGAATTCGTTTATACTTTTTCACCATTCGGGTTAAACCCTTCTCCTATCTCTCCTTCCTATGGGTTAGCCGGCAACTTTCAGGAACTGTTGACTGCCCCCACACATCACCATGAGGCTTTCCAGTGTGTTTTGTCATCACTCGCACATTTTCCGGGAAAACTTTTCGGAAGGTCACCCATCCCAGAATTACTCCAGGCTAAGCACGCTTAACCATGGAGTTCTTATGGGTTAGGCTACTGAAAAGCAAATGCATTTTGGTGATATGAGTAGCCAAATCAATTCCTTTAAGCTATCCTTCAACTGTATAGTCCCATACCTATACAGTCTCTAGATCCCTCTCATTCCGGTGTATGTTCGATTCGTCCATGTGCTCCTTCCAATATAAGCCTGTTAGGAGCCGCTCTCCCCGCCTTCGTCAGTGCCCGGGCATCACATGCTCGTGGTGATGTGTGTGTAACACCTCGGCAACTTACAGCTGCCCCCACACATCAACACCAGGCTTTTCAGTGGAAGGGGCACATGGACGAATCGAATGTATAGGTATGAGACTATACAATTGAAAGATAACTTAAAGGAATTGATTTGGCTACTTATATCACCAAAATGCATTTGCTTTTCAGTATCCTAACCCATAAGAACTCCATGGTTAAGCGTGCTTAGCCTGGAGTAATTCTGGGATGGGTGACCTTCCGGGAAGTTTTCCGAAAAAGTGTGCGAGTGATGACAAAGCACACAACTGGAAAGCCTCGTGGTGAGTGTGGGGGCAGTCAACAGTCCCTGTAAGTTGTCGGGGCGTTACAAATGGTATCAGAGCCTAGCCTCTCCCAGTACGGTGTGGTTCGAGGACGAATGAAGGATAGCTTAAAGGAATTGATTTGGCTACTCATATCAACAAATGCATTTGCTTTTCGGTAGCCTAACCCATAAGAACTCCATGGTTAAGCGTGCTTAGCCTGGAGTAATTATAAGAACTCCATGGTTAAGCGTGCTTAGCCTGGAGTAATTTGGGATGGGTGACCTTCTGGGAAGTTTTCCCAGAAAGTGTGCAAGTGATGACAAAGCACACTGGAAAGATGTGCAAGAAAATTAAGGCAGGTATTTGGAAAGATGTGCAAGAAAATTAAGGCAGGTGTTTGGAAGAAGGAGAAGGTAGAGATTGGATGGGTGGTTTTGGTTAAGAGAGAGGTGTGTGAAACCAAGTTTGAATGCAGCAACTCCTTCGTTTTACTGTTCCAAACCATTCATCTTAGCTTAATTAATCAAAAGAAACAAAAAGTTTATTTTTTTTATTATCAAATTTACTAAGGTGGTCCATTGGGTGTGTGAAACCAAGTTTGAATGAAGAAAGCAAGCAAGTTAAGGTTAAGGTATGACCATCAGAAGGACTTTTCCTGAGGAATTTCAGTGCATAGGTAGGTGCACTGTTATGCATGAAGGGAGAAGAAGGCTTTTCCTTTTTTGTTTAAATTTGTTAACTTTGGCGAGCTGATCTTGATGGAAGCAGCGTTTGGAGATGGGAACAAGATAGTGGATTGGGAGAGATCAAAGATAAAATCAAAAGATGGAATTGATGACATATTGGACAAAAATGCAGGAGCAAGTTGCAGTGAGAGAAGAGATTAAAAGTAATTTATACTACCAACACTGAATTAATTAATTTAAAACTGTTTATTTGAAAAAGTAATTAATTTATGTTACTAACAACGCTGACAAAAAGCTGGAGAGAGACTGCAAAAGGCTGCATTCTTCAGAAAAAAAGTAGAAGAGAGAAGAAAAAGTTAACTTCGTTTGTATTATTTAACGGAAGAGACAATATTGATACAAAATTTATTAAGTGAGAATTAATTTGACACACTTTAAAAAAGGGAATGATTTGACATTAGGCAACCAAAGTAGAGATCAAATAGCCTATTAAACCTTGTTATTATTATTATTATTATTATTATTAAGATTATCATTATTATTATTATTATTATTATTATTATCAGTACTATGTGGTGCGTTCATTTGAGAGAAAAAAAAACTAGAGCTGTCAAAACGGATAACCCGGCTCGACCCGGCCCGGCCCATCACGGGTTGGCCACTTAGTGAGCCAACCCAACCCGACTCATTTATTAGTGAGCCAGAAAAACTTGAACCCGGTCCGACCCACCACGGGTTGGCTCATTAGCCCATTTAATTATATTTTTTTTAAAATAAAAAAATACAAACTTTCTGTAATTTAAATTTAAACAAATTTCACTCCCAAAAAATTATGTTAAAGACAATTCAAAATAATAATAAAAAGTACAATATAATCCAAATGTCATCCAAAAACAAACACAAAAAACATAAAAATAAGTTTCTTATATTCATCATTTTTTATTCCTTGTCCATTTACGATATTAGAATCTTGAATAGATAAATCCACAACATTCTGCTCTCTTGAATCATCCTGAATGTCAAACCTACCTGAATGTAGTTGATCACATCGATTGTTGTAACCCTTGACCCTTGTTCTTGTTGTCTCCAAATTCACTAATAAAGATTTTCCTAATATCAGAACAATTCTGACAATCAATAAAAAAATATTAGTAAAAAAAAAGAGAACCAGTACTCAATAACATCAACAAAAAATTAATAGTTTGATATGTAACATAATTTCCCAAATTCAAAGATATCAAAAAGAGCTTGTTCAAATAATATATACTCAAATTGTTTAAATAAAATGAACAAAATCTGATACAAGCATGTTAGAACATGAAAAAAATCATTTCATGTCTTCAAATCCCCCAGAACAAAAAATAAATTCGCAAACCTCTATTTTTGTCATTATAGGGTTTTTGAAAAAAAAAAAGGAAAGAGAAGTGAGAAAACAAAAATGTGGAGAAAAGAGAAGAAAAAAGGAAGGGTGTTTTACCTCCTTCTTGAAGAATTTCAGTGAAGTGAGGGTGAGAACATCGTCAAATGAGAGCAAGTATCGTGAGAGTGATTTGTGAGAGCAGAGGTTACTTTTTTGGTATACACAGTGAGTGAAGAAAGTATTTTATTTTTTAGGGTTTCATAAATAAAATAATAAATTAAAAAATAAAATTAGGTAGGTGGGTTGGTGGGCCAACCCGGCTCACCACGGGTTCAACCCGCATAAGCCGGGTCTAAATGAGCCGGGTTGAAATCTGACCCGCATATAAATGGGTTGTATTTGTCAAACTCAACCCGGTCCGAACCCGTGACGGGCCAAGTTGACCCGCGAGTTGTGACCCATTTTGACGGCTCTAGAAAAACATATTTAGGTCATGCATAAACATGGTGAGTAACTTATTTGGAAAATATAGGAGTAATATAATAAAAATGTCCAAAATTTCTTCAAACTCTTATTAACTAATGAGATACATGTAAGTGACGAACCTCACAAATCTTTCCGCGATATTCCAAAAAAGTATGTGCAAATGGAAAATGTCTATCGTTTTTTCTTTGCCAATCTACATGCACAATACTATTAGCTCAAAGAACATCTTCAATGGTTTGAAAGACAATGGAGAAAAGTTTCAACAAAAAGCTTAAAGCTGAGAAGAGAAACAAAAATGGTGTAATGGTGATTGGCATTGGAAAATACATATGAATTTCTCATCAATGTTGAAAAATGTTAGGTAGATATCTCAAAGTTATTCATTTACAACTTCAATAACTTTTTCACTGGTTCAATTTAAGTTTTATAAAATTTATTAAATATATATAATTTGACTAACTTTTATATTTGATAAAATGGATCTAAATATATAATTTTATATCGGTTGCATTAAGTGTAAAATGTTATATATTTGATAAAATGGATATAAATATATAATCTTATATTTATATTTTAAACTAAATATTGATTTTTTTTATGGAATAAAAATTTAATCAGTCAACATTTAACTTTATATTCTTATTAACTGGACCGGTACCTATGCAAAAAAGTTATATATAATACAGGGATTAAGATAAAAAAAAAGTTATATATAATAATACAGGGATTAAGATTAGTTTATAGTATAAAAATTAGTCAAAAGTACAATTTTAAGAAAGTTTTGTAAGATATAAATTATGTATATTTATTTTCTTATTTACACACATGGGAGAATATGGAATCTTACATATATGAAGTATTTTATAATCTGAATACCTAAATATTTATAATAATATGAACATGCCATGTTTATATTTATCTATTCAAACATGTAATAATTTAGGTTTTTTCTCTCATGGATTGTTTTGGATCAAATGGTTTTAAGTGCAATTAATGGAACCATGAATTTCCGAAATCTCAAAACAACTTTCAACTTCACCATTGTTTTCTTCTTTCTTTCCCGTGGTTTCATTTTGATGAAAGAAAATGTTATTTATTAGCCACTAAAGAACAGTAAATACTACAATGAATAGTTATAACTAAAGTGCTAAAATCAATGTTTATAATATTTTCTATTATATACTATAAATAAGAATAGTCAACACATCCACTGCACTACCATTCATTTTCTTGCTTAGAATCATCCTAATTAATTTATTTACTAAATATTTTTATATTATTAAGCATAAAAGGCATAGCTAAAATTAATCTATTAAACTGTTTTTAGATGAGTGTTGCCTTCTTATTTTTTGTCAACTATTGAATTTGTTTTTTTCCTGACAAATTTAATTTACAATATCAATATATAAATAAAAGTTACCTGATCAGATTATTCATCACATCAAAATAAGAAATTTTAAAAAGTTAAAATCTATGTAAGACCATTTATTTATAACATATTTTAAAATGGTAAAAAAAAAATGTGTCTGATAAACACGTTTATTTATTTCCTGAATAGAGTATTTTGACATAAATAGTAAAATTGGTATATTGGTGTATAAATTTAATGTACTTTTTTTCATTGCATGTTTCATTAGTTTCTTTTGGTAAAAAAACATTTCTTAAATAAAAATCACTTTTAAAGTTAATGTGTATATTGATATATAAATTTAAGATGTGTGTCAGTTTGGACAAGTGTTCATTTCCAAATTATAAGAACTAAAGATGTTAATATCAGTCAATTTTGAAAAACTTAAAGATGGAATTAATTTTTGTGATACTAAAGAGACTACATTTAAAATTTTAAATAAAAGTGAACAAAGAATGATTATTTTATTTTATTTATTTATTTATTTGATATTTTTTTGTTTTCCAATTAATTTAACTTTAAGAATTTGACCTATTGTTTCCTTCTCATTTCGTATTATTATCTATTTTATGTTAAGAATCGGACCTTATTATAATATATTATTATCCTTGTTGTTTTCTTATTTGATTTAATTTTATTGTCTAGTTCTCATGTTAAGAATTTGACCTCCATTTTAATACTTTCAGTTCGTTATATCATGTTACAAATTTGACCATTTTTTATCATTGCTATTTATTTGACCTTCAATTTCTATCATCATCATTATTATTATTATCTTTATTTCATTTTGTTTTATTTTCTAATTTCATGTTAAGAATTTGATCATTCTGTCTTAGTTGATCAATTAACTAGCTATCTTCAAAAAATACTGAACTAGTACAGAAACTTAGTCTACCATTATTGAAAGATCAAACTTAAATTCTTCATTAGTGTAAATCAACAATTATATTAATTTAATTATCTTTATTTATAACCACTAATTGCTAATAAAATTAGCAGATGACTAAATGTGATTATTTAGCAGAGTACAAAAACAAACACTTCAATAAATGATAAACCCCAACCCGATGCATCCATTATAGAATCTCTTTGTTGTTTTTAATCTTTTGTTTCTCCCTTCAACTGTGAAATGGTGTCTTCAGAAACAATCATTTCCCTCCTTTCTTTGGAAAACTGCTTGCACCATTCAACTTTATTCCTCAGGAAACTACACCTTGAAGGTTTATAAACACGTAAACAGCTTACTGACATTCTAAATATTACAAAAGAAAATCTGCTACTATTTTGCAGAAATATTGAATTCACCCCAAAAACTATAGAGTGAAAGAAACTTATTGTTAAACTGAATATGATTCATGTACAAGTTTTCTCCTTGCATGCTTAACCACTAAGTTATCAAAAATTTGCTTAGATAATGAGAAGCTACCATCGTCAAATAGTTAACTTCCAACTTTCTGACATCACTTTGGAATCAACAAAAAAAGTTTCAGTATCTCTTTTTCAGAGTCAAACGAAGGAAATCCACTCTTACGAGTTGAAAATCAGAAAAATCAAAGTATTTAATTGTTTCTGATACCAAGGACACCTTAGTTGTGTGGCTTTCATAGCAACAGTTGTTCAAATCTCAAGTATCTCAAACGAAATTCCCTCTAATTTTGGTGGACCATGATGGATGTTGAAATGTCTAATTGCTTCCCCCACTTCATATAACTAGTGGATACTACTAATAACCATTGCCCTGCTAAAAAGAGAAACATACCCCACATTTCTACACAATCTGTGAATATTTAATACATGAAAGACCAGAATGAATAAAACAACAAATTTAATCAAATCATAAAAGTCGAAACTTTACTCATTCTTATGTCCAAACAACTTGTGAGGACACTTAAATTTATCATACAGAAGGACATAGGATTTCCCTCCAAACAATGACTACAATTTCTAGCACTTTCTACTAGCCTGTGCATGTACATAAAGATTGCAAACAAGCCAAAACAATCTTCAATGAAGGATTTGAAGATATGACTTGTATAAAGATTAATCAGATAGTAAGTTCTTCTATGTATGTATCAAGTCACTCTGAATCTACTTACTAATATACACACGTGGCAATCACAATCTATTCACAAAACTATCCGAATCAAGAGAAGGTATTTGGTGCTGTAATCAGTTGCCACTTGTTCCTGGCCCACTCACTGGTCTTCTTTGTTAGGTGAAGCAAACAATGCCATTGTGATGCTACTCAGATTCTTACCAATAAGCTTGGACTTTGGTTTCCTCAATGGTGCATTAGGAGCTTCAATTTCCTCACCCTCTACACCATAGGGTTTAGAAATAGCAAAAGTTTTCTTCTTAGGAGTTCTGTACTCAAAATTTGTCTGCCTAGCAATCTCAGTCTGCAAAAGCAAAACCCAACAATTCACAAATTAGAACAAAAAACAGAACTTGAAACAGAACTGAACAACATTGAACACTACTCCAAAACTTACAGCTTCTCTGACAGTTTTTGAGACACGAACAAGTTGCTCCAAATCCTCATGATCCACACCACACAACACCTTCACCTACAATTAGTGGAGAAAATAACAGACAAACCCATATGTCAGAACAACTATTTCAGACATGAAAATTTAGGAAGGAAAAACAACAAAACTGAAATTTGCAACACTCACCAGAATCTCAAGAGGAAGGGCCTCTAGCGGAGACGTTTCAGAATCGAAGGTGATTTTCTCGCTGCGCGTTCTCTTCAACGGAGACAAAACTTCCACATTATGTAATAACACGACCCTCTTCCTTCCAAGGGCAGTTGTATAACTGTAACCCTCAAACCCTAATGCCATATTCAAATTCACCAAAACTTCACAGATACAACCTTTTCTTCTAATCTGTAATGTAAAACCCAAACAAACAAACCATCAGTTTTTCGAAAAGGGTCGCAAAAAGTTCAATATTTAAAAAAAAAAAAAATCTTATGGGAAACTGAAAAGGATACCAGAACAGAAAACGCAGAAGAAAATAGAAAAATGAGACAACTCACCAAGTGTTACAAGAGAGTTTCTATTTGCAGTCGTGATGCTAAACAGGTAAAACAAGGACTGAAATTGACACTTGGTGATCAAACTCAACTACAAGCTGTTTAAGAATTTAGGAACAAATGGGGGTATAAATGAACTGCTTTATATATAAAGCTAAAAAGTGAAAAAAGGCTTTTTTTTTAGTTATTATTAGATTTTCAATATTTAACAGTGAATACCGCGTGAGAAAATTACGCGAAACTTCGAGGGAAGTGACAGGGGTACTTTTCTCTCTCTACAACATGGCGGGCGGTTAAAAAACAAGTAGAGGAAGGGAAAAAACTAGCCGTTGGAAAAGAACACGTGGCAACGTGACAGAAGATAGGGAGAGAAGTGGGCGGTGACGTGGTGCTTGGTCGGCTTTGTCGGTAGCTTCTGGAGAAGTTCCGTGTACGTAAGTAAACGCGTGGTATGGTAGACCGTCGCTGCAGTGGATCACACCTGTGCAACACACGTTTGTGATGGCTTGATCAACGGTGAAAAGTCGTTTACCGAACTGGAATGGGACCCACTGAAACAACCATTGTGCTTCGACGGCGTTTATATTAGGTGGCTGGCTGGTTTGTTGTTGGAGGGCCTTTTGGTCTTTTCCTCCTATTGGAGTTTTCCTCAACCATGGTCTCTGTTGAGTCAAAACCGGAGTTAGTTAATTCGGAAAATAAAACAACGCAATATGTTTGTTGTAAACATGAGGGCTGCTTTGGTCTTTTCATCTTTTGCTGTTTCTCAACCATGGTCTTTGTTTGGTCAAAACCTTAGTTAGTGAATCTGGTATATTCAAAACACAGCATGTTTGTTTTTCCCTTTACAAAATGATTAGCAAAGTGTCCAACAGTGTAGGCGAGCAGTTCTTTCAACCACATTTTTCACGAAAATTTCAGGAAGAAAACAACAGATTTATCCCCAATATTTTATTGATATCAAATAAGCCCCTTTTATTTTTTTAAAGTTTTTGACATATAATGTAAATATTTAAATAATTTAGTAAAGTTTGGAATTTTTATTTTAATATTGATACTAATTATTTATCATTACAAATATAAAGTAGTAGTCGACCATAACCTTAAACAAGTTATTATCTTAAACAGTAAAAAAAATATGATAAAGAGTAAGAAAGTGAAGGTTAAGAACCTTATTGAGGCTTTACTAATCCTACAGTAGAGGGAAGAGAAGGTAATGGTTTAAAAGTTAGTTTATATACATGGTTAAAGATTATAAATAATATAGTGAAGAGCGGCTAGTAGACGACAGGAGAAAAGTATTCTTAAGGACATTCGACTCTAGTAAGAATATTTGTGTTTATGGTGAGGTCTATGGAAAGTCTTAGGTATGATGAGGAGAAACATGAGCGGGGAGGAAGGGAAAGCACGTAGTAGGAAATGAGAAAACCAAACTGCCAAGTTTATGCTGCAGGAGTTAGGAGAAGAGTTTAAAATAATGAAACAGAAGAATAAAGAGATGAGATGAGCTCAAATTGATATGAGATGCTTTATATTTCAAAGTTACTCAAATTTTCACCACGAATGAGTTCTACAATTTCAGAAAATACATTTACGGTTTTATTTTTCTTATTTTTATCTATTTTTTTACATTTAGACTCTTTTCGTTTCAATATATTTTAATGTTCGAGAAAAATAATGAAGACGGATTATAGAAATTTGTTATGCTCGCTTCAAGTGATATGAAAGGAATGAAAACCGATGAATTACAAGATGTATTATTTTTCTTATCACCCGCTGATGTGTTGAGATTTGAAGGAAATTGTGAGGAAATATCATGTTTGTCCTCTTCTAATTTCATAATGATCAAATTTTACGCAAAATGTAATGTGTATTTGATTTTGAATTTCATATAATTGATTTCATTCCATTGTGAAGAAAATATGAAATTGATTCCAATTATTGAAGTAATCAATTCCAACTTGATCCGTAACAATATTAACACATTAATAATGGAATTAAACCATACTAAATTAATCCTAACTTATAATAGTAATAGTATTAATATTGAAATGAAATAATTATAATGGAAATGTTATCCGAGACTCACATATTATTTCTTATTTCTTTGAGAGTCACGAGTAATTGGAAAGTTGTTTTTGCATGTCTTTCGTCTACCTTATGTAGAGATTCTTGAAGTCAGCCTTCACACAAAGAGCACAACAAAGATTCCTTAGCCAACAATGTTATCTTTTGTAAAATTTCACCCGTTGAAGGATCTAGTACCCATTAAATAACCCTATGTGTGATTGGTATTTGGTTTGTGGTATATTAAGTTTCTTGCAAAAGTCGAAGCTCATATCATTTATCCTCTGTGTGAGAGTGTGTGTGTGTGTGAAGATTTTGAGTGTTGAGTACATTGAAGGAGAAGCTAAGATCATGTTAATTTGAGTGGTTCATTGGTCATTATGTTTGTCTTGTTATTAGGCAACTTTTAGGCTTACACATAAGGTTGGTTGGAGACGAAGATAAAGAGCAAAGCAATCCTTACAGTAAGAGCTTCGTGGGTTGAGGCAGCAACATACAATGAGGTTGAAGATGAATACCAAAGATAAATGAGAAGGAACTGATTCCATTACAAGTTGGAATTTATTCAAACGTCCACTACAAGTTTTTTGTTAGAGCATCTGTGGTACATTGCATTGGATGTTGTTTGTTTTTCTGTGTGAATTTGTCGTGGTTGTCGTGTTAGATTTCATACCTGACAAAGACCGTCATAGAGAGCACCTTATGTCTTATCTTATGCATACTATCGATGTAGGAACATTAGTCATACAGAACCACAAGCATTTGTTAACCTTTATCAGCGACTAAAAGCAATTAGATTAATGAATGATGTAATTCGACGAACAGAAGAGGAAAGAATTACTAAATTTCTTCATATAATTGGACATAATGCAAGAACTGAAGTGTTGCATTTTTTTTATCAATCTAGGTTAACTGTTAGCAAACATTTTCGCAATATGTCGGATGCAATTTTAAGTTTGGAATCTATATTCTTAATTTAGCCATCAGAATCACGAGTTCATCCATATTTGGTAAACATTTGTTACCCATACTTTCAGGTAAAGGTTTGAATACTAAATATTTAACCCTGTCATAACCCCAATAATGTTTCCACCTTTATGATGAGTTGCATTTTATATTAATTAGATTATTAACTCACACACGAATAAGGGTTCCAAAATTATATGCTCCCAGGTTTCGAGAAAGAAAGGACTGACCAACTCAAAATATGTTTGCGGCGTGTGATTCCAATATGAAATTCACATATGTTTTAGCTGGGTGGGAAGGCAAAACATCATATTCAAGAATATTGAAAGATGCTTTTGCACGAGATTATTTGTTTGTTATACCTAAAGGTCAGTGTGTTCATTAGGTTGTTCTTTGTAGGTTGCTAGTGATTCATTAATGGTGTATGTATAAGGTTGTAGGAAAGTACTATCTTGGGAATGTTGGATTTATGTTGAAAAAACAATTTTGACTCCATATAGACGTGTAAGATATTACGTTAAAGAATTCACATGAAGAGGACCACAAAATGCACGAGAATTGTTCAACCATCATCTTCTACATTTAGAAATGTCATTGGAAGAACATTTGTTGTTTTAAAAAAAAAAGATTCCCCATCATTGGTGGCATTGAACTAGTGATGACAACGAGTCGGGTCGAGCACGGATAGTGTCTAACCGCAACCCGACCCGCCGAATAAAAATGTACCTGCCACCCGACCCGCTACCCGCCAGGTATCCGTTTAGAAAATACCCGAGGGTATTTTGGGGTACCCACGGATACCCAGAAAAAATTAAAAAAAATATTTGATACATTTTAAAATAAGATTACAATATATATATATATATATATATATATATATATATATATATATATATATATATATATATATATATATATATATATATATATATATAATTAAATTAAATATAAATTAAAATTTAATTTTAATTAAATTTAACCTAATAAAATATAATTTTATTGTATTTTTAATTAAATTTAATTAAAAATATATAAGTTAATTTTTTTTATTATTTTTTTGTGAGTAACGGGTACCCGCAGGTCGGGTAGTATACAACTCGTACCCAACCCGTTTAGAAGCGGATATTAAAATACCCGCTACCCGTTACCCGCGGGTAGTAACTACCGCGGATACCCGTGCCTACAGATTTTTTTGTCATCCCTACATTGAACCTCATTATGGTTTGAAGACAATTACAGACATTGTACTAGCTCATTGCATCCTACACAACTTACTATTTAGCGTAGACAATGACGACTAATTGGTTACTATGAATTAATGGAAAAGGAGGATGAAACGACACCTGCTCAAGTTCATGAAGATGATTATAGGCTTGGGTGTAGTATTAGGAATGTTATAGCAGAAGAGATGTGGCAAGATTATCAAAACTTAGATTTTGTACTTAATTGTGTTGTTTTATAATGTTTTTTATAATGATAGTGCATTGTTTATATGAATACTTCAACTTAATATCATAAGGTTTTCTCAAATTAGGTTTGAAATGAATTGGAAAAGAGTGTTGCGATGGAGTCGTCTGGCGGCACCAGGGAGTTTATGAAATGGACATGGACAAACAACTTCTTAATGCAATGCTAGATTAGTCTCGTATGGGGAACAGGGTTAATAGCAGCTGGACAACCCATGTGTATAATAATATCGTCGACAATCTTCATTAGTTTGGGTATGTTACAGTTATGAAAAATAATGTCAAAAATAGACAGAAAGTATTGAAGGACAAGTGGCGCGAGGTTCATTACTTATTTGGCTCACTTAGTGGATTTACATGGAATGCAACACCCAAAAGATTTAAAGCAGAGGATGAAGTTTGGGACGACCTAATAAAGGTATTAAAGACATAACTTAAGTAATGGATTTATTATTCAAATGTTAAGCATTTACCTATTTATGATTTGGGTGTGCATTGTATTTCAGGCAAAGCCTATTGTAGCTAAGTGGAGGGTTATTACCATTAGACATTACAATCTAATGGTCGAGCAAATGGAATACATACCCAAAGAACATGTGTTTCAAGGGTACAATGACCCAACTCCACCATCCCATCCACCTTTGGATGACTATAGTTTAGGGGCTACTCAATTTGTGTTTTTCGTCCCATTCGGAGGCACGTCATCTTCATGTGGTTCAAAATGCCAAACACCTATGATCGACTTAATGGACTCATAATTTGATAAGTTGACTACAAGACTCGATGACTTCATGGATGTCATGGGATCCAGTAATGCTCATAGAAAATATCATCCATGTCAAGTGCCAAGTGGTTTCCATTGAGAGCACAATCAAATTCTCAATGAGCAAGTTGAGATCATGCGTCGCAACTCAACATTCCAATACATTAAAGGCGGCATGTGGAAAATGTTATTTTCCATTAATATACAAGAAGATATCGTTATGGAGTAATGTTATGATTTCCTAGGTGTAAGCCTGATATGAATGTTATAGCAGAATAGGAATGCCACCACATCATCGATGAAATAACTTGTGTAACATTTTGATGGGTGGTAATTGAGTCCATGTATATGTTTCATAATCTTAAGTTGATTTCTATTGTACCATTTTGACTCTTCCTTCATTGGTTGCATTATTTTGAACCATGTTAATTATAACCACTTAATATATGTATGAATGTCGCAATTGTTATTAATCTTTTATTGTTGTTATGACATTTTTTTTGTATTTATTTTTTTGAAGTTATTGTTTAATGGTATTGTCATCGTCAAAAAGGACCTGAAGAAGTTGTAAAGGAAAAGAAAAAAGGACTTAGACAAACACTCTAAATAGAGGAGGCCATACATGGAAGAAGTATTAGATCAATGATGTTTCTTCAATGATAGCCATCAGATGGAGCCCTATGCAACTAATTTTTATACAAGAAATCTTGTGGTGCCAAAGATTATGAATTTTGATTCATTTGCCATATTTGGTCTATATTTTCATCATCACCTCATCTTTCAAGGCCTATCAGACTTTGTATAATTGGACCATCCATTCTATCCAGATTTGATAAAAGTCTTTTATTCAAATCTAAGGATCTCAGCCAAAGGATATCTTCAGAGTGAGGTGAACAAAAAAGGAATTAAGTTGAGATCAGATGATTGGTTCAATGTTGCCCATCTAAAATACAATGGTCAAAAATTGTCCTTCAAAATTTACCAGATGACTTTCCCTTTGATCGCGAGATGGCATTAGCTTCTATGGCCAAACCAAAGATGCAGGGTCAACATCTGAAAACGATTGGTTGTTGGAACATTAATGACAGACTTCTTCATTATGTTATTATGAATATGTTAACTCCTTGAGCTAGAAATTTGGAAAAATTGTTGCAAGAAGATATCTTTATGATATGAGTGCTCAAAAATAATATATCTATCAATTGGCCTCACCATATCATACATCATATGCTTAAATGCAAGGCCGGTGACATAGCTCTGCCATGTGGTGTATTGATCACCCAAATTATGCAATACAGTGAAGTACATCTTGATGTGGACACAAGCACTCAGATTGGGACCAGACAATATTTTTCTACCAATTTTTTGAAGAAGTTTAATATTTTCAATGTCATGGTGTATGACAGCACAAACTCTGTGTTAATGAAGACGAAGGACAACCACGAGATCAAAGTCCTGATCATGATGACCCTATTGTAGGAAGCCAACACCCTAGTAGTCATTTTCAACATCCTTCCTACCTTTCAAATTCTGACATGATGACCCAAATGTGGATGGGGTTCAAGACTTGCAAAATAGAATGTTAGGTATGGAACAAATGCAATGATGCAGCGCATTGAAGATAATTTGGCCAACTTATCTGGACATCTGGCAATTGGAAAAGGTCAACTTTAATATGAACTTAGTTTTGCATAAATTAGAGGATTAAGTCCTTTTTCATTGTATGATTGTATTACATCAGCTTCTGTATTTGGCTTATTATATTACATCAACTTATCTCTTTGCTTTATTACATTACATCAACTTTAAATATATTTTATTTCACAAAACTTGTGATACTTTTTTTAGTGTTATTTAAGTTCCTAAGCTTCAAATCAAATGGATTCTAGAATAATTGATGAAATGGAGAAAGCAAATACGAAAACAAGAAAATTGTTTGCCATTGTTGAACGACAACTTACAGCCGTGGAACATCAAAAATACCCTACTCATATCCATAAACAACCAAATTGTTGGAACTCATTCATCTCATCATATCTTAGAAGAAATTAATAACTTATTAAGAACAATGAACATTCAAGATGATAATTTATTCAGATAGTGTTTTGATTTCATATCTTCACACTAATCTTGTACATAACGTATATTAGGGATGCTGGCACAATATCATTTGAATAAGTTGCTTACATACTTAAACGAAATAACTTTATTATAAATTATAATAAATATAGTTGTACCTAATTATTTGCATAAAATTAGTATCTCATGTAATATTTTAACTTGACTTTACTATTTGGTTGATCATCAATATTCTATTTCACTGTAAAAACCAAAAAAATTATACCATATGACTAGATTATACTCTTAAAAGATTAAATTCTAAACAAAATAATTTGAGTTTACTTAAATACATTTTTATTTTATTTTTTTAATTAATTTTCATTTTTTTCTACTTATAATATTTTTTATCAATAAATATGTTATTAATAAATATGATTTTATATTACTTTTACGAAAATGACATTTTCATAATCTTTAGTTTTTATTAATTAAAACATTTTTTTATCTATCACATGAATATATCATACTCAATTTACTTCCAAATTCATCATGAATCACTTCCAAATCCCTTCATAAAAGCAATATACACTTCACTCTCAGATCTTAAATTTATCAACTCCCTCTCCTTCGAATCCACTTCTTCAAATGCACACACCCATAGTCTTAGTTAATATATTTATATGTCAAAAAATTCTGAAAATTTTTGTAATATATCCCTATATTAAATAAATATTTATTAAATATTTACATTTTAAAATTTTCATACTTCCATTCCAAAAAAATAAATATTCTATTTTTTTTAATTTGTATTAAAATAATACGCAATTAAAATTGTGTATCCTTACACGTTTTTATCACAATACAATAAACTCACCATACAAATACAACTTCAATTAAAATTTAAAAAAAAATACAATAAATTAAAGTCATACTATGAAAATGTGATTTTATTTTATTGAATAAAAAAATGCCAAACTAACAACTTTTTCTCAATAAAATTATATTAAATTAACACAACTTTTTCACGATAAAATCATACTAGACTTGTCCATTTTCACAATTATTTTAAATCTGTCCATTTCAATACTTTTGAAATAAAAAAATTGCACCAATTTGGTGCTTTCGGTGGAATCAACATCATTAAAAATTACAACTATTATATAGATATTAACATGTTAAAGTAAGTCTGTATGAAAAACTAGTCATACTTTCAGGTCCATGTTTGTCGAGACACGAAAATCAGAGATTCTCTGTTGTATATTATAATCGAAGATTACTTCAAATCCCAAGTATAAAAGACCGCTTTTTACGTGGGAAGAAAAGTATTGCCGGCCAGAATGCGGCTGAAACTTCAATAGCAAGTAAAAGACAGTAGCAAATATCTCACCAACTAAATAACAACCAAACAAGTCCAAATCCATGCTACAATTAGAAATTTACAATTTTACACGTATAAGACATGCAAAACTTCGCTCAGTGTTTTGGTCAAACAAGGAACAGTTAAACGGTGAACCATTATGATCATTGGCAACAAGCCTACAAAACAAACTAGTGTTGAATTCACGAATTTCAGTCCAAGTAACCACTTTCAGACTGATTGTTGAAACTGCCATTGTTTTCCATGTCAATCTCCATTGAATCATAACAGAAAGTCCATACTGAGACGCAATTTTCACGACCTATATTTATATTAAACACCACTGAAGTTAGTAAAGTAAGTGAAATTACTTTTAGTAGCTCAAAATATATAATGTTTTTTCATAACTTCCTCAAATTTTAGTTCATAGATTAGGTTACTTCCGTAAAACCATGCCAATAATAAACCTGACCTATGATGAAATAATAGAAATAGAAAACCCTTGGCAAGGGGAGTGGGAGGTCTGCATGTTTATAATATTATAACAATACCACTCAAGCGCAATTCTTCATCGCCGTCGTCTGGAATTACGAATCTTCGATGGCCCGAGGATGACACAGCATGGGGTAGAAATGGATGGAATGAGAAACCATTAACTGTGTCTGCACAGCAAACAGTAAAAGATAAAGCTTAAAGCAGTTAAAAAATGAAATATACAAATAATTTACAGCCAACTGCTGATTAGTAACTCGCAATAGCTTATTGCTCAAAAAATTGAATTCTTATTAATGGAAGGAAAGAAATTTCAAGAAAAAAGGTCCCTGCTTTCCTGTCTGTCCAATATAATACAACAATGAATATAAATAAACGTGGTTAAAACGTTGCCTCTTTATGTTACAAAGGACTAAACTTATGATCAGAATATGAAGATAGAGACGAAGAGAGAAGAGTGTAGGGTATGTGCAGATCAGAAAATGGTAAAGGAACTGGGATATATAGGCCAACAACACAAGCAGATCTATGCATCATTACGTTGCATAAACATGAAGATGAGGATAACAACACAAGCATAAGAATGGGGAAAATTGAATTTGGAGGTAAACTAGAGGCAACCTGAAGAAAAACTAAAACATAAGGAAATTATCAAAATGATAAGGTAAGCAAAGTTGAAACAAAAATTAATTGACAATTGGGATGGTGTCAAAAATTGCAGCACTACAAGAGTTTAAATAGTTTAACTATGGCCTTCAAGGAATAATTAAGTGAAATAATTTGAAGTACTAAAGAAACAAACTGAGAATAAATGTGTAGTAGAGATTGTTCTGGAAAGGCAAAATACTTGAGAAAATAATGGATAAGACAAAGGGGCGTGAAAAGGAGATCAAAGCCAGGACGGAGAAAAATTACAAGCATCAATACAGAACTTGAGTAGTACCTAAAGCAGCCTCGAAACTTGACACCCACTGCCCATTTTGAAGATTATATATGTGTACTAAACCATCCTGAAACCAAAACAACAAAAAAATAAATAATCATTTAAAAACAAACTTAATATTATTGAGGATAATTGATGTTGCAAAATAATAGGAATGCTCAAGATACCTGGCCCCCTGTACCAAGATGCTGTCCAGAAGGGTCAATATCGAACAGTATCCGCTGATTGGTGTTTTCTGATGATCTGTATAACCTAGTAGCAAGGTGAAAAGATTTCAACTCCCAACATTTGCACTTATAGAATAAATAGTAAAAGTGTGTCTTTACATAAAAAAAAATTGATAAAACGGGAGATAATATCATTGGAACCAGTCAACCTTTCATAACAATGGAAATACACAAAAACACATGATAGCAAAGAGCAACCTAACCATGCAAAGAAAGAGGACCTTTGGATTAACTATGTACTGCACGAATCGGCAGTTAGTAGAGATATAGGAATTTAGCTTTAGAATTTACTGGTTCTACTATAATATCCAAAACGGAAAGTCTGAAAAATTCAATTAGGAACTCAACTTCTTCATTTTGAGGGCAAAATGTAGTATACAGTAGGTTATGTATTTTCTTTATTCTCTTGAACCACAGCTTGCATCAGTTTTGTTCATCATAAAGTACGCTTCCACTTAAATGCATGTTAGGATTATCTTGTTTGAACAAAAGCTTTTGCAGTTTCCTTACTTCAGAAAAAATATTTTCTACAAGTTAAGTTTTCCAAAACATCGTATATAATACTTTTCTTCAATTCATAGATAAATCAAGGTCAAGGGAAGAGATAGAATAGTACTTGTAAACACAATCAACAGACTTGCGCACATCCCAGCAGAGTATATAAGGGTCCTTCAGGAAACAGTGAATGTTAGAAACTGACCTTCAAGTAACAATACGCTGGGTAACAAGAATATGACTCGAAGTCCAGTCCAAACTCTAGAACTAGAAAAGAAAATGTGAAAATCTCACCTTCCGACCTCCAGTGTACAAATAATTACCATCTTTGGAAAACTGGACCTGAAGAAGAGAAAAAGTTAGGATTTCTTCTCAATGTTATAATGTGAGTAAATTGTTTACAGGAAACCCTAACTTACATGGGTAATTCCACCTTCTTGACCATGCAAAAGGTACAGGAGTTCCATGTTGTCCTCCCTATAAATAGCAGCAGTTTGATTGTAAGAACCCAAAGCTAGCATCCCAGAATGAAATGGAGAAAAAGCCATTGCAGATATAATACCTGCATTCATATAAACTGAATTATGTGCATCTCTTTGTACCATAAAATCTTTCCCAGACATTTCATTCATAGATGTCATTGCTGCTGTCACCCCAACCTTCCCGGCAAAAAAGAAAAAACTTCAGCAGCCCTGATGAAAATTACCTGTTTGGCCTTCTTTTTTATCTTTTACTGTTGAATACAATTCAAAATCCCTACCCGGTCGATGTAAATCAAATATCCTAATACATTTGTTGTATCCAGCAAATATCCTACAAGACAAGACAAACAGTTTAAATAACTTTTACAAAGACACCTTCATCGCTTGAAGTAAAGTAAACCAAAAATCATACCGTATTTTGAAAAACACCTCCTAAGCATTACATATCTTCTAAAATTTTAATAGTGTGAACTCACTTAGGTAAGGTAAGGTTATTTGCCGATAGCATATGAACATAAAAACCCAAGGGATGCCTGTATATTCAAATGTCCTGGTAAATATGTTTTAGTGATTATAAATATAGTTAAATTTGCTTTTCATTCTCCAAGATATTTTATTTGGGTCTGGTCCCTATAAAGTTTATGTTCCTTATCACCACACATGTCACCTTACAATGGGCATTGATGTAACATGGCTACATCATCACTGAATGGCAACAGTCCGGCACAGACAGTTTTTCAAATTTATTAGAACTAAAACCAACAAAAACAAAATGGAAGACTACAAACAAATTTAGCCATATTTGCAAGGATTAAAAACATATAGGTAAGCCTAAATGTCCTAGAGAAATTTTATGAAAGTTTGATGAGGATAAACTAAGGGGCCTGTGAGCATGAATTATGAGTTATTCTCATAAAAACATTGTGTTGTGCATCTACAATCTGCAAATTGTTGGTCCTTAAAGAAATAGCTTACTTAGTCCCTGCCGGATTAAAAGCAATTGAAAAAGCAGCTGTAATTTCATCCATTGCATCATATGCGCGATATGTGCAACGTAACTGCAAGTTTCACCAAAAGCAATGGTCAGAAACCACCATAGCAGCACAAAAACTATAATGTACCTTCAAAGCTGCCAATAATGTTAGTTCTTAGCAGTAACATTTGAGATTTTAAAAAACGTTCCTCGACTGGGATTTTATTTGCAACATCAATGTTTATAGTGTCCTCTATTTCATGCAATACCAAGAAACGATGAAATCACAACTGTCACGGTGACCATTGTTTAAAACCTTGGTAACATTATTAGCACTTCAAGAAAAACTATATCCCCATTCAACTAGTGCTACATTTATCAGTTCCCTTAATATTCCACTCAATTTTAACTTTGTCAGTTCCGAAAATCATTCAATGGCTCTAAGACGACAAACAGTTTAAGCACAAAACTGAAACGAGAAACAATGAAAGTACCTGGCCCGAGGTAGCATCCCATAAATGAATCGGATGGTCTCGAGTAGTAGTCGCAAAAACATTGGTCACTAGGTCTGCAAATATCCAATACCATAGACCAATAGACACCATCACTATCAGTTACTAAAACGCATAGAAAACAAAACATTTCTTACCAGAGGAAGACATGTAAGGATACCAACAGAAATCGTGTATGGACTCTCCTTCGTGCATGACTACGTTTGCAGCAAAGGAATCTGTAGACAACAATAGCAACAACATACAATGAAAACTCGAACTTCATATAGCAGTTAATCGCGTTCACTTGTTTATATATTCGAAACGGCGCGATTACCGTCGTCAGAAGCAGCAACGGAAGCGTCGCTTTCAGTTCCCGGTCTGCTAGGGAAAAAGCAAGGTAAATTATTTGTACAGAATTAAATGATTAGATAGAGTGAAATCGGAATGGAGGTGGCGAAGAGAAGGCTTACGGCGCGAAGAGGCGGAGAGTGTTGTCGTCGGAAGAGGTGAGGAAGCAGGAACCGTCAGGTGACCTAAGAGAGAAGAAGAACTTAAATTAGGAATTGAGAAAGGTAGTAGAAGATTAAAAGAGAGTGAAAGTGAGAGTTTAGCGTACCATTTAACGGCCTTGTGGAAATTGTTAGGGTTGGAGGGAATGATGAACTGACGGTGGAAATGGTAGGTTCTGTGAGGAGAGACATCGAAACGAAGCGCGGGGAAGGAGTACTCTTCGTTGGTGTTGGCGTTTGCTACATCGGATTCCGATTGGAGCACCTCTTCTTCTCCCATCGCCACTGCACAACCAGCTGTTTGTTGTTTGTGCTGCCGCCGGATTTGCGGGAAGCTTTTACTATAAGCGCCAAAACTCGCTCACTCACACTTCCAATTTTTATTTTTAATTTTTTAATTAAAAAATTATATAAAAGGCATATTTGTCAATATCTTATACCTGATAAAGAGTTCAAAAAAGCTTTTATAATTATTGTTCCGGTTGTGATTTCGTATCACTTCACCTACACAATTTTTCCTGAACGGCTCCTTCTGATCTTGTCTTCCGTTTCCTCCTGCTTCGTCCAAAACTTTTCGTCCAATTTGTGTCCAATCAACCACACTCGATCGGTATCTTGTCACTCAAAGTTACTCCGACACTCAAGTTAATGGGTAGTTAAAGAGTAGGGTAGAGATAGAAAGAGAAAGTAAATACTGAAAGTAAATGTGCATTCAATGTAATCCATTACTTTTTACCTTTGACCTGTATTTATAGTTTTTGTCATGAGTATATGATTAGTGAGATCTTAATCATGACCCAATCACTGTCCCAATATTACTAATCATGTTTTACCTTAATCTAATTCTAAACGATACCAGCTGCTTTGATCTTGCGATCCCTCCTGAAATATCAATTTTAGTCGGCCGAACGTTGCAGTGTTATTGGTTATCTCGGGTAACGATTTTGGTGGTCCCTGTATCATGAACTTAAGTCTTCCCAAACTGTGATTCGCCTGTCGGATGTTCTTGACCAGTCCGTCCGACTCATATGGTAGAATTACATTTCGTGATGAGAACAAGAAGTTTGAGGTGATGATGATTTCACTGTTATTTTTACACTAATTTATTAATTTGAATATATAATTTTATTTATAAATGATGTTTTTCCTTTTGATTTATATTACATAAATACTCATAGAAACGCTATATAAGCTGTTCAAATAATAGTAAAAGTATTTAATATGTACTGTATGAGACTTTGATAAAAGACTTTTAGATTATACACGTTAATGATTTTCATAACAACTCCAATGTTAACAAATTTATCAATCAATTTTTAATTACTAACAACCTTAAAGCTCACTTAAAAGATATGCAAAAGTAAACTACAAGCACACTTAAGAGATTAAAAGAAATACGCATAAGAGGTGTAACTTCTAGATTTCATAAAAGTGAAAAAAAATCATAAATTAGAGTTTATCTAGTAAGAAAGTAAATTCAAATTCATCTGAGAAAAACATAGAATATTGATTAAAAAACCATAGTGGTACACTAACTGGTTATTAGTGGTGATGATGCACAATTTGATCATAAAAATTCTCCTAAAATTAAAAATTGATAATCGACCTATGATTACATTTCCAAACAATAATAAAAGATGAGTTTCAATATCAAGAAGTAATTATAGAATTCATGCATCTTTATATCATTCACACCAAACCACTCTTAAACATGACATGTAAGAAAAAGAGAGACATCATCTTCTCATGGAGAATATTATGAATGTATCTCTCCTTTTCGTCGCAAAACTATAATCATAGAAAGGTTTTGACAACCACGTTAAACCGTTAAACCATACAAAATGCAAGTCAACCTCTACACCAACAATAGTGTAACTCTATGAAAAGTTTTCCATCACTCTTAAAATAGCATCTCTAAAATATACTTCAACTTGTTCACAAATTCAATGAAGTATTTTTCTACATTTGTCTCAAAGTTCAAAGTTAAATTTTCAACAAGCTAACCTCATATTACAACTTCGGTGGCATTGGAAAACCTCGAACAAGATGTTAGAAAATAATAGATGGCTTAGCTAAGTCGAAAGAGAGTAAAAACTTTTTCAAAAGATTTTCTTTTTATTTAAGTTCTTTTAAAATTTATTCAAATTGAAAAATAATATTCAATATAGTAAAAAATTATATATGGATTAATTTTTCTTATATTAAATATATTATAATAGAATAAATATAAGCTCAGCCTGAAATACAAATAAACAACAATAATAAACTAACTAAAGATAAAAATAAAATATCTAACATTTCCCTTAGGGACATACAAATCATATATACCAAGTTTGTTACTAATATAATCAATAAAGACTTAATAAAAATATTTGTTTTGTACTCGAGTGGCACCAATTTGTTAATGATTTGCGAAAAGGACATAAAAAACGAAATATCAACATAGAAGACTCCTCGGAAGTAAATAATTTGGGAGATTGTTTAATATCTCTTGTAAATTGTTGTTGACGAATGCATTATTGACATCTAGTTGATGAAGATGACATTGTTGAAGAGTCGTCATGGCTATAATAAATTAACAAAAGTCATCTTTGCCATTGAAGAAAAGGCATATATTGATGAGGTCCAACACACGAGTGACAAACTCATAAGAAACAACACTAAAAAAAAAGTCATGGATGAACAGGAGAAACCCTAAAAATCTAAAATTGTTTAATCAAGGCACTTGAAAAACCTTTTTTTCACTAACAACTTTTTTTCACTACTTGGATATTCATGCTAACATTTTGCAATGTACACGGTTCGGGTTTTGGCTCAGACAATGGTTGGATTGAATTGTCCTGAGAAGGGATTGTTGTTGTCTATCTCAAAGGCATAACTTTTATATATTTTATTACATGTTCTAGAGACAAATCTCTTACTTTTTTGTTCATATGTTATACCATTGTCTTTGTCTTTGTTATGATTTTCATTCTATGTTGCTATTCTAACACATTGTGTGAATTATGAAAATAGTGTAATCCATATGTATTTAAGATGGAATAAAGTCTTTGTTTAGTTGGGCCCTATTTTTTGCTGCTCTTGCATAGTTGAGGTAAGTTCAAGCCTGAAGATGGTTTGTGTTGATTGTGTAATGTATGTATCTTGAATAAGTGCTCATGTTTCCTTATGTTTGTATTTCTTAGTGTTCAAATATTAAACTTCCGATATTTGATTAATGGTGGTGAAGAATAGGTGTGATTTAACAATGATATTTAAGCCAGGTCGTTGGAAGTTAAAGAGAGAGAATGATTAATGCGCAGGAAATCTGATATCATGGTGAAGTGTTAATACATATCTGTCCTTTTGAGCTGAGACCATTATTGTTTTAAAGAACTTTGGTTTGTTGTGTGTACCGAGCCTTATGACTCGTTTTTCTATGCTCTCATGTTTTCTGGTAAGGGAAGCTTCTCTTAAGATTGTTGTAGTTCTGTCAGCAACATTAGAAACACCTTATTGTATTGATGATTGACAAAGTACAATTTATATTGTAAGTTACATTAGCCACCTTTGGGGTTTTGTTAAGTTATACAAATACCAACTTCTGTTTTTTATATGGTCGAGGAGGCCGTCATGAGATGGTTCTTTCGGAAGATATTTGAACCTAATTATTTGTGTTATTTGTCTGCGATGGCGAACCAAAGAGAAATGTTTTATATAACATCGAGTTTCCATTTAAGTAGTTCTTTTATGGAAAATTGGAAGTGGCAAATAAAGGTTGAAGGAGGCAAGATTTGGAAACAGTACCTTTCTATCGGGGGATTGATTTTTATAAGAGTTAAAGTTATTCTAAAATTGATAGGTAATTTTTTTTTCTCTTTTTTTCTCGTGTTTTTTTTTTTCAAAATGCAATTGATAATAAAAGGCAAAAAAAACTTAAAATTGTTTTTTTTATTAAATCTTTTAGAAACTTTATATATTTTACTATTTTACTACATGTTCTAGAGACAAATCTCTTACTTTTTTGTTCATATGTTATACTCTTGTCTTTGATATGATTTTCATTCTATGTTGCTATTCTAACACATTGTGTGAATTATAGAAATAGTGTAATCCATATGTAATAAAGTCTTTATTTAGTTGGGCCCTATTTTTTGTTTTCCTTTCTTCTTTGTAATTTCTCTCTTAATATGTGCTTGTCTATTTGTGTTATTGCAGAGATGTGGACTATGATGAGAATATAGTGTTGTTTGTTTTATTAATTTTTTTTATTATTTCAGCAATATAGTGATGTAGAAAGAGCGGGTGATGAATTTTAAAAAAAGTAGAGGTTGAGCAAAAAATTCAAGGGAAGCAGTTGAGAAGTGAAGCTATTTTACTTCACAGGGTAGGAAGCAAATGCAGAACTATTCGTCTCATGTTAAACTTTTATGTGTTAGGGATTTTGTTTAGCTCATCAACATTAGTCTATGTGTTTTTAATTGGTATAGTAGTTTTTGATGATGTTAGATTTTTTAAATTAATGAACTTTCAAAATAAAAAGTTTGAAATAATGGAAATGTTATTTTAAGTGTGAAAAAACCGAAATGAGGAGAAAACACGTCGTTCCAACAATTCAAAATAGATAGTGAGACTTTATTCCTGCGCGCGCTCTCTCTCTCTTACTCCTCCTGATAATTCAACAATTCAAAATGTTTTCCCTCCTTCGTGCTCAACGATCAACTCTGGGGCGAGTGGAGTGCCTCTATTGCAACAGGCCGCTGCCACTGGACCTCCACAACCATCTTCTTGAAATAAGTTCTTTGATAGAGGACATTGAGAAAAAAGATAAAGAAAAGGAGGCTAAGGAAAACGAAAGAAAAGAACAAGAAGAGAAATGGCTCGAGAATAGAAGAAAGATAATAGAGTGACGATGGAGGAGCATTCTTGGTGGTTGGAGAAGCATCATGAAATACAGAGAAACATGGCAAAGAGGATGGAGCAGAAGAGAGTAAGAAGGGAATGGGAAATGAAGATGGCAAAAAAAAAGGTACTTGAAAGGTTCTCTTTCCTCTCTCCGAAGAAGGATTATCAGCTATCAGACCTCCCCAAACGGGTTGTTGTAATAAACTATATTGTAAAGGAGGTCGTGGAAAAAAAAGAAGAAAAAGAAAAGGAAAAACAAAAAGAGATAGAGCAACCACTCTGTTATAAAAAATCATTTTTGTACGTTATAAAAAGCCATCTTTTTGTACTTTATAAAATGTCATTTTTCAACTAGTGGAGAAAGAGAAGAGAACATTATTTTAGAGATATAGAGTATATTTAAATAATAAGACGAGCTTTAAAAAATTTTATTTTTATTATAAAATTTTATTATTAGTCTCATGTTAAACTTTTATGTGTTAGAGATTTTGTTTAGTTCATCAACATTAGTCGATGTGTTTTTAATTGGTATAGTAGTTTTTGATGATGTTAGATTTTTTAAATTAATGAACTTTCAAAATAAAAAGTTTGAAATAATGGAAATGTTATTTTAAGTGTGAAAAAATCGAAATGAGGAGAAAACACGTTGATACAATTCATCTTTGGCGGTTATTCCTTTTTAAATAGATAGTGAGACTATGTATTCATGTGCATTATCTCTTACTCCTCCTGATACTTCAATAATTCAACATTTTTTCCCTCCTTCGTGCTCGACGATCGACTGTGGGGCGAGTGGAGCGCCTCTATTGCAACAGGCCGTCGCCGACCCTCCCTCACCATCTTCTTAGAATAAGTTCTTTGATAGAGGACATTGAGAAAAAAGATAAAGAAAAGGAGGCTAAGGAAAAAGAAAGAAAAGAACAATAAGAGAAATGGCTCGAGAATAGAAGAAAGATAATAAAGGTGACGATGGAGGAGCATTCTTGGTGGCTGGAGAAGCATCCTGAAATACAGAGAAACATGGCAAAGAGGATGGAGCAGAAGAGAGTAAGAAGGGAATGGGAAATGAAGATGGCAAAGAAGATGGTACTTGAAAGGTTCTCTTTCCTCTCTCTGAAGAAGTTGGATCAGCTGCCAGACCTCCCCAAATCGGTTCTTGTAATAAACTCTATCGTAAAGGAGGCAGTGGAAAAACAAAAAGAAGAAAAAAAAGAAAAGGAAAAACAAAAAGAGATAGAACAATCACTCTGTTATAAAAAGTCATTTTTGTACGTTATAAAAAGTCATTTTTCCACTAGTGGAGAAAGAGAAGAAAACATTATTGTAGAGAAATAGAGTATATTTAAATAATAAGACGAACTTTAAAAAAATTTATTTTTATTATAAAATTATTTTAATATAAAATATTCGGTCTTAATATTTTCATACACTTATTTATTTTAATATTTATTTTCTAGGTTTTTAGATCTGAGAAGAATATATCGAACATTTCAACTTGCATGAATTATCATATATTTTTTTTCTTGTTGAATAAATGTATAGGAAATAGAAAATAAAGGAAAACCATATTAACCCATTTACAATATAAGCTTTTCTATAGCTGCTGGAAAAAAAATGATTAAAGGTTGTGTTTCACTGAACATGATGAAGCTTTTTACTTTTGATGATGATTTGGAGCTTTTCCTTTGTATTAGTGAAAAATAAGATTTTTGATGTCTAACTCCTTTGTGTATGATTGAAGTTTTGCATGCTAAGAGATGGCTCAAGATTTTTCCTAATAAAATTTCTTCCTTTCAAAGTTTCAATTATTTAAACTTTGTGTCTAATCAGAATTCGACAAACTTTAATAAAATTTACGTTGTGTTCGTTTGAGGTGAAATACTGTTGAGAAGAAATTGTGAGCAACGATTTGGAAGATTTTTTGTGTTCGTTTGTATTGATTTGCACGGATGGAAGATTTTCAGTGATTTGCGAGATATGCTTAATTTATATCCAAATGTCCTATTTACCCTCAGTTATATCTAAAATACCAGGCATTACGTGATCAGACTCCAACTGCAAAAACGGAGAAGCAAACTTGGAGATTCCGGTGACAGCTTTGTTCGTGAAAATTAGCGAGAGAGAGAGTTCTTGAAGTTTCTGTCGATTTTCACGAGATCATTCCGGATTCCGGACAGAGCTTGTGAGGATGAGGAGGAGAAATTAGCGGAGGATGAAAAAAAGCAAAAGACGAGGACGGTGACGGAGCAAGGATGTTGGCCACGTCGCGCCGCGGAAAATATGCGGTGTGTCTTCCTTGATGCTGTGGTGATCGACAACGGAAAGCTGCGGTGGTTGAACTTGAACAACCAAGACAATTTTTTTTTTTTACTTTTTCGATTGGGTAACGGTGTGATTCTTCTGGATAATTTGTTTCAAATTCAAATGAAATAGTTGAGTTAATATTTATCTATATAAAACATTATAATATTCAAATAGAAACGCTTAAATATATAAATTATATTATATTAAAAATCATAATATTAATTTTTTAAATTTTTTTACATTTTTAAATTAATTTTAATAATTAATTTTAAACTTTTATTTTTTATAAATATTTCTACAATTAAATATAATATTAACCATTATCATTTTATATTACTTTAATAACTAAGGGTATTTTGGTAATCTTCAATTTCTACCAATTAAATTAATTTTTTAAATCTATCACATCAATCAAATTCTATACTAATTCTCACAAACTTTACCCTAAAATCCACTCTCAATTATCCACAAATCCACTCAAAAAAACAACACAAAAATTACTCTCAAATCCACTCAAATCCATTCAAATCATCTCCTCCAAATCTTATGAAAAGAACACAGCCTTAGTGCCTAATTTCTTAATCATATCCAACAAAAATATGTCACTTGCATCTTCCTCTAATCTATTCAAATAAAAAAGAGGACATGGATCGCCTTATCTGTCACTTTCCCATACTCATTTAAAATAATATTTCTTTAACTAATTATACTTTTAAATAATTGAAAAAAAAGGAAGAAATGGACAGAGTAATTATCCTTTTTCAAAACATCTCGTAAATAGTTTAACCGATTACTTAAAAACTTAATCAGTTAACAATGCCAGAAAAAAAAAACTTTTTCTTCTATGTTTAACTTTACAACAAATATTTTTCTTTTAATTGATTCTAGTTAGGCTGTATTGAATTAAAAACCTTATATGAATGATTGACCAATACAAACTCTCAACAATTTTAGCATCTTCATCTCATTTTCATCTTTCACAATCATCATCAAAACAACTTCATTGGAGGCTTGAGAATTCCATACAAACACAAGGGAGTTTAGAACCCCTTTACATATTTATGGAATAGTTTGTTGAGGAGTCCATCGCCGGACATGGTCTCACACTAGAGGTGGTAATTTATACAATGATAATCAAGCTACAAACTACACCTTTTTAGGTAGCCTGGGCATCAAGCCTCCTTACATGGACATGTTGAGAACTCAACCTCTAAACTACGTCCAATTAAAATAGAACATTGAATTGTGAAAATAGAAGACAAATAGAGTTATCCAAAGAAAAGTTGATGGTGGTTACTCGACAGCCCGAGTTAATAATGAGAATAATTTCAAAGGATGAATGAGACAGAGGTTGAGGACACTACAAAGTCTACTGAAGTTTTGAGTTTACAAATTTTCAAAATTTCAAATAAAATAAAAATCAAACGTTGGCATTTTAGTTAAGGGACAATTAAAGCAGTTAAACATATGCCCACAAATAGTATAAATCAAATTAGAAATATATTTGTTATTTAGGATAAAAACAATTGAGTAACAAAAAAAATTACATATTTACGAGCTAAGAGACAAGTCCTGAACTATACAAACTCCCTTGAGTTAACTCTCTACAATGTTTAGGAGCACAAACGATAAATATTGAAGTTCAAGTTATTTTATTAAATAGGGCTGATTTCTATAAAGCACTTTTATCATATCATAAATGGATAAATAGCTTAACTTTTAACCATCCATTATAATTTAATTTTAATTTATTATCCACTTAACACCCTGTCCTGATTCATGACCTTACTTTAAAGAAAAAACATAACAGTTCATACATATGACACAACAGCCACGTAGGATATATGAAAATTTGTGGCAAATGTACTGAAAGAAATGTCAGGAACTCAATTAAAGATCTAAAATTCTCCAAAATAGGTTAAGTATTTTATGCATGTTTCAAATCACATTGAATTATACCACTGATGCATATGAATCATAGGGTAATAAGGGTATAATGCAAACATAATAAGTGGAATAAGTCGCTTATGCGCTTATAACAATTAACACCTGGGATTTCTTACTGAGATAAAAAAGATGGAGTACTAAGAGCTTCTCAGATACGAATCATTCTTAAAACTTGAATATAAGGGAAGATCAAGAGCCCCTTCAGCAACTCTGCGATCTTCATGAATTTTAGCTACCAAGCTTTCAAGGGATGGAAAATTGGCCTGTTATGCACAATGCCCAATTTTAGTGAAACTTTATAAGTATACGGGGGACAGTACAAGGACGACAAAGAAAAATTGTAGGAGAAATATTCATTCAGCCAATACCTCGGGACGTATGTAACCAACTACAACAAGCCGCAGTTCTTCCCCATAGAAATCCTCGTTAAAGTCATGAAGTAGCCATGGTTCCTACAGTAAAAAAGCAGAAGATAATATGAAAATTGATTGGTAAATAGTTATAGTTGAGGGTGAATAATAACACTCACTATAGTCTTTTCTTTGTTGTTAAAATATGGATTCCAACCAATGCTCATCACCATTTTAAAAACACCTCTTGCTGGCAATCCAGCCCAACCAAAATAAACTCCCGCAGGATGTTCTGAAAGGAGATCTGAATATCCCTTTGTCGATAAATTTGCTGGAAGAAAATAGAGCACACATTACTATTAATATAAAAATACACCAAAGATTGTTTAAGACAGTATAATAGACCAGCAGTTCTTTAAGAAATAAATTGAAACAATGTACAAACCTGTAGGGATCCCAAGTACCTTCGAGCCACGACCAAATCCCTTGACAACAGGACCACCAATATACCAAGGATCTAAGGGCAAAGTTCCCTCCACCCCTACAATAATTTAGAATACTAGTTCAAATACAAGAAACACTAACAAATGCAAAGAGGATTATCTTAAAGTATTTGGGGTTTACAATCTTCAAAGGGAGGCAGACCCCACTTTTCGAGTTGCAAATCAAGTAGGGAATTGATCACCTCATCTGCTGCAGTGTAGAGATGCGACTGTTTTGGAAGTGATGGTACAGCAACTACTTCCATTTCAGCAGTTTTACCTGCAGTAACCCCAGGTCTGAAGTAGCCAAGTATACATGTTTTTAGAAAGATACGGAGGAAAAGAAGTATCCCTAAGGGATAGAGAAAAAAATATATGATAAAGATCATCATTTATTTATAGAAACCTAGTAGGAAGGCAAGCAATCTTTGGCTATTATAAATTATGCAATGATGTTTATAACATGTCAATCACTGTGGATGATAGGGAGAGGGGTAATCATAATGTAGTGAAAGTTAAACAGTGATTATTTTGTCTATCTTCTCAAAGATACAAATAACTTGGAAGAGAAGAAAAATCCTTTAAAATTAATATGTTAAACTAAATTCCCAGTCCAGCTCAAAGTATGAAAGGATAGATTTGTGGGATGGAGACAAGGTTCTAGAAAGTGGTAACAAGTGGAGACGTCAAACAATTAAGCAAGGAGATACCACAGAAATAAGTTTCAATCATAATAGAAAAATGCTAATTCAACCTGAGCACAGATGACTGTTATGAAGGAATGTTATTGGGAAGAAACAATAGAAGAAGCAGAGTTACAATACAACCTTTTGTTTAGTCCATGTTTCCATGTAACTTTGGAGGTTGATCATAGGATTACATTGGGTACGAGTCCAATTAGGTGTTAATTGTTGTTATGCATTAGCATTAATGGGGTATAGCCAAACTGAAGGGTATTTTTTACTTTTGAGTACTGTTGAGCTGGGACAAAAAGTTGTCTCATTCCCATGGTTTATTGAGAAACAAATATTTAGAATATTATCCTATATTTATTTTCATCATTTGTTTTGTTCTTTCCCATGACCATTTTTAAAATCAAACATAGAGCAAGCACTTTTGTGTTTCCAGTCCAGTCCTCCTTTCTTAGCAAATAAATGCACTCACAAACACTGCACTTGGTTAGGTAAGCACTAACTATTATCATCAAATACAGTAACTGTGTTTCACTTCCTCAAAAACTAATCACCATCCCTAGGTAAAATGCATGCAATTTTGGCTGGCAAATATATCAAAATAACAGTCATCCTCAGACAAAGGGGATTCATTTACTTCAAAACCATACACTAATTACAAACTCAAAATTGTAATTCTCTTAGGCTACAAAACCCAAACAGAACCTCTAGTGAAGGAAAGATATTTACAGATTCCCAAAAAATGTTTGAAATCTTTTTTTTTTCCACAGAGAACAAAAGGAAAAGGGGTTATCTTTATATTTTACAAATATAATTAATAGGATTCCAAGAATTTTAAAAAGTTTCTCTTCCGAAATTTATTGGGGATAAAAAGAAATAGCAACCCATCTGAAAGCTTAACCTCCAAAGAAGACTTAGAACAGACACATGAAGTCATATGAAAGATTAGTACCGGGAGAAAGACAGGAATCAAGGAACTCACACAGAATCTTCAATGACAAGACAGCTGGAGGGCTCAATGTTTAACCTCCTAGCAGCTTCAAGGAATCTAACATCACAACACACGATATAAAAGTTTTAGGAGACGGAGAACTTTCAAATGTAGAAATCAGGTCACCTTCAGTAATCAAAGATAGAGAATACATCACTGCATCTCACATTTCAGGGGAGGGTTTCCCTGTTCTTACTTCATCTCCACCGATTATAACAGAGAAAGAATTCTTCCATCCTGCACGTAAAGAAAATAAAAGAACAAACAACACCATACTTACATTATCACACAAAACCGAAGGCAAAAGCAACACAAGAAGCCAAAGGTTCCTGAAATTGACCAACCATCATGATAAGATATCTTGGCTTCAACGCTTTCCCTTGGAGAGTTTGACGCCAAGGCCATCGGAACTCCATGACTCTTCAAATGTTTAATCAATCGATTAGCACCAGGAAGTGCTTTGATGTTGCACCACCTAAAATGCCAATAGAGCACAAAACTTAAGAGAAAAATCCCCTCAGAAATTGGAAATACAAGCTCGGTATCTCCAACTCGAACAAAGATTTCAGACAATTGTTTCATTTCAAGACATTATGTGTTAATAAATTTCCAGAAGTCTATCTCGTGTGAAACTCCACTTTCGCTAAATAAGATATGAATTTGCAATCTCTAACTCAAAGTTCAGTAATCCAATATTGTTAGCTGGTTGATAATTAGTTGGTACTAAGCATATGACATTTCACATTCAAAATTCAATCGACGAGATATCTCTACAAAGAAGAAAAAAAAAAGCTTATAAAGAATTATGCAATAGACTATTACTGGTCAGAGAAGAGAGGCGAAATTTCAGAGAGAAATTCAGACGTCGAGCAGGAAAGTTCATAATCCTGCACAACCGCAGCGGCAGCTTCAAACGGTGTCGTTCCTATTATTTTATGAGCTTCTCTGCCGTCCCATTCCTTTCCGTACTTTCCTAACAAAACCTTCAAAACGTTGCCTACGATGCCATCTGCTTCAAAACATTCGCAATCGCCAGCGTTATAGAATATAGCCCCAATTCAGAAGAAGAAAAGAATGCAGATACTCGAATATATGCTTCTACTGTATGAGCAAAGACGAATATTCTGTGTTGACGAATGGGAACAAACCTGTATTGAGAAGCGTGCCGTCCAAGTCAAGGATAATACATCTAATCAACTTCTTTGCAACCGACATTTTCTCAATGGAATTGAGCTCAGAGAATCCTAATTTGAATCGAACGAGGACGAAGAGAATGATGGAGACGCGCCAAAGAGAGTGTCGGAGACGCGCCAAAGAGTTCACAGTGGAAGCGTGTTCGCTGCAATTGCGCTTTGTGTGACAGAACAAGAAAACCTTTGGAGTTCTCAAGAGAACAAGAAGAACATGGTTGTTTACACACGATTATGACAATGCCGGCACGTGTTCGCTTTTCTTTTGGCATTACTGCTTGCTTATTTCTTTCACCAACTAAATTAACAATTGCTTTGTTTTATTAATATTTTTTATCTTTTTCAAAAAAAAATTAAATTATAATAACTTCTAACTGAATATACTTAAATTTAAATTATCAACAAAGTTAATTTAAGTTATAAAAGAATAAGGTTTAATAGCCAATTTAGACCTCACTTTGGTTGAAAAATCTCAATTTATGTAATATCCCAGAAAATATAATACTATATCATGTGAAATGCGCCAAATATGATAAGGTAAAACACTTAAGAATTTCTTTAAGATGAATTGTAATATAATACAGTCATCCAAAACTAGGGCGAATTAAAAACTGAAGTGGAACTTATACACATAAGTGAAGTATCTCAAAACATAATCAAGGTGGACAGTAAAGTAACTAAGCTGTATATATATTCTTAACTAGCCTATACTACTCAACAGCATATGCAACATCTAAGCCATCTAATACATGCTCCAATAGAACCTCTCCTACCTCTACTCACATCCAAATTTGGATGATCATTGCAAAGGAAATCAGACACAAACAACACATACAAAACAGTGCGAGGGTAAGCTAGATTTCCAAAAAGTATACAAGTAAATAAGGCTAAACTAGAATAACAAGAAAGCATGCAACCTAAAAGACAGTTGTATTAGATTATATTATACTTAGACTCGTCCGGACTTGGAATGAATATCGAGCTATGGCGGGTTATGCACTTGTGGTGGCCTCTACTGCTTTGCAAAGCCAATTGCTATGGGTTCCACCCTACCACCATAAGGTTAGTCCGTTATCACTCACCTTGACCCATTAAAAATGGAGACAACCAAGGCTAGGACCTCATACTACTCTCACCACATGACATATTCTTCTATAAGTGAGATTGAACAGTCATTAGAGTGTTAAGGAAAACCCCCAAGACTGAGCTACCTATATTCATTCCAATACTTAACATGATATCACTCATATCTTGGCCCATAAATGGAGACACCCAAGACTGAGCTTCCTATATTTATTCTCAACATTAACAATGATCTCACCTAGAGATCTTGATTTGATTCTCAAAGCCCATGATTCATACCACCAATCTTGTTTCACTTCACCAACCTCATCCAATTAATCATACAATCTCATTCAGAAGCAAAATAAACATATATAACTCACACATTTCATATCTTCACAGAAACATCATTTATTAATATCAATTTCTTTATCAACTATAATTACCTATACTTAAGAAAATCAAACAGCTTGGAGACCCTCACCAATGGCTCCATAAGGGTCAAAAACCTCCATAACGACCTAAAAAACGTCCAAAACGGACGTCCGGAACCCTCCAAACTATCAAAAACAAAAGCAACAGCAGAAAACTGCGCCCAACATGAATTCTGCAGATTTTTCTGTAGAATTTGCATAACTCACTCTCCTAAGTTTCGTTTCAGGCCTTTTGATGGATTTCTAGCACTCCTAACTTGATCTATATGATGATTTAAACTTGTCTAGATCTTTCTAAAATATCCTAACACAATTCTCTAGTTGATATGCATAGATTTTACCTCTAAAAACTCTTTTTCATGAACTTAAGGTACCAATTCTGAATTTACCAATTCCAAGTTGTTTTAGACCATTTTGTCTCTTCTTATAAGTCATATGTGACTTGCCTAAACTATCTAACTTAAGTAGAATGACCTGAAATGCCTAGTTCCCCATTTAGCTACCTTGGTTCTCTAATTTCCTTGAAAACCCCCTTTTTTATAAACCTGATCACAATCTTTTCTTTGCTCTAACAGATTACATACACGCAAGACATCACACCTTCAATCCCATCCATCTTAACTTAAATGCATTGTTCATAATCAAACTCAGTAACAATAGTATCATACAATCAGATTGCAACACAACTCTTAACAATAATTCAAGTCAACTTTACACATGCAAAAACATCAAATTCAACAGAAATCTAACATGCTTCTAAAATCAACATATACAACAATTTGAATCCTAGCTCCCCTTACTTGGAATTTTCCTTAACACAGCTCAAAGCTTGTTCCTATGGTTTCTCATTTTTTCAGAATTTTGTCCCAACCTTATGGATTACAAAATGTTGATCAAAACAGTTTTCAAAGTTGAAATTGGAAAGGAATTTGAAAGGAGGAAATCAAAAACACATGCAATCAGCAGATTACATGTTCTAAGATTCAAGAATGGAGAAAAGAGGGAAGAGCAACTTACCCCTTTTGAAAGCAAAGATTGATCGGTGCCACAGGAAGCCCGCGGCGTCAAGATGTTCTAGGCGTCTGTGAAATGGAAAGCAATGATTCAGATGGAAGGGAATTTGGGAGAATGCAAGGAGCAGCAAGAGAGCTTGGAAGAGATGGTGGCTTTCCGGACAATAGGAAATGGTTCAAAAAAATCAGATTTTTGATATAAAATGGTGTTTTTAGTTTTTAAAATCCATCCCCTTCTTATCTGTTGCCACATGTCCCCTTTTTGTGTTGACTAAATTACAAGTCTTTACAATTTAGTCTCTCGTTATAAAAGTGTTTTAAATTAGTCCCAACTTTTAAAATAGTTGGTCAAATTAGTCCCTTATGTTAAATATAAGTTAACGAAACTAATGGATGATGATGTGGCAGAACTTAAAGCTAACGAGGGACCAATCTAACACATCAGCTTTAAGCTGTGTCACATCATTATCCATTAACTTCGTTAACTTATATTTAACGAAAGGGACCAATCTGACCCACTATTTTAAAAGTTAGGACTAATGTAAAACACTTTTATAATGAGGGACTAAATTGAGATTTTTCAACCAAAGTGGAGACTAAATTGACTATTAAACTAAAGAATAAAGATAACCACATTGGTTAGATTTATTAATTTAATACTAAATGGTTTTGATTAATTGTAACCTAAAATGAATAACAGCGACAGACATTTAAAGTGTTTTTTTTTCACTCATTCACGATGGAAATTCTTGAAGAGAAATTAATCTGTATTTCAAATTTTTTTATAATATATAATATGTTGTATGAATAAAAAAATATAAAGAAATAATAGAATTTTAAGAATCTACCAATGTAAATTACTTAAGATTATATTAAGAAATTTTTTTTTAAAAGATTCTAAATGTAAATTAAGAGGATTTTAAGTTTTGTAAAAGGGTAAAAATCTCTTCCCCTTTATTTTTTATTTAAAGATTTTTTTTTACACACAGAATGTCATCCGAAGAGTAGATGTTGTTGCCGTGTATTATTTGAGTATGAGAAAAGACTAATAAAAGTTTTAATAATAAATACTTAATTAGTTATCTGTTAACAGTACCATTTATATTAGGGTTTATAGGTTTTTATTTTATTAATTTTGAATCACATAAATGATTATCTTAATTAACTTGTTACGTTAATATGTTTTAACTTTTAATCTTTTTTAATTTTACTTGATTATCGCTAATCTTAACTATCAAGTCCCTGCCAACATGATATGATGTTATCGAGAAGATCTTAATCATTCATGGAACAATTTGAGATGATATCAAGCATGTACCCGTGATAGTTTGAGATGATATTGACCTTTGTTATGTGTTGAAGTAGAGCCGTCAAAATGGGTCACAACCCGCGGGCCAATCCAGTACGTCACGGGTTTGGGCCGGGTTGGGTTGGAAAAATACAACCCACTTATATGCGGGTCAGATTTCAACCCGGCTCATTTAGACCCGGCTCATGCGGGTTGAACCCGTGGTGAGCCGGGTTGGCCCACCAACCCACCTACCTAATTTTGTTTTTTTAATTTATTATTTTATTTATGAAACCCTAAAAAGTAAAATACTCTCTTCACTCACTGTGTATACCAAAAAAGTAACATCTGCTCTCACAAAGTGCTTGCTCTCATTTGACGGTGCTCTCACCCTCACTTCACTGAAATTCTATTCAAGGAGCAGGTAAAACACCCTTCATTTTTTTTTCTCTTTTCTCCACATTTTTGTTTTCTCACTTCTCTTTCTTTTTTTTTTTCAAAAACCCTATAATGACAAAAATAGGGGTTTGCGAATTTGTTTTTTGTTCGACATGGAATGATTTTTTCATGTTCTGACATGCTTCTATCAGATACTTTTAATTTTATTTAAACAATTTGAATATACATTATTTGAACAAGCTCTTTTTGATATCTTTGAATTTGGGAAATTATGTTACAGATTAAACTATTAATTTTTTGTTGATGTTGTTGAGAACTGGTTCTTTTTTTTTTACTAATATTCTTTTTTATTGATTGTCAGAATTGTTCTAATATTAGGAAAATATTTATTAGTGAATTTGGAGACAACAAGAACAAGGATCAAGGGTTACAACAATTGATGTGATAAACTACATTCAGGTTGGTTTGACATTTCCTACTTTTGCATATAATATAGTATTATTGTGCTTTGTGCATGCTTGTGCGGTTGAGATTGAAGATTGTTCTGTAGCAAACAAACAAAGATAATGACAGAAAGTTTGTTTAAATTTAAATTACAGAAAGTTTGTATTTATTTTTAATTTAAAAAAAAAAATTAAATGGGCTAGTGAGCTAACCCGTTTACCCACCAACCCGTGGTGGGCCGGGCCGGGTCGAGTCGGGTTACTCGTTTTGACAGCTCTATGTTGAAGTAATCTTAAATACAGAACCTAAGATGATGTTATGTATATATAATACATATGTTATATGTTCATAATATTTTCACTTATATGAAAAAAAAAAATCAAGTTTGATTGATTGTTAGTCTTTACAATTAATATAATATTTTATTATTGTCCTCCTCTATGTTTAACATTGTTTGAAGTTTAAAGTAAAGGTGTTTCTCGATTAATATTAGGGTTAAATATGTTTTTTATACCTTAACTTTCAGTGAAAATTGAAATTAGTCCCTCTTCAAAACTTTGACCTAATTTAACCTAATTTAGTTCCCGAACTTTAGAAATGTATAAATTTAGTCCTTTTAACTAAATTTTGTTAGGTTTATTTGATGTTTCAAACACGTTTTATGATAACATTTGGGTTGTTTACACTGTTCCACCCGTTTTTCCTTCAATTTTAACTGGGAAATGTATTTGACATCAAATAAAGTTAACAAAATTTGGTTAAAATGACTAAATTTAGAGTTTGAGGACTAACTTAGGCAAAAGTTTTGAAGAGAGACTAATTTCAATTTTTGCTGAAAGTTAAGAAACAAAAACATATTTAACCCTTAATATTAATATAATGTAATTATTTCTTAATAAATATTAGTTAGAATCTTTTTATCAATGTCAATATGACAATCTTTTGTTTAAGGGTTGAATATGTTTTTAATATCTAAACTTGTATGTCCTTTTTGTCAAATTTTGATATAATTTAGTCTTCAAAGTTAAAAAATGAATATATATAGTTATTTTAATCTAATTATGTTTTTTTTTGTTTTAACATATAAAAAATTGTATTAATTAAATTAAAAATACTATATCCATTCATTTTTCAAATTTACACACCAAATTTAGGATAAGGATAAATTCTAATTTCATATCTAAATTTAAAGATTAAAAAATATTTAACCTTTTAATTAATATAAATTAAAGTTTATCAATAAATGTTAAAAATATTTATTTTAAAACTAATATTATTATTGTCTACTTATATCCAATTAAATATTACTTAAATTTGTGAATAATTAATATTTGTTCACGGATTATCAATAATGCAAATATGTAAGTAATTTTGGCATAGATAAAATTTTTATGGATTTTTTATTCGTTGAAAGGAGTAACCTATTAGTAATACATACAAACAACCATTTTTTGATAATTTTTCATCATTCACATTTCGTAGGTAAATACATATGGAATCCATCTGTGGGTTTTTAAGACTAAACTCAATGAACATGAGTATGTAGAGTAATACAAAGGCATATTGGTGACCAAAAGCTATGCTCAAAGGTATGGAATAGATTACACAGAGGTATTTACACCTGTTGCTAAACTTGACACAATGAGATTATTATTAGCATCAGTGACTCAAAATCCATGGGCTGTATTCCAACTTGATGTAAAGAGTACCTTCTTGCATGGTGATCTTCAAGAAGAGGTATATGTATAACAACCAATAGGTTTCATGCAAAAAGATAGAGAAACTCAAATTTACTGACTCTGGAAAACTATATGGATTGAAATAGGTCCCACAAGCTTGGTATGGTAAAATTGACACATATTTTTCCAAAGAACAGTTCAATCGATATTCAAGTGAGCACACTTTGTTCACCCAAAGAATTTAGGGTAATATTTTAGCAGTTAGTCTTTATATTGATGGCTTACTTTTTACTGGAAATAACAAACAAATATGTGAATAATTTAAAAGTTCAATGAAATTAGAATTTGACATGATTGATATCGAGAAAATGAGAATTTTTTTTTTTGGAATAGAAGTTGTACAAAGAAATGCATGAATCTTTATATGTCAAAGACGATATGCTCGAGATATATTGGCTCAGTTCAATATAACAGAAAGTACTAAGCATATAATCTCATTGTACCATATATCTAGATATACGATGAAGGAGTCTTAGTAGATGCTACAAAGTTTAAAATAAGAAATTGATAGTCTCATGTACCTCACGGCTACTTAGTCAAATCTCATGTATATGAGCTTAATCGGTAGATACATGGCTAATCCAAAATAGTCACATTAAGCTGCAATATTCAAGAGAATCTTGAGATATCTCAAAGACACTATTGATTATGGTATCTTATATCAACAAGGAATAAAGGCAAGTCTTACAAATTATAGTGGCAATGATTATGCAAGAGGTTTGGATGACAAAAGAAGTACATTTGGTGCAGTTTTTTATAATAGTTACTAGAGTTGTCTCATGAGCCTCAAAGGTGGAGTATATTCTACGTCATTTTGCCTATGCCAGTGTATTTGTCTTTGTGGAATTTTAGAACATCTCATATTAGAAGAAAAGGATTCCATGTAAGTTCTATGTGATAATAAGTCTACTATTCAGTTATCTAAGAACCCGTCTTTCATTGAAGAAGTATACATAATTCATTTTCTTAGAGATTTAGTGAAAGATCAAGTTGATTGTCTTAATTATATAGTTGCTCAATTAGCTGATATGATGACAAAAACATTGAAGTTGGAGCAGTTTGAACGATTTTGACTTATGTTTGGAATGGTGGAAATCAATGTAGTAAGTTATAATGCAACTATTGCATCTAGCTTAAGGAGGAAATATTAGCTAGGATTTTTCCAACATTTTTACATTTTAATAAATCCCCTATATTAAAGGAAGAATTAGTTTTTTAGTTGCGTATGTTTCTCCTAATTAAGTGGCATTTATATATGTAACTGTTTAGCACGTTGTAGCATTACAAATTCGTTTATTAAAGACTATATTGTTTTCATTTGAATAAAAGACACCTTCTCTCACAATTCAAAATACGCATACCTTGATTTTAATATAAGGGAATGTAGTGTATATGTTTCGCACTGATCATGAAATATAATATATTTTGTGGATGATTTTAATTGTTAGAATATGATAAAAGATTATATATAAAAAAGAAAAATTTTGTGATGGATAAAAAAAGCAAAATATTATTATTTCTATTATTATTATTATTATTATTATTATTATAAGAGGATAAAAGTATAAAAATAATAATCAAATATATCAAAGGGTAAAGATGATATTTACTCGTCAATCCTTGCAGGCACTGGAGTGGTGATTGAAAAAAAAAAGAAGACAATTCTTCAATTATTCGCATTTCATTCTTCGAAATTTTTTGAAACTCAATACAATTTTTTTTAACCATCTTCACTAATCCGTGTGAACAACACTTTTTCGGTTATATACTCTAATATTTATGACACATTAAATCATTTAAAAAAAAGACACAATTAATTTATATATAATCGGCATAAACGATTCACATTGACATATGTTATGTTTAATATTTAAAAACTTAGAAAAATATATCATGACACACTTTTACATTTGACACAGAAGATAAGAGTAAAACAGTCGTAAAAATGTAAAGTTTTGTATTATTTTAAAAAAGAATAGAGTAAAAAGTAAATAATAGTAATTTCAAATGAATGTAAAAAATCGAGGTGTATCAAATAATCATCATTCAAAAACTTATTATAAAATTCAACGTTGTATTTTCTTCCTTTTATGTAAAAAAAGTGTATATATATACTAAAAGTCATGAGGGTTAGGATGTAAGTGATAAAGATCAAAGTATTCATCTTATTCATTCAGTTATTTAAAACATGCAACACGGATTGCGTTAATAGAATAACATAAAATACTAGTTTCTCCTTATTTCTTCATAGGTTTATTCACTTATAGAATTGGATGAAATAAAGTTGTGAGTTCATGGTGCAACTCCATTCACGCACACCCATTGACCAACAAAGATAAAGTTACAGTTTATATTGGGATTGATAAGAAGGAAGTCACGCTCTTGCAGATTGAAACCTTGAAAGATGCTGGTGCAAGTTTCACCTTCTTCCACGCCATGAACAGCGTTGCATGTTACACCTCCAACTGCATGCACATTAAATTCAAAACAATTTTTCCATAATGATTTATTCAAACAATTATAATTAAAATAGTAATTAAAACAGTCGGAGATTTACCCGCTGGAGTTACCACAAGAAGGAACACAACGAGAAGAGATAAGAATATAAGAGCAAAGCTGGTGACTGTGGACTTCATTCTTGCTCTTCCAAGCTCCTTTTCGATTATAAGAGGTGTGATTTTATAATGTGTGGATTTTAGTTTATATAGAGGAGAGATTCGGAGTTCAATCTGCATTTAAAATGAAAGCCGGTTCATTAGTGTTAATTTCTAGGCATAAGCATATATAATATTGGATGTCATTGGCATTGGTGGATACGTCTGACATGCATGTTTTGTCTGTGGCAGGCCACGAGGTTCAAAATCTCACTTTCCTATAACTGTAAGAAGGCGTAACATGTTTTTTTTTAGTTTAATTTAGGCTTAATAGCACTAATGGTCCTATTTTGGTTGACAAAATTTGAATTGATCTCCATTTATTTTTTTTATTCAATTTAGTTCTAAAGTATGAAAATTTTGTTCAATTTGGTCCTTTTCACACATGCCGTTTAAATTGTTAACGGAAGACCCTGCAACAGTGTCAAACAGTGTTGATGTGGCATTTGTCAGTCCACGTGGAGTCTGTAAAGGCACACTGAGATGAATTTATTGATTTTGAAAGAAATGCAAATTATTTATTGTACCCCAATTTATGAGCAGAGAGTGAAATTAGGTTTAGGGTTCTTCGAAAGCAAGATGGAGGTGAAGTGCATTTGGGTATTCTGCAGCAGTGGTTTGGTATTCATTGGTGGAATTCCAAGGAATTTGCCTTTCTATTCACTTTGGTCTTCGTCATGTTTCCATTGGTATTGTACAAACGTGAGGTCGGTGTTACCAATTTAATTCTTTACACGATTTCTTGTATTTGGAATTGAAGAGGCTCGTTGAGTAACGTGTGTTTTTGCTTTTGGTGTTTTGGAACTGGTAGAGTCCTTGAAGTACAGTTCAGCAGTGTCAACTCTTCTTGCAGTGACATTTGTTGGCATATGTAGTGGGTTGGCTATTTTTGCACTGGTGCAAGGAAAAACGCAGACTCCTAGATTGTTTCCTAGGTTGGACAACCAAACCTCATTCTTTGATCTATTTACTGCAGTTCCTGTTGTCGTCACAGCTTTCACATTTCATTTTAACGGTAAAAAGAAGAAGAACCCTAAACCTAAATTTCACTCTCTGGGGTACAATAAATAATTTGCATTTCTTTCAAAGTCAATAAATCCATCTTAGTGTGCCTTCACAGATTCCACATGGACTAACAAATGCCACATCAACACTGTTTGGCACTGTTGGAGGGTCTTCCGTTAACAATTTAAACGGCGTATGTGAAAAGGACCAAATTAAACAAAAAAAATAAATAGGGACCAATTCGAATTTTACAAACCAAAATAAGGACTATTAGTGCTATTAAGCTTTTAATTTAATATGAAAAATACAATTGGCTTAGATTTGTTTTTTATTATTGTAAAATTCGGGATTTTCTTTTACTTTATACATTTTTAATCTGCTTATTTAATCTTCATAACTATATAACTGTTTCCTTTTGAATTTAATGATGGGAAATTCATTAAGTTCTTATACAAACAATTTTTTTTAGTAATAATGAAAAATATATTTTTATTTTTTTAAAAAATAAAAATATAAAATAAATGTAAAAAATTTATATGTATCAAATTATTTTTTTTTTGAAAAGTAATACTACGTTAAACAGGTTTTCTTTTTTACAGTTAAATGACACGTGGTATGTGTGGTCCCAAGATGACAGTAAGTAAAAGAGTAATTTGGGAAGTTGAAAATTGATCGAATAATAAGGGAAAAGGAAAAGAAGATTGCATTGAAATGGGAGAGCGGGAAGTGAATTTTCCGATATTTGGAAGAAGGGGATATAATTTTTTTCGCAACCAGAATGGGGTTAGGGTTCTTGGTGGGAGTTCGCATTGCGATTTGAAGGTTGGTTTTGGAAAGAAATTTGAAGGCAACAGAGTGCACTGAAATTTCGTCTGGTATAGTTGGTGCACTTGGAAGAAGGGGAAGTGGTGTGGATTTTCGATTTCGGTGGTGCATTCGCGAGGTTCTTGTTCGTCTGGTCTCAACCACCCTCACTTCACTGCTTAGGATTTTACTTCACTCGCGCCGTTCGCACTTTACTTCCGTTAATTTTGTTGAATCAGTATACATTTTGAACTTTCCCGGAAGCTCAGTGTTTCCGTTAGACATGGAAACTGATGAATCCTCTCGCGTGCTTCCCTTCCAGCTTCAATTCGATAAACCCCTCGCTTCTCAGGTTTTGTCAATTTAACTTTCACATTTAGGTCACTGTTAAGCTATCTCCATGCCGTTTTAAAAGTTTGTTAGATTTTATGAACGACTTCTGAATCATAGATCACGATTGCGGAGTGGAATCCGGAGAAGGACTTGCTCGCTATGGTTACTGACGACTCCAAGATCCTGCTCCATCGTTTCAATTGGCAACGGTTATGGACCATAGCTCCAGGTCTCTCTTTCTCTCACTTGTTTTCTTTTGTTTATTTGATTTTAAATAGACAGTGAAAATTGCTATACTTGAATATTCGGTGTTTTTTATGCCTTGTGAAGTGCTTACAATTTGGAAATGCGTTGAAACCATAAGCCACGTGTTGTTATGGCTTTTCTTTTGGAATTCGAAGTTATAGTCGCGTACTAAATGCTGCTTCAATTGCTTCCTTCGGTGGTCATGGAATGTTTCTTTGCCCTGTAGGAAAATGCATCACATCCTTGTGTTGGCGTCCTGATGGAAAAGCAATTGCTGTTGGGCTTGACGACGGGACGGTGTCACTGCATGATGTTGAGGTGGGTGCTTTGTTTTTGGTTTTTTATAAGTAATCTTTTTAGTCCGTTGTTCTTGATTGCTTTGATTTTTGTTTTGTATATGTTATGTGTTAATAAATGTTTTATTTGATATGACACATCTAAAGACAAAAATGTACTTGTGGAACTTCTAAGAGTTCCAGGACTGAGTTTTTATTATTAGGCGTGCGGATTAAGCAAGCTAGTTAACGTTTAGTCTCACTTATAATTCATGTAGCATTGATCATCTTGCTCTGTGCTTTACCGTTTTGAGACATTGTTTAATATCTCTGCTAATACTGATCTTAACTGAGGATCAAGGCTTCTACTTGTTCAAGATTACTTTGTAATATGGTTTTTGAAATTTGCTAGTCTAACAAGTAAGCGATTGGATATTATTCTATCTGAGGAAGAGTTATCAATAAAAGGCCAACCATGGTTAGTATTAGTAATTTCTGTTGGTTTCTTAGCAGGATGGGATAAAAGCTTAGAATCATGTTTATCTGATATATAAAGTGTCTGTAGGTTTCAAAGTTGGGTAGAATAGATTTTGGTAGATTTGATTGTAAACGGTGGAATGTAATTGAGATAGTGTCCAAATTAATCTTAGCCATATATTTTGCATTGGAACATCTTTATGGTGAAAGGATTTTGAACATTAAAAATACAGGCCCTAAGTGGATCTGTTCATTTTTAATGGTGCTTTTATTTCTCTGTCTGCGTGTGGATAGAGTCTGTGGTTTATTTCCTTTTCTTTTTTCTGTAACATAACTAATTTGTATATTTTCTATAAGCAGAATGGAAAGCTGCTAAGAAGCTTAAAATCACATTGCGCAGCCATTATATGTCTCAACTGGGAGGAGGAAAGTCAGCTCATTACAGTATGTTTTTTTCTATGTGATGGCCACTCTTGGTATTTAGTTTGGTTGGTCAATTTTGATTCAGAGGAATGTCTTGAAGATACTTGTTATCTAATATAATATGGTTTCTATTTGTACCTTTATTTAGCAAAATCGAAGTGAGATATGATGCTTAGGCATCTGTTAAAACTTTGGATATTATTTTTTACTTTGTTGATTCAATTCTCGTATGCTCTAAATAGAAAATAGTTAGTTCTTGTGATTTAGTTGGTAGTATTAGAGTTAAGAATTGGAAGAATCTGTAAAATAAATGGTGGAATTAAATACAAAAGATGCAAGAGGTACACAATGTCAACTTTAAACATCAATTCCATTCTTTTGGTTTATTGTTTCTCATATTCCTGCATGGTTATTAAAACTTATGTTCCAAGCTAAAACACGGACACATTATATTTGGAAAGAAAATATACCTGAGTACCATCCCACATCAATGCTTCTTACATTGGTGCTGTTGAGAAGGAGGAAAATTGAGAGGACCTGGGAATGAATGTGTCTTGACTGTACTGTGAAGATCCTGTAGAGTCTGGATGTTTTGACTGGATGTTCTACTTTATTTTTCTTTTGTTCCTCTATCTTAATCTTTCCTCCTTAAATTTTCTTCTAGGATGACCATGGTTATACTTCGAAGTATGAAGATAGAACCTCTCGTTTCTTCCCCCCTGCTCCAAGAGTTCCTCGGATGCCTGGGTTGGTGTCTGGTGATAATGGGTTCATGGATGATAGTGAAGATTCATTTCAGGAGCTGTCAAATTCTTCTCACCAACGATTCAACATCCTATGCAGTGCAGATAAAGAGGGAAATATTTGTTTTAGTATATTTGGAATCTTCCCTATAGGGAAAGTTGTAAGTCGTTGTCTCTCAGAAATTAGCATTTTTTTATTATATAAATTAATTATGAGGTGTGATGGGGAACGAAATCCTAGGCTTTTGGGCTTGTGCTAGTTAATATATTAAGTTAATATATTATTTATTTACCGTTTCTTCTTCCAAGCAGTTTAGTTTTTGTTTTAAATCCTAGTGTATGGGGACCTACATGATTGTCTGTCAGGATCGGAAGATTGTGCTTTAATTGTGGTTTAATCTGCAGCATAACTAATATTTGATTACTAAAGTGACTACAAATGATCTCTTAATTAGTTACTATTGTGGTGTCATTGATTCATGTGGACCCAAGTCCTGTTTTATACTGTTTTCTGTTCATATATTTTCCTTATTGGTTAGTAAGCCTAACATGCGTTTTTACTGTGAGAAATTTATTGCATGGTTGAGATTTTAGGGATTGACAGATAGACTTGACAAAGGTGGGGGTACATATTTTATCAGCAGGATTTTAAATGATTTTGTATGGCGTTAAAAAGCAACTTTGCTTTGGTGTAGTATTAGATATTACTTAATTAACTAAGAAAATATTGCTAATAACATTGGAAGATAGGATACATTACCTTTTGTTGATGTTTCTTCTGTGAAAGCCAATACAATATTCAAGAGAGAAATACTCGTAAAATAATTAATACTAAACATTAATATCAAGTTAGACTTGTCTGTTTCTCTATTACCTTTATATTTTTTGCCTTTTTTAGTTAATATTAGAACATCTTGTGGTTATTGCCTTTCAGAACATACACAACCTCACTTTTCCTACTTGCCATGATGGTGCAGAAACGACTAACAGAGTTTCAAATGCTTCTATACAGAAGGTAGATTCTCTTTTGTTTTGATCACTGAACTTCATTTGCCTTCCAGTTCCATTTAGTTGGTGACCAAATTTGGAAAACCCTAAACTATATCTTGATGCTTAAAATTAACTAGTTGATTAATTAACATCCTAATGCGCATTTTAAAATTTTGAAATATGAGAAGGGCAAATTAAAATACAATCAAAGAAGCAGAAGAACTACATCAATAACTTTTTATGGATGAATGCAATGATATTTGAAATTCTGCCAAAAGATTAATGGTAAATAAATTAGTGAATCTAGTTCTGCTGTCTCGATCCTATGGTCAAAGACAAGATTCCATGTTCAATATATTGATGCATCACTCATGAATGAATCAGTGAAGAAAAAAATATGGTTTATATATATTTTTGGTCTCTGTAAAATTAACAAGTTCTTAATAGTTTTTTTTCATCTCTGTAGAATTTGAAATCAGTCTTTATAATTTCTGTGAATTTTTAGTGTTCGTCCCCGTAGAATATTTTATTTCATTTTATTTTCATCCCTTTAAAATTTTAAATCACTGATTTTAAGAGTTTTTTGAGGTGATACATGTAGCCATTATATTTCAACACTAGTATGTGTAATTGGGAATGGTGATTTAACCTTTTGTTCAACACATAAATATTTAATTAGTGTCATAATACTAGGCATCTAAAGTGGTAATTTTCAATTTTAAAGGGAGCAAAAACAAAGAATATTTTTTTGGAGACCAAAATCAAAACTCAGTTTATGGGACTAAAAACATATTTAAGTAAAAAATTATTGAGCCTTCAACTTGCATAAGTTAATTAATGCCTGTCATGAACCAAAACCTGAAAAAGGCTTGAGCTTTAGGTGAAGCAACGTGAATGGTTCTATATTTCATTACTAATTCCGCCTTAAATGTGAGAGCCTTTTGTGCTTTAAGTGTAGATAATGCATAAGCCTCCCTACCTTGTGTCAAAACGGAGCTTTTTATCAGAAGAATGAAGGTAGCTAGGATCAAATTCTAGTTTACCCAACATAGAGGTTCTAATATAATGCAGAAAATAACTCTCCCAAAAGCATAAGCTGATAGATAAAGGCACGTGACTGGTTTTGTTATGTTTCCCCTGGGAACTTACTCATGGAAGCTGTGTTGTTACATGTCACTAGGTTGCATTATCAAAAGATCTCTGTCGTTTGATAGTCATGTGCTCAGGGGATCTTGTTAAAGTTGGTGCCGACTTGGGAGAAACTAACATGGCTGGGTACAATGAGCATGGTCTGCATTGCTTAGCCCTGAACACTACTATATTTTGGAATAGGTAAAAATTCTTTGAGAAATGGATGCTTTGCTATTACATTCTTTTTTCTTTGCAACATTTAAAACCTTTTCCCTTAAAGACAAATGCAAATGAAATTTGGCATCTTATTTCTGCAATTTGATCCCTTCTATCTTTTTTACAGGAAAAATGAGCTTCATCAAGTAGCTCAACAAGCTTCTAACATTGAGGATTTGACTGAGGTTGTTCGCACATCATTATCAGTTATGTGTAGGCAGTGGTCTGATGCCATGAACACATTCCAGGAGAAATTTAGCTCTTTGTCTACTCTGATTATAAATCATGGTAACTGAATAAGAGTTATGGAATTTGTTTTAGTCATTACACTCACTTTAATTTACTTGTTTCTGTCTTGGATTACTAGGACTTGATTCCTCACCCCAAGAGGAGCTTCTGAGCCTTTTGGGTGGTGCAAGGACTAGCCCACCAGTTCATCAATTTCTCGTTAACACTCTGGGAGAAGTGGTATACTTACAGTCTTATTTAGTTACATTCCTCTTTGTGGATGTAGTTTTCATTCAGCAACATATTTTCTTTACAGGGCGTCAAGCGAATTTCAAAGGTTCTCTCTGGTGCAGGCAAAGAACTTCAACGTATTGTCTTGGACCACCTCCAGGTACAATATACATCAATGTTAACCAATAAGGAGAAACATATAGCTTGAAAGAAAATATTTTAAAATTTGTCATGGAACTTCCTGTTACACCCTGTTGTAGTCTTTTTCAAAGACAATGAAAAGTTTTTTTTTTTTTTTTCTTTCTTCTATAACTTTTCTCCAAACCTCATTAATGGGTTTGAGCTATGTCAATAATTCACTCCTACCATGTATTAACAAAGTAGGCATTGTAGGCAAGTCTTCTCCTATCACAGTGATTTAGGTCTTCAGAGGCTGTCCCCTGTGGCCAGCTTGAAGGGGCTTAAGTTCGATGTTGTCCGGAAGAATTGGGGTAGCAATTATAGTGATAAAGTTCTAGTTTTGTTGTCACAGGGTCCTTCATATAATTGGCTGACCTTTCTAGAAGAAAATGGGTAGCTTCACTTACTTTAATAACATTGACAGGGAATTACCATGAGATTAAAACACAAAAGGTGAAATGGTAGTGTATTGAATAAATTGTTAGGTGATATAAAAGTTCCTGCGTATTCATGCAATCTCCGGAACTTTTACTGTTCCATTCTTGACATGGTATTAGAAATTCATTTACTTTTGAGTTTATTCAGTATTTGTACACACTTCACTTAAGCTCTCATGGAAGTTTAAATGTATCTTTCAGCCTGCTGTAGAAGTTATTGGATTCAGAATAGGAGAACTAAGAGGGCTTTCAAGATGGCGAGCACGCTATCACAACATTGGCTTGGATGAATCACTTATTAACAATGCAACAGAAAAGGCTGGTACGCTACTTGTACAAGTTGAACGATTTATGAGGGTTCTTTCATCTGTTGTGCAGCAGGTGTGCCTTTTTTGTTTTAAATGAATCTTGTAGAATATAGCTTTACTTTTCAATTTTAGCTCTGTTGTTATCATGGTCTTTAAATTGTTATCAGCTATATATTTCCATGAGAGCTACAATAGTTATTCAAATTCCATATATCATAGTTTTTAAAAATGGATCAGCTAATATGACCTGAAGCTAGTTAGCTCATTAGATCAGTCAAAAACTGGTGGCTAAAATCCAGTTCAGAAATCTGGATTTTGAAAAGGTGATGGTTTATTATTATTTTTATTCAAAACCTTTTTCTAAAAAATCAAAGATTGAGTTTTACGTATGTAGTTCTATTAAGTATTTACTATGAATTTTTTATGTTGTAAGACATGTAACATGATCCTTAAAATTTTGCATAACTTAATCTGTGACAATTCTATATTTTAGTTCATCACTTAATATATTATATAAGAATAAAAATATATTTGAATTATTTCTTAATGAACTGTGTTTCAACCATTGAATTGTCTTTATCGGTTTAATAATTGGTCTAGTTTTAAAAATTGCTGCTTGTGGTTCTATTACAAAAAATATATTGATTGACTTCTAATATTTAATTATTAGTATACATTTGGTGGAAACTCAGGGAAAAAATATTGCTTCCTTGTCAGAAGCAACATTTTTTACGGAAATGAGTGCATGTGTTTGAAATGGTGAAAGTCTATGTATTATGTTATCACATTTTTACTTTGATTATGATACCATTTCTTATACTGTGCTTTATGAGCATGTAATATTGTGGAGGATAGGATCCGATGACAAGCTTGTGATTGGATGTTTTGGGAATGATGGAACACTTATTTGGATTTCACATGTCTGCACAGAAAATAATGTTTGAAATATATCAACGAATGCATTTTTATAAAAGCCTATTGTATCTATTATTTTGATATTATTTTTTTTATTTTTTTTTCCTCTTTACGTTTTTTCAACCAGTACTCAAACTTCTTCAACTGGCTATTAAAGTGTATAAAATTACTCATGTCAGAACCAAGTGACCAGCTTCTACCGTATAACAGGTTCATTTAAACATTCCTTTATGTTATGAATTATTATAAAAGCTGATTTTTGTCTGAATTTATTTTTGGTTTTGGCAGTGAACTTGTTATTATATTCTTGAAGTTTCTATACGAGCAAGATCCAGTTAAACAATTGCTGGAAATATCTGAAACAGAATATGAAGTTGAAATTGATTTGTAAGTTGTTTTCTACTCCAATTTCTCTTATATTTTTTCGTTTATTATCAATTTGTGTGAGAATTAAACCGGCAGTTTTTTCTACACGTAAATAACCATAGTCCTTGTTTCTAAAACAACTGATTTCTGAAGAAGTTGTTTTCTACGTATAACTAGCCTATCTGTCCCTGACTATCAATTCATGTTGTTGCTGTCGGCTGAAGAATCAGTTTCTTTTCCAAGGCTGACAGTTGGAATTTGGTTTTTCCACCCCACCATCTTTATCCACTGCAATAACAATTTCTTCATTTTTGTTTAGTGATTCATTGGATCATTTTTTTTAAACTTAAGATAAGTATTTCTGATCTGAAATAATCATTTTTTTTTAAAAAATCACTTATTTAAGAATCCCATGGGTTTTGCTTCTCTAAAAAAGCTGAGAAATAGATCTAAAATAATCAGATTAGACAAACACATAAACATAAATAGAAATCTGTTTATTATAGTTTTTTTAAATTAAACAAAAAATTTCACCCACATTTCCCTAAATTAATTGTTCTTTTGCCCATTGATGTTAGGGGTGAAAGTTTTCTCCAAGCTTAAAGCATAAACACTTCTTGTTTTTCCTTCTATCAATTGTTGGTATGTTAAATGGTGCAGGCCTTTATTGCTCTCTGCTGAATTTCAGTGTTCACCCTCTGTTCTCCCTGAGAACACCACAGATGAAGTTCCTTTGTTTTGGCTATATTGATTCATATTTGAGTTTGAAACTGGTCTGAAATTACACTATCGTTCCTCTTTGTTGTAATAATTGATCCTGCACGATCATGTGGACCACAGAACCCTTTGATGGTTTTGAAACACTGCTAAAAGATCCCATTTTTTCTTGCCTACTTGTTTGGGACACAAGTGCATTTCTACCTCTTTACTCTGTGCAGCATATTAAACAGCCCAAATTCTTGTTTTTGGGCTGAAAAGTTTGGACCTGATGTATCAGGTCGCAACTCACCTTAAAAACACTCCAAATATTGGTAAATACTTATCTCGTGATGAAAGAAGTTCCAGTACTTTTGTAAACTCCTCTATTGATCCCTCGTGTTTCAACTTGGTTAACTCCATGCTTTATTTCTCTGAATAGATTAAGCCAATGGATTGTATAATTCACTGATATTCTGTATTTCAAAATAAGTTTCTTCCTTTATGATCAACCAAATAAGGCCATCTCCATTGTTTCACTTCTTGATTGCAGTATGGTACTCCTTGATGTCCAAATTGACCTGTACTTGAGTCTCAGTTCTGTCTTCTAGTCCCAAATAATACGTATCATGCATGCCTGTACTGAGATGCCATGTAGGCAGTGTTACATAATCATTCAAAACAATGTACATTTTATATATGCTTAAATATTTCTTAGTCCCTGTAAAATAATTGAGTTTTAATTTTGGTTCCTGTAAATTTTTTCTTTATTTTTGGCTCCTCTATAATTGAAAATTAGGCTTTTGATTCCTAGTATTTTATGATACTAATCAACTACTTATGTGTTGGACAAAAGGTTAATGACCATTCCAAGTGACACATCATTGTTGTAATATAATGTCGATTTGTGTCACCTAAAAAACTCTTAATCTTAAAACGAATATGTAAGGGACAAAAAACAGTTATTGAAAATTTTTGGGGGATGAAAATCAAAGATAAACATTTTACATTGACTACTATCAAATTTACACAGTTTATATATACTAGAAAGAGTTATTTCAAATTTTATAGGGAGGAAAAATAGAAAAAAAATTTATAGACCAAAATAAGTTGTTAACTTTACATGGACTAAAAAGATGTTTAAGCCTTATATATTAGTCTGTGTTCCTGAGATTAATCTCATTTTAATTTGATTTTTTCTTTTTCATCAGGGAAACAATGCAAAGAGTTAGAGAATTGGTTCAGTTTGGGGGATTTTCAGACATTGAGTATCTAAGGAGAACATTGGCTAAAGAATTTCAGTTGATGGAACTAAGGTTTTTCTTTTTGCCCTTTTATTCCGTCTAATTAGACAATACCTTCTTTCTGTTTATCTTGACCTTCCATTTCACTCATGAACCAAATTGGTGATTATAGTGCTTAAATTGTTATGAATGAAATTGCAAAAATATTGAGAAATGTCATGAACAAAACTATCTGTTTTTTCTTGTGTAAATTTTTTCTTATTCCATAGTGTAAAGAAATACTGAATTATTCATAGTTATATAACCTTGGGAGGTTAGCGTATATGAACAATGAAGCATCATGAAGCATCATGACTCATACAATTTATTGCTCTACTGGTTTAGACCTGAGCTTGAATGCATACCATCTTAAAATAGTTTCAACAAAAAGGGATCGCTTTTCAAAAATTGATTTACCTAAAAGCTTCCACTTATCGCTTGGACTCAGCAGAGAAGATAATAAAAGTCAGGTCTTTTAAATTGCAAACACATCTTTTTCAGATTGTTCTAGCCATATCACTGTATTTCTGTCAGATTTACATTGTGACTTCATTGTCTTTCAGCTTTAAAGAGGCTTTTCAAATGCCTTTTACCACAATTTCAAGAAAGATACTCTGCGAGGATATACTACCATTGTTTCCTGTACCAACTTTGCCAAAATCATCTTCATCCATGAGAATTCCCACTTCAGTATCATATTATGAGGTACTTCTCGATGATTCCTATTAACCTAGTCAGTAAGCACTAGAGGCCTTTTTCTTCCTTATGTCTGTGGGCATTTGAATTTGATGTCGGTTGGTTTCTAATTCTATTATAGTGTTGTATTATTTTATTCGCTTCGTGCTTTTTGATGTAGGATTCTTCTGGAGCTTCCGTGACACCTCAAACTGGTCAAAACCAGTTTATTGATTATGTATCTTTCCAAGTACCTGATGAGTGTTTCTCGGATATTGTAAATTGCATATGCATAGTTAGAGGATTCATGCATGATTCACACTGCCTAAAGAAGGGGTGCAGTACGTTGGAAGCGGTGCTGTTACATGTTCCTGTTGATTATCAATGTGTAGATCTGTCTTTGTATAAGGTAACGAGAAAGTTAGAAGTATTTCATCAGACTGCTTTTATGGTCTCAATTTTATTGTTCACAAATCTCAACATTTATCCTTTCATTTTTTGATGTTTAAAACAGGATAGTCAAATTGTCTTGTTACTAAACAAAGTTACTAACACATCAGAAAGTCCTGGTGATGGTTGTATGGTGATTCTGCAAGCAAGTGATCTACCGTATATCTCTATATCAAGATCTGCTCATATAGATGTCTGGAGATTACCAGAACTTAAGGTAAGCTGTCCTAGTTGTCTTATGTCCCTTGTTTTCATTGTCTATGGTATATATTCGTGATTTATGTAACCAATACTCTTTTTTCTATCAACACTTATCGTTATCTTTGTTAGTTAAGGTCCCCTGTATCTTTGGTGCCAAGGCTTTTCTCATTTTCTTTTTAATCATCCTGACTGAATATATCCCTAGAAAGCTTACCCTTGGTTTTGGGTCATTAATACTAAATAGAATTTATGAAAATAAGAGGATCAGACAAAGTAAAACATCTCTAAATTCAAAGTGAAAGGGGATGTAAATATTTCATTTACGTATACTGCATATAACTCCTTAGTTGTATAGAAATTACAATTAACCAAGCCTAGGAGGCAATAGAGATATTTCAGAAATGAATGATCAAGCGTGTGATGTCCAAAGAAATTTCCTCCTAAGGTAGAAAAAATTCCCTTGTTCTGAATGTCTTTTCTTTATAGCTCTTTTACTCATCAAAAAGGCAAAAATGAAAAAGAAAGAATAAAAGAAATTAAGGGTCTGGTTGATTAAAAAAAATATTTTGTTTTCATTTTCTGTTTCTATAAATAATTATGAACATGTTACACGGAGAAGAGAAATTATTTAAGATAGTTAGAATATTTATGAGTTAGTTAGTTGAGGTGTTAGTTAGATATAAACACGAAAGGAGAGGAGGAAGGGGCTGAATTTTGTAGACTGTTAGTTTTTTGTGAAGGGGAAGCGTTTGAAGGAGAGAGTGCTCTCCTATTTCTTGTTCTTTTCATTCTATTCAACAAAAACTTTTCTTCTCTCTTTTCAATTCTTGGTTCCTAACAGGCTAAGGCATTGGATATTTGTATATCATTTGAATAAACATTCGACAATTTTGGATCAATGGACTGCTGTGAGATACTGGCAGTTTCCTTATTCCCAATCTTCTCACCTATCTTGATCAATATTCTGAGACTTCTTTCTTATAAGACGATCATAAAGTTTTGATTATGGAACCTTGTCATGACAGCGCCTGCCCGATTCAAATAGTCTTTCCATCAAGTTTTACTGATACTACTGTAGGATTTCCATAAGAAAAAAAAGACACCAAACCCTTATTTTAGAATTCAGAACTGCTGGATTATGTGCCATTGTAGACGTGAGATCAAGAAGATATCATATGGTGAAAACAAGAAAAACAGTCACAATATGCCCAAAAGCAAACGAGATATCATATGGTAAAAACAACCAAATGCAGCATCCAAACCAAGAGAGGAACAACGTACAAAGTAAGGCAGCAACCAAACAGTAGAATGCCACAGCCAACGAGATGACCAACAGTTAAACTGGGTCAGATTGGGACCATATAACACTGATGGAGAGCAATCTGAGGAAGATAAACTCGATGACGGGAACACCAAGGACTGATAACAAACATTGGCAGCGGCTGCACTATTTGGATGACCAATTTTCGTTGAATTTTATCAAATCCACTTGAAATGGGCTGTATGAGATAAACACAGTCGTGGAACAAGTATTTGACTGAAAACCTGCTTAGAGCAGGCTCCTAGGCCTATCTTATAAACAGAAACGGTGTCAAGAGTTTTCCCATAATTTTGAAAAAAATAAATTATAAGATCTACAAGATATTAAACCCAATTACCCTAATTATATAATAAAAGGAAATCATTACTGTGAAATCAATCCAATTGTATCTCAATTTCAGACTCTATCTCGTAAAATCTCAAATCTTATCATAATCTCAAAAATTACCATTATCTGTATTTATATTCTGTATAGATGTCTCCTTAAGGAAGGTATTTATAATTTTTATATTTCATTATAGTCATTTTTGTTATGATGTGTCTAGGATTCTGTTGCTTACTTGCATATTGAGGATGAGAAAGCTCGCACCATCCCACATTCTGTAGTTGCTCCCTTGGCAGTTAGTGGTGAGTACTGTCTCTGTCTCTCTGTCTCTATCTATCTCTATCTCTCTGCCGATGGTTAAAATGCATTAAATTTTGTAAATAAACCGATTCTACTTAACCGCAGAGTATCTGCCCTAAATTTAATTTCATGCAGCGTATTTGTTTTATGAATCACCACGTAGTGCGCGTTGATCTTTTCGTGCAAGTATATCAGGGGTACATTACAATAATCAAATTTAGGAAATTAACCAAATGTGTTTCAGTTCTGATACAAAAATTAATTATGTTCCTGGAGAATGTTTATTTGTAATCAGTCTTTCGTTAACATTTGACAATATTCAGAGGTACAAAAGTTAAGACGATAAAATTGGTAATGAATAGGTTGGATCTACATGTTATATTTAAGGATCACCCAAACGCTTCTTCAACATAAATGCCTTTTTAAAGTGAAACTTCTGATTTATATAATGATTATCGTTGCTAATGTTTTCCTCCCTTAAAGATATGTTTGATTTTTACCCGCCATTTGGTTATTGTGTTAATCTGGGTATAAACTGCACTGAACCCTTGTATCCTGGACAGCATCTAGAGGTGTGGCTTGTGTATTTGCTGCAAGAAAGCGTGCTCTGGTCTACATTTTGGAAGAAGATGAAGATGAGGTCTCGGATGCAGAATAATTCTCCAATTCATTTTTCCTTCGTAACCATTTTGTACTTTTGTTTCGGCCAGGTTGTAATCATTTTCCATTTTCTTAATGGTCCGAATATTGTTGTAGAATGTCCATGTGTTATTAGCGTTCATTTTAAAAACACGAAATTAATTAATTATTTTTTGTGATAAAAAGTAAACAGTTCAGCCCAAAAAGTAGAATAAGAGGGAACAGTAAATAATTGGCAGTACCGGTTCGCGAGTGGTAAGTATTGCTCCATTTTTATCCGGGCAGTTTCTTCACGCGTCTTATCAAATTTCTTTTTTATTCATTTCAGATTTTTTTTCTGGAATACACTACATTAATTCCGGAAACATTTTTCCAGAAGACATTTATAAACATTCATCCACTGATAGAGTATAAATTTTTTTGAAGTGGAGGGAGAAATTTGATAGAGCACAGGAAGAAATTAATTTTTATCGGTCATATTCGTAGATGAATTAAATGTTTGGTGATGGAACAAAAGCTAAACTTAAATGTGACATTTAAATGCAATAATTGACTGGCTTTCGTGAAGTAATGCTTTCAATTGTTAAGTAGATTTAGCTACGCTTTTGCGTTATTTTCATTGCCATTACATTGATAAATGTATAAAATGTATTTATGCGATATTGAGTTGATTTATTTTATCAATCAAAACATGATATTTTCATTTTAGTTTGTATAATTTTGTAAGTATTTGTCTTTTAATATTTATTGTCAAGACATTTAATCTTTACATTTACCTCTAGAGATGATGTGAGAAAATGTTTACACATCATCATGTTATGTTCATTAATAAGATTAGTGAAAACCTTGTCCTCTTTTACTTTATAATTATAAATAAAAATTAATTCTTTTAGCTATTATTAAAGTAAAAAATAGTTATAAAAATCTGAAAAGTAATTAATAAAATAAATCAAATTATGAGAATAAATAGACTAACTTTATGGTAAAGTGAAATTAATTGACAATTAATTTGCAGAATACTAGAAATCATCACAGTGTAAAAATCATCAGAATAATTGAATCTAGACTTGTTTGTGATTTGTTAAGTGATATTGTTTAGTTTGGTGTGTTTAGTCTGTTGTTTTGAAACTCTAATTAATCATGTGTACCTTATTTTGTAATTAGGTTACTTTTTTGTGTGCTCATATTATAGTGTGAGTAGACAAGGAATTAGGTATTGGTACATTGCAAGATGGTGATTTGTTTAGATTTTATATTAATACTTCGTTACTAGTTATTTTGTTTTTTTATGACTGTTATATATTCTATTTATTTGTTTATGCACGGTTGAATGACAAAATATATAATGTTCGTTTTACACTATTAGGATGTCACAACACCAATGTAAAAAGAAGAAAAAATACAATGAAGTAGAAAAAGAAAAAAAAAATTGTAGAGAATCCACCCCACCTAGAGTAAAAGGATAACTGTTCACATTTTATACGCAATTATTTAATTTGTAAATACTTAACATGTTTGATTTTATATAATTGAAATATTTTTTCATAGCTTAACTTCATTACGTTAATAAATAATACATTTAGTTTTTTATTTTTATATAATAAAAAAATTGCATAAAATAAGATACATACATATATATATATATACATTTACATATATATATATACATATACATATATAGATATACATATACATATACATATATACATATACATATATATATATATATATATATATATATATATATATATATATATGTGTGTGTATATATGTATATATATATATGTGTATATATATATATACACATATACATATATATATATATATATATATATATATATATATATAGATATATATATATACATGTACATATATATATATATACATATACATATATATATATATATATATATATATATATATATATATATATATATATATATATATATATATATACATATATATATACATATACATATATATATATATATATATATATATATCTATATACATATATATATATATATATATATATATATATATATATATATATATATATATATATATATATATATATATATATATATATATATATATATAGGTGAAATAATAAAAATATGCACTAAGGATTATTTGACGTACACAATTCTTTTAAAATCATCTTTAGCGATGTATTATCCTTGACATGATATTTCTGCAATTGTTTAATTTAATTTTTTAATATATTTTGAAATATAATTTAAAGTATATATTGAAGCATTTGCTTTTTATGTTTTTTTAACAATAACATTTAATAATGACTCAAATGAGCTCTTAGAATTTAAATAAAATACTAACATGCAGCTCTGCTTTCGCTAGTTTATGTACTTCAGATTAAATTATGATGTATGGAATCCTTCCCTAGATATTAGAATTTCGTTTGTATTTCTGTTTCTGATCTCTTTCATTATTTGAAAGAAAAAAAAAAAAAAAAGACAAACTATTTAGTATTGGAAGGTGTTGTCTGGTTTAGAAATGGAAATCGGGAATTTTGGGAGGAAGGATTTGGGAAGATTACCGTAAGAAAGGGATTCAGCGTTGCTGTGTTTAACTACACGACACGCGCCTCTTTTATGCATTGTTCCTTCTGATAAAAGGAATCAAATACTCTTGCAAATCGATTTCTCAGAAAAGTTTGAAGCTTTAAAAGCTGAAAAAAAGGAGGGGGCAACGATTCTTACGTTGACCTTCATCTTTATCTAGAACTAGAGCATGCTGAGCAGAGGAAGCTAAGCATTGCTTTTTATCATGCAAAGAAATCGATTGAGCTTGTTATAGATATTGCAGTAGATCAATGTGGAAAGGGGACATATTTTTCTTAAGTACCACCACCAAGACTATTAAAATACTTCAAATAACAAAAATAGTTTTAGAAAGCATGTCTATTCATCATGTAAACCCTCCCGAGTTAAGATTTTCTAGATCCTTAATTTGTCATGGAAATTTTATTATTAAATCCCTCTGCTTGCAACTTTTGTTGCCAAATAACTTAGACAAGTACTTGAGTATGTTTGCATTGCTGAGAGATTTAGATCTTTTTATATGTCAATCCCCAGATATCTAATAAATAAACTCATTGTCATTTCTTAACAAAACAGAATGCGATCTTTTAACAAATTGCTCATAATTTGTCTAGAGACTAACTAATTCACGAGACATTTGGGTAGTCATCAAATTACAAAGGGGCATATTTTGTAATCACAATTTGTTTACCTATGGTGATTTTTTTAATTAATTAATAATGTGACATGTAATATATTTGGAATTTAAGATAGGCTAAAAGTTTCAAATAAAAATAAGTAAAATAAACAATATATAAGTAAAAAAATTCAAAAATTTATTATCTTTAAGGTTTAGATTGAAAATAATATCTTAATCTTTTGTGTGAATTTGTTATGCCTAATGTCCAATATGCCTGTGTCTCTCTCAAAGAACCCACACATATTACACTAATAAACTCAATGTATTATCTCTATTTATAATGATACTTCTTCACATGTACTTACAAGCAGTCAAATCTAGCATCCTTTTCAATTCATATTTTGATACGTCACGTCAATATGCAAAGTTATACAAATGCAGAAACAACCATAAAGTACACAGGCAGCAAACAGAGGTATTCGAAGCACATTGCAGATGGAATTAATTATAATTATAATGCCACAGAGCATTAACTTTCAGTTAGGTTGAACATATCTAGCTAGCTTACTTACAGAATTGAATACAGACCGGTAAATGTAGTAAAGATTGTAGCTTCTTGAAATTTCACTTGGAGCTCTGCCGGGTTTAAGCGGATTGCAGCAACAGACTCTTCAGTTTAAAAACAAGCAGACTGTCAAGCCTCTACAAATTGGGCGTAAGAATGCTCAAGTAAACATCACAAGGAAAGCAATTAAAGAAGAGAGGTTGCATAGTGATATTCTTCTACAGGCAGAGGTCTATGCACGACAGTTATTATATATATCAAGGCACATTGGAATCTTTGAGTTAAGTCTGCACCAAATAGTTCAATCCAGATTTCATATCCTTTCTCATGCTGTGAAATATAGCATGAGAACAATTCGGAATGTCAGCAACGAAGCTTTGAATGCTATAACTAGAAAAAACTATCGGTCAGTTCATTAAAGATCTCTATGGGTCGTCCAATTCAACAAGTTGTGCCCGTCTCTCAGCAGCTTGCTTCCGAATAAAAATCCCCCATCTTAATGCTGCCTTCAGCTTGAGCCAGCCTACAACAGCTTTGCCTGAGGAACGATTTGGTTCATCATCAAAATTGTAGCCCATGGGGTTTGCAGAAACGTATGTAGATGAACTAGGGTACCCATCATCATGACCATTAAAGGTAGGATTTGGTTGGCCCCCCATGTTAAACATACGGAGTAGATGCTGCATATCTTCATTTTCTAGCATCTCGTGACTTCTAATACGAATTTCTTCCTCAGGGAAGTATTCTTCAACTCCTCTATAAGTAGGATTTGAAATGCTGACAGGCTCAAAGCCATGTGTAGATGATTGTTCAGGACCAACAGTTAGTCCATTCTCATTTCTTGGAAGTTGGGCATGGTGTGGAACACTCATCAACTGGTTTTGTAGAGAAAATGCGTTATCATCAAACTGAATGGAAGAGTTAAGACTAGGATTATGTGGTTGCAAGGAGAATCTAGAAGTTGTTCCATCATGATAACCTGCAGACATTCATGTGTGGTCAGTCAGCAACCAAAATAATCCCACGGGCTCACCAACTTTTTAGGTCAATTATGAGCAAGACAATCTACAAAGATTGATGTGGAACGAGTGTAACTTACTTATGATAGGATCAACAAATAATAAATCTTATTAGGATAAGTTTCGGATAACTTTGATACATAGTAGATTTTAAGTTAACTTTATAAAATCAGTTTTTAAAACGAGAAATCTCAATTATATACTATAAGTGAGGGCTGTGTAGTTAAACAAGAATTAAATAATGGAGCTGTGTAGTAGTTGCTTTTAGGAGGTCTCACATCATCGGCCTCAATTATTGAAATGCCACTTATATATCTATTGGATAATTTTACATAGTGCTAATTGATTTTATGACGAAAACTGACATGGTATCAAAGCTTGTAGCTCATAGTGGTAATTGTCTATTCTATTAGAATTGTCTGGTTTGGCAAACATCTATGGAGGGGAAAGGTGTTAGAAAGTCTGACATCGTTTGCCTCATTCTTGTCATGAGACTTTATATATGTGTTGAAAAACTTTATTTAATGTCATTTGGTTTTGAGATGAAATCTGACGGTAGAATTTGCTAGTATATATCAATTAGGTTATAACTTAAAGGGATGAAATAGTTTATACTGCTAATTATTTTTTATTATTATTTTTATATTTGTAGTTTAAAGTTTAGTTATTTCCTTTATTAGAATAAAAAAATATCAAACGCAATAACTAATCCAGTCCAAATCATTTTTCACCGAATTAGCTTGGATTTGAATTTAGAACTAAATTGATTGAATGATAAAGTAATAAAATTAATGGGATTAGATTTAATGAATTTTCTCTTAAAACCCGATTTAATCTCGCAGAAGATACACTCTTTCCATCTTGATGATATAAGTTGGGTTTTGAAGTGGAAAATATTATGAGTACTGGGTCTATGAACAAAGGGAAGAAAAAAATTGAGAAAATAATACAGAAAAAAAAAAGTAGCGAGATTCAGAAAATAATTTAAACCAAAAATAACTGCAAAAACCTTTTGCTTTTGTTGCTAATAATATTATTTTTGATAGGAAATACGTACCTCCAACTGTTACTCCTGAATCCATTGAAGGCTGGCCAGCATGTCCTGGAAGTGGCAAAGCTGGGATGGACATCTGTTGAAGGGAGTTTGAATATTCATGGGAAGTCATTGGTGCCTGATGATGAGCAGTGTCCAAAGTCTTATCCTCAATGTCATTTACCAGAGACTTCCCGTCATACTCGATAACGTGCATCCAATTATCATATGCTTTCTTCACCAACGTGTCTACATAAACCTACGACAGATATTGTTGGCATTATCAGAAAACTTGTCATTTTCCTTGCCCATCGTTTGGAAGAACTCTTAACATCTTTATAATCTCCAATTTTTTCTTTTATGGAAGCATAAATCCCCCACCTTATCTTTGTAACACTTGTAAGCCTAGTGCTAAGCCGCTTTATTTTCATTTTCTTTATCAGCGATTTATTCCCATAGTTCCAGGAACAATAATTATAGATACTATGAGTATCTAAGTACAAAGTTAAAGACTAGAAAAAGTTTCCAGAACACAATAAAGACTCCAAAAAATAAAACAAAACTAAGCAAAAATATTGCAGACAAGCTAAAGATTATATGCATAAAAATTTAGTTAAATGCTTTTAGCATGAAGTATTGCTCGTGCCAATATCCAGATTGCAAACAAAAACAACTTTCGTTATGTGGCATCAGAAATCAGGTTAACCGTATTAAGGACGAAACTTGTCTGAATTCAACATAAAAGGAAAATTTTATGTAGTGCACTTACCTTTTGATTCTCAGAGAGAGAATCAGCTGAGTAAAATTGATCGTTGGCAATTAAGCCACTTAATTCATAAATATTGTTGAAAACAACACCCACATTTCTTGCATCTTCAGGATAGTACACATAATGTTTTCCACTGAGAACGCAAGTCTTGGCATGTTCAACAAGAATATCCCACATCTTATTTGACATGCCGCTTCCAAGGATCTACATTAAGAAGGACAGTTAACCTATAAAATCCTTTGACAGTTAAATAATTTTATATGATCAATTCAAATGCAAAACCAAAGAAATTGAAAATTTGAACAATTGGCATTAAACTGATAAATGGACAAAAATCTGGATTCTTACATTCCGCAATCTCTGAGGGTCTCTGACCACAAGTCTTAAGAAGTCTTCAACAGTATATACTCCAGCTTTATTTAGCCTTTTGTGAAATGAGCCATCCTTGCCAATTTTCTCCAGTCTCCAGACCTCGTCATTCAAGGCAGGAGGGTAGTGCTTCTTGTATACTATAGTTCAATTAATGATTTGTTACAACCATTTTCCAGGAATTATAAAACAAACGTAAATTATGAACTTACATTCTCCGCGATGATCCTTAACAGTGAAGGGTTCTGATTTGGCTTCACGGATACGCATTCCATCACAGCAACCCAAGGCAACTTTCAGGCCCAACCTGAACTTCCTACTCCTTATCCAGCTAGAGTTGTCCGTAAATGTAAGCTCACCCAGTGTTCCTACACCTTCCTTCAGAGTGATTTGCAGATCACCAGTTAGAAGAGGCCTTTTTCCTTCCCGCTCTTTCACAATATGACTATCAAATTCTTCTTCAGTCCAATTATCATCATCATCGTTATTGAAATCTCCCTCCAGTACAATAACATCTAGCCTGACACATGACTCTGGCCCTGATGTGACAATATTGCCAGTGTTTGCATCAATCAAAACGATATGAACAGCTGAACCTTGCTCTCCCTCCACCTTTCCACCTGTGAAGAGGGGAAGGGACAGCCTGGTCTTGAACTGCAATTGTAAATTTGTGCCATCAGGGCCTTCTATTCGCTTCGGGGAAGACCTGAATTTTTTCATTAAGTAAAAGTGACAAATAATAGATATTATAAACTCATGGTGATAAATAATATAAGCTGAACCTAAAATTTAACACACTAATCACTACAGATTTGGATCACTGGAATTTTTACTTTAAAACGTAACAGAATCTACACTAACATGGACTGTCTGTCTAATTTTATCATTCCAACCTCTAGCAAAGCAAGTTATTGCAGTATATATTCATACTAATTGCCATGAAAGCAGAAGCAGCAAAAGAGCAGGGGAACCATGTGTCATGTACATTCATCTAACATAAAATTTATCTTTAGCAAGAGGGAACAAAAAATTACCTGCCAGCAAGCTTGGAGGGGCATAGTTTTGCCAAAGCACGCTCGACTTCTTCACTAACCTGTTCGGCAACAAGCATAAAAATAAGAAACAAAACACATGCTCTTGTTTAAACATTATTCATGCAAACAAATCACTTCCTTTATAGAGCTATTTCATTAAATTATGGTTGATAACACTCAGACATACACGCTGCGGGCCAACTTATTTCAGAAAGCCTCTAATAGATGAATAAAATGGGTGACCTATTGCATAAGGCTCCCACATAACGAGGCTCCGAAAGTAACCAGCCAGCTCGGTCCCACAAGAAGAGAGACTTGGAAGGACTCGAGAGTCCGTTTCCTCTACTAACGACTAATTCTATTTTTTTTTTTTAAAAAAAAAAACTACATCAACTTCTACAATTTTGAATACAAGATCACTAATTTCCTACCCAATTCTTCCTAAGCCTCAGATCAAATAAAGGCCTCTCAGCTTGAGGTAGAATAAATTTTAGCTACAGGCCAGCAGCCTAGGAGGTTGTGCTTATGTGGCTGATTACGTGAGCAGTAGAATATATAAGTGATAACTTAAGGTACCATTGACCAGTAAATCAACTTAAAATTTCAGAAAATTATCAGATCAATATATGAAGAATCAATACCACAATGAACGTAATTTTCTTACAACTCTACGTAGAATAGGCTCCAGTGATGAGCAAAGTTTCTGCAGACTGTCAACCTTCAGGGCTTCAACAATTACACTGCAAATTAACATAAAAAAACTAATAAAATAAATAAACACACTCATAACAAAGTTTAAGACACCAAAGTAAGCTTTAACATATGAAAACAACAGTTTTCAGACGGCCTGCTTTGTTAGTTGCATATTATTATTTAGTGAGGCATATACTCGGCGAAATTGGTCTCTTTCCTTCTTCGCTTGTTAGAACCATTCTTTCACACGAGTTTCAGACTCGTGCAAAAACAACACATTGCATAAATTTTTCCTTTTAAAAATAAACAAGCTGCCAATAATAAAATCAGTTGTTAAGGTGACAATTCTACTTCTCAATCAATTCTCATGCAAACACAGCAACCTAAACCTCGAGATTTTGAAAAACAGTCAGTAACTGTGTTTTTCGCCGCAATGTCAAGATATTTCAAGTATCCACAACCACAATCATAAGCACATTTGTCCGCAATTCTCACAATATCAACAAATGCAACAAAACATAACAACGAAGAAGGAACAACACAATCCATTTCAGCGAAGCACAAGACTCGGAAGGAAATGCAATTAGAATTACCTAGCCAAAGCAGGTCGTTTCCGATCAGGTTGGCCTTCTTCGGCCGAAGCCGAATCCAGACCTCGCTTCTCGCGCGCCGCGCCGCTCGATCTCTCGCCATACCTTCCGTGCATTGTTCCAATCCCAGCCCTGTTAGGTCGCGGAGAAAAGGAGAGAAAGATAAAAAAGAAAACACGGCAGCGGCGGCGGCGGCGGCACACAACGCAGGTAAGTAGGTTTTGTGAGTCACGTAAGTTTCAACAGTTGAGTTGACTGAGCAAGAAGTAAATAAATAAGCGGCAAAATAGAAAACGGAAAATGAGAGTTAGCGCCACTTTTGGATCGCTTTTAGAGCATCCAAACGGGGCATGGTGTGGGGACTGAAAAGAAAAAGGGAAAAATAAAATAAAGGAGAAGTTGGAAAAGTACGGAGATGGAAATTTCGGGGAAACGTCTCAGAATTTTCTTTTTCGGCCACAGACGCTATTTTACACTCTGACGCTTATTTTGTCGCACGCCTCAAAACAAACGTGTCACTCCCATATCTCCTTTTATTGTTCTCTCTTTTTGGGCTCACCTTTCCTGGGAATCTCTTTCTTTATTTTACGATTCGTAGCCGTCAGATTTCATATCGTTCTGTAACTCTGTTTTAACTCGTCCTAGGTTTGTTTCACTTTCACGCTTTCACTGCCTCAAAAGTATATTTCACCCTTTATTCTTTCTCCTTTTTTTCCCTTTTTCTTTTTCTGGGATTCCGAATTGCAAGATGCTCAACATCTACTTTATTTTAGGGTGATTTAAAATGAAGAAAAAAAAAATTGTTTCAAAAGGGTTGTGAAATTAAAGATGATTTGTTGGGTATATCACGAAGGGTTTACCGTAAAAATCACAAACACCAAAAATATTTGAACGTAAAAATATAAATAATTAACATCATTTTTTATCTAAAACCTTAAAACAATGAGTTAATGAATCTTCTTTATATAGTATTTTATCTTTTTATTTATAAATAATATAAACTTATTTTATCTTTTCATTTATAAATAATATGAACTTAGACTTACACTTGTAATTTTAATCCATGGTAATTTAATATTGAGAGAAAAATTACAAGTATAATAAGTGATGGTAAGAAAAAGAATGAGAATGAAAAATGGTGAACTCAAACGCGCCTAAAGGGTGAGAATAAATTCGATTCTGAAATGGCTTTTAGTGGAAAGCTGTAGGGTAGGAATACCAATAAATAAGATACGCGGACGGATTTTCTTTACAAATATTAATCATCAAGATTGTTAGAATCTACGACTTTGTTTGTGTATATTACTTCCTTTTAAACCCATGCAATACAGTGATAGCTTATCAGCAATATCAATCAAAATACAATACTATATTTAAATAAGAAAATGATACAATCATCATTCATATTATTTGTCGAATTTGAAATACACGTAAAAGTATTAAATATTAATGTCTATGAAAATTAAATTAGATCTTAATAATTATGCATTATTTCAAAATTTTAGATTGATTTAAGAAGAACTTTATTTATAGTGAAGATTTACATCCATATCTTCCATCTACGATTAATCCATAAAGTAATTTAAAACGTGATTTTGATAAACATGTCTTATAATATAAATAAAACTTAAAATAAGAAAGTGTATATAGTTTTGTATTGCAAATGTTGTAAGTTTGACAATTTTAAAAAGTTTCAAAAAGATTTATTTGTAGACAATACTTGTAGTTGTAGTACTCAAATTTTCATTTGCTTCAAAATTAGGATTTTCTATCATTTTTTTTTTTACTTTAGAAACAACATAATATAGTTGTCTTTGACTCTTATTGATTTTTATCTTAAAATAAAACGATATTGAAATTTAAAATTTAAAATGCAATCATAAATCAAAATGCACTCAATTCATTCTTGGTATAATATCTTTTGTCCAATTAATATCTAATCAATAGCATAAATCAAATTTTTGTCTGACTCATTATAATTTGCTATCTTGTGCCATTACATATATTTTTTTTCTTGATCAATGTTCGTTAGAAGAATAATTGACACACTCACTTTCAATTTCAATCAATGATTTGGTTTGTTTGAACATTTTACTTCATTTAAAAATTTAGATGTAAACCACTTAGTTTGAATTTTTTTAGTACTCGTCTAATTGACAAGACGTATATAAACTTAAAAAACACTGATGAAAAATTTATAAGTAAGTTAAAAATATATTATGATAGGTATACGAGAATTTGTAATAATATACAGTCTTTATGAATATTAACTGGACACCTATCATAATACATAAGACAGGGTGGAATGTACTATGATTATGATTGTGTATTATGATTGATTTTGAAAAACTTGTCATAATATCTCTCCAAATCCATTTTTTCATTTCATTCACGGTTATCTCTTACTTGAGAGGCTTTTTTTTCAAGTTCATGTTTCCAATCCCTAATTTCTTCCCTTTTGTATAATGTGTTCATCGTTCAGTTGTTCATCACTCGTTCATCATTGTCCTTCATCACTCACTCTCCTTCATCTCTAATTCCTAAATGAATTGATTTTTGAGGCATCAAATCCATCCTTTGACTCATTTTTTGGCACTTGAAATCCAGCATCCGAAACAAGTTCATTGGTTTCTACAACCTCAACATTGTTTCCTTCAACTTGTAACTTTACAAATACATGCAATAATGTGAGCTCAGTTATGTAACACTATAGGAGCCAATGTGTATGCTAATGACAAGTCGTTGGTTGCAGACGGATTATAAGAAATATTAATGTTGATTATTAGCCTGTGTGAAGAAAAGATGAAAATGAGCATTAGTCAACATTATGTGAGAAATCATATCTTGTGGTTATAATAAAAGGTTTAGGCAATCATCATAACATCATAGTGGAGAGACGAAATGGATAGCCCAATTAGAACTTTTCCTAAACAAAAATGTCTGTACTCCGTTTAACAGGAAACTAAACATGTTCAAATGACTAAACAAAATCATATGTGTACTAAGTTTTGCATTTCCTTCGTTTGATTTAAAACCACAGAAAAAGAATTATCTGCGGTGAAGTTGAAATGAAAGGCAAGATTTATAGAGTTTTTAAACAAAATTAGAAGTTTATCTATTAACATTATCACTAAAAGGGTTGTCGATTCCGATTTGGAAATGCAAGAGTCAACATCAGACAATGGAAGGGATGAGCGGTTTTCAGACAGCGAAATTGCGAGATGGTAAGAGAAACTAAGTTTTGTCTTTCAAATGTCTTCACACGCGCTTCAATTTTCCAATTCCGGCGTGGACCTTCCATTGCCAGTATCATCCTGCCAAAATAAATGAAACTTTAAAAAAAAAAACACACATCAACGAAATAGGTGTGTCAAAAGTGAGCAATGTAGGATATGTTTTTAACAAAAGCAATATGAAATTTGAATAGAAACCTTATTTATTTGAAATATTTTCTTGTCCTTTGAAAGAATTTTAAATATTTTTTTAAGGAAAAAGTCTCTTTAACAACTGATTTTTGACAACTTTTTGACAACGCATACTTAACAGTCTATGATTAGTCCATTTCAAATATTTTTTTAAACATAAATTCAAACAGACCAATAAAATGATGACATGTGTCCTGTTGTAAAAAAGTTGTTAAAAAAGAGTTGTCAAAATATTCCTTATTTTAAATGCTTTTAAAAAACTCTCACGCATCTCCTCGTTATTATACGTCTTCAACTATATCGGTATCAAAATTTATTTCCGTATGTAAGTGTACAAACACAAATAAGTAGGATGAGCTAACATACAAAAGATCAATCATAAAACATGTATAAATATATACTACACATAACAATAATTATATTATTATGCAATAATCATACTAGACTCGATCATCCGGATAAAAAGTTGATGCAAAATCTCGGGGGTCGTACACTTATGGGATCTCTACTACTCTTACAAAGACATTGTCAAGAGTCATTGCCAATGCAATACATCATGTAATCCATAATATTAGTCAATCAACACTTATGTCCAACTGACACAGAGTAGGATCTCCTACTAGTCCCACCACATAATTTATCATTCTCTACTTGAGACTGAATGATTATTAGAGGATCACGATAACCCCCAATATCAGGACTCCAAACATCAATGTGTATACTAATCAATTATAAACACAATCTCTCCGCGAGATCCTTGGTCAATCTTTATATCATGTTCATATTCATCAACCAATTCATATGCAATACATATTTGATCCAAATTTATGCTCATAGCTTAACGTAGAATAGTGTCGAAGTCAATGATATACACAACCATACATACAAATCAATAATACAATCACTTAAGATTTCACCCAATATGATCAAAGATTGTTAACCACTTAAACATTGGAATATTACATGGAAAATTTGTTCTAACTACAAACCTTTAATTAAAGATCCGACTCTTAAATTATATTAATAATTAACATTGGTTCATATAATGTAAAGTATAACTTTGATGTAAAGATTCTAATGTGATGGTTATTAGAATATAAGGTATTAAAGTTATTGGGATTATTTTAGAGTTATTAAAATTAATCCCTCCCTTCTCACTTCAAAAGGGAATTTTGGTATTTTATTAAAGTTAATTAAATATCATAAAAGAGTGAAAAGTTTTTGACTTCAGTTGACGTTAAGTTTCTGGAAAAGAAAAGGAGAGAACGACATAAATGCAAAGAAACTGTAACCTTGACAGAGAAAAACACCCTTGCAATTTCTGTATCATCAAGAAAACATTAAAGAGGAGTAAGAGGAGAGAGAACAATTGCTAGGAAGAAACAAGAAGAATTATACAATGGATCCAGGTAAGTTCTCTTTTACTGTGTATGTGAGAATAGTGAGTATTATGAAAATTCAAGATCTTGCGTGTTGTTTTCATTTAATTGAAAATTCAAATATTTGCTTACAAGTGGTATGAACCAAGTTCTGAATTTTATGATACTTCATATGGTAATTTTCCCAATTTTAAAACCCTAATTTTTTAAATTGTAAAATTTAGGGATTTTAAATTTTCAGATGTTTAATTATTTTATTCACATGAAAGAATTAAATTCACTGTAATGTGTGAATCTCGGAAGCCGCAAATATTTTTTTAATCTTTGATTGTTGCCTTTACTGGTGCATGATTGCTTCAATCCTTAATTTCATCAAGGAAGCCAAATTTTTTATAATTTGATTATCGCATTAATTTGATTTGGATCTGTGCACACTTTTCATTAAAGTTGCTTTATGGCGAAATTGAAAATTTTGTGCAACAGTAACCAAAAGTTAAAATGTTGATGAAAGAAATTCATTGTAACGTGAATTTATTTTGGAAGCCGCAAGTTCTATTTTTTATTATGATTGTTGACGTCACAGTAAAGCAATTTTAACTCTTGGATAATTGTTTGAATTCGTGAATTTCATTCACCCTGGAAGCCATTTTTATTTATTGTTGCATTAAGGTGTTGCACGTTTGTGATTTGATTCAATTACGGAATTCCATTTTCGAAGCAACTTTATTGTTGTGCGCAGAATTCCATTTTGGGTGCAATTTTTATGTTGTGGCATTGTTCTCACAATAAAGCAATTTTACTGTTGCGTGTTAAATTTTTTTTTTTAACATTGTTGTGCATTATGCGAAAATGCAAATGTGAATTAAAAGCTTGAAGGTTATAAATGCTTTTAATTTGAAAAGTTCATTTACTAAGATATATGATATAATTTTGTTTTATGAATTATATGTATTTGGAAGAAGGAAATTCAATTAAGTTGAATTTCGGAGAGTAATTAGTCATTGATGTAAGGATGTTATGGATTACCCAAAGGTGAACCATGATTTATAATTGATGACATTAAAGTGAAACATTTCATATACTTAATATATGTTTGTATATCCAAAGATAACATACATATAGACTTAAGTATGATTGATTGTTTATTAAAGTATATATATGAAATTTGTCAGTTTAAGAATCACCCAAAGGTGAACTTAAATGAATGACTTAATTGACTACCTATCAGTTTAAGTGTTACCCAAAGGTGAACTTAAATGTATGACTAGTGTAGTAATTTGTTTGAATCCATAATTTTTAATCAAAGCATTAATGTATGAGCTTGTGTATTATTTCCAGCTTACATGAATTTAGCAGGTTTGAGCAACAATGTCGTCAAGTTTAATGGGCTAAATTATGCTGATTAGTCAGAACAAATCCAGTTCCAACTGGGTGTTCTAGACTTGGATATGGCTATTGTGATGGATGAAATGTCTACAGCCATTACAGAGACCAATACAAATTATGAGAAGTCTCTTTATGAGGCTTGGCATAGGTCTAACAGGCTGTCATTAAACTTGATGCACATGTCTATGGCAGAGAACTTAAAGCCTTCCATGCCCAAAACAGAAAACGCAAAGGAATTCATGAAAATGATCAAGGAGTACTCACAATCAGACATAACTGACAAGTCTATTGTGGGAACCCTTATGAGTGAGCTGACTACCAAAAAGTTTGATTGGTCACAACCCATGCATGAACATGTAACTGGAATGTCTAATATAGCAGCTAGATTGAAGTCAACGGGAATGGAGGTGAATGAGTCTTTTCCAGTACAGTTCATCATGAACTCTCTTCCTCTTGAATTTGGCCAGTTCCAAGTGAATTATAACACTATTAAGGATAAGTGAAACTTTCAAGAAATCAAAGCCATGTTGGTACAAGAGGAAGGGAGATTAAAGAAAATGAGAGATCATTTTATCCATCTCACAACTCATGAAGGTGCTAGCTTCAGTAAAGTTAAATCGGGAAAGAAGAACAAGAAGGACAGCCCCAATGAAAGTGAATAAGGGCGGTATCCAGAAGGACCAGAACTGTTTCTTTTGCAAGAAAGTAGGTCACTTCAAGAAAGATTGTCCGAAAAGAAAATCTTGGTTCGAAAGGAAAGGTACTTTTTATGTTTCTGTAAGTTTTGAAGCAAACATTATTGAAGTGCCTAATAATACCTGGTGGTTGGATTCTAGAGTTACCACTCATGTTTCTAATATTATGCAGGGATTCCTTTCAATCCAACCCATAAAAGGAACTGAAAAGTATTTATATATGGGGAACAAAATGAAGGCACGGATAGAAGGAACTGAGACTTACATATTGATTCTAGACACTGGTTATTGTCTGAATCTTGAAAAATGTCTCTATGTTCCTGGTTGTGCTAGGAATTTGATTTCTGTTGCAAAGTTGGATTGTTTAGGTTTTAACTTTAGGATTGAAAATGATATTTTTCATTTGTATAAACTTTCGTACTATTATGGGTCTGGTACATTATTGGATGGTTTATACCGTTTAAATCTTGATGTTAATTTTTCTGAATCCCTGTTTAATGTTGAACATGTTGTTGACAGAAATTCTAATGCAGGAAAGGAATGTTCTGCTTTCTTATGGCATAAAAGATTGGGTCACATATCCAAAGAAAGGATGTTGAGGTTAGTGAAAAATGAAATTTTACCTCAATTGGATTTAGATGACTGAGATGTATGTATTGATTGTATTAAGGGTAAACAAACAAAACACATATCAAAATATCCCGCTGCCGCAACCAGAAAATCGCGACGGGACGACGACCCAAAAAAAGAAAGCGAGTTTTGAAAAAGGGTTTTGGAGTCGCCACCATAGTTTATTCTGGAAAACTACGGAAAAACCATAAAATGATAAAGCACATTCCAACAAACCAAAGATTAGGTTCGGGAGTCGGTTACGTGTAGGGAAGGTGTTAGCACCCTACAACGCCTGCCCGAGGGCAGTACCTTTAATTAAATACACGAATAAAGATGTGGTTTGCAAAATGTTTAATTTCCCCTAAAAAGATAAACTCTAAAGAAAACAAATTTTTTTTATTTTTTGTGCCCGACAAGGATTGACCTCGCTCCTACGTATTCTCAAAGTGAGAAATCAGGGTTACGTAGTTCTAGAAAAATTGATTGTTATTTGGAAAATGATGTTTTGTGTTTGAAGTTTTTTTTTTTGTATAAGGAAGAGAAAAGTTTTCAACACAAGGCCGACAGAATGGTCGTACTTGTGCTTAAACCCTTTAAAACAATTTATGATTTTTTAAAGAGGAAGAAAAAGGTTTTTAACACAAGGCAGACAGAATGGTCGCACTTGTGCTTACACCCTTTCAAACAATTTATGATTTTTTAAAGAGGAAGAAAAAGGTTTTTAGCACAAGGCAGACAGAATGGTCACACTTATGCTTAAACCTTTTAAAACAATTTATGATTTTAAAAGGGGCGCCTAAATGAGAAAATGGGAGTATCCAAGAAAGAAAAGAAAATTAGTTCTTTTAGTTCTTTTTTTTTAGGAAGAATAAGAATGGGCCTGAGCCCAAGTGAAAGGAAAAGATGCAGGAGTGCAAACGTGAGAAATGAGGGGGTGCACCGGAGGAAAATTAAGTTAAAACCGGATTGGGTCAAAGCCCAAAAGAGAGGAAGTAATGAAAAGGAAAAAAAGGGGATGCAAGTGAGAATAGGGGCTCGAGGCCCAGCAGAAAAAGGAATGGGGGGCCTAAATGAGAAACAGGGGTGCGAAAGGGATTATCCGTTGTTGACAGAATGGGCTTGAGCCCAAAGACATTGGGGGTGTAAATATGAAACAGGGGGCTGCAAACCCATTTTAGTTCTTGTGCAGACTAGGCTAAGGCCCAAATGGAAAGGAGTGCGACTCAGCAAAAGCAGGGGTGCAGAAGAGAAGATGTTTTTTTTTGTAGAATAGGCCCAGCGTTAGCCCAAGGCTGTGCTGCCTAACTCAGAAATTAGGGGTTTTGATTCCCCATCTCATTCTTTCGCTTCACCTCCAAGAGACCAAGTCTCTTTCTCTGAACGAAAAACCCTAGAGGCTTTCGTCTCCACCGCCCCCCACACTCACTCCGAACGGCCACCACGAGCCGCTGTCCGCGACACCACCAGTACTTTCGCCGGAAGTGCCATCACCTTTCAAACCGGACCACCGTCTTGCCCCTTCTTCGCGCGAAAACCGGAACTCAGAGATCTCACCATTTCCGCCGCCGTCGACGAAACCAACGACTAGAAGCCACGAGCCAAGGCCGCGCTGGTGACGCTGCTCGTCGCCGGAATAGTCGCTGGCCGCCGGGTTTTCTCCCTGTCTTCTTCGCGTATGAGGGAGGAACCTCCTGTCCAAGAACGACGCCAACCACCGCGAGTTGCATGCCGGAATACCGCCGGTCACCGCGTTAAGGACAAAAGCGTTTTTCCTTCTCTTCTCATTCTTTTGAATGCCATTTGCTGATTGGTTCCTCTGTTAATTGGTGTTTCGTCTTGCGTCATAGGCTGAAGGTAAAAAAAAGTTTGGCACTTGGTATTGAAGTCATAGAACTTAGGAATGTTGAACTGATGATAGAGTCCGAGGCAACAATCTGCCACCCTTGTTTGAAAGCGTCGAACATAGTAGAGAATGAAATGGCTGGTTCTAAAAGGGGGACATGGGATTCATGATTTGGTCTGTGTGTTTGTCTGATACAGGTGGAAGATGATCTTGGGATGGAAGGTGGCTACAGCAGATGTTACTACCAAGTTCACAGGGAGACCTACGGCTTGCAAGGAGAAAGAAAACAGCTATTGTCTTTCTATATGTGATTCTGCCTATGTCTCCTTCTTAGTACATGTTTTCTGGGATGAGGAAACGGTATTTGACATCTCGTTGTTGGGGTTACTTGCCTATGTTCCATGATAGATTTTCCAGGTATTGAAATTGTATTTTGGGTGCAGTTTTTGATTGACAAAGGATATCACAAAGTAAACGAACAACCAGATACACGCACATTTCATTCATGTTCCAGACATATAACAGAGATATATAACAGAGGCGTGTGACAAAGCAACAGACATTCACATACGACCAAGGGCCGGGAAAGACAACTTACCTCCGCCGCTTTCAGAGAAAATGGGAAAGGTAAATGGTTCTCCTCTGGCCGTGAGCCCTTTAGTGATGATCGGTGATGGTGGCGTGTGATCTTCTCCTTTCTTTTTCAGGTGCTGGCTTCTCGTTTTCTTCCTCTGCTCATGAAATGGTGGACGCCATCACAAAGACTGAAACTGAATGATGATTGAAGATGAAGGTCCAAAGAGGTTGCCTTTTTCCTTTGTATGCAAATGAGAGTTTGTGTTAGAGGTGAGGGAGTCAAGAAATGTGTTTTTTTTATGGTGAGTACTGGGTCCGAATAATAATGGTGCTCTTGTTCTCTCCTTGTGGTCCTTTCTCTGTTGTTATGGTTCATCCCAAGAAAATGCTCTCCGTTGTGTTGTAATGTAGCAGAATTCCTGGCCAAGCAGTTCGAAATTCATTTCCCTTTTGATGTTAGATCGTGGTTCTGTGTGAAGATTTTTAGCTTGTACACAGTGAGCAGCAGCGTGTTGCAGGAGAGGGACAGTGTTGCATGGAAAGCGTTACAGGATAGAAAGCTCAATTTGTGTTTGTGTAACTGGGGATGGGAAGCAACAAAGCCTGTTATTCCTAAAAACAACTTAGGTTGACTATTACGTTTTGTTCCTATTTTTTCTTTTTTTCTTTTTTTTTTAAGATTTTTTTTGTTTTGTTTTTTTTTTTACAACTTTTAACACAAAAATTAAAGTAAAAGAAGATAAAAAGTAAGACCAAATAATAAAAAGAAAACTAACGTAAACAAAAAGAATAAAAATGAAATAACTCTAAATAGTAAAAAAAATAAAAAATAAAAGAAAAACTAATATAAAATAATAATAATAATAATAATAATGTAAAACGAAATAAAAAAAATACAATATATATATATAAAAGAAATAAATAAATAAAATTGAAATGATAAAAGAAATAAGATAAAGTAAAGTAAAATAAAATGAAAAGCAAAACATATTTATCTAGTCATCCGGACGAAATTGGGTGTTGACACCCGCCACAAGAAGCAGTCAACTTCTTGAGTTAATACATACTGATATTTGTGGTCCTTTTGACATTAAATCTTGGAATGGAGAAAAATATTTTATCTCCTTTATTGATGATTTCTCACGTTATTGTTATATATATATATATATATATATATATATATATATATATATATATATATTGCATGAAAAATATCAATCAGTGAACACCCTTGAGGTGTTCATAAATGAGGTGGAAAGGCAATTAGATAGAAAAGTAAAAGTGGTGAGATATGATAGTGGTGGTGAATATTATGGTAAAACTGATGAGAGTGGACAATGTCCAGGTCCATTTGCAAAGTATCTTGAAAGTGGGGGTATATGTGCACAATATACAATGCCCAGTACACCACAACAAAATGGTGTAGCAGAAGATTGTTGGTTAGGAGTATGTTAAGTCATAGTAATATCCCTTTATCTTTGTGGATGTATTCATTAAAGACTGTTGTATATCTGGTTAACAAGGTTCTTAGCAAAGCAATTTCTAAAACTCCTTATGAACTATGGACCGGAAGGAAACCCAGTTTAAGACATCTTCATGTTTGGGGATGTCCAGCAAAAGTAAGGTTATATAATCCACATGAAAAGAAGCTTGATGCAAGAACCATTAGTGGTTACTTCATCGGTTATCCTTAAAACTCAAAGGGATATAGATTTTATTGCCCTAACCATAGTACAAGAATAGTTGAGTCTGGAAATGTTCGGTTCATTGAAAATGGTCAATTTAGTGGGAGTGAGGAATCACGAATAGTGGACATTCAAGAGCATACTGATAGTGTTTCTACACCTAATGTCTCTTCTGAAGTTGTTATCCCTCTTGTTGTATCACAGTCACACAACAAGCAGAGACAACAAGTTAATGTTCCAATCCCACAAAATGAATATATAAATGTTGAACCAGTTGACAATGAGCAAGTCACAAATGAGCAACTCATAAAGGAGCAATTGATAGAGAAACCACAAGAAATAGCATTAAGAAGGTCTGTAAGGCAGAAAAGACCTGCTATTTCGAATGATTATGTGGTTTACTCTGTTGAACATGAATATGACTTAAGCATTGATGAGGATCCAGTCTCTTTCAGACAAGCCATGGAAAGTAACAATTCAGAGAATTGGTTGAGTGCTATGAAAGAAGAATTGAAATCAATGGATGACAATAAAGTATGGGATCTAGTTGAATTGCCTAAAGGTTCAAAAAGAGTCGGTTGTAAATGGGTCTTTAAGACTAAACATGACTCAAAAGGCAATTGAAAGGTATAAAGCTAGATTAGTCGCCAAAGGTTTCACTCAAAAGGATGGCATTGACTACAAAGAGACATTCTCTCCTGTTTCTAAGAAGGACTCTTTGAGAATTGTTTTGGCTTTGGTGGCTCGTTATGATTTAGAGCTCCACCAAATGGATGTAAAGACCGCTTTTCTGAATGGTGACTTAGAAGAGGAAGTTTATATGGATCAACCAGAAGGTTTCACCATGACAGGAAAAGAAAATCTGGTGTGTAAATTAAAGAAATCAATATATGGACTAAAACAAGCTTTCCGACAATGGTATCTAAAATTTAATGATACCATAACTTCGTATGGTTTTGTAGAGAACACCGTTGATCGGTGTATATACATAAAGGTCAGTGGGAGTAAGTTTGTTATTTTGGTCCTATATGTTGATGATATTCTTCTTACTGCTAATGATATTGGTATGTTACATGATGTAAAGAAGTTTCTCTCTAACAACTTTGAAATGAAAGATATGAATGAGGCATCCTATGTGATAGGAATAGAAATATTCCGTGATAGATCACAAGGATTGTTAAGTTTATCTTAAAAAGGCTATATTAACAAAGTGTTAGAGAGATTCAGAATGGAAAAATGTTCTCCTGGAATAGTTCCAATTCAAAAAGGGTACAAGTTAAGTCAAATGCAATATCCCAAGAATGATTTGGAATGAAAGGTCATGGAGTCCATTCCTTATGCGTCTGTGGTTGGAAGTTTGATGTATGCTAAGACTTGTACTCGGCCAGATATCAGTTTTGTTGTTGGAATGTTAGGCTGATATCAAAGTAATCCCGGAATTGATCACTGGAAAGCTGCAAAGAAAGTTCTTAGGTACTTACAAGGTACCAAAGAATACATGCTCACTTATAGAAAGTCAGATCATCTTGAAGTGATTGGCTACTCGGATTCAGACTATGCTAGATGTGTGGATTCAAGAAAATCCACATTTGGGTATGTCTATCTTTTGGCTGGAGGAGCAATTTCTTGGAAAAGTGCAAAACAATCAGTCATTGCTACTTCCACCATGGAGGCTGAATTTGTGGCATGCTTTGAGGCCACGGTTCATGCTTTGTGGTTGCGGAACTTTGTATCGAGGCTTGACATTATTGACAGTATAGCTAGGCCGATAAGGATTTATTGTGATAATTTCGCAACCGTCTTCTTCTCTAAAAATGACAAGTACTCAAAGGGTGCTAAACACATGGATATGAAATACTTGTCGGTCAAAGAAGAAGTGCAGAAGCATAGAGTGTCGTTTGAGCATATTGGTACAGATTTGATGATAGCAGATCCGTTAACTAAAGGACTACCGCCCAAAACTTTTATTGGCCATGTTGAAAGTATGGGCATTATGGATAAGTCAATGTTAACATGATGATGTTATCTATCTGTATGGATATGTATAGTTATATGCTTGTACTGTCATGACACTTGGGAATTCAATTAAAGTTATGTTTCTCTTTATTCTATTGTTATCCACATTAAGTTATATACATGTATTATTGATTGTGGTAACATGATAGGTCTCTTTTAGAGACATGAAAGTTATAAGATTCATTAAAGTTATGTTGAGTTGTTTTGATTATGTGATACATGGAAGGAATCTTGTCGATCATGACTTTTGCCCACCATGATCCGATCATTTCAATTCATATAAGGATGATGACTTGATAATTCTAATGAATGGTGCGCACTTAAAGTTTATTTTAGATCTTCAAGTCATCACATGAACCAAGTGGGAGAATGTTAAATTATATTAATAATTAACATTGGTTCATGTAATGTAAAGTATAACTTTGATGTAAAGATTCTAATGTGATGGTTATTAGAATATAAGGTACTAAAGTTATTGGGATTATTTTAGAGTTATTATAATTAATCCCTCTCTTCTCACTTCAAAAGGGCATTTTGGTATTTTATTAAAGTTAATTAAATATCATAAAAGAGGGAAAAGTTTCTGACTTCAGTTGACGTTAAGTTTCTGGAAAAGAAAAGGAGAGAACGAAACATTCTCAGAAAGGCAAAGAAACTATAACCTTGACAGAGAAAAACACCCCTGCAATTTCTATATCATCAAGAAAGCATTAAAGAGGAGTAAAAGGAGAGAGAACAATTGCCAGGAAGAAACAAGAATTATACAATGGATTTAGGTAAGTTCTCTTTTACTGTGTATGTGAGAATAATGAGTATCATGAAAATTCAAGATCTTGTGTCTTGTTTTCATTTAATTGAAAAATCAAAGATTTGCTTACACTGACCGGCCAAAGTAAATAATAACATGTTTATAACCAACAGTAAACTTTTCAGTTCGATCCAACAATTAATGAAACAAAAATCTTAATGTTTTCCTAGATGATCCAAAAACAGAATTAAGGTGGTCTTGAGTTCCTTACGAAACACGAAACTAATTTATCTAAATATAGACATTTGAGTAATCAAAGTCAATCAATATATTTTAGAAACTACATATCTAAATTTCAGGTTAATATAACAATTAACTAGGTAGTATTTGATGTTTTATCAAGACAAGTTAAGGACAAAATTCGAGTGATTTTCAGCTCCACCGTAAAAGAGAAATTTAAATTAATAATATGAGCAGTCAAGATGAATTATGAACCATATATCAAAACTTTCTTAAGGATAGAAATAAAATGTTGATTAGATTACTCAAAAATACGAAATTAATTCCTCTAATCATAAATCTCAAATTAATAATCAAAACACTAAAAGTGAAATAATATAACTTACAAATTATATTTTAAAATTTCAATCTAATCAATCGATAAACGAAGTGAAAAATTAAAGTTCAATAAAAATCAATCCAAAGGGATTTGATCCTTTGTCCCTCTGCTATTACCATGCATAGCAACCACCACAATTCTTTATTTAGCTTACCAGTTTTCCTTTATATAAATTTATTAATCATGTTTCTATTCATAAAAAATATTTATTACTAATAATAATAATTTATTATTTACTAAGATAAATATTTTCAGGAACCTTACATTGTATTATATTTAAAAAATCGTTCTTGTGATCCTAATATATATGGGATAAATTAATTGTTTTCTTTAAATTTGGTTACAAAAGATATATCACGTGATGATGATAAGTTTCTTATCATATGTGATGCTGATAAATTCCTTATCGTGATGACATAAATATCGATGTAACAAATAATAAAAATGTTGATGTATTTCATATGTCAAGATGATACGTAAAAATAAAATAAAACAATGAATCTTGAAAATGTTAAACATTGGATTAGAACCCATCTAACCCAAATATATACTACTTTCCACATGATAAATTGTTTTAATTTTTTTTTGTTAAATTTGTATTAGAGTGTGCCAAAATTATACGATTGTGTTACACAAGAAATCCAATTCAATCAAAATATTAAATACCAAAATCGTATAAAATACTTGAAAACCAATGTATTTAAATATTTTTAGATATAAAGATAATTAAAACATGTATTGTCTTCTCTTTTCAACAAATTCTTTCCTTATATTCATAAATGAATCAATAGTCAAATTCGGCCAACAAGTTAAATTCAACTGAATTTCAGTTACAGTTGACTCCATTAAATTTTGGATAGAGACAACTTGCTCAATTTCAGTTGAGAATAATCAATTGAATTTGACCAAATTTTGGTTGTGACCAACTCAGTTGAATTTGGCCAAATTGTGGCTGGAGTCGACTCTTTTTATCGAATTTAAGTCAGGGCCAACTCGGTCAAATCGATAAGAGATAACTCAATTAAATTTGACCAAATTATGGTTATGGTTGACCTAGTCAAATTTGGCCAACTTTCAGTCATAGTGGACTCAAACAAATTTGGTCAGAATCAACTCGGCCGAATTCGATCAGAGTCGATTCAACCAAATTCTAGTCATGATCAACTCAACCGAATTCGATCAAATTTTGATTAAAGCTTATTCAACTGAATTAGGTTGAATTTTAATCTCAATTGACTAGGTCAAATTCGACTGAATTTCAATTAAGGATGACTTGACCAAATTCGACAAAATTTCAATCATGGTCAACTCTATCGAATTCGACCAAATTTCAGTCAACAAATTTAGCCAAATTTTGATCACAATCTAGCCTGACCCATTTCAACTTTTGACTCGGCCTAATCCATCTTGATCTTCGACCTGAGTCGACCAGTCACGACCTTCAAATCAAACCAACCTATCTTGACTCATCTCGACTTTCAACTCGGACTGACCTAACTCGACTTTTGATATTAGCCTATCTTAACCTTCAGCTCGCACTGACATTTCTCAACCTTCGATTCAAGTTAATTCGTCTCAACCTTCAACATATGTGTCTATGTGACTATTATGTATTTCATCAACAAAATAGTTTTAAATTAATGAAAAATTGGCTAAGTTATAACTTTAGAATCAACTGACAAATTAAAATATAATTCAATTCAATTTTTATTGTAAATAATTAAATTAAATTAAATTATAACTTTAAAATTAACTAAAAAATTATAAAATAGTTCAATTCAATTTTTTAGTATGATAGAACTATTTGATAGTTCAGTTGAATTTGTTTAATTTAACCCACATGTATTTGTTCAACACTAATTTTTTACAAAGAAAACTTACCAGAATAAATGGAAATAAAAAATTATAAAAACGACAATTTCATAAACTTAATATTTAATTATAATAATCAAAGTAATCCTTTTAAGTTGTAAAAAATAAATGCAAATAAAAAACTATGAAAGTGAGAATCTCACAATCCTATCTATTGGTGTAAAACTTGTAAGAATTTCTTAAAAATAACGTATGGTAAAATTTACTTAAGGTTAGCACCAGAGGGAGAGTTTCTTATAATACCATTTTTATTATAAATACTCTAATTCTTAGTTCTTTTTTCTTTCATATTATTGCACTAGAATTTTTTTTTATAATAGTTAGAATTTATTTATTTCTGCTCCTGTCCCCTTAACTTACTTTTCTTGGATTTGTTCTTAGTCAAAAAGACTAGCCGATTAATGACCAGTGGCCACATGCATTTCACTGAGTAGATAACTCTTTTACTCCGTTCCTGCATAATTGAAGACAATTATTTCTTTAATTGAAACATTATTTTTTTCTCATAATGAACAGCTAGCCTTTTGCTACCAATTGTAAAATCTTGCTCATTAAATACAATCCGCACAATTTCACCAAATTTTCAGTCGCTTATGGCTAAGAATCTTTCAACTAAATTTTGATTGCTTCAAAGTTTTTGCAACTAAATCCCAATATGACAGCAGTCATTTGACCTGTTTTAATTTTGGGAGACACGGCTGTAAACATTCTTGATTACGGTTTAAATAGAACTACCAACTGCAACAGATCTTGAAACCCACAGCAAGTTGCTATTAGCCTTGGCTGAGTACATACATTCCCTAACTCCTCCACTTCACCAAGGATTTTTCTTAAGGTTGTCACAGGATTAAGGGCATGATTCATTATGTGTCTTCATATTACATGAACCATAGCACCCAGAAAAGGAAAAAAGATAAAACTAAAACCCTTCTTTGACCTGAAACTAAAACTTTAGACATAAAATAAGAGAAAAGAAAATCTAGGAAGTTAAATATGTAATTTAATTAAATGTACAATACACAATACCGTTACCGATTAACCAAACAAGAGAAAAAGTAGGTGCTTCTTCCTTAACTCTCGAATCCCCCAAATTAAGAAGTCAGCAATGACCCCGCTGGAGAAAGTCCTGTCATGAACATTAGGTACCAGGTAACCAACTGAACAAATATTCAACAATGAAACAAGTTCAAATCCTGCAATAAGCAAGCACGAGTTCTCACTTCTAGGTGGCCAAGTTACTGCACTTAACAAACACCTCAAATAAACGCAGTTCACTGTAGACTTAGGATTGTCCTGAAGATCACGGTGCTTAGCTACCATTACTTCTTGCCCCGCTTCTTTCCTTTCTTCTTGTCTCTCTTATTTGATGGCTTGGGTCGTGACTTCTGTTTTGCAACCTTCTTAAAAGATTTCCTGTTCCTTATAGGTACCCCTTTCCCTTTATCAGCCACAACGGAATGAGGGGTTACCGTTTCCTCCTTCCTCTCACTATGATAACTTTCTTCTTCAGGGTTGATCTCACTTGTCACAACAGTAACTTTCAAATCAGCGTTCTCGTATGTTTTTGTTTCTTTCAACAACAGAAGGTAAACCCAATCACCAAATGAGTCACAACCCACAAGCACAAAAGAAATCAATCACACATATTACACTAAAAAGAGCCTCACATTCATCACTAAATAGACATTTGGACAGATTTTACTTCAAACTTTCAGGTTACATTTTTTTGGTTTTCCACATATCTCCTTTGGAAAAAAAAAAATCTTGCTCAAGGCACAGTTAAACATTAAATGTGAGCACTTCTTCAAGGGGGAATTCAACCTTTATTTCCTACGTTTTGGCCTCTTTCACTAGACCTCACCCCCGATGATAAACTTTTAAGTTACATGTGTCCTAATATCACATCAGGCTCAAACACAACGCCAGAGTAAAAAGGAATGCTGATATGACTAAGGTTTTGTTTGGATAATCTCTAGTTATGCTCATGTATAACAAACTTTATACAAACTCTATTCTATTGTTTAGCTTCTTCAAAAAAATAAAAAAAATAAAAATATATCTCAAGATAATTTCAAGTGCTATTAAGAAAAAATTAATTCATTTCACCCTCTTTTTTTCTCTTAATTGTGCACACTGAAAAGAAGCTAGTCTAAATCAATAAGCGAATAAACAAACAATGCAACTGCAAGGAATATTCCAATTGAGAAAATGTACCGGCAATAGATTCAACTTGGTCTGCAACTTCTTCTTGGCGCTCCTCATTCTGATCAGGTGGCACGCCTCCATACAGAACGAATTCCCTTTCCAACTTCCTCTGCAAAATGAGTACAATCAAATAGATAAGTTAACAAAATCCATAACAAAAAAATTAACCCAAACCAAACCTTCCATTGGTTGTAAAAGAATGTAATCTCTTAGCAATAATAAAGCACATAGTGAAGTAAAATGGAAAAGTGAATACCTTTTTGCGTTCTTCGCAGCGTTTGCGGCGCAGTGCCTCGTTCTGTTGCTTCTGCGCTTCCTTTCTTCTCTTCTTCTTGCGCTTGTGAAAACCAGTGACGTAGTCTTTGAGGTCTTTCTCGTTGAAATTGATGCCCAAAGCTTTGTTCTTCAGAGCCCTCTTCTTCAGGTGCGTGCCTTTGCGCTGCACTGTCTCCTCCATCCGGTAATCAACCAAAACCTAGAATGCGCACAAATCCTTCCATATGATGCAGTTAAAATATGGCTTAAATACAACCTTTTTTTTTTATATTTTTGTCTATGTTTAATTTGATTTTCTTAATTGGTCTAAATTTTATTTAATTTTGGTCACTTAGTCTTATTTTTTAATGACATTTAAATAGTTAAAGGGAGATGAATAGTATATAGTTGTTGTTTTTTCATTTTAATTATTTTTTTAATTTAAAAAAAATTGTTTGCATGTCAGTTAACATTATGGTATATTATAGTATTTTATGTCAAGTCATTATCATTTTTATTTTCATGTATAATTGTAAGTATTACGTTTTATATTCAATTCAGTTTTTAATTTTTAATAATGTGTTCAATTTAATTTTAATTTTCAATAATTTTGTTCATCTCAATTATAATTTTGTTATTTTCCAAATTGAACATATTTAATTTTTATATAAATATTATATTAAATTTTTTATTAAAATTCAAATTTCTATAAAATATTTTTTTTAATATTTTAAAATCAACTTTAACTATATTAATGAAAGAAAAGATTATATTTATGTTTGATTTTGGTTACCTGTAAAAAATAAGTTAGAGTTAGTTTAAAGTTAAAAAGAAAATTCTTCATTATTTTTTAAATTAAAATAAAATTTTTTATTTTTTAAATTAGAACGAAAATTTTTCATTACTTTTAAAATTAAAAAGAAAATTCTTTCTTATTTTTTAACCAACACTAACCATATTTTTTTTTACATGTAACAAAAATCAAACATAAATTTAATAATTATATTTCAATAAAATAGTTAAAATTGGTCTAAAAATAATAAAAGAAATATTTAATAAAAATATGAATTTTAATAAAAACTTCAGTCTAATATTTATATAAAAATTAAATTTAGTCTCAATATAGAGAGGGACAAAATTGATTATTATTTTCTCCATTTTCAATAAAGGTCTATTTAATTTAAGTATTTTTATAATAAGATTTTGAAAGTTAGGGATGTTATTTTAGTCTCAACTCAATTGATTATTATTTTCTCCATTTTCAATAAATTGATTATTATTTTACTCTCAACTCAATTTTTTTTATATAAAAAAAATGTTATTTCAAAAAATCATGTTTTTGAGAGGATTTATTAGAAATCATTGGTTCTTTATAACTAAATGACTTTAAAAGTATTAAGAAAATTAAGGATGTTATAAAGATCACACTGCACAAAGTTAAGTTAAGTTAGGTTTATGTTAGACCAAGTCAAATTGGGTCAATCTGAGACTAGTCAAATTAAGGCAACAAAGGGTTGAGTAGTGTAACACCCCTAATAAAATAGGGTTGTATATATATGAAAATTTTAATCATGGGGTACTATTTTATGAAATAACTTTTTTTTTTATACATTAAGATAGAGAAGCAAACCATACACACATCATAAGTTCATACATTACAACAAACCAAATCTTATATGTTCTTCAAATTAACACAAATCAAACATACTTAAATACGAATTCATTATAAAAACCCCAGCAAATTTTATTTCCCATCTCTCTCTCTTCGAGCTATTCCATGTCAGTTTTATCTGCAATATCATCTACTCCCGTACAAGTACGATCATCGCAGGTGGAAAGCACAACCACAACATGCAAGGGTGAGTAACCAGTATTATCACAAAAACAATGCATCATACACACTTTATACATCGACTAAAATGAGATACATGATGTAACAAATGTGAGACATGTCATCGACGACAAACATTTCGTAAACTAATGTCGGTTCCTTGTATTTCGTCATCGTAACCTGTTCTCAATAACAGACGATTCCAGTCGTCTTCCATCTCGACTTCCGACCTATCTCCCCGACTCCTCAAGGACTAACGAGTAAAAACACTAATACTACGCGCAACAGTGCACTATACTCAACACGAGCCGAAGTCATTGGGCGAGACATCCACCTCCCCGCGCAGAGGGAGGTGACACTCGAATCTCAGTCTCACGTGAGACTCAAATTTTAAAATAGCATTTAAATGCTGACACGTCTGACGAAGTTACTAGTAACTAACATAGTTAACGTACACGACACGAACAAATAACCGTGCTCAATCACGAATTCATACACATTCTCAATAATATGTATAAATCAACCAATAACAAATTAAGCAATATATAAAAAAAACAATTCTCAATAATTGTTTAACATAACTCCAAACAAAAGAAATCAACAATTCTCTCTTAGTTACTTCTGATATTTTCAGCTTTGACCTTTGCTTATTGTTTTATTCATAACTCTCTCTACAGAACTCCGAATTAGTTAATTCTTGTTTTATTGGATTCTAGCCTTAAACATCTTTCTTGGGGCACCAGAATCATAATTTTTGGACAACTATACTAACTGCAGTAAAATTGTTAAAACTCTTAAATTTACTCACGTTCAGGTATTTTCAGCTTTGACCTTTGATCAATGTTTTATTCATAACTCTCTCCACAAAACTCCGAATTAGTTAATTCTTGTTTTATTGGAATCTAGAATTAAAAATATTTCTTGTGGAACCAGAATCATAATTTTTGGACAACTATACTAACTGCAGTAAAATTTTTCCTTAGATAGTTTAGAGGTAGAACTAAGCTGAACATCAGATCAAACTACGAAATCCTTATCTCTTACTTGGGACATTATATTGATAATCCTAACGGTCAAATTCAAACCCTATGCCTTAGAAACCATATATCAAAATTCTAGATCAATCCAACGGTTAACTTGACTATAATTTATGTTTTACCGAGGGGGCTTAGTAGCAGAAAATCAGGTGATCAGTAAATTAATCCAACATGTGAAATTTATTCCTCTAATTACAGTTCTCCAAATTGTAATCTGATTGGTCAAAAGAATTCAATATCCCTTATGGTCCATATATCAAAATTGCAGATCAATCTAACGGTTCACTAGGGAGAAATTTATGTTTTACCAAGGGAACTTAGTAGCAGAATTAAAGTGGTGATGTATCTATTCACAATTACGAAATTAACTCCTCTCGGTACATAATTCTAATCCCAAATCTGAACGGTCAAATCGAAATAACATATCTTAGAAGTCATATATCAAAATTTGAGCTTAATCTAACGGTAAATTAAGGAAATATGGACATTTTACCGAGGTAACTCGAAAATATAGAAACAATGAAATCATAGATATGGAAACTAAATCCCACAAAATTAGGTAAGTAGCTACCAATACTAAATTCCAATATACTCATATTCAGATATATGCTCATGAAATATACAATTATCATATTTTATATAAGGCTTAGCTTCCCCTACAAACATATATCCATTCCCATCATTCAACAAAACTCAATAAATCATGACAATTCTAGGTAACTCCCCTTACCTCTAGTTTCTAGAAATCTTTAAGGATTTCTTGGTGACAAAAGCTCCTCCCCTCTTGTTGTAATATCAAGATTCCTCCACACCTTTTGGTTCTTCTTCAACACACTTCTAAGGAAGTAGAATAGAGACTTTTCTTCTACTCTCACAAACACTAAATTTTTTTTTCTTTTTGGGTTGTTAGGAAAGAACCAAGCTCTCTCTTCTTCTTCTTCTTTTTTTTCAACCTTATGTAATTACTCTACTTAAGGTGATTTGAATATCCCTTTTAAACTAATACCATATCTACTTTCATAATTCCTACCAAGCACCAATTTTGTCTTTTAGGAAAATGTTAGGGAACTTGACTACAATGGCCAACTTTTCTTTTCCACTCAATCATAATCAAGACCAATCATTTATATTTTTTTCCTCTAACAACAAGCCAAAATCAATTTAACACAAGCTAATAAGGAGTCCAAATACTATCTTCTAGTGCACCAAAATAAATTTGAAACAAACAAAACAAATACTACTATTTAGTCATCATTTCTTCTTTCTAGAAACCAAGTAATAATGCAATATAAAACATTAAAACATACCCACCACTTATGCCATTTACTTGTTCAATGATCAAATTCCATCAAACTTTCTATTTTTCATTCATTACATGTGTCCTACATGTCTTCCATTCACAACAAAAAATGATAACAAGGAGTTAAGAAAAATACCTAAGGTAAAACTTGAATACATGACCACAAACCCCTTTCTAATAAGTTTTTCAACACTACACCAATTCATATATATATATATATATATATTATTGGGTCTTACAAGTAGAACTCGAGCTAAGGTGAGTCAAATGCATCTTAAACTGAGTTGAGTAAGACCTAATCATGTTGAGTCAAGTCAAGTTGGACCTATGTTAGGTCCAATCAAGTTGGTTCCACATTAGGCCAAGTATAGTCAGACCTAGATTACATTAAGTCAAGTTAAGTCCACATTGACCCTCTCTAAACCAAGTCAATTCGACCTCACCATGGATTCAATCATTTTGGACCCACCTTGGGTCGAGGTAGGCCCACCTTAAGACATCTTGAGTAAACTCACCTATTACGAAGTTGAGTAAACTCACCTATTGCCAAGTTATTTCGATCTACCCGTGATTAAGTTGAGTTGAGGAAAACCTCTAACAAATTTCAGTTTAACTCAACTCAGATTGAGTCAAATCGGTCTCACCTTGCAATGAGTCAAGTTCGGCCATCTTAGTCAAACTCAGGTCTAGTCAAATTTGACCTACATCAAATTTAACAAAGTTATGTTCATGTTAGGCCAAATAAAGTCATACCACGTAAATTGAATCGAGTCAAGCTTATGTTGAGTCGAGACAAGTTAAGTAAGAGTCAAATCAAATACAAATTATATCATATTAATTCAAACTGAGACAAAGTTCAACTTAATTCATATTGAACAATGTCGAGTCTATTTGAATAAAAATTAGATTGGATCAATCCAATAAAACAAATTAAATTGAATCCTAACTTTTTTATTAAATAACAAACAATGAAAATTAAATAAAAACTAACTATAATTAATATAAAATATTTGAAAATTAATTTACAATATAAAGTATTTAAAAAAGTCATGTTATTATAAAAAATATTTAAAATTAATTAAAATATTGTGATGATGACTTACGTATTCTTAACTCACTTTAAGTAGAAAACAAAAAACATTTTTCAAACCACTCATTTAATGAAAAATAAAGAAAAATATTTATAAGCACATAGAAGTTGACCCATGGTCAGATTTACATATTTCCAAAATAGAATTTATGCATAGAATTGCTATCTCATTCTGTTCACCTATTGTTGTAGTGAGGACTCTTTACTATTGTTAACACAGTAACATGTTATGGACACTATAGTTCCAAAAAAGCACCATACAGCCCTCACATTCCTCCAATTTCATATTTATCTATTTTTCTTATTCATGTCCAACACATGTCCTTTTCTATCTTTTATTGCCTACAACCTTCACAATTCTTTAACTAATTTTATTTGGTTATTTTATCTCATCATTATAAATCATATATGATACTATATATCTTTTAATTTTTTATATTATCTAATTCTTATTATGATAAGGTAATAATGATATATAGTAACGTTCTGCTCGTTTCCCACACTGACTAACTCATTTAAATGAAAAGTATATATATTAATTATAACCATTAACATAATGCTTTTTTAAATAATTTCTAAAGGTAAGAAATCATTTCATTTAATTTTCTTTTTTATCAAAGTACACGTTTAGGAACAAGTTTAAAAAGGTGGTAAAATTAAAAAAATTGACTAATTGAATTCCCAAAAGAAATTAATCTAAATATAATACGTATTACCGAATACTTATTCTTGAAGTGTGTGTAAATATATTAAAAATGAGTTTATTAGTTAAAAACATTGCTAGTCAACTTTTAAAAATTAAGGGTTTTATTATATTTTAAAATTTGTTCGGTAAGATTGAGAAAAAGAAATCAACAAATTAATCAATTGTGTTCCTCCTAACTCAAGTCATTACCATTATTCTTTGACCTTTCGCTCTGGCGGTTTAATTTGCAACCAAACCGGTACTCGCAGGAAATGGACCGAACCGCCGCCATAATCTCCGATCAGGTCAACGTTGACGGAACTGTGACGCAATTATCCCTGCTTGCCGATGGGAAGCTGTGGTGGCCGGATGGAGGTAAACGGAATTTGACCATCGAAAAAGAGGTTATCGGGTTCGCCACCGATGGTTTGAACATTAGGCTGAAAACCGTGGTGGAGGGCGGAGATGGATGCTGTAGTTGCGGGAGCAGGGGAAAAGTGGTCCGAAACGACGTCGTGTTTCGGCCATCGTCGGAGGAATCGCACAGGCTCTGGTGCCGCAAGCTTAAAGAATTCATCGATTCCCTGGGTAACTAATTCGAAGCTTTTTTGATAGCTTATGTGATTAATATTGTGCTGCGGATTCTGATTTTTATTGGAACAGGACGCCCCAAGAGGCTCTTTGTTTTTGTTAATCCTTTTGGGGGAAGGAAATCTGCTGCCAATATTTTTCGAGATCATGTTAAACCTCTTTTGGAAGACGCACAAGTCCATCTTACTGTTCAAGGTTTTGATCTTTTCCTTAGGTTTTCTTTCTTTTACCATTATTGTTATTGTAAAATTGTGTGATTGATATTAACAATCTATAACCAATCAAACATTAATATTCCTAAATCTTAAAAGAGCCAAAGATTCAAACTATATATACATACACACACACACAAATATCTATCTCCACTAAAGGACGTGTAATAGTTATATAGAGTGTGAAAACAAAATGTGGGATATTGGTGGAGATAAATAGGATGTACTTGAAAGGGTAAAATTTTTGAAGTTTCTAAGCTCCTAGTGATGACTTGATTTGGAGTCAGTTCTTTTGAGAGATGACGGAGAAGAGAAGGAACTATAATGACATTGAAACTTATTCAAGGATTTAATTTCATTTTAAATTATGAATAGTGTTCATTTTTGTTTTCATCATTTATAAAATTTAATTATATTTATTTTTATTATATTGACGCTCTATCCTAAGTTTATGGAAATGTTGTATCAGTACCTATATCATACTCGTATTCATGCAATATACGTAAAAACTAAAATATAAAAATTTTATTGTAGGTATAAAATCCAAAACAATTATTATTATTAGTTTAATGTTTATAAGTGTACAGATTTTTTTCCGGTGAATAATAAAAATGACTTTTTAAAATACTATTATTAAAGTTAAATATTTTATTATTAATGCATTCTATCATAGTCCACAACATACTAAAAAATTATAGTACTATCTATAAGTTCGAATTATTCTTTTTGTTATTATATATCAGAAACCAAGCATCAGCTCCATGCAAAGCAAGTTGTTCAGTCACTTGATTTTTCCAAATACGATGGAATAGTTTGTGTCAGTGGAGATGGGATTTTGGTTGAGGTTAGTTCACTGAAATTATTGTTGTTAATTGGTTACAGTTCGTACCAAGTGCTACCATTATGATTGTGATATTGGCTGTGTGAACTAATGATTGTTTGAGTTTCTTTTGTACACATGGTTGCCTATGTTTCTCTTTAATTATCTTACTAACGTCAAGCATTTTTAGTAGGTTGTAAATGGACTGCTTCAGAGGGAGGACTGGGACACTGCAATAAAGATACCCCTTGGAGTAGTTCCTGCAGGTTTTTATTCCTTTTTCTTCAATGAATTTAGTCAATAAATTTTGTTATGTTAATCTTCCAATTATCTCCTCTGTGAATGAAGGTACGGGGAATGGCATGGCAAAGTCTCTTCTCGATTCAGTGGGTGATCCTTGTACAATAACCAATGCTGTTCTTGCCATTATAAGAGGTTTCGAACTTGTCACAACTGTGACCATATATATTATTTCTTTTTACTGTGTTGATGTAAATATTAACTTTGCATTAAATGCTGTTAGGCCATAAGCGATCACTTGATGTGACCACCATCACACAAGGGGAAACCAGATTTTTCAGTGTGTTGATGCTTGCATGGGGTAATTATAAATTACCGTACCATATATTGGACTTTGAAAAAGAGGTGGTTGTGGCCATGTTATTTGATGTAACATTTGATAATTTTATTTCAGGTCTGGTGGCTGACATTGATATCGAGTCTGAAAAGTATAGGTGGATGGGAAGTGCACGAATAGATTTTTATGTAAGTAAGCCATGTAATAAGTAGGAAGACATGTTTGTTTATGATGCTTTCTTTAGCTGCTGAGTCTTTTTATATGAATTATAGTTGCATGAGTTATCTTATACATTGGTTGAAGGCAAGAACATAAATCAAAAAGCCGTTAATCATCAAATTATTGATCACCTACAAAGTTTACAAAAAAGTTATTCGTGTTTATGTAGAAGCCAAAGTACCGAATTTAAGATTGTCTCTTGATTTCTTGCGCCAGAATTATATGTGTACCTAGTAGTGACCCACACTTCAGTGCCATTCCAGTTTGGTGATATGTTATCGTTGTTATACAGCAATTTCTTTGACTTCAAAGGATTGAGGTTATTTTTTACTTTCTTTGCATTACCTATTGTTGTAGGCTCTCACTCGAATCTTCCATTTGAGGCATTATGAAGGATGTCTTTATTTTGTGCCTGCACCTGGATTTGAAGCTTACGGGGAGACCATAAGTTACCCTGGCAGTTCTGCCAGCAAACGCATAATTAGTGATCAAATGGATGGGGAACCAGGGAAGTTAAAAAGGCTAGGCTATCAGGGACCTGAAATTGACTTGGAGAATCTGAGTTGGAGGGTCTTAAATGGACCATTTATTTCTGTCTGGCTTCACAATGTGCCTTGGGGTGCTGAAAATACCAAGGCTGCACCAAATGCAGAGGTTGGTTGTATGCGTAAAAGTTCTTTTGCATATCATTGCTCTCTCGGACTCTTTCACCTGATGTGTGATGTCATAGCTATAACTGATTCGTATTGCAACATAAAAAAAAAGAATTAGAAGATGAATCTATATAAATTAGCATCCGAACTGGTCCCATGGAGGCTAATATACAACTAAATGAGGAATGGCTATTGGTATATTTTTCTTCATTTTAATGACTGTTAGACATCAATGTTCATTATAAGTATCGTGCAGAATAGATCATAGAGACACCCCAATTGTTGCCATAATTGACATAACTGCTAGCTGACACCACACCCCAAATTTTCTCCCTCTATTGTGTGACATCTTATCTATTTATTGCTGATAGGTGCCATGAACTTGACAAGTCTTTTGTTAATTTAATTTGGTAAATGCAGTTCTCAGATGGTTATCTGGACTTGATCATTATGAAGAATTGCCCGAAATTACCGTTGCTGTCATTGATGTCAGAAATGAATAATGGAGGTCATGTAAAATCGCCACATGTCATGTACCTAAAGGTGTGGACATCACTACCGTAATACTTTTCCTGCACTGATTTATTTGCACAACAAGACTTGTTACTTTCTATATTTTGCCAACAAACCATAGGTGAAAGTTTTGTTCTTGGAACCTGGACCGCGCTTGGGGGACCAGGAGAAGGAAGGGATCATAGATGCAGATGGTGAGGTTCTGGCAAGGGGTAAAGGATCGTACCAGCGTGAGCAGAAGGCTTTGATGGCCTATGATAAACTTCAAATAACAGTGGATCAAGGTTTAGCTACTCTTTTTACTCCTATCTAAAATCCTTCATCTTTACAACAAAAGTGAGAAACAGATATAGAATGAATACTCTGGGTTTAAGAATTTTGGAAGAAGATCGATGTATACACCAAACCTTATTTGACACTTAGCTTTGTTTGCTTCCGAACCTCCTCTGTTACAAAGATGGAAAGCCAGGATGAGAGAAGATATCCCCTGCTTTTCTCGAGCTTATTGGCATGGAAAAGCCAAGATCAGAACAACTTCTTCCGCAATGAGAGAGAAAGAAGAAGAAAAATAAAGAACAAAAGAGGTGGACAAAGATGTACCATTGCTATAAAATGTGTTTTAAGGGGTATTTGAATAATAAAATTAATAAATAATAAAAATAACATTAGAATAATAGGTAAAATTATTTTACATTTTACTCTTCTTCAACTCATTTAAACAGTTTTACTTTTTTTATTTTAACTTTTTTCTTTATTCCATACTGTCCAAACATAATATTAGTGGGAAGTATGAATATTATTAAACTATTGTGGAAATGTTCGTTGTTTATGATTTCTTCGGAAATGTTCAATAACCAATAATTTTTGTGATTCATTATATTTAGTCTTATTTAGTTTATTTGATTGGGAAGCATCAATCCGATTTGAATAGTTACATTTAATTGAATTTTAACAATTAAGTTTAATTGGATTTTAATCATTAGGTTTAATTTCTAATTGCATAAATTATTTATTTGTTAAACATTATTTACAAATTGTACCTAAAATGTAAACATGCAATTTTTTATACATTAATTACGCCAAGAAGCGCAAAGATATTATTTAGAATTTCTTGTCATCGTAATTGACAGACATCATTTTTTAATGTGTTAACCAATGTTCCTCACTAATAGTAGATGATATAGTAACATATTATGTTATTTTATTCTTATTAACATAACTACTTTTTATTTTTTTTATTATCAGTAAAAAAAATCTCCTATAATAAATAGTTATTATCGTAAAGTGTTCTTATTTTAAGCATAATATTATAAAAGTTAATACAATATTTATTTTTTAATTTTAATATAAATTGTATTTTTCATTTTAATAATTGTCATAATATCTATTTTTTTATTTTCTTTTTTCTTTTGCTTTATTATTATTTATTATCAGTAGATAAACCTGCTCTTATAGCATGCATGAATAACAACAAATACCACAATTTACAACGAATAACACAAGTAAAAAAACCCACCAACCCATTCAACAAGAGAGCCTACAAATCTAATATGAGTAAACAAGATAAAATTTAAACTATATTATTATCAATTAAAATAACTAGTTCAATTATTTTGTCTTGATTTTAATAAGTTATTTATTTATTTATTACGTAAAGACTACAACAATAATGCTAATTAAAGATTAAAAATACCACTTATCATTTTTATCTACCATTATTTGTCAATAATATACATGTTTATATCAATACTAATTCAATACTTGTATAATATAAAGTATAAACATGTTTAGCATACAAATTGCACATCTTTAAGTGATTTTTTTATTTCTTCCTGTTTGATTACACTGAACAGTTATTGTTGGGAGAGAAATATTTGATCTTACTTATACAACATTATTTTATTTTTTTTAGTTTGATTATGTTAGATATTTAACGTGAAAGATGAAAATGAATTGAGCCGCCATGGATTTTCCTTTCAAAAATAGAATGTGTGAACGAGGGAAGACTGGCTGCTAAGTTCCATCTATAATAGGCTTCATCAATTCTAGCTTAAGCTCTCTTAGGTTCCAAACACAATTGCATAAGCATCCAATTTGTTTTTGTTTTAGATAGTATCAAAATGGAAGATCTAATTAAACAAACAATATATAATTTAAGCTCTAAAATCGATCTTCCTAAAAATAAAAAAGAGCAGAAGCTTTGAAAGGACACAAACCATCGTAAGATTCCATTCAAAAAAAGGCAAACACAAACCATCGTTAATTACCATAAGCCAATGAGACCAGCACCATAAGAACAAGAACAAAAAAAAAAACATCCTCAAAAATTAAACCTTGCGTTGGTGGCAATTACTCGCTTCTGTCAATTGTCACCTTCTGGGTTCTCCATTGTTGGTTTTGCAGAGGAGGATGAGTTCAGCACATGCTCCTCAAGATTTTGATCATAGCATGCAAGATATCCCACGTTAGAAAAAGAACAAAAGAAGGTTTTAGGTAGTTGGGGAAGAAAGAAGGAAGAAAAATGAACGACCTTTTCTCAAACTCGTTCAAGAAATACAGTGACCTGAAAGAGCAGGCATACCTAGATGATGTGGAGGCGGGGAAAGAAAGCGTGAACCTTGATAAGTTCTTCGAGGAAGTGGAGGACGTGAAAGAGGACATGAGGAGCGTGGAGATGCTGTACAGAAAGCTGCAAGAGGCGAACGAGGAGAGCAAAACGGCGCACACGGCCAAGGCGATGAAGGAGGTTCGGGCGCGAATGGATAAGGACGTGGCGCTGGTGCTGAAGCGCGTGAAGGTGATAAAGGGGAAGCTGGAGGCGCTGGAGCGGTCGAACGCGGCGAACCGGAGCTTGCCGGGGTGCGGGCCGGGGTCGTCGGCGGACCGGACGAGGACGTCGGTGGTGAGCGGGTTGGGGAAGAAGCTGAAGGACATGATGGACGATTTCCAGGGGCTTCGGGCGCGCATACAGATGGAGTACAAGGAGACGGTGGAAAGGAGGTACTTCACGATCACGGGGGAGAAGGCGGAGGAGGAAACAATCGAGAATTTGATATCGAGTGGGGAGAGCGAGAGCTTTCTGCAGAGGGCGATTCAGGAGCAGGGGAGGGGTCAGATAATGGACACGATTTCGGAGATTCAAGAGCGGCACGACGCCGTTAAGGAGATTGAGAAGAACTTGATGGAACTGCACCAGGTTTTTCTGGACATGGCGGCGATGGTGGAGGCGCAGGGGCAGCAGCTGAACAACATCGAGAGCCACGTGGCGCATGCGAGTTCGTTTGTGAGACGGGGCACCGAGCAGCTTCATGATGCGAAAGAGATTCAGAAGAGTTCAAGGAAGTGGACCTGTTATGCCATCATTCTCGGCGCTGTTCTCGTTGTTTTGCTTCTCTTCCCTCTCCTCACCTCGCTCTTGCCTCATCTCTTGAGGTGAACCACAACACCTCCATTCAACACAACATGCTTTTTCTCCATTTTCGATTCCAGTAGATTAGGAATCTACCTGCTATTCTTCTCATCTAATGTAAATATATAGCTTTGTTTCATTTCATTTCATTCATTTAGCCTCTTTTCTATTCAAAACACTAAGTACACTTTCTTGTCACAGGCTCAAAATCTGTTAACCCTTTTAAAAACATACTTGTTAGATAGAGTATGAGAAGAAAAAACTCAATCTTTTTAATCTGCAGAAAATATTAATTCAGTAAATTCTCTAATTTTACAAAATCGTCGTTTTATTTATTTTACACAGCTCCGTTGTCATTTTCCCAAGCAAGGATAAAAGTGAAAAACGTTATACAGATTAGAAATAAGTTAGAACTTTGTTTGGTCTGAATAATTAATGCTTAGAATTTGAAACAGTGAAATTGAAATTCAGTCAATCTGAATTCCTCCTAAAAATGGATGTGTACTCAATATTCATGTTAGAAAGGATCAGACCTTAATTTTGCGACAAAGTCTGATGTCGTTCATGCTTCTCTTAGCAGCATTTCTACTTGCTGCTGCCATTTTCTTGCTACATAGATTCGAGACAGCAAACCTCATTTTGAACCAAAACGTGCTTTGTATTCAGTTTAATTGACAAGCATAGCTCCTGAGTCCTAAATGATTTCTTCTGCAGAATGCTACTAAGCTTCTCGTCCCTAACGTTAGTGTCCTTAAAATGTTATACGCAATTATAATACCATTCGCTTAGGTACTAGGTACTAGTACTACTAATTATTAGAATTTATTTTTAGGAAATAATGAAAGAAAATTGCTCGTCACTGGCAGTAAAGACAGTTTTTGGTCATCACAGAATAAATTGTTTTAGTATTAATTTAGTACCAGTCTTCTGTTGAAAATTGACTATTTATTTTGTAAGAATAGATTAAAGTAGTGTCAATTTTCGTACTCACAACCAAACAAGTGATCCAGTTAAATATCATACGGTTAAACTGTACTCTAACCATTAATTAACAGGTATACCAAATCTTTTTGACTTTCAATTTACCAAACAGATTCTAGGTAACTGTCTTTTTCCTTCTAATATTATATCGTATCCAAACTATCCCACTTTTTTCTTTAACTTCTGAACACCAGAAGTTCATAGCTTGAGATGAAGTGCGCCGATTTTAATATACAGTCTCATTCCAAGATGCAGTGCATAATGGCTGTAATTTATGGGAGAGTCTACTGACATACAGTGTTTTTTTATAAGGAAAAAAAGTGATTCAGTGAATACAAATAGCGAAGAAAGAAATAGCATAACACGAAAGAAAATGAATGAAAGATGAAATGAAACAAAATAAAGTAGCAAGGTTTAAAGAAAAACAAGGCACAGTATGAAGTGAGACAGAAAAAAGAATAAAAAGTCATAGTTAATCGACTTTTACAATGGACTCTGCACAATTTCTAGTGGTTTCTCACCACAAAACATGGAAATGTATCTTCCAAGCTGCATTCCTCCACATACTAGAGGAGAAATGAAAAGACACAGGTCTTTCCTTTTTTTATCCCCCATACGGAACACATTCAAACAACCTTTCTCATTTTCACCTATTAGTTCACCCTCTTCCCTGATTCCTCGCATCTCCACCCAATAATTGCATAACTACTTATGATAAGCATAGTTCATGCACATCAAAAGCTATCAATCATGTCAATTTTTTGAAAGATATACCTTTGTATGATATAGATTAGGGGTAGTTCTGAAACACATCTATCGGTACAAAGACATGTAAACTCAACAATCGAGTTTATGTGAGATTCCACCCCTGCTAGGAGGACATAGAAACTCAAATCAAACCCAAACAATCAACTGCAGGTAAGAAAACAAAAGCTGGAAACTAGTCCACAATATAAAATGAAACTTCAATGATCAGCACAAAGCCATCATTAGTAAATATCCAAGGAGCCAGCATTAAAAATGTATAAGCTGTAACCAAATAGAAAATTCCTTTCCTCCAATCAACAAGATTAATAACCAAAGCAAATACAAAAAAAAGAGGAGGGAAATTCTGATTTAATGTACAAGCACGCTGGCCACTCAATCATGTACCAGCATTGGGTAGGGCTGCCATAAAGGAATTGTAAGAAGACTCAAGATCAAAGTGAAGCTGCCGCGCCTGTTGTTCTGTCAATTCATCAGCTGCACCCATCTTAGATAACCTTGCAATCCATTCTTTCATTTTGGTTTTACCCTCAAAATCGGGCGGCAGGATTGTCAACTTATTGAGTGAAGCATAAAGGTCCGAGAGCAATGGATGCACCTGATCCACAGCCACCATGTTAAGTTTCAAGGAATCCATTGATGTAATAAAATTCTGCACACACTCAGCCACAGCAGCAGCCGAAGTGGAAGCAGAGGCAGCCGCAGTCGCGCGATGCTCCACGGTAGCAGGCACACCAGACACCACAAGGCGGTTAAGTGCAGCCGGGCATTCCATCTTATAAGTGTCTGCAAACCGCTCAATGCTAGGCACAGTGTCTTTAAGGGTGGAAGCTAAGGTTTTGAAATGAGCAATGAGCTTCTGGCACTCCAACTCATATTCCTGGGGTGAGATTATGTCTCTAACATATGCTTTCTCAAGCCTCTCGGTGGCCTTAATGATGGCATAAAGCTCGGCAAAGTTATCAAACATTTCTCTCTCGCGCTTGTCATTCCAGAGCTTAACCTCCATGGTACTCATGAGTATATGAACACACTATATTCAAACCAATCACACAGTGGGGATGGAGGAAAATTGGAGAAGAGAACGGGACACGCGCAAAGAGAAGGGCCTTCTTCGCTGAAAGTAAACCCACAAAACCCAAAACATATCATGTTAACTGCTGCTAAGATCACAACGCCACAAAGGGGATCTAACAACTAACACCATTATTTCATCACACCAAACATCAAAATGCATACAAAACAGTGACCAAAGCACTCACAGACCCAGCAGAAGAAACACACTAAAAATCTCAACTTTGTCTCAAATAAATCAAAACTAATCCAAGACAGTGAACTAATCTCAACTTTCTCTCAAACATAAACTCTGGGTATCAGAAAAATTTTCTCCTAAAGCTGAAAAATCAAGGTAAAACGCGGTTTCAACGATAACAACAAAAAAATAAAACAATGGACGTTATAGGTTTCCGAAATTTCCCTCAAATTTCTCAGAAACCAAACAACAAGGGAGCATAAACACAAACGAAAACAAAGAAATCAGCAGACAGACATGAAAAAAGAAAAGAAAACCCATGTAAAAATTCATCAGAAAAAAACCCCAAATCAAAAGAAATTGCAAAGGTGAAAAGCAATAATCAAGACAGACAGAGACAAAGAAAAAGACAAAGAGAGAGAGAGAGAGAGAGAGAGAGAGAGAGAAGGGCTTACAAGAAGCAGAAGACGTTATGGAATGGTAGGGAGAGAGGTGCCTTCCATATGATTAAGAAGGGAACGGATTGCATGAAATAAATCGGGTGCGGTACGGTCCACGGGGAAAGAGAAAGGGGTTGCGTGTGGGTTCCCACATATTATTATTGCTGCACGCCACGGCTTACGGCATCGACGTGTAGCAGTTGAAAACCAAATAACTAATAATAAGAAACCAAACGCAATGCTCAAATCTCAATGCATTGCGCCTACTATTTCCCTTCCTTCTCCCTTCTCTCCAACACGTTACCCACCAAATCACACATTTTCCCCTTTTCAATTTCATTATGTTTCAACCTAACCCTGACCTAACTATTTTCAACTAAACTATTATTTTTCTTTTTTCTAACCCTTAATCACATTCAATTATTATCTTTTAATTCTTTCCTAACAATTACATATATAAAACCACCATTTTAATCTTCTTCTTATTCATAAAGTCTACAAAATGCTTAAATTGTATACATAGATAATATATTTTACATAGTTTATTCTAAAATATAATATAATTGTAAATTTGGGACCTTCTTAACCAAAAAAATCAATAATTCAATCTTATAAGTCCCTCTAATCATTTGATGATTACACAAATATGATTATTATTGTGCATTATTGCTTAGTGACATGCCACTGTCAACTTCATCTATTTGGATTTCTAGGTTGTAATTTCTTTTTGACAGCATTTGAAGCTTCTAATTAAGACAATAAACCAATTAAAATTTTTAGAAAATAAACTCAACATTGTGAGCTAAACTTTTTATCAATACTTTTTCAAACTCTGGTAATTTAATCATACAACTCTGAATAATAACTATTTAACCACTAAAGATTTGTACAAAAATATTTGATGCTTTTACATCAAATTGATTTTATTTCAAAAAATATAAAAAGCTTAATTAATGTTTCCATCGTGTAAAATATTATATACGTTATTGTGATAGAAATTTCTGGTGTCTATAATAATTACCTAGTATAGATTAAATTATTGAATAGTTTGTATGAATATCTAAGCATTATTATAGCTACCACAACAAGTAAACAAATATTTTGACATTTATGATACCTAAAATATTAGTTACAAAATTATGTTGGAGGAAGCTATGCTCCTTTAGCAAGCAAGCTTGGATTTGTCAAAATTCACCTTGAATCTAAAAGATTCTATTGAGAACTTCTCTAGAGTGGAAGATACCACCAAAAATAGAGCTACCTCTATTTTTATTATATTTTTTCTCTTCAAACACATAACTTTGCTTTGTTATTATAGCATTTTCTTATGTAAGACATTAAAAATATCTTTAGGAGTAAATCTAATGAAATTGGTCATTCCTATTATCAATGTTAGGTTTTTATCAAGTATGTCACAATGAAGGATGACAACATGTTGGGTCAGATCCGGATAGTATTTATCCGTAACTTGACCTGTCCGATAAAATTGTATTTATTATTCGATCCAATCCGTCTAGAAAATGTTCACGGGTATTTTAAAACCTGCAAATATTAAAAAAAATATTTTATATATTTTTGAAATAAAATTACAAAAAATATAATATAATATAATATAAATTAAAATTTAATTTTAATTAAATTTAACCTAATAAAATATAATTATTTTATTTTTAATTAAATTTAATTAAAAAATATATAAATTATTATTTTTATTATTTTTTATGGGTAACAAGTATTTGCGGTTCGAGTAATATACTACTCGTATCCGATCCATTTAAAAACGGATATTAGAATATCTGCTATTTACCGGCTGTGGATTTTATCCACAGATATTGATGTCCACAGTTTTTTTTGTCATTCCTAATCACAACAGTGTTAAGATTAATGCTATATTATATAAGGCAATCGGCATATCTATTATTTGAAAATATAAGCATATTAATTATATAAGTTTAAATTTTTACAAAATATTTAATAAAGTATCTATCATCAATAATAAATGTATACCAATATTAATTAGTTAATTATAAGTTAATACTAACACAATCTTATTATAGTATCTCTGCCATGTAGAATCATAAGTTAATACTAACATGATTTTATTATAGTATCTATATCAAGTAGGTTAAAGATTTACTGTTAGAGCAAAGTTAAACTTAAGTTAATTTTCTCTGTATTATATTAGAGTTATTTAGAATTGATTGATTATTAAATCTATCATGCATCTGTTATTGAATCATTCTTATATCACCTATTATATTATCTGTTATCTTATCACTATCAAATCTTCTATAAATATCTATTAGATACAACTGTTTTGGCCTCTTTCTCGTTTTATATGAAAAAATTGACCCTAACATACGATTTTAAGAGATGTATAATATATTTTTTTAAATTATTCTAGCTTAAGTAGTAATGTTTATGTTTTATTTAAAAAATAGCATATTCAGAAAATTGAATTACCGTAAATATTTTTTACCTATTCGCTATAAAATGAAAGTAAGAATCCAAATTTGTTCAAATTGGGATGAAAGTTTTGATGTTACAAAAATGTCAAATTACCGTTTTTTTTCTAGAACAATGTTACCTTTTACTATTTCCTTTAATTTTATCGTATAAAATTTTGAAATAATTTCTTTGATTTTAGAGAAATTATAAATTATTCTTAAGAATATTTATAGTGAATCAAATAGATTTTAGTAACTTTTTAAAATTGAAATCTCTAAAATTTATAATGTTTTCTGAACATGAAAAGGGAAAATCTGAATTGTGGTGAGTCACGCTTTGTCTTTCCTCTTGGTAAATGACAATTTAGGAAGTTACTTTCTGGTTGGGGTTTGGGGATTTACATAGTATTTAGGCTTAGCACAATTTTGTTGTGTCTGTCTATGATTTCATCTTATTGCTGTTGATTTTGTAACATTAACATTAACATGATGCATATGGGTGATGAGAGAGTAAGAATATTGTTTCTTCTGTTGCTGATGCCACTGCCAACTGTTCTGGGTTGGGGAAAGGAGGGCCACTATGTCATTTGCAAGATTGCACAGGTAAAGTAACAACTACATCTCTTTCTAGATTCATTATCAATGTCTCAATTATTCCTAAATTGGTTTCAATGTATAACAAATGATAACAGATCAATTTAGTGTAGAACAAGCTGTGAAAGCAATAAAGTATAAATGAAGGGTTTGTTAGAAGCTTAGTTGTTTTGGGGTTTTACCATGTCTATGTGTTGGTAAAGTATTCTTGGAAGGTTTGAATTGCAGGGGTATCTTAGTGAAGGTGCTCTCTTTTCTGTGAAACAATTGCTTCCAGATTCTGCCGAAGGTGATCTTGCTGCAGTATGCTCTTGGGCTGACGAGGTTAGGTTTAATTACCACTATCGTTGGAGTAGTGCTTTACATTATGTCGACACGCCGGATTTCAAGTGTAACTACGAATACTGCAGTGAGTATGTTTGGCCCTTTGGTACATTGGCTTTGATGGAGTTTTTGTATATGTAGGTTCTCTTTTTTGGATAAACTTATCAACAGATACTTAAATGAATAGAAAATAAGAAGCTAAAATGAATTATACTTCTTCCATAAGTTAAACTGTCAACATCTGGAAAAGTCCAAAACTATAAGTTCATTTTAATTTCTTATTTTATTTATTCTATTAGTATTTCCTGAGAAGTTTATTCAATAAGACTTTAGACTGTTCAATGATCACGCACTTTCCACGTTACTATGATGCGACTCTCATGATTCTTGAAGGAGACTGCCATGATTCTTCCAAGCATAAACATAGGTGTGTAACGGGAGCAATATACAACTATACAATGCAACTTAAATCAGCTGATGCAGGATCTGAACTAAACTGTATGTGCATGCATTTATAGAGTGCATTCTTTATGTTTTTAGTTACATACGAAGACATGCCCTTTAATTTTCTGTTCTGATTTTATCAAATACAGATAATTTGACTGAGGCACTTCTGTTCTTGGCACATTTTGTTGGGGATGTTCATCAGGTTTGTTCTTCTTGTTTTCCATTTAAAATATTATAAAAAACACAACTTATTCTGGGTTCAAAAAGTAACTATGGCTTTCAAATCTTTTGTCCTCGATTTGCGTGAGTGGTTAGAGTTTGAGTTTATCTATGGGTAGGTAAGTTGAGAAATAAGAACTTGAAACTCTAAAACAAGCATTGGTGGTAATTAGTCAATGTATTATTTCCTATGTATTGTGTGAAAATTACAATCGCGTGGTTAAATGTCTTTTTTTCTTCAGCTAACTTGTGCTTGAAAAGAATATGTTTTTTCATTCCTGATTTCTGGTGCAGCCCCTACATGTTGGTTTCATTGGAGACCTAGGTGGAAATTCAATTACAGTTCGTTGGTACAGAAGGAAAACAAATCTCCATCATGTAAGTGAAATTCCCTTCTGTGACTTAACTGTATTAAGTAACTGAAATTGTTTTTTTTTTTTTTTTCCTTTTCTTAGTGTAATTTAACTAAGATTTATAGTTTTCTGAGGGAAACTAGACTTGTAGTGGAACTGTATATTATTTTTTATTCCGTATCTTGTTGCTTTCTTCATTGGCAAGGAAGAGATTTAGGATCCCAGTCCATTTTTAAGGAAAAAAACTACGAGTTTTAATTTTAATTTTATTTATTCTTCGCAGTTTGAACTGATACCTACACTTAGCATTTGATGCCAAAGTTAAAGAAACCTTATTGTATTCTCACACCCTGTAGGTAAAAGATGCACCCACTTTTGCAAGTGATTCTAAATTTCTTTGACACTAAGATCTTCTACATAATCCTTTGGTTTTTATCTGTTGGTCATCATCCTCATCCAATCTGTCCCCGTCAATAATGCAGTAAATCAACTAAGTTCAGTGATTTCGGTTTTGGTCCAGGTGTGGGATGACATGATTATTCAGTCTGCTCTAAAAACATTCTATGATTCAGATCTTTCTATTATGATACAAGCTATTCAAAGGAATATTACAGTGAGTTTTATTTTTCTAATATTTTTAATGTATTTATTCAAATGAGGAAGACACCCCCAGCATAGGTGTAGGTCAAAGTGGCTAACTATTGTTTTTACTCGCTTTCTGCAGGATAATTGGTCAAATGATGTATCAAATTGGGAACATTGTGCACACAACTACACTGCCTGTCCAGATCGGTATCAGCATAAAACACAGCCTTTTTCATTATACTCTCTAGTTTTGTCTCATTGGCTGCTTTGTATTAAACCGGTTACAGTATTCATTGCTTGATACTCAATATTTTTATATGCATATTGACAGATTTATATTCATTTCTTGTGCCTCATTGTCATAACTCTGCACCTTGAAGACTTTGAACTGATTAAGTTGAAATAATTATCTTAATCATAAAACCAATTACTACCTGTAACTTTCCTAGTAAGGTTACCATTGTTGTTGCATATTCAGATAGCCAGGGACTCCCCTTGGTTTGCCATATCATATTCTTGCATACAACTTATATAATTCGAAATTTCATATTCTGATTTTATTGGTTTCAATTCAGATATGCTTCTGAAAGCATTAGTTTAGCATGCAAATTTGCCTACAAGAATGCTACACCAGGAAGCACTTTAGAAGGTATTTCCTATTTCTCATGGACAAATAAAACATTAGAGGAACTCCATAATCGTCAGCTAGAGTTTTTTCCTCTTTTCCTTCTACCGTGGGTAGTGTCCTTTTTTTAGTATCCTTGTTTTCCTTAGCTTTAAGATAGTTTCCTTGTTTGATATGAAAAAGACCGGAGGGACTCATTTTTTGTTGATTTGTGTTGTGTTCTTTTCTACTTCAATTGTGCGAATCCATTTTCTTCCAAGTAATCTTCTTTTATCAAATATATTAATAGAATAAAATCTGAAGTGTGTATCACAATTTTCTCTGTACCTGATCATGACCGATGGAACGCACCAACTTATTCAATGTTCAATGATTGCCACCCGTGTGCAATATTTTATTTGGTTTCATAATATCTGGAGGATTCCCTTCATTCTTTATTGTGAAAAATGTAGATGAGTACTTCCTTTCTCGATTGCCTATTGTGGAAAAAAGGCTGGCTCAAGGTGGTGTGCGACTTGCAGCTGTCCTCAATAATATCTTTGCTTCTAAGACCAGAACTGCACAAGCTTGAAGACATCTTCAGGAGATCAGCATCCATGATAAATATTGCTGTCACTGTGTATCTACCAAAAGGAGAGACCTTCAGTACTCTTCTCTTGCCAACTCTTTTAATATAAAGTAGCACAGTTCTTCTTGATTTGCTTATATGCCTGTTCACTGATGCTAAAGGACAATTTGCTTGATTTGGACTATAAGCACATTACCTAAAACATTTTAAAGAGTTTCTATGTTGTTTGTGATTTTTCTGCTTAATCACACATGTAAATACTTATAATTCAAAATACATATCTTTTACACCACCATCATTCTTATGAGATCTTGACTTTGTTTTTATCAATGAAATTAACTTTGGACCACTATAGAAGCTACCGTTCTGTACCTAATAGAGGTGGTGGGATTGCATCATGAGGTGAGAAATCTTGCTTCAACATGGAAACATCTGATACTTTATCTCAATAGCTGAAAAAATGAAATATGAATATAGTGAAAAACCCAACATAGAAAGCGAGTCTGTTTATTTTGCTCCACCTTTTATTTTTAAGTAATGATATGCTTGAAAACCTATACAAGACACCTAATTTAACCTTCACTTTTTCTATATCTTCTCTGTTTATCAAGTCAGATTGCTTATCAAATCTACACTTTTATCGTTTTTCTTTCTTTCTTTTATATCACTTTCTTATTGGAGATCAAAACTCTTCTCACACACTCACAGATTGTAAAGGAAGAAGAATCATACAGAAGAACAACTGAATTTTGCATATTTTCAGAAGTTTACACATGCACGCATATAGCTTATAAGGATTTGAGCAAACTAACCATAAAAAACTATATTTGGATTTACTTCAACACTCCCCCTTATTCAAACACTCACAAGTAACAAACCCTAACTCTTTTAAGTTTCACAAATCTATCAGGCTTAATTGTCTTAGGATGTCTGTCAACTCAACTTCTGTTGAGCAATAAGCCAATTGAAGCTCACCATTATTCTTTTGTTTATAGTCTTAATGCATCATTTGCTTCTCCATGAGAAACTGGATTCTTGACCAGATAGATAGATAGTTGATTTCTTGTTAACTAATATTTTTACAGGTTTTTCCACTTCAAACTTTAATTCATTTAGAAATGAATCTATTAAAAATAAAATTTATTTTTACTTCAGACAAAATGCACTGCAGTTTTAATCATTTCAAACACAATGGTTTAACATTTTTTCTTTTGTTTCTTTATTTTCATTATTTTTAATCAAGTAGCTTTTATATTATTACTTGTATTAACAGTAACTCAGTACAAGTATTCATTAGAGGCTTTTATTTTTTATTTTTTTAAATATGCTTATTTTCTTGCAATGGATTTATTTTATAGAATTATTATCTGTCAAATTATCCTAAGATTCTTACAGGTGTTTTTTTTTGTAGGTATGTCCAAATATATGATTTCTTTAAACATAAGGATAACATGATAAGTTATTATATATAAATGAACTACTGAAACATACAAAAGAAAATTAATAACTATGTAAGAACAGAATGAGAGTAAATAACACATTTTTAACTTAAAATAACTGTTATTTTATAGTTAAGTAAAATAAAGGAAAGAAAATTAATTAAATCTTTTAAATATGTATACTCTTAAACAAAAACAATTTAAGTGTTGTTTAAGTACTAATAAAATTTAGTTTTTAAAAATAAAATAAAAAATAAAATAGTTTGATTGAGAAAAAATTAATATTGTTTTAGTTTAATTTTATACTATAAATTTTTAAAGTAATGAAAAATACTTTAATTGTAGTTTTCACTCTATCCATACTGATGTTGAGAACTTTCTAATCTTTAAAATTTTTCAAAAATACTATTTTTCTAATAACTTGAAAATTAAAGCCATTATCAACTTATTTGATCTACATTTGTCACCTTAAAATAAAATATTGGTTAAATAAAAAAATTAGAAGATAAGGTTCTTGTTCTTCGTCCAAACTTTCAATTATTCTTGAACTAATAAAGATGAAGTTACATGTATTATGGAATAATATTTTTATTTTTATTTAATTTGAATGTCGGCAATGGGGTGCTCATTTCCTCCTATAAATAAAGTAGTTATAACACCAATTTCTTCTTCTATATAGCTAAATTGCTTATCCAGATTTTCTCTTTTCCACACTTTTTTTAAGTTTTAAGTTTTGAATTCTAAGTTGTAACTATAATAAGTAGAATTCTAAGTTATAACTTTATAATTGACAGGTAAATGAGTTTTTCTGATGTTTATTTTAATGGTAGAAATAACAACCAATATACCTCGGATTTGATATTACATTCTTTTACGGCTAAAACAAAAAAAAAGAAAGACGTGAACACAATAAAACCAAAATTTAAAAGAAAAAACTAATATTCTAATAACTTAAAAATAATAATATAGTGGTTTATAAAATTAGAACTCGCTTCAAGATTGACTTTGTTACATGTTGATAACATTAATACCACCAAAACCAAAATCATTTGTAAAATCTCATTTAATCTTCATAGGATGTCCATCTCTCTCACCCTTTCGAAACTGTAAGTTTTGTTCTGTCTAGGATTTTTTTTTTAATGTGGTGATAAAAGGTAAAGGAGTTAAACAAAATAATGAAAAATAATTAAAGTAAAAATAATGAGATAATGTGGATAAGATAAATTAAATAAAAAGGATAAAATTTTAATTTTTATCAATAATTTTGATCATATTTATTACTACAAAAGATATAAAAAAAATAATCTTAATAATTATGTTGATAGCAACATAGTTCATGATGTTTTCTTTCCATATATATATCTTCACATAAAAGATTATTTATCTCTTTTATTCCTTGTTTCTTGGCAAAAAGATATAGATAAAGCACCATATAATTTCTAATATTCTAAGCAATAAAAAAGATATTAAGTTAGAACTTAATTATATGAATAATAAAAAAGTTAAAGTTGAATTATTATCACATTTATTTCTCCATTTTGTTATTATTATTATTTTTATTTTGAATTAAAAACTTTTTTTTTATTTTGAATTAAAACCATATTGTTGTAAATTTTCAAAATCAGAAATAAAAATTTTAAATTTTAAATTTGAATTATCGATTGATTTTTCGATGGATTTTGAATTTTTTTTATCAACGAATTTTTTTGCCAATAATACGTATGTAATTTACAAATGGAAACAATTCATCCATAAATCCGTCGTACTGGAACGATAAAATAAATAAGATTTTTTCACCCATTTTTCACTTACCAACGACATTTTTTGGTAAGTGAATACATATTATCGATGGAAGAAGCCGTTAGTAAAATCCGTCAATAAAACAAACGGGAATTTTTTTATCCATTTTTTTTCTATGAGATAGAGTCGTTATATATATATATATATATATATATATATATATATATATATATATATATATATATATATATATATATATATATATATATATATAACGACTCTATCTCATAAAAAAAATGGATAAATTTTTTTTTTTATATATATATATATATATCTTGCATTTCTTCCTCATTTGTGCGAGGGAGCTTCTTTTTCACATAATTCTCCATCTTTCACTCCATCTTTTTCTTCTCTTCCACTCCATTGGAGCTACAAATCAAGATCCCCTCCATCTTGGTTCAGCCACCACCGTGCACTACCACTACCGCAGACTGCCACCATCGCGCACTGTCACCACTACACGCTTTACTTTAAGTTCGAGCAACACCAAAGTTTATTACTGTCTTTAATGTATTCAATCTTCTGTATTGGTAAAAATAAAAAAATGAAGAAACAGAGTGGAAGAAGGAGAGCGGAGAGAGAAGATGAACCAGATCAAGATATTTACCAACAAAAAAATTTGTTGGTAATTATCGAAGGAAAAAAAATTTCGTAGGTAAAATCTACTGACGTAGTTCTTGTAGAACCAAATAAATATATGTGAAGCAGCTCAAGAGGTCGTTTAGTTGAAACCATGTTTTTACTTTTGAAAGATTCCTTGACCTGTTTGTCCTTCATGTAAGCACTACAGAAAATTGTATCGATGAGTGATACTTATAACAATCCTCTTACGAGATCATGACATTGCGAATTCGAGATTAATTTCATGATTGTAGGTCCATAATTATTATGTCACGTTAGTGCCTCGTCTTTCATAGATACAAGACATGAAACAGTTTGAGACGACAATTCATCTAGGTTTATTTTGTACAAGTTACCCTACCTATTAGATGTAAATACTAATGAATTATTATTATCATCTAGTATCCTACATTGGCCTTTCCAAAAACAACATTGTATCCACTATCGCATAATTGACTTATGTTAAGCATATTATGTTTAAGGCCATCTACCAGACTCGCTCCAAGTTCTCCAAGAAGGTGTTTTCGTGCTTTAGCCACCAAAAGATCTTTTCTTCGTTGCATGGTAGCCTTAAATAGGTCTAGGGTGCCACATCAACAATTGTTGTTCTTTGAAAAAATCAACAACAATCAATATTTTGTCATGTGCATCGGTATGATCGAGAATATTCAAAATTCAACTTGTAGAAGATATCAACCCCTGCCAATATTGCCCTAAGCCAATTTCATATAATGTCATATTAAAAGAATCATGGTGTGGTTGTGGCCATTCTCAAGTAAATTGTATCCCTTGTCATCATGTCATAACTGTGAAAGGCTTGATGGATTGGGTACGATGTATAAGGTGGTGGTATGATCTAGGTAGGTTAACCTAGCTAGGGAAGAAGGCTAGGAATATCTTTGACTAGTGAGTTTTAAGCAGAGAAATGGCTGAAGTGATCTTAACAACATTTGAGTATATTCTAAAAAGTGATTTACATGATGGAGAAGGACTCAATTTATGAGGACGAGAATCCCTTCTTACACTGCCTCCTGGTGCTTAACAGACTCCTTATGTCACGGATCACAAGCCACATGGAATGTTAGTATTTTAAAAGCTTATTACAAAATCTGAAAAAAAAAAATGCACAAATCAGCAACAATTTCATGCATGTCGTTGGGCGCATATCAGTGGGTGTTAAGCATTGAGTGGCATATTGTTAGGTGCCAAGACAAGTGAGCTTTGGTTGGTTCATCTTCCCTATTCCAAGTGAGGATCAAATGTATTCGTACATTCCTTATAGCTTCCTTTCATCCTGCTTGAACCTTTTTTGGTCTCACTTATAGTAAAAGGTTATTGGTTGGATCCAAGTCATTAAAACCTAACCCCTCACCACTGCATTGTCTGTGCCTAGTCCACAAGACCATTGGGTGCATCATCGTCGGAGACTGTCGCTGGCGTTGCACCACTTCCACCATTGGAAACTCCCTTGTTGTGACATTAACGAGGGCTTGCTCCACATCATCTATCTCGTTCGAGTTTTGAATGAACAACATTACCACCATCATGCGAACTCTCATCTCTCTAATCAGAGCCACCGTAGACAATCTCCGGTGACGCTGAACGAAGCCAAAACCGCTGCTCTACTTCGATCTTGAATTGCACTTCTTTTGTTTCTTCTTCAGTTTAATTTATCATCACGAATTTCGCTCTTTTTTTATTTTAATTTTTTTTTTCAAGATTTTATTATGTTATCTATTGTTTGCGGTTTAGTTGAATTAAGAGAACATTTTATTCTTCCATTGAATTTGAATTTCCGGATTATACAAAGCTACATTACTCTATTTGGACTATGTATTTTTTTAGATTATTTTTCTAATTCAGAGGAAATGTTATTTCACTTAGGTCTCAATGAAATCTCTAGTTCTATGATTTTCTATAAATGTTCATGCTACAAAACAAGAGATTAAGAAAAAAAAAAAGATTATAAGACTGATCAAAAAGCATTTCATCTATCGCATCAACAAAAATAAAAAATGAATCAATCACACAATGCTTCTTCAACAATAGAAATGAAAATCAATGAAGCACATAAATCATACTAGTGTGGATCAAAACGAAGTAATCAGGTAATAGATAGTACCTTCTTGTGTGACAACTTCTCAACGATCTTGTTCTCCTTCTTGCAGAATCCCTCTTTCGCTTCTCAACTTTCCTCTCTTTTTTCCAGAATTCTAATTATCTAATTCTTTATTTTTCTCCCTATGAATTTTGCAGCTCCAGAACCTTCGAATTTCTACCCTTCCTTCTTCTTTTTTTTTCTAAAATCTTGTTCCTCTTTATTTTTTCTTCTACCTTTTTCAAATTTCACTTATATAAGCGTGTTTTTGATAGAAACGGTCACAGACGCATTAATCTGCCCATTCCCTCCTGCCACGTGGCCACCTATGAGTGGAGATTTTTTTTTCTAAAAAAAATTTCATGCATTGAATCGCCTTTTTTTTTTCTTTTTTTACTGTCTTCTTTTACTTTCTCACCTTTCCCCTTTTTTATTTTTATTAATTCTAAATTTTGCTATATAATAACTTTTATTATACACATATGTTTTAACTTAATTTATATTTTGTTCTATTTTTTTTATTTTGTCTTTTGATTCATTTATTATTATTATATAATTTTTGAAAACCTAAAATACTTATTTTTTTTTTTCATTTATTTATTTTTTTGAAATAATTTTATATTTTATCCAAACGAAATCAAGTTTTGATAAAAAGTCGAGTCCATGTTAAAAACATACTATCATTATCCAAAAGACATTACTGTTGGTTTTTAAAAAAAATCAACAAAAGCATTTTGTCATGTCCATTGTTATGATCGAAAAAAATTCAAAATTTGACGTGCACGAGATATCAACCTCCCACCAATATCATCCTCAACCCATTTCATATATTGTCAAATTAAAAGAATAGTGATGTTATTGTGGTCACTTTCAAGTACACGGTCTCCCTTATCATCATGTCATAGTTGTTTGTGCATATTATTATATAGGCTAACAAAATATATCGATCTTGTTTACATCATCGACACCATAAATAAAGCTTATTAAATCCAATTTCATCCAATGAAGATTATTAATCTAGATACATAAGTCCAAATTTCATACCAAATCTTCAATTATGACGTAAGACATTAAGAAGACCAACTACTATACTCGAATCCATAAGGAAATGGATCGATCGATTTCGGATAAACCTAAAAAAAATTTTATTGTCACAATGAAGGTCATCATAAAAGACATGTGTCCATTTCATCAATAACTTTTATATATCTATATTGTTCATTATTTTGTTTTATTAATTTACTCTTGTAACTTCTATTCTTAATACATTATCATTAATATACACTACGAATTAATAAATCAATTGTAGTTTTCGTTAATTACAAAATTTCTTCTATGACAATATTCAAAATCCTCTTGTAATCGATTTTAGGGAAGTGTTACAGTTCAACATTCTACAAATATATTTTTTTTAATCAATTACAATTCACTCCTAATTAATTATAATACGTATTCTCCATTGGAAGTTGTCTTTATCCCAAGATGATTGTTAATTTCGAATTGAAAGTTGGCATGCTCTTATCAACTTTAGATCAATTACAACACCCTGTAATCACTGAAGAACTTGACTATCTTTACTTTCCAGTTCTACCAATTCGAAAAAAGTTGTTTAATCCCATATTACTTGTGTATTCTCGTAATTTAAAAAAAAAAAAATCTATTCTCGTAATTTATGAATGAGGTTTTGCTATACAGGTTTGCTATGCCATCTTAGATTAAAATAATAATTAATGTTTTCATTGTGTTCGACACACCACAAATAAAATAAAGGACAAAAAGGAACGTTTATAGTAACTATCCTTGTTAAAGGAATTGTCTATGACTAATACCGGACTATTACATATGGCAAAATAGAATATTAATTATTCTGTTGTAAGAAAGAGAAAAAAACAAAAACACAAAGTGAGAATAATTTTCATATTCTATTCTAATACTGACCGATCTTCTAATTACTTTTAAATGTTAGCATAATAACTTGTTATGTATCATTTGCTTTTGCTTTTATACAATATAATTTAGTTTAATTTAGAGATTAGTTTTCAGTATGATCTAGCGTACTATTTTCTAAAGATAAGACAACATTTCTCCTACTTATAAGAAAACAAATTTTTCTCATGTGACCATTAATGGCAGAGTTGCTAAATTGCGAAGCCGTATCATGTGACAATTATTGACGAGTCGGCAGCTGGAAGAGATTACAGTATATGTAGTTAAGTGACAACTGTAAGCAAAACACACGGGTCTAGAAATATCTGCTTCATTACACGCGATTTGCTCAAAGATTATGCTTTTATGTCCTTCAGGCTTAGGGTATCCCACATCATTTTGTGCTTTTGGTTATCTATATATAAGGGTGCTCCACCTTTGCTTAAAAGGCACATTTTTTGAAAAATGGGGTTAGGGGCACTATTTCTTGGGTTCTTCTTCCTTTCTTGTGTGGTGTGTGTGAAGAGTGTGGAGCCAAAAACCTCACCCACTTGTACATTTCCTGCAATCTACAACTTTGGGGACTCCAACTCAGATACTGGAGGCATATCAGCTTCATTTGTGCCAATTCCTGCACCTTATGGCGAGGGCTTTTTTCATAAACCTTCTGGAAGGGACTGTGATGGCCGTCTCATTATAGATTTCATAGGTATAATGAACTTTGAAATACCCTTATCATATCTTTCTGTTATGCTGTTTCCTACTTTCTGTTAGGCACTGCAATGTTCATTAGTTGTGTCAGTGAAAAGTACTTTTAGCTTTAATTTGCCTCAAAATCTGCTATTTATACTGTATTGTGCAGCTGAGAAGCTAAATTTGCCTTATTTAAGTGCCTATCTGAATTCCCTTGGAACCAATTACCGGCATGGGGCAAATTTTGCCACTGGGGGGTCTACCATTAGGAGGCAGAATGAGACTATATTTCAATATGGGATAAGTCCTTTCTCGCTTGACATCCAGATTGTGCAATTTAACCAGTTCAAAGCACGCACCAAACAACTCTACGAAGAAGGTAATTGTGCCTAGAAAGAAGTTTTAGTTCAACAAACTCAAACCTCGTTATGTTGGTTCTTTGTTGTTCATGTGTTTGTGTTGGTATTTGCTTGCTGGAAATTTAGCCAAAACCCCACTTGAAAGGAGCAAGCTTCCGGTGCCTGAGGAGTTCTCTAAGGCTCTCTACACTTTCGACATAGGTCAAAATGATCTCTCAGTTGGATTCAGAAAGATGAACTTTGACCAAATACGTGAATCCATGCCAGATATTGTCAACCAGTTAGCCAATGCAGTCAAAGTAAGTAGCCACCTGGTTCACTTGAAAAGTTGGTTTTGATGCTTTTTTTTCAGAAACAAAAATGAGAAAGTAAAATGAATTTTGAAGTTAAAATCAACTTATGAGTTCAATTTCAAGAAAGTTTATTTGAATAGAGTCTTACTGAAATAAATCTTACTGATAAACTGTTTGCAGAATATTTATGAACAAGGAGGGAGGTCATTCTGGATACACAACACTAGCCCCTTTGGGTGCATGCCGGTACAACTATTTTACAAGCACAATATAGCAGCTGGCTATCTTGATCAGTATGGATGTGTGAAGGATCAAAATGAGATGGCTACTGAATTCAACAAGCAGCTCAAAGACCGAATCATCAAACTCAGGACAGAGCTTCCACAGGCTGCAATTACTTACGTAGATGTCTATGCTGCAAAGTATGCACTGATCAGTAACACCAAAACTGAAGGTAACTTGTATGCTATTTTTGTAAGATTCAGTTAACCCCTGGTGCCTTTCACCTAAAACTAACGCAAAGATAGATGTTTGATAATGATTTTTCTAGTGCCTAATCATTTTAGGCAAAGCTGTTTAACAGCACATCAAATGTTTTTAATTTTCAGGATTTGTGGATCCTATGAAGATCTGTTGTGGCTATCATGTGAATGATACACATATTTGGTGTGGGAATTTGGGGAGTGCAAATGGGAAAGACGTGTTTGGTACTGCTTGTGAAAACCCTTCACAGTATATAAGTTGGGACAGTGTCCATTATGCTGAGGCTGCTAACCACTGGGTTGCTAACCGTATCCTCAATGGCTCTTTCACGGACCCACCAACACCTATCATCCAAGCATGTTACACTCAAAGAAAGCTAAATCACAAGTTATAATACTCAAGCAGACTTTATTCCTGTACTAGATAATTGAGGACCACATACTTGGTGTTCCTTGAATGTTCCAATACACAACATTCTGGAGATAGGCAAATTCATTGGCCTATTAGTGTTTTCAAACATTGTTTGCAACAGTCAATTTGGAACTTGAGAATGCACTTTTGACCTTAATTCTCTCAAAGCATTTCATTTCTCAATATGTGCATGTTCTGGAAATTTATAGTATGCATTGATCAAATAAATTCATCACTTATTACCTGTCTGATTCATCCACCTTGTCTTGGACTGCTCAGCAGTTCATATTTCTGCCTTTGTTTTTAGACCTCTTGTGGCTCTTGTTAATGATGATTTGTCCACTTTCTTCATACAAAGAAGAAATTAGTTGAGACAAATACAGTAATGTTTCTATATTTAACAAAGAAGTTTTCTTATTGTTCTCAAGTTCTTCTCTTTTGTTCTTGGAGGGTCTTCAAGAAAGAGCTCAATAATCACTCTTTCTTCTGGCCATATTCTGATGAAATCCACAAAACAATATGATGTAAAATGAGCACAAATTTTAACTGAACCTGTATCTAATTCTGGCCTAGGATCCCAAATTTAGATGCATAAATAAGATTCCATCAACATAAATATTATGATTGACTTGAAAATTACAATAATCTTTTCTCAACTTGAATTATTTCGGTTTTCTAACTGTATAGTGGTTAGAAATACCAGTTTATCCCTCTTAAATCAATATGGATTCAAAGTTCAAAGTTAAGATCTTCAACATCAACATATTATTAATAATGCTCATAGTAATAATAGAGCGATCCCAATAAATATTAAAATAATGACCATGTAATTAAAATTGATAAAATAGTATAGTTTTTCGTTGATTATATTTTGACATTCAATTAATATTAGTTTTAGGAAAATAAGAGGTGATGTTAAATTACTTTCATTTTCTTGTTATCAAAGTTTATGAAACCTGAAAATCACTAAAGAAATAAAATAATAATTGTTTAAGGTGTGGGTTAAGGGTAATTGTCCAATTTTTTATGTCATTCAAAGTTAAACTTTTGTTCCGTGAGGAATCTCAGCTGCTTAGAAGTTATTCCCGTTCCAAATCAATTTAGACAAATAGTAATTAATATTATAATTAATACGTAATTTATTTTCTTATTTCAAACTTTTATTCACACATTTTATAATAGGCTTTTAATTAAATTTAGTTTATTTATAGTCTATACGTAAATAATTATACTTTTGTGAGATAACCAATAATTCAGGCTTTCTTCTCATCTTGCTGAAATCATTTTGTTTTATGAGCTATCATCCAATCTCTCTGTCCAGACTTAGGGACTAGTGACTTGTAATTGGAATATTTGGTTGATCATCAAGACTTGCGATTTATCACTGACTTAATAGTTAATAGAGTTTAACTTCTGATTGACTAGACGATCATACAATACAATAATTATTATAAGATTTAAAAACATTTTTGTTTTTGATAAAATTGGAACTCAACATTGAAAGCCAACCACAATTATGTTATCTTTGGAAACAAACTCTTTTGTTCAAATTACTCTAATACTTTTATCTTTTGGAAATAAACTAGTCCATTCAAATTTTATTTAAGCCTAATCAATATAATCGTATGCAAATGTTGTATTTAAATATAAAAATCAATACATCATCATTTTATGGTTTACGAGTGTCAGTAAGTTTATTAAAATACTTATTCGGTTTGAAATTTTGAAAAGCTTATTTTTATGAATATCTTGACCATGACCCAACAACATACGAGAAAAGATTGGGTCAATTCAAACAGTTACACATAGCACAGTCACGACATATTATATAATTTAAATTAAAAAAAAAAAACTCTCTTCAGAATCAAATATAAATGAAATAATTGTTATTGATCGAGTTTTAACAAATTTAATGGAACTAATCCCTAGTATTTTCACTTAATTATTGTTTTATTTGTAATGACTTCAGAGTCTCTATTCAATCTCTCCCATGTCTAATTTTAGTTAACATCATTTAATGTCCACAAGGTCTCTACGTCTCTCATTTTCTTCCTCTTTTGTAGTTGGATTATTTTTTCTTCATTTTTTAAAAGTTAGGTTAAAATATAAAAGAAATTGAATGGTTAGAATATAATCATTAATTTTTTAATTTTTTCTAGATCAAATTAACCAAAATAAAAATTTTACATTTAAGAATAACAGTTTCATGTGTTTTTCTTTCTACATCATTCTATGTTTTTTCTTCCACTCCATAATTTTTAAAAATAAAAAAATTATCTTGAATATTTCAAAAAAATTTTACTTCATTGAATTTCAAAATCTGTTAGAAAGAAAACTACAATAGATTTTGAAATTTGTTATAAATTTTTTCAAAAACTTTAATAAATTTTAAATTTTGTTAAAGAAGTTTATTTTTGAAATGTGAGGAGGTACAAGAGAAAACATTCCAATTTCATTAGAATGCCCATTATACAATGGATCGGTCCAATTTCCTTGGGCTTAAAAGCCCAATACGCGTCTGAAAAAAGATCTTCCGCCATAAGAGGAGCTTATTGAGCGGTGCAGAAACACATTTCATTTGACACGGAACCTCTGTGACCATCATTTTCAACCGTTGATCAAAGTTCAACACTGCGTCCCCACCATACCTTGGGACGGAACTTTCTATGTACGGTCAAAGATGGAATGGCACAAAGTTTTATCTGTCCTCCACTTTCTGCATACAAACGCCATTTTACAGGGACACAATCGTCTTTCTCTCAAGAATACGAAAGAAACACGTTTAAATTCATATACAAGAAACACGTGTTTTTGCCCTTCCAAGAACCTGGGCACTTCACCCGCCATTTTAAAATTTCCATATCAATATTATTAAAGAAAGAAAACCTTCTTTTGCAAGCAATTTTTTTTCCTAAATAACTATCTAACAATTTTATTTTGATACTAAATACTATATTTGGTGAGTGAACAACATGGTAGAATTCAAAAATAAATTGAACTCTTGTCCCTGACAAGTTCACTTAGATGTGTGGGAATGATGTATAACAGTGGCATTAGCGTTACAACTTCAGTACGAGAATTTGGCAACAGAGGGTGAAAAGGTTCTTGAATCTTTGTCCCCAAAAGCTTCATAACCCAACCATAGGTTACCTTTCTTTCACATGATGGATCGTTAATTTTTTTATTTTTTATTTTATTTTCATTTGTTCATGTATATTTGTTGAGTTTCTTCAAGATTTGTATAGTAAAAGTTTTTACATTTCTTTGTTCACAAGGTTAATTGCGGAGTGGCTGAGTATTAAATAATGTGATCTATCTGTCTTCTAATGTATGATATATTTGTTTGGGCATGCTTTTCTTGTGACTTTATGTGTTTGTTATTAGCTTTTTAGGGGATTCTCACCTTCAGAAATCCAGTAAATGATCCTTTTTTTTATTCTTTTACTTCTGATTATAAGCAGGTATTCGATTTTCAATGATCAGTCATGCTTTGTTCCATGAAATTTCTAACGTTAGCTGATTTATAATCTCTCATGAAAGAGCTTCGATGAATTCTTTCTATCTTTGTCTCCCACCATCTTCACAGCATTTTGTTAACAGATAATTTTTTGCACACAATATGTTTGATGAATCAAGCGAAAAAGGAAAACTTGATTCAGTTAGTGTCGATCATATTCCATATTTTGTCATATTCAATGGTCACTTACTTTACGTTATTGTAAAATCGTAAAATTGGAATTTCTAAGTTTTATGGGGTTCTCCGCAACCATTAAAGACTGATGAGCACATCTATATTAACTTTTGTTTTGTTGTGGTCCCATTTTCTTGGAATTAATTGCTGTAGATTTCTTTGCAACCCTCGAACTCTCGTTTGTCTCTGCTTCGTACTCTGAAGCACCTGATCTGCATACCTTGTATATATGTATCTTGTAGAACATTTCATTCTTCAGTTCAAAGTTGAAAGCGCTTAAACCTCTGAGCTTTGATATTTTCAGAAAGCTTATAAAGTGTAAAAGGTTTGTTCTCTTACAATGGCATTGGCAAGGATTGCTAGGGCGAACTTCAGAAAATCAAGAGGTGCTTATGGTAGTTATGCGAGTGAGAAGGATTTATTCAAAGTGGGAGGATACACAAGCATACGGGACACGACTTCCCATGTAAATTTCAATTCAGATGAGAAGTTTTCATATGTTCCAACAATTAAGGAACATAACTGCGTGAACTTTGCAATGAGGGGAATATCAGGAACTCCATACTATCGGTTTCCTTCTGCTAACGCACAGACGGTTGTTGAGGAGTCAGAGTCAGAGTTGGAGAACGATCAGCGTAGATATGCAGGACTAGAGGCAACAAAGCCAGGTGAAAAGCCTAGGGTGGTTGTTCTTGGTACGGGTTGGGCTGCGTGTCGCTTCCTCAAAGGGCTTGACACCAAAATCTATGATGTTGTGTGCATATCACCAAGAAATCACATGGTTTTTACTCCTTTGCTGGCTTCAACATGTGTTGGAACCCTGGAATTCAGAACTGTTGCTGAGCCTGTCTCCAGAATACAAGATGCATTAGCGAAAGACCCCAACTCGTTCTTCTTTCTAGCTTCTTGCACAGGCATCGACACTGGCAAACATGAAGTGAGTAGAATGATATACAATCTTTGCCCTCTGTGTGTATGTTTTTTACGTTTTCTGCATATTCATATAGTCATGGAATGCTCAAATGTAAGATATAAAAAGTTGTTTGAAAAAAAAAACACTTGTATAAAATGCCTTCTCACTTTTTACATCATGCAAACAGGTCTATTGTGAGGCAGTCAACAATGGTGAATTGCCCCGAGAGCCTTACGAATTTAAAGTCGCGTATGACAAGCTTGTCATTGCAGCAGGAGCCGAGGCTTTGACTTTTGGTATCAAGGGAGTAGAGGAAAATGCCTTTTTTCTTCGTGATGTGAACCATGCTCAAGAAATAAGGAAGAGACTTCTCCTTAATCTGATGCTTTCGGAAAATCCAGGTGGGTATTTCATCTCCATCATAGTTTATTTTGGAGTATTCCACTGTAGTTTTGTCATTTTAACGGAAAACAGACCTTGGCAATGCAACACTACTCTGTGTCAGTCGCATGCTCTGTCCTGAGTTATTTTTCTCTCCACTTCAACTCACCTTTATCACTTCACCTGAAAAAGAGCATGAGCTTTATTTTCTAGTATTGCTCTTTAGCAAGAGCCAGTTAAATTTGTTATACAACCTTTTATTTTTAATTTATTCACTTTGCATTAATAATTATGCACTCGTCAATTTGTACCAAAGAGCAAAGAACATATTCGTGTAACAGGCATATCGGAACAAGAAAAGAAACGCCTTCTACACTGTGTAGTTATTGGAGGTGGCCCCACAGGAGTGGAGTTTAGTGGTGAATTGAGTGATTTCATCACCAGGGATGTTCATGAGCGTTATACTCATGTCAAAGATTACATTCACGTTACACTAATTGAGGTACCTGGATGAATTTACTTCCATTCATTTTAGCCTATTTTGTGAGTGAGATTAATATTTAGTGTACCTAACCATTATACTGACTTTTTTATGATTAGGCAAATGAGATACTGTCATCCTTTGATGTTAGCCTACGGCAATATGCAACAAAGCACTTAACAAAGGTGAACCTTTTTAGTTTTTATCATATACTTTAATCTGTCTAGATTAGCCACTAGTTCATGGTTTCAACATTCAAATTTAAGCCTGAGACATTCAATGTTCTATCAGTCTGGTGTCCGTCTTAAGCGTGGTGTGGTGAAGGAAGTGCATAGCAAAGAGATCATTCTGAGTGATGGAACAAAAGTTCCTTATGGCCTCTTGGTCTGGTCCACAGGAGTTGGTCCTTCAAAGTTTGTGAAAGCCTTAAATCTTCCTAAATCTCCAGGCGGAAGGTATGTGCAGCACAAAAGGAAAATAAAAAAATTGTCACTCGTTCACAATATGTTATCTCCATTTAATTGTTCTTTGATTGATACAGAATTGGTGTAGATGAATGGTTTCGTGTTCCTTCTGTGGAAGATGTCTTTGCCCTTGGAGATTGTGCTGGTTTTCTTGAACAAACTGGAAGGCCTGTGCTTCCAGCTCTAGCTCAGGTTAGCCTTTATCCATTTTGATTTGCCAAATGATATGGATAAAGTGACCGATTAAATAGCCAAATGAAGTTAAACTTATACTGATGTATGGTGTCCTTCTATCCAATGAGAAAAATCTCAAAGAGCGTATTTGCATTTGAAATTGACTTTTATTAAGCATGGAATTTTACAAAGCCACTTCCTGATGACCCTTATGGCAGCTTCTAATGAGGCACAATGAAGAACATTTATTGATATGCACTATCTATGTGTATAGATCATATGAACTGTCATTGTTCACATTGCTGAAATAGAACATAATTTTGCTCTGAATAATCTAGGCTTAGTCCTTCCCTGCATTGCAGATAACAAGGCTCATGAATCAGTAATGTCACTGTGCACATGAAAATAGTAGTTACAATCAACAAGGCTTTCTTGTAATACACACCATAAAAGTATATTCCATTATATGCTGGAAAAGCAAGCATCAAGAGCTGTTTATGTATTTGCACTTACCAATGGTTAATTATAGGTTGCTGAAAGGGAAGGGAAGTTTCTTGTGGAGCTGTTCAACAAAGTTGGGAAGCAGAATGGAGGCAAGGCTTTCTCTGCAAAAGGGACGCCACTTGGGGACCCTTTTGTGTATAAGCATATTGGGAGCATGGCATCTGTAGGTGGCTACAAAGCACTGGTTGATCTACGGCAGTCAAAGGTATAATATAGGATTTTTTTTTCTAATTCTATCTTAAATCTTTACCAACTTCAAGAGTGTAGTTATATATTCAAAGAAGAAAAAAGTCAAAAAATAGTTTCTGATTTTGTTCTGCATATATATGTTGTGTAGGATGCAAAGGGATTGTCACTTGCTGGTTTTGTTAGCTGGATGATATGGCGCTCCGCATATCTGACACGTGTCCTTAGCTGGAGGAACAGGCTTTACGTGGCAGTAAACTGGGCCACCACATTAGTCTTTGGCAGAGACAATAGTAGGATAGGTTGAAATTTCATTGTCAGCAAAACCAGATGATATTTTTTCCTCGTTATTTTGGCTTAGTCTTTGGTCCATGCCTTGCTTTTGGGAAAATTACAATTTCTTCACAAAATTATCATTATTGTCAAATTTTAAAAAAAAAAAAATACAGCAACAATGAAACGATTGGATGGTATTGAAAAATAAACACCAATCTATCTCTATAGAATTAAGTAATTATGATGACCTTTGTACAATTGATTTCTTCACAAAATAGAAGCAATCCTTGATCACAATCCTCTGTTTTAACAGTTCCTTAAAATGGTCAAAAAATCATTGAAGAAATACTCAAGTTAAATGAACAACAAATCGTGTAATGGCGGAGAAGACAGAAGAGACAGTATGAAACAAGCCCATCATAATTCCCAACTTCACTTGGCCCCTCTTGGGAATCAAACGGCCAGAAATATTGCTCTTTGACAAATAATTCTTGTTCATCAAATCCCTTCTCTTAATCACCATCACTTGCACACATATCACTTTCTTTTTCCTTAACACAACACAACACAAAGCTTAGCACAGTTGTACCAAGTGATTCCAAGAGTTTCCACTTATATAGAGGATGAAGTGAAGTTTAGTTACAAAAAAGCCCCTTCTTTTCTACTAAACTACCACTTTTTTTCCTTATAATTTCTTTTGGGTTGTTTGATTTCAATTCGTGATACTCCCTCTCTCTCTCTATACTCTTGTGGGTATAATAATCGATCATTTATTGACAATTTTGACCTTACTTTTCTTCATTACGTAGGGTCGTAGAGCACCTCTTTTTCTTTGTTTGATTTTGACCCATGAACGTGTTAGTCAAACCACTCCTTGTCGTTTTGTGTTATTCAACATCTCCTTCTTCGCCTTATTTTTAAACTTTAACGTTCATTTCAATTGTTAATATTTGCTGATAAAGTTTGTAACTTTCATTATTCCTCTCCATATAATGCATCAGTTAAAAAACTAAAACAAATCAAACAACATTTGATATTTTCTTAAGCAATATTTAATATCTGTAACGTGTTATTTTATAAGAATTGAAGAAGTACAACAACAGTAGTACTATTTGTCCTCTCATACTGGAAATACATAAAAATAATACGTATAAAACTGTGTAAGTGATGCATGTAATAAAATAAATTATGAATGTTGCTTGTTCATATTATAATAGGGTCAACAGTGAAATATCATCATTACCAAGGCTTTGAATCGTATACAAGAGAACAAAGTAACAAGGGAAAGTGCATGGTCAACAGTAGTTACCTCTGGACTTTGAATGTTTTACAAAAGCCAACGTAGAAAAAGGGAAATCGACAAATAGTCAAAATGCTAATATGTACTCATCACCAAGTAAACAAAATTCTTCACTTCATGTAAGAGTTTTAAAAAGTGTTTCTTCAATTAATAAATCACTGAAGAAAAAAAAAACTACCTTTTATATTGAAGCTTAAACAGATACATACAGCTTCACATAATGAAGAATAGTTGAAAGAAATTAATATTTTTGTTATAATAATTTTGCTAATTATTTGGTTATAATTCTGTACCGTTTTCTATGAGCGTGCGTGACAAGAAATTTGACAGAAAATAACGTTGTCATTGTTCAAAGAATCTGATTAAGAAAAAACTTGGAGAAGAAGATATGATTCAGGGAAGACGACAAGATAAAGATGGTCCCACGCGCCGGCTATATTTTAAAAGCCCACACCAGGCTGCGGTATAAAAAAGGTAATTTAATCTGAGAAAGTTAAGAATAAGATAAGCATAATAAATAAACCAATATATTAAAGAAAAAAGCATGAAGCTTTCTTCAACGCATTAAAATCACGTGCACAATCCCTTCAATTAGAAAAGGAAGAAAAACGATAATGATATTGCAGAATCCAAACACTTTTAGGTGTCACTTTGTCGCTTAGCTACCCATTATTTCCATTACTCCCTCATCCAAACCAAACATAATGCTCCATATGCAACACACCTCTCACTAATTTCAACTCTCGTCACTCATAATTAAACTCAAAAAGACATTATTAGGATGCTTTTTTAGTGTCTGAAAGTTAGTGAACCAAAGGTATTAAAAAATTGAGAATGAAAGAGAAAGTGGGTACTAAGTGGACTTAGAAAGGATGCGTGGAGTTATTGATTTATATTCAGAGGTTAATTTCGGTGCTCTGAATCTTGCAAAGCGAAAGCCCTTGATACAATGCACTGAAAGCATTAATATTCAAATAGGTAGGTTTAAGATCGTGTTGGATTGTGTTGAGAGAACAATAGATTCGTACAATAAAAAATTAGTACTAGTAGTAAGATATAATATAACAGTATAAATGACAGTTGTTAATTACATTGTTAATCGCAATTATTGACTAATATCATAGTTAACACCACTTGTGCTTTGTCGCTTTGCTCAGCCTAGTCATACATACATACTCTTAATTTTCACTGAAATCAGAACACTTCATCTTCAACATGGCCACATTTTGACATGACCTTTCTCCTACCTTTAGAAAATCTTAAAAGTGCACATTTACTAATAATGGATGAAAATTGACAAAAAAATTGGAGGGCACGTGCGGATGAGTCAATGTTACAGTACCCTGTTTTTCTTCTGCTGATTTTCTAATCACTCTGTAATTTGTGGTAATCATGCATATAATTATCTAAGATTAAGAGTTCCATTGCCTACAGTTCAGAAACCAACCCTATGCAGTACAGCTTGTTGTACTTTGATCATTCAGATTTCCTCAACTATTTACTTGTATTTCTATTTTTATGTTCTTTTTTTAAGTTCTTCTTCCAGTTTTAGATTTTATTTCTCAGAAAAATAAACTCTCGTCTCAGAGACCAGAGCATGGTGATTGAAGTTAATGTATTCTAAACTATTAATTATTATTTTTGTAGTGGTGATCAATAAGTTAATCTGGGTGTTTATAAAGTAAATTCCTTTTGCTTGCTTTCGAGAAACTAAGATTCATCCATTGTTGCAGATCCAAGAACAGAATTATACTGAGCAGGAGATAAGCAAGAAACGATGGGATGATTTCATTAGCATGAAAGAAAACAAGAGATTTACATATGAACATCTGGTAGAAGGGAATAAAAAGACCCCAATTTGTACATAAAAAAGGATCAAAATTTTGGTAGCTCATCGATTTGGTGTGAAAGAGTTGAATCCTAGTGTGCAAGGTGAGAAAGTGTAGCAGAGGCTCTGGTTCTGTTGCGAGAGAAGATGGAAGCAACAGAGCTTGCGAGACCCAGAACAATTCCAACCTTGACTTGTCCACGCTTTGGAATTGGACGCCCAGAGAACCTTCTGGGGATGCTTCTTCCATTGATCATGCTACCAGCTCTTGCACCTGCCATTTCTGTTTTCTCTGTTTCGTGAAGAAGAAGAGAAGAGTGAGAAGTGAGAACAGAGAAACTCCTAGATCCGAAGACAGAACGTGCTTGTGGTTTTGTTTGTTTTCTCCGTTGTGTTGTGTGAGCTTTTGATGAAGGAGTCGATTATATAGTATTGAGGTTGCGAAAATGACCCTCGTTTTGAAAATATTTACAGGAGTACCACTGACTTTGACCGTTTTGACCCTGTCTTGGCGCGGTCTTTTCTTGCTGCCCAAGGGATAGACACGACACAAAAACAGTGGTCCGTGCACAGTCTAACCATGTTTCTTTAAGGATATGAATAAAATGTCCGAAAATATTTTTTAATTGTAAAGAAAATAAATAAAACAAAATGAAAATTAGCTTTACGAAGTTAAATTATGCATAAAAAATTATTTAGCTTGTAATTATATATTTTTTATTTCTTCTTAATGGAATTAGTAAAAAGGAAACTCTTGAAGGGCTTGGATTCGTCTAGGTTTTAAAAATAAAACTCTATATGAAGTTAAATCCGAATTTCTTTTAAGTGTATACATAATTATGATTAATTTAACAAAGATAACAAGTGCCCATAGAGAACAATTCTATCTAATTAGTTTTTGGAATATGATTGTTCGAATATACCAATGCACAACAACAATTCACATTTAATCTTTAAGTAAACCAAAAATAAATAAATTAAAACGGTTATAGGAAACTAAAACATTATTTCCTTCTAAAAAAGATTAAAAGATATATACCCAAAAACTAACTAAAAGTTACAACACAAACAAATTAATCAAACACAACTTCAACCGATAGTTAAATAAAACAGCAACTACAAATAATAATCTTTTGTTTACCTTGAATAATTCAAAACTCATGCGTAACTATACTTTGGAGTATAATCGTATTTTCATGAAGTTAATGTTAAAATTTGAAAATAAAAATTCATACAAATATAGACACACAGATATATTATTAACACGTGGAATTATATATAGATATGGTTATTTTTTTAATTGTTAATATCAAGATAAAAAATATAGATTTGGATTTTTTTGTGCTAAATTGATATAATAAATTATTAGTGACATAATAGTATGACTAAAATTTTGAATTATAGTTTTAATTAAATATTATATTAAATTAAATATTTTAATTTATCTTTGGGCGTTGTTCCTAAATTTGTGGTATAGGAATAATTTGTTATTATTAATAATAGTGATAATACTAATAGTAATGCTAATAAGTTAATGTAATGTTAAAGGATAATGATACTTGGACAACATTTTTTTTCTACAACATTTAAACATTATTTACGCGTGTCATTATGTCATTGGTGCATATTGGTGTTTGTGATTATTATTATTATTATTATGTGGAGTAATTTTGGACAAATAGACATAGATAATGTTTAAATATTGTCAAAAAAATATTGTCCACATATCATTATCCATAATGACAATAATAGTGATATTATAATAATATAACAACACTATTAACAATAATAATTATTATTACTATTATTATACTAATAATAATAATATTAAAAAAATATTTGGATATGGACTTCATTGTGTTAAATTATAAAATTAATATAATAATTGGTTAGTGATGTGTAGTAAAATAATATGATTTAATGAGCAAAATTTATAATCAAAGTTTTTAGTCATATATTATATTAAAATGAAACGTGTATGTAAAGGTAATTGTTAAAGTAAAATGTAGGTATATTATGAAATATGATCCATCTAAAATAAATACAACACAAAGTTATCATTAAAATTTGTAAATAGAGACACGTGCAAATATATATACACAAAGATATATTAAAATATATTAGCATGTGGAATAATATATATTATTATTTTTTATCATAAATATTAAGGTTAAAAATAATATTTGGATGTGAATTTATTTGTGTTCAACTATAAAATTAATATAATATTAAAATGAAACGTGTATGTAAAGGTAATTGTTAAAGTAAAATGTAGGTATATTATGAAATATGATCCATCTAAAATAAATACAACACAAAGTTATCATTAAAATTTGTAAATAGAGACACGTGCAAATATATGTACACAAAGATATATTAAAATATATTAGCATGTGGAATAATATATATTATTATTTTTTATCATAAATATTAAGGTTAAAAATAATATTTGGATGTGAATTTATTTGTGTTCAACTATAAAATTAATATAATAATTGATTAATACATGTAATGATAGGACTAAAATTTCAAACTAGACATTAAATCAAATGTTTTAGCTTGCTTTTTTATTGGTGTTGTTCCTTACACAGACTTCTAATATTTGATCATAATAATAATAAAAACACAAAAATTATTATGTCTTTATAATACTAATTATACTAATAATAATCAAAATAATGCCAAATAATAATAATAATATTAATATCAATACTATTGTTACTAATACTAATATTAATTCAAATAATAATACTAAAACTAATACTAATACTAACACCAACAATAATATTAATGCTAATAATACTAACACTAATATTATTAATAACACTAAAAATCATATTAATACTAATAGTAATAATACCAATAATAATTATAATAATATAAACAATAATAGTAAAAAAAAACTAATATCACCAATAATCATAATTATACTAATAATAATAAAAAAATACAGTATAATAATAATAAAAAAACTTGTAATATTCATTCTACTAATATCAATACTATTAAAACTTATATTAATCCAAATAATAATACTAAAATTAATACTAATACTACCAATTGATAAATATAATAATATAAATAACAATAGTAAAAATAATAATAATAATATCAATACCAATACTAATCCTATTAATACCAATACAAATAAAAATAAACCAATAATATTAATAATACTATATTTAATATTTATAATTAAAGTTATAATAATAACTAAACTAATAACAATAAAAAATAATGCTAAATAATAATAATAACTTCTAATACTCATACTACTAATACCAATACTACTAATACATTCAAATAATAATACTAATACTAACACCAACAATATTACTAATGCTACTAATACTAACTCTATAATATTACTAATGATACTACCAATCATATTAATACTAATACTAATACTAATAGTAATAATACAAATAATAATTATAAAAATGATACTAGTAAAATAATAATAATATCACCATTAATATTAATTATGCTAACAATGAAACTAAAACTAATACTAACACCAACAATGATAATTATAATAATATAAATAATAGTAGTAATAATAATAATAATATTAATACTAATACTATTAATACTAATATTAATAATACTATCTTTAATATTAATAATTATAATTATAATTATAATAAAAATAACACAATAATAATAATAATAATAATAATAATACCAATAACAATAATTATACTAATAATAATAAAATAATACTAAATAATAAAAATAATAATAATAAAACATCTAATACTCATACAACCAAATACCAATATTAATAATACTAATATTAATTCAAATAATGATAGTAACACTAATACCAAGTTAACACCAAGAATAATACTAATGTTAAAAATACTAACACTAACATTACTAAAAATAGTAACAATCATACTAATACTAATAATACTAATAGTAATAATGCCAATAATCATTATAATAGCAATAAATACATATGCTTATACTAATATTACTAATCGTAATACTATTATTAATATAAATAATAATACTAATTACAAATAATGCTAATAGTGATAGTAATAATACTAATAGCAATAATGCTAATTGTAATGGCAACAAAAATAATAAGAATAATAATTATGATATAATTGTAAAAAGGATAAGTAGAACTAAAATTGGGAAATTTGATAGTACTTAATTTAGTTTTATAGATAAAGTAGAAGATAGATGCAATGAAAAGGAATTTGACGGTGTTGTTGATGGGATGAGAAGCAAGAGAGTGTTTGGGGAGCCCACGGTGTCCCTTAGATAAGGATCAATCGGTCCCACGGATTAGATACATTGCTTCTGGACATTCCAATGGCTGCTCCAAAAACACATTGTCAAATGATGCCATTAAAACCACGTTTCCCGTCATTCAATACATCATTTTCAATTGCATTTGCTTCATCCACTCACTATCTTTTCTTCCATGGATTATAAATAACATATTTCTCATTTAAACTTATTTTTAAATAAGTTGTTTTAATACCATGCATCTTCCACTAATTTTGTTCTCTTGTTTTTTTTTTTTTTATATGTTCTTATACAAGAACAAGTATATTAATCAATAAATTATAAAAAAAATAATAATAATACGGCTAATTGAATAAAAATATACATCAACTTCATTTATTTGGTCACATGTAGAAAAATTTTACTTGATCAATCTTTATCATATAAAATAGGAGAGTTTATTAAACATTCTTTGATCAAGTTGCAATATGATCTCTTGAATAATATTTCATATAGCTTAAGCATTGTATAATTTTTTAGCCACCAAAGAGACTTTATCTACTTTCATTCTCACTTGAAATACATGTAAATTATTTGAGTGATAATACATAATTTAAGAGACAAGAACATTGCTTAAACGATACACCATGCTAATACTTAACATATACTCACTAATACTTTACCATTTGAAAAATCATTTGTCTCTCAACCCTTGACTTGAGTGAAAAGTGTTAGTCTGTCTTCACTTCATTATTATTTTAGCATATGGATTTGTGATACTTTATGCTATTCACATCAAAAAAATTTGCAAGCAAGTGATGTTAGTATTTTATAGTTTGATTTAGTCTCACATTATTTAGTATTGTGAAATAAACAACATCTTCATCCATTCTCTTGTTGGAATTTAAGAGTATTAGAGACAATTTTTAGATTCATGAAGAGTTACAATTATTCATGAAAGGTTGTCATTCATGAAGAGTTACAATTATTTATGAAAAGTTACCATTCATGAATAGTTACAATTATTTATGAAAGGTTGTCATTCATGAAGAATTACAATTATTCATGAAAGGTTACAATTATTATGAAGAAATGTAACTAATCAGAATCTGGTATCTCTTGGATTGATGCCTGATCAACATCTATATAAAGAGTGAGTATCATCGTTGTTGTTCTTCTTTGTATCTCAAAAGCGGATTTCGTGATCTCCTCCACTCTTATAAGGGACGAAATATTGTTTTTAGGAAAGTGTGTACTCACGCCTAGAAGAATATATCAAGTCTACATTGTTGTTCATCTTGTTTCCCTATGTTATTGGAAAATTGTTCCAACAGTCTAAAAGCAATATTTTCTCTAAGATGACAACAATTCGTGAGATGTCTGCAAACTTTCACAAGTTAGACAAGTTTGAAGGCGTTGGTTTCCGACGATGGCAAAAGAAGATGCATTTCCTTCTCTCTGCTCTAAACGTGGCATATGTTCTAAGTTCTCCCCAACCCATAGAAAGCGAAAATGAGACATTGGAGGAACAACGGAGAAGGAACAAATGGGAGAATGATGATTATGTCTGTCGTGGTTACATTCTGAACGGTATGTCTGATCCTTTATTTGACATATATCAATATGTGAATTCTGCAAAAGAACTTTGGAATCAACTTGAAAGCAAATACATTTCTGAAGATGCATCAAGCAAGAAATTCCTGGTTAGTAATTTTAATAATTACAAAATGACTGATGCTAGATCAATAATGGAACAATTTCATGAAATCCAAAGAATCCTAGGAAGTTTCAAGCAACATAATATTGCAATAGATGAGACGTTTATTGTTTCTTCTATAATTGACAAACTACCACCAAATTGGAAAGATGTTAGAAATTCTCTAAAACATAATAAAGATGATATGAATGTTGAACAATTGGCTGCTCATCTTCGGATAGAAGAAGGGATCCGTTTGCAAGATGGTCAAAAGGATTCCAATCATCCTAATTCTTCTACGGTTAATATGGTGGAAGATGGAAAAACAAAAATAATACCAAATAACAAGAAAAGGCCTCATAATTTTTATAAAGAAAAGATGAACAAAAGGCCAAAATTTGGTAAAGAAAGTCAACAAGGCAATTGTTGGGAATGTGGCAAGCCTGGTCATTTAAAGAGGGATTGCACAATCTGGAAAAGGAAGATGGCCAAGAATGGCGGTAAACAAGGTCAAGGCGAGTCTAGCCAAGGCCAACCGAAAAAAGGTAATTGTACACAAATTACACATAATTCTGTTTTGAATTTTGTGGAGATGGTTTCTGAAATCTTTTGTGTGCAGACTGATGATTCATGGTGGATCGATTCAGGGGCTTCAAGACATGTTTGTAAAGATCGTTGTCTATTCAAAACCTTTAAAGAAGATGACAATGGAGAAGTTCTTTACATGGGAAATGATTCTATGGCTAAAGTCCTTGGTGTTGGACAAGTAGAATTATTACTTAGTTCTGGAAAATCACTTGTTTTAAGAGATGTATTATATGCTCCAGAATTAAGAAGAAATTTAGTGTCTGGAGTAATCTTGAACCGATTGGGATTTAAATTGGTATTTGAATCTGATAAATTCATATTATCTAAGGGTGGTGTATTTGTTGGACTAGGATATCTTTGTAATAATATGTTCAAACTAAGTGTAATAAATGATGTGAAAGACTCTGTTTATGTTGTGAATCATGATTCTTCTTTATGGCACTTTCGTCTTGGGCATGTTAATTATAGAAAATTGTATTCAATGTCTAAATTTGATTTAATTCCTCCTTTTGATTTGAACATAGAGAAATGCAGAACATGTATGTTGACAAAGATAACAAGAAATCCTTTTCCTAATATTGAACGAAATTCAACATTACTTGAATTAGTGCATAGTGACTTATGTGATTTCCATAATACACCTTCATTAGGAAATAAGAAATATTTAATAACATTCATTGATGATCATTCTTGTTATTGTTATGTTTATCTTTTGTTTTCTAAGGATGAAGCCCTAGAAAAATTTAAAGTTTATAAAAATGAAGTAGAGTTACAACTAAGTGTTAAAGTTAAAAGATTGAGAACGGATAAAGGTGGTGAATATTATGATCCAATTTATTTTCAATCTATGGGTATTATACATGAAACAACTACAGCATATACACCACAACAAAATGGTGTAGCAGAAAGAAAGAATAGGACCTTAGAAGAAATGGTCAACTCCATGCTGTCCTATTCAGGATTAAGTGAAGGATTTTGGGGTGAAGCCGTGTTAACGGCTTGTTATATACTGAATCGAGTTCCAATGAAAAGGAATGAAGTAACCCCATATGAACTTTGGTATAAAAGAAAGCCAAATTTGAATCATTTCAAAATTTGGGGTTGTAGGGCAATTGTAAAAGTGCCAGAACCCAAACGCAAGAAATTGGGAGAAAGGGGAATTGAATGCATCTTCATAGGATATGCGGAATATAGCAAAGCATATAGATTCTATGTAATAGAACAAAATGACTATGTATCACTTCACTCAATTATAGAATCAAGAGATGCAATATTTGATGAAAAGAGGTTTTCTTCAATTCCTCGTCCAAAGGATTTAACTCCTAATATTGAAGATTTATACCAAAACTTAATTGATCAAGGATCAAATGATCAAACTCTAAATCAGAGTGATGCTTCTACATCTCAACTCAGAAGAAGCAAAAGGGCAAGAAAAGAGAAATCTTTTGGCTCAGATTTTCATGTATATTTAGTTGAAGGTACAAGAGATGGTATCTTAACAAAGTTCTCATATTGTTATAATATAGAAGAAGATCCATTGACATATCAAGAGGCCATAAGGTCTCAAGATGCAGCCTTCTGGAAAGAAGCAATTAATGATGAGATGGAATCTATCCTGGGAAATAACACATGGATCTTAGTTGACTTACCTCCTAAATGTAAGCCAATAGGATGTAAATGGATTTTCAAAAGGAAAATGAAGGCTGATGGAACTATTGATAAGTTCAAGGCACGTTTAGTGGCACAAGGTTTTAGACAAAAACCAGGAATCGATTATTTCGATACATATGCACCAGTGGCTAGAATCTCCACTATAAGACTATTGATTGCTCTTGCAGCAATTCATAAACTTATAATTCATCAAATGGATGTCAAGACAACGTTCTTGAATGAAGAATTAGAAGAAGAAGTTTATATGACACAACCAGAAGGTTTTGTTATGAAAAACCAAGAACACAAGGTATGTAAATTGATTAAATCCTTGTATGGGTTGAAACAAGCGCCAAAACAATGGCACCAAAAGTTTGATGATGTTGTGTTATCAAATGGTTTCAAGATAAATAACTCAGACAAGTGTGTGTATAGCAAATTTGATGACAATGGTAATGGTGTCATAATCTGCTTATATGTTGATGATATGCTAATTTTTGGAACAAATTTAGATCAAGTTAATTTGACCAAAACATTTCTATCATCTTATTTCTCTATGAAGGATATGGGAGAAGCAGATGTTATACTGGGTATAAAGATTAAGAGAGAAAATGAGAAATTAATTTTGTCTCAATCTCATTACATTGAGAAAGTACTCAAGAAATTCAACAATTATGAATGTTCTCTTACTTCAACTCCTATGGACCCTAATTTAAAGATATTACCTAATGGTGGTAAAGCAGTTTCACAACTGGAATATGCAAGGGTAATAGGATGTTTAATGTATGCAATGACAAGTACAAGGCCAGATATTGCTTTTGCGGTAAGCAAACTGAGTAGATATACTAGTAACCCCAGTCTATCACATTGGCAAGCAGTACGTCGAGTACTTAAGTATTTAAAGAAAACTATTACTTATGGATTAACATATAGTGGTTATCCTTCAGTTTTGGAAGGATATTCTGATGCAAGTTGGATCACAAATGCAGAAGATCATTCTTCAACTAGTGGTTGGATTTTCCTCCTTGGGGGAGGTGCGATTTCTTGGTCGTCCAAGAAACAAACTTGCATTACAGATTCCACTATGGCTTCAGAGTTTATAGCTCTAGCCTCGGCAGGAAAGGAAGCCAAATGGTTGAGTAATCTCATGTTCGAAATTCCATTGTTACCAAAACCAATATCACCAATAGCAATACATTGTGACAATGCTGCAACATTGGCAAAGGCTTATAGTCAAGTATACAATGGCAAATCAAGACATATTGGTGTGAGACATAGTTATGTCCAAGGACTTATCAAAGATGGAGTTATTACAGTAGATTTCGTACGAATAAAGCTTAATTTGGCTGATGGATTTACTAAGGCATTGGCTAAAGATTCCATTTCCAGAATGACAATTTGAATAGGAATGGAGCCCACGATTAATCACAAGTAAGAGAATCTTAACTTAACGCTTAATATGACATTGAGTCTTAAGTTCAATAAGATTAAATCTCTTATTTGATGATTGAAAGCACAAATAATTGTTTCAAGAGTGCTTTAGATCTGTGATGCTTAGGAGGTTGACTAATTCTTAATTGATTTCTTGAATTTATGTTTTGTCACAGGAACATGTTTACCTAAGAAATCAACCTATGTAAGTGCGAAGTTTGGCCGCTTCAAGAAGTCAAGGGGGCATGACTTTGTTGCACTTATGAATAGATATGGACGCATGGCCCTATTGTGTCAAGTATAACAAGAATATGTATTTTATCTTATATGTAGAGTATCTTCAAGAATTCATTATGTATTATGTTGGTTCAATCGTTGCGACACCAATAAAATACAAATTCCTGAAATGTGTATTCTACTAAGTGGAAGTTCAAGTCTATGTATACTTTCATTTATGTGTAAGATTGCAATTATTAAATTGATTTTTGTGTTAAGTAATTATACAATACTCTCAAATGGTGGAGGATTGTTGGAATTTAAGAGTATTAGAGACAATTTTCAGATTCATGAAGAGTTACAATTATTCATGAAAGGTTGTCATTCATGAAGAGTTACAATTATTTATGAAAAGTTACCATTCATGAATAGTTACAATTATTTATGAAAGGTTGTCATTCATGAAGAATTACAATTATTCATGAAAAGTTACCATTCATGAAAGGTTACAATTATTATGAAGAAATGTAACTAATCAGAATCTGGTATCTCTTGGATTGATGCCTGATCAACATCTATATAAAGGGATCCTGTGCTCTACTGAAATTCACTTGTTCATTCTCTCAACACACAAATCAATTCTTGAGAAACATATTCTTGTTTAACGGTAATACTAAGAGTGAGTATCATCGTTGTTGTTCTTCTTTGTATCTCAAAAGCGGATTTCGTGATCTCCTCCACTCTTATAAGGGACGAAATATTGCTTTTAGGAAAGTGTGTACTCACGCCTAGAAGAATATATCAAGTCTACATTGTTGTTCATCTTGTTTCCCTATGTTATTGGAAAATTGTTCCAACATCTCTATCCTCTCAAATCCTACCATCTAGTCTCTTTCAAATCCAATCCCGGTGATCTAATTGCTCAAGCAAAAATGTTGTAGATTTCATATTAATCAACCTTACCAAGTAAACATAAACACCAATTTTGTAGAAAACTAAAAAGATTTTAAATCAATTTATTTTAACAATTAATATATATAATTTGCTTCTTTTTTAAACTATTATTCATATCTTAACTTTGTTAACTCTATGCTAAGTACCAAAATCAACCAGTGAGATACGAACACAGTCACAATATCAACAAGCTATCATAATTAAATTAGTAAATCATTATAACTTACTTGAAATTTGTATTCCAAGAAAAAAAATAGTAAGAATTTACCAAATCTCTTAAATAAAATAGAATGAAACATCACCGAGACAATTAAAGCACAAATCAAATAATGAATTAGTGCGCAGAACAATATTCCCAACCAATAAATCTAATATAATTATCAAACACAAACTAAGAAGATATAATCATGGTTATCAAATTCTCGAATTAATTCGTTAACTTAGACGAGTTTATGTTCCCAGTCCTGACTTTTGAGTTAATTCGGAAGTAAACTCGTTTTCTAAGTAAACTCGTTGGAATCGACTGTGAAATTGATATTTAATAAAAAAACTTATAGCATTATGTCTCGAAATGTATCAAAATTAATGATATTAATTCAAGTATTTATATTTTACAATATTTCTATAAAAAATATATCTATAAATTTTATTTATTTCAAATTTTATAATTTTGAAGACTTATTTGAATTATGATATTATTCATAATACTTCTTTTTATCTGAAGTAAACTCTTACGAGTTTACGAGTCGAGTTTACAAGTTAAGTTTACAAGTTAAGTTTACAAGTTAAGTTTACTCGACTCTCATAAATTTACATAAACTCTTGAATTTAACAATCTTGGATATAATATTAAAAAAGAACTTATTCGTTATTAGTAAAATAAAATGAAATAGAAAAAGAAAAGAGATATTTGAACATAAGAACTAAAAACAAGACATGAAAAGAAGAAAAAATATAAATAAAATAGACGTAAAAATATCATTCTTACAATAATATATATATATATATATATATATATATATATATATATATATATATATATATATATATATATATATATAAAATTCATTATAAATATAAATATTATTATATAAAAAGTAAATTATAATTTTGGACTTGTTATATTGATGCTTATTTTTATAGTATTTTAATTTTTAGATATAAAAAAATTTATAACTTTAATGTAATCGACAATTGTGGAAATATTTTGGAAGTATAAAAACTTGTCTATAAATATATAAAATTTTCTGAAGTGTTATATATAGAAAATATACTAAAATTTTATATTAATTCATATATATATATATATATATATAAAACTTTCGGGAGCCCATATGTCCGCCATCTATATATATAATATGAAATTAAGAATTTTTTAAAATTTGAGAACTAAAACCTTAAAGAAAAGACGGGTAAAATTTCTCAGAAATACTGAAATCTTTATATAAACTTAGTAGAACCCTGCTAATCTTATATATCGATAAAAAAACTAAAAATATATGGAAAATTATACAATGGAATATTAAAAACTTGTAGCAAAACATATTTCTACTTATCTCAATAAAACAAAATACTTTTCTTGAAACACTGATCAAAGAGTAAACTGATGAGAGGGAAAAAGTAATGTGGGAGTGATGGAAGTAAAATATAATACAGCTAACGACTTCAGGACAAAGATCTTGGGGGAACAAGTTTGGTATCTATCATCATAACATTTTAAATATTTTTAATACAAAATCCAACACTTTTATTGTTTTATATACTTCCTTGGTGCATATTATTCACGTGCAAAATCTCATTTTTAGTGCTTATTTCCACTGTCTCATTCTTATCTTAATTAATTGCTAATTAATGCTTTCTTTTTCTTCTGAAAGCCTTCTCTTTGATGTGACAACCTAAGATAGCGACCCAAAGGCTACAAGTTCAGTGTTCTACACTCAATTTTTCTTTCAACCTGGTTTTTTATAAGAATATGTGAAAAAGTACACAAATAAATAAAACTCAAAATTAACTTATCTTATAAAAATTCTCTTATATTTTCTTGAACTTTTATTTTTTTGAATATTTTATTTTGTTTTTTATATTTTTATGTCTTAGAAAACTTTATAAAAAAGTTCCTATGACCGTTTTGTTAGGCTAAGGCACTACCTGAGTAAATGCGAAAACTGCCTCGATTAATTGATACATTGTCTTACATGCTTTTACGAAAACATTGCATATAGACATGTTTCTTTTGCAGTCATACACAATCATCTTATTGGATGATTTTGTTTTTCATTTACTCTTTTATTTTATATTTTTCAAATAAAATTGTATGCTTATATGTTCAGTAACTTTTAAAATAATATTTGTTTATGTTAATAATATCTTTTTTATTATTTCTGAATTTCTAAATTGGTTTGGAGTTATATAATCAATGAAATGGGTGAATATATAATGAAAATACTTTCTGGGTTGGTTTGAAATTAGTATAAAATTTAGTTTTTAAATATTTTTGAACTCATTGGTAGAATAAGATTAGGTAAAAGATTTCTAGCACAAGTATATATATTTCATATATGGGGATGGATCGTGGAAAACAGAAATAAGAAAGAAAGTCTATGTGGAACCATATTCTACTAATGCTTTTAATGCAAGATTGTAATCTTTGACGATGAATGCTACATGCATGACTAATAACCAAAACATAAACATTCTTGATCAAAATACACGACTTTCATCATGTTCAAAGGTTAAGAGGGAGGTATACATAATAAATTCCTACTGTTTATAATATAAAAGAAAGAATTTTATATAGTAGAATGTTTTGGATCTTTTGAAATGTTGGGTGAAATTGATATTAAAGTTAACGATAAATGCAATATTGTAGTATGAGAATATGCAATGAAGGAAAGGTTTCATGCCAATATTTCCGTTTGTGATAGATACTTGTAAATGAAAGATGTAAAGGCATATGACAGAGATACACATATCTTGTCCACATAGACAAATATGAAAAGGGGAGGGGCTGTCCTTTTTCCTTTAGTTTGCAGGTTCAGTAGAAAGAAAAACACAAGTTTTGGCAGGCAGTTAATGCTAACAGAAGGAATGAAATAAAGTAAGACAATGCCGTCCACTGCACTGAGAAACCTCTTCGTGTCCACAAACCTCTTCTTTACTTTTTAAGTAAAACCTCACATTCCTAGTTAAGAATATAGTATTTCTTTAGGTCAATTTTATTTTATTGGAATTTGCTGCATTTTTTATGGGTTTGATTTTAGCTTTTAGAGTTGAACAGAGTTTCTAATACTCATGATTATATTTCTTTCTATGGTTTAAGATCTCATGCTAAACTCTATGAAAAAGTTTGAATCATCTTTTGATTTTGTAAAAAAGTTTACAATGGTCTCATAAAAGCATTTTGCTCTGGAGAGTTGTTTAAAAGTTTGGATGTTGTTAAGATATATCAAATATTCTATTAAATGATATTATTAGGAAATCAAGTATTATGTTTTTAGATATTATTATAATTTTAGCAGATTTGTGCACATGTCTTTCCTTTAATAGATGAAGGATTATAGGATCCTTGTATATATATATATATGGTACTCTATTCCTTGAAATAATAGATCAGAATTATTTTTTAAACATTTTATTATGGTATCAAGAGCCAAACATTGATATCCTCTACAGTTTAGGAATCAGTGTTTTTTTTTATTGAATATTTCTACTGCTGCCGGATTTGTGACCAAGTTATGTCTATCTAATTCTGCTCTTAATCTTTCTGTTGTTACTAAGGGTAGTGATTGGATAATTGATTCAGGTGCTACTGATCATATGACTTGTGATCCTCATATTTACTAGTTTTTCCTCTCATTGTTCTAAAAGTGTTATTATTAATGTCAATGGGGTCTTATATCCTATTGAAGGTATATGTACTATATCCCTCTCACCCTCCTTATCGATTCCTGATGTTTTATTTGTTCCTACATTAAAGTATAATCTTATCTCCGTCAGCAAGTTAACCAAATCACATTCTTGTGTTGCCTTGTTTTACCCAACCCATTGTTTTTTTCAGAACATCCATTCCAAGGAGAAGATTGCCAGTGGTAGAGAGAGTGAAAGACTGTATTATCTGGAAAATGTCTCACGACAAAACCATAAAAGAGGATTGGCTTGTCTTGCGAATGATCATATACAAGATAAAAACAAAAAAGAAATTTGGTTGTGGCATAAACGGTTGGGACATCCTTCTTTTGGTTATTTAAAACAATTATTTCCATCATTATTTCATAAATGCAATATTTCTGCTTTTTTTTAAACTTGTGTTTTGGCCAAAAATCATCGTGTTGTGTTTCCTTTAAGCAATAACAAAACTGATTTTCCTTTTTCATTAATTCATACAGATGTTTGGGGCTCTGCCCCACAATCTACACATAATGAAAAAAAAAACGGTTTATCAGTTTTGTTGGTGATTGTACTCGGGTAACCTGGGTATATTTGCTTAAACATAAAAGTGATGTGTGTGATGTGGTTCGTTCATTTTATCATCTGATTGTTATACAATTTAACACATTTATTAAGGTTATTCGATCAGACAATAGAGGAGAATATTTTAAGACTGAATTAATAGAGTTCATGAACTCTAAAGGCATCTTGCATCAAACTACATGTCCTTATTCACCACAACAAAATGGAGTGACTGAGAGGAAAAATAGACATATATTAGAGGTGACAAGATCACTTTTGATAGATGGTAATGTCCCATCTCATTTATGGGGTGAGGCCGTGAGTTCTGCCGTTTATTTAATTAATCGAACCCCTTCTAGTGTGCTTAACTTTCGAAGGCCTTATGATGTGTTGTCTGATCATTGTATCCTTCCTCCCTTAGTTTATTTACCACCTCATATTTTTGGATGTGTTATATATGTTCACTTACACCCACATCAATGTACAAAGCTCGAAGAACGAGCAATCAAATGTGTTTTTGTTGGGTATGGAACAACTAAAAAAGGTTATCATGCTTACCATCCACCATCAAAGAAATTTTATATTTCTATGGATGTGACATTTAATGAGCATGAATTTTTTTATGTTGATTCTCCACTTCAGGGAGGCAATGAAAGTGAAGTGTATAATCATGATGTTAGTATGTTTGATTATGAAGATATGTTATCGTGTGAGGATCATTCTGCAGCAAGTGAGCCAATCCTAAATACGGATACTTCTTCTCTGGATAATACAATGTCTTCTGATCATAACCAATTGGCTCAATCTTCTCCACATGTTCAACTTGACTCTTCAGAGGTACCTTCTGATCCTATCTCTGATAATACTAATTTAGATGAAATTGATTCTTGTCTGCCTGAAACCACCAACATACCAAACACTGAGTCTACTACTGTTCAATATAATCTTCCACCTCGTTCTAACCATGGTCAACCTCCAGCTAAATATGAACCAGACCTCCAAGCCAAAGTTAAATATCCCATTAGTAAATATGTGTCATCTCACAGGTTATCTCAATCATATGCATCATTTGTATCTCAATTATCTTCAATTTCTATTCCTAGTAATGTACAGGAAGCTTTGGCAGATCCTAGATGGAGCGAAGCAATGGTTGAAGAGATGGCGGCTTTAGAAAAAAACAACACTTGGGATCTTGTGTCCTTACCAAGAGCGAAGAAAACTGTGGGCTGCAAATGGGTCTTTACAATTAAGCATAAAGCTGATGGAACTATTGAGAGGTATAAAGCACGACTTGTGGCTAAAGGTTACACTCAATCTTATAGTGTAGATTACCAAGAGACATTCGCACCGGTAGCCAAGCTCAATACTGTGAGAATACTTTTGTCGCTAGCTGCAAACCAAGATTGGCCTCTTCTACAATTTGATGTGAAAAATGCTTTCCTACATGGAGAAATTTCAGAAGAAATTTATATGGATTCTCCACCAGGCATGACAGATTCAAATGGAATGAAGGTTTGCAAATTAAAGAAGGCTCTATATGGATTAAAACAATCCCCAAGAGCATGGTTTGGAAGGTTTACCAAGTCTATGAAGACTTTTGGCTATAGAGCAAGTAACTCTGATCACACCTTATTTTTTAAGAGAAGAAAAGGAAAGATTACAGCTTTGATTATATATGTAGATGACATGATTGTTACAGGAAATGACCAAGATGAGATTTATAGTTTACAACAATACCTTGCATCTGAATTTGAGATGAAACAACTTGGAAACCTCAAATATTTTTTGGGTATTGAAGTAGCTAGATCAAAACATGGTATTTTTCTATGCCAAAGAAAATATACTATTGATTTACTATCAGAAACTGGGCTGCTTGGGAGTAAACCAGCTGATACACCAATTGAACAAAATCATAAACTCTTTCAATGCTCAAATTCAGCAAGCATAGACAGAGGAAGATACCAAAGGCTGGTAAGAAAATTAATTTATTTGTGCCATACACGTCCAGATATCACCTATGTAGTGAATGTTGTTAGTCAATTTATGTTTGACCCACGAAAGCTTCATATGGATGTTGTTGAAAGAATTTTGAGATATTTGAAGTCTGCTCCTGGAAAAGGAATTTTGTTCTCAAATAATGGAAACTTAAAGGTAGAAGGGTACACTGATGCAGATTGGACAAGTTCAAAAGATGATAGAAGATCTACCTCTGGATACTTTACTTTTGTAGGAGGGAATCTTATAACTTGGAGGAGTAAAAAACAACCTGTAGTAGCAAGATCTAGTGCTGAAGCAGAATTCAGAGGCATGACACTAGGTGTATGTGAACTTTTGTGGATTAAAAATGTGCTATCAGATTTGGGATTTAAACCAAATGAAGCAATGAGTTTGTCCTGTGACAATACTTCAGCTATTGCAATTGCTCATAATCTTGTTCAACATGATAGAACAAAGCATGTGGAGCTGGAATAATTTCCTTTCCTTTTGTAAGATCAGAGCTACAATTGGCTGATGTTCTCACCAAAGGAGTGTCAAGAAGATTGTTTAATGAGTCTCTATTCAAGTTGGGAATGTGTGATATCCATGCACCAACTTGAGTGGGGGTGTTAAGATATGCCAAATATTTTATTAAAGGATATTAGGAAATCAAATATTATGTTAGTTATATTTTAGATATTATTATAATTTTAGCAAATTTGTGCACATGTCTTTCCTTTAATAGATGAAGGATTATAGTATCCTTATATGTATATATATGGTACTCTATTCCTTAAAATAATACATCATAATTATTCTTTAAACATTTTATTAGTCCAAGATGTAGTATACACAACTTTTAGCTATTAGATTTAACAACACATATTTTTCTTGTTTTATGCACATTTCTCATATCTGTGCAGGTGTATTTGCATAGTGAATTGATGATAATTGATGATCATGTATCTTTTATTGGATCATCTAATATAAATGACAGTTTGTTGGATCATCTAATATAAATGACCGCAGTTTGCTTGGTTTAAACTTTGTTATTTACTATTGAATATTGAGATCCAATGTTAGTTTGATCCTTTCCATCCCTAGACTTAAAGAGTAATACATGTTTAATGTAAACTTTGTTATCTACTATTGGTTTCTGATTTCACTTTTACTCACCTATATCAGATGATATTTGGTTTTACATCATATATATTTATATTTGATAGAAGTTATGTTAACTGGAAAACATCATTTATGGCTTACTTTTGATATAAAGTCATTACTGTTATTACTTTAGAAAATTAGAATTATTGTGTGAGATATTACTGCTCGAATGTTTAGGTTCAGTTTTATGGAATGCATTTATGATGTGGAGTTGATGTTTGTTGTTGTATGATTAGAAAAAGCTGTTAACAGCCTACTGCAATCTGTAATTATTTAATGCGTCGTTACATGGAAGACTTCATGTGTAGGGAATGAAACCTAAGCAATTTAGTACTATGTTAAATTCTATTTGAAACATAGTTTATTGTTGGAGAATGAATGCCCTTGTATCAGCTAGTCTGTCAAATTCTTGTTTTTCATTATGCCCCTTATGTGCATTTTTTTTTTTTTGAAGATTTCCACTTATACTTTCTTTTTCATATTGCATTACCATCAATATTTCATATAGGAATAAATCCTGTTGGCTCAGGACTCCTGAGGAGAGGACATTAGTAGGTCTTTCTAGACGCTTATATGCTTTCCACATACTTAAAGGAAAATTTTCCATAATTGGATCACATCTGAAAATGCTTTAACGGTTTGAAATATATGTCCAATTATGTGTTACTGCAATTGCACATAATATTTCTAGACATTTCTTAATTGCTTTTGTGGAAAAAGGAATCAATTCTTCTTGGTAATTTATATTTCTTTAAGATGTATCATGTGGACGTTAACTTGTATGCTTATGATTTCTGTTTGTAACAATGGATTAGTCGTTTTTTTTGGTCTATAATTTTTTTATTTGCCGTAATTCTTTCTATAAAAGAAGATAGTACTAACTTCAAAGTGACACATTGATCTCCATTGATATGTCCAACTAATTTTTTTTTGTTATGTTGGTTTTATTACTATGATTTAAATAACTCTACATAATCCTTATATCTGCACTTTTCACTTCCTTTTTTGTTCAAATTAATTTTTTGTTCATAGATTATTTGTGGTTGCAAGTGTGTCTGTGATTTAGCAGACTTTGTTTCTTCACTGCTATTACTATTTACACTGGACTCTTTTTCGTTGACCAATCTGAATTGGTAGAGTTCTGTAGCTTAGACGTCTTTGTTGTCTTTTGCTCTAAAATTTTGTTATTTTTCTGTTTGAAAGGAGACTAAAAGAAAAGACCCTAGCCACTTCCAACCCTATCGAAAATAAAATTGACTTATAGGAATACAATAATTAGTACTAATGTAAAGGTCACAGAGATATCTCACTTCTGCATTTAACCTTGTATATTGCATGAGACAAAGCTGTTATTAATTCTGATATGCCAAAGAAGGGCAGAGGAAATTAAAATATTTGTGGTGAAATTTAGAGTAGAAAATAAAAGTAGGACCAGATGAAGCGTTCTTTATTGCTTTATAGCCAACACGTTTCTTTTGCTTATAGTCAAACTTTGGGATTAATGTATCCTTGCCTTTAGTCAAATCCTAGATAAAACAGAGAATCTCATTGACAAACCATGAAATAAAAAGAAAAAAAAAAGAAGACAAAAGCAACAAACAAAACTCGTTTGCATTGCTTACTAAAACCATATGCTAGTCCTTGAAAGTACATGTTATATTGACACATTATCTAATTTGTTTCATTCCAAAAAGACAAACATGAAAATAATTACTTAACCAACTATCTTTATTTTTTGTTTTCATCTTTTGGTATTCTTTGTTTCAGTCAGAATCAGATCATAGGACTGCTGATTTTCAGCAACATATGAAGCTACAAAAGGCCAATATGTAAAGCATTTAAAGCCATTATAATTTAAGATTTGCTCTTCATTTAGACTCAACCGTATCAGTTTTTGACAAAAAGGCCAATTGTTCCCATAATTGATTTGTGATCAGATACAATTGTTTCAATATTACTGAGTTTTTTAATATTGATAGTATACAAATATATATTCTTTTGTTGATATAGTTAAAATTTCTGTTGTAGATGAACAAACAAAGGGTTATTGCGGACATGCAAAGTAGTATTGATGAGTTAAGGAAGTTGGTTGAAGCTAAGGGTGAAGATTTTGTGGAACAACCGTTTTGGGAAAGTGAAGATCGTTGTCAAAGTACACCGGTGTTTGAAGGTGATATTGAAACGAAACAAAGCACAATCCTAATTCATTTTCAAATGTCGCTGCGAAGTTATCAACAAACTCTTTTCAAACATGAACAACAGGTTCAGAAGTTAGCTTTGAGTCTGGGATTCAGACATGTTTCTATATCATCTGCTTTGAGTCCCGTGGTTCGTGCTGTTCCTCGTGGTCTAACAGCTACGTAGATGCTTATCTGACCCCAATTATTAAAGAATATCTGTCAGGATTCATCTCCAAATTCGATGAGGCAATTGGAAAGTTGAATGTTTTATTTATGCAATCAGATGGAGGACTTGCTCCTGAGAGTTCCTTCAGGGCACAAAGCAATTTTGTCTGGCCTTGCAGGAGGTGTTGTTGGTTACTCGCAAATTCTTTCCGGGCTTGAAACGGATAAGCCATTAATTGGGTTTGATATGGGAGGAACATCTACAGATGTGAGTCGATATGCGGGTAGCTATGAGCAAGTGCTAGAAACCCAAATTGCTGGTGCCATCAGTCAAGCACCTCAGCTTGACATAAACACTGTAGCTGCTGGCGGTGGTTCAAAGTTGAAGTTCCAATTTGGTGCCTTTCAAGTTGGACCTGAATCGGTTGGAGCACACCCTGGTCCTGTATGTTATCGGAAAGGTGGAGAGTTGGCAATTACTGATGCCAACCTAATTCTGGGATATGTTATTCCTGATTATTTCCCTTCTATATTTGGGCCAAATGAAGATCAGTCTCTTGACATCAAGTCAAGCAAAGGAAAATTTGAGGAGCTTGCTAGACAAATAAATGCTCACCGAAGAAATCAGGATCCATCTTCAAAAGACATGTCGGTAGAAGAGATTGCACTTGGGTTTGTGGATGTTGCCAATGAGACAATGTGTCGTCCAATAAGGCAGTTGACTGAAATGAAGGGAGATGAGACAAAGAACCATTCACTTGCATGCTTTGGAGGTGCTGGACCTCAGCATGCTTGTGCTATTGCAAGGTCATTAGGTATGAAAGAAGTGCTTATTCACAAATTGTGTGGGATCTTAAGTGCATATGGAATGGGATTGGCAAATGTTGTAGAAGAGGCACAGGAGCCTTATTCTGCAGTACATGGAGCTGAATCTATTATTGAGGTCTCACAACGAGAAGCTGTTTTACTAAGACAGGTAAAGCAGAAGTTGCAGAATCAAGCATTTAAAGAGGAAAATATTTCAACAGAGACGTACTTAAACTTGAGATATGAAGGTACAGACACTGCCATCATGGTTAAAAGACAAATAGCTGAAGATGGACAATTATATGATTATGCCACTGAGTTTGTGAGATTGTTTCAGCAGGAGTGCGGTTTTAAACTCCAGAACAGAAACATTGTGATATGTGATGTTAGAGTTCGTGGTATAGGAGTTACAAATATATTGAGGCCACAGGCTATAGAGCCTGCATCTGGCAGTCCTATAGTCGAAGACTACTATAAGGTTTACTTTGGGAATGGTTGGCAGGAAACACCTCTCTATAAGCTGGATAAGTTGGGCTATGGGCACATGATGTCTGGCCCAGCAATCATCATGAATGGCAATAGTACTGTGATTGTAGAGCCCAACTGTAGAGCCACCATAACCAAATATGGAAACATCAGGATTGAAATATCTCCTTTGACCAGTGTTAAAATATCAGATAAAGTTGCGGATGTTGTACAGCTCTCCATCTTCAATCACAGATTTATGGGTATAGCTGAGCAGATGGGAAGGACACTACAAAGAACTTCCATTTCAACAAATATCAAAGAACGACTTGATTTTTCCTGTGCTCTATTTGACCCTAGTGGGGGCCTAGTTGCAAATGCACCTCATGTTCCTGTCCATCTAGGTGCTATGTCTAGTACAGTTCGGTGGCAGCTCAGTTTCTGGGGTGAGAATCTAAGTGAAGGAGATGTTTTGGTTACTAACCATCTGGAGGTAGCCATCTTCCTGATATAACTGTTATTACACCTGTTTTCTTCAATAGGAACGTGGTATTTTTTGTGGCAAATAGAGGGCATCATGCAGAGATTGGGGGTACTACTCCTGGAAGCATGCCTCCATTTTCAAAGTCCATATTAGAGGAAGGAGCTGCTATTAAGGCATTTAAGCTTGTGGAAAAGGGCGTCTTTCAAGAAGAGGGGATCATTAAACTTCTGCAGTTTCCAAGTTCTGATGGTCAGGGAAATAGGATTCCAGGATTTCGCAGGATTCAAGATAACTTATCAGACCTGCGAGCACAGGTAGCAGCAAATCAAAGAGGAATTACTCTAGTTCAAGGGCTCATTGTGCAGTATGGTCTGGAAACTGTTCAGGCTGACATGAATTACGTACAGGTGAATGCAGAAGCAGCAGTAAGAGAGATGTTGAAGTCTGTTGGTCATAGCATTTCATCCAAGTCAAATGAATTTGCGACTATTGAAGAGGAGGACTAAATGGATGATGGATCCATTATTCAATTGAAACTGAGCATTGACTCTAATAAAAAAGAAGCAGTTTTTGATTTTGCTGGGACAAGTCCTGAAGTTTATGGTAATTGGAATGCGCCAGAGGCTGTAACAGCTGCAGCTGTCATATACTGTGTTCGCTGTTTAGTGAATGTTGATATTCCTCTCAATCAAGGTTGCTTGGCTCCAGTGAAGATTCTTATCCCAGAGGGCTCATTTCTCTCTCATAGTGATACTGCTGCGATGTTATATTCACTACATTTCAAGCCTCTGCTTGTTCACAGGGATGTATGAATAATTTTACATTTGGTTACTATGAAACCATTGGAGGTGGAAGTGGAGTTGGTCCTACTTGGGGTACAGTGCCACATGACAAATACAAGAATGACTGATCCTGAGATATTTGAGCAAAGATATCCAGTGATTCTGCACAAGTTTGGACTTAGAGAAAACAGTGGTGGAGATGGGTTTCATAAAGGTGGTGATGGTCTACTTAGAGAAATATTTAGGCGCCCAGTTATTGTTAGCATTCTTTCTGAGCACCAAGAGGGCTCAAGGGAGGGAAAGATGGTGCTAAAAAAGGAAGTGATGTAGGAATGAATATATAACATGAATGAGTTTGATTTAAGAGAGGACCAAGATCTTTCAAGAATCTTTGAAAAGGATTACTTTAGGTTACTGGTTATGGTAAGTGATGCCAATAATTTCTTTAGGGACTCAAATTTTATCTCTTTTTCCATGTTCCCTATAAAGTATTTTAACCAAACAAAACAAAATATTGTCCAAGATAGAGAGATGTATTGGTTTTATTTGAAAATGAAAATTTGTCATATTACATACTATATTTATTAATCAAAACCTCACTGCCAAGAAAATTTGTCTTATTCTTTACTCTGTTTTTTAATCAAAACCTCACTGTCTCATTCGAACATTGCAATAATTTCATCTCCCACAATCGCAACAATTTTCTAGTCTTGTTTATGACACTTATATTCAATATAAACATGTTTTTCTATTGAAAAAACTTTCACTTATAAGTATTGATTTGCCACACGACTATGAAAAACTAAATACAGTATAAAAGCTTCAAATATAAAGTTATGAAACTCAAAGTTCAAATTTTGAGAAAAAGAAGAAATGGAAAGAAAATACATCTCCTGTTCTAATAATTAAAGATAATTATTGCCTAATGTTGGACAATCTAATCTTAATTGAGCCTCTCAGAAAAAGTCATATCACAACATACTTAATCTTTTATTAGAATCTTATGATAATATTAAATATAGGCTTTGAGGAAAACAAAAATTATCATAAATAAATTATAAGATGTTTCGGTGGGGTTTGGAGGTCCCATGAAACATTCCTAATAAGGACTCGCTGGAGGTCGGACGGTCGCCTGGAAGAATAAGCAGGGGTGGGTTTACTGAGGTCGGACGGTTGAAGTTGCTCGTTTTCCCTTCTCCCTTCTTCTCTTAGTCGGACGGGGGGTACCTGTCAAAGGCACTCCGACGCTCAAGTCAGTTAAGTGATCGAACGGTATTAGAAAGGAATGCATAATATGCAGAGAATCAAATCTGTCCTAAAGTCATACTTGAGACCGTTATTTATACTATTCGAATGGGCTTTTACCTTTCGTGGGCCTGATGACAGCCCAATCACATTTATCCATTTGGTGGAAGGGGTCGTCCTGGTAGTTGTCTGAGCAGTCACCGAACGGTTACGATTGGTAAGGCAAGTTGGCCTGGCTGGGTATGACCGTACGGTCCCTCAGGGTGTCGTGTAGCGTGGCCGGACGGTTTGGATAATGGGAGACCGTACGGTCCCTCAGGGTACCGTACGGTACATCAGCCCCCCAAGCCCGAGGCAACTTTGTTGCCGTAGGGTTTTGATGTAAAGGTTTACCTGACGTCTGAAAGATCGCAGTGGCCATAAATATTTTCCGTCGTCTCTTGGCATTTATCTGCAGAACTTCTTCAATGAGCACAGAGGCCACGGGGCCCCTCTTACGGTGGCAAACATCCATGCGAGACTTGCTGTCATTGTGAATTTGGAAGAAGATTCTGATGAGCATGATATTTACGATGGCGGTAAAAACGTTTGGTATGCAGACGTCAGTCACCAGCATTCGAACTGGCAGGAGACCGTGGTACGGTACACCAGGCCCCCCAAGCCCAAGCATGATGTTAATGATGCGAAGGGTTTGCAAGTGGCCTTCCTGGAGTGGACGAGTTCTGCCGACTTATATTATCGTCTCTAAGTCACTTTTGCATGGGGTCCGAGACTTATATTATCGTTTCTAAGTCACTTTTGCATGGGGTCCGAGACGCTTGAGGCCATGGAGGCCTGGAACTTGTGGCCAGACGTCTTGGGTCGAAAGACAGTGCCAGGGTGAACAATCCGAGACCAGCTGAGAGCCTAGAAATTTGAGGCCCTTGGGGGCCGAACGGTCTAAGGCCCGAAATGCTGAGAGGTGAGGGTCCTTGGAAGTCGAATAGCCTAGAGGTTGAGGTCGCAGAGGCCGAGAGATGGAAGCTGACAAGGCCGAACGGTTGAGGCCGAGAAGGCCCAGACGCACAGGCCGAGAGGTTGAGGCCGTTGGGGCCTTGAGGTGGAGGCCAAGGTTTTGAGGCCGTAAATGCCGAGAGATGGAAGCTGACGAGGCCGAACGGTGGAGGCCTTTGGAGGCCGAGTTCTGAGGCCGGTTGATGGTCGAACTGTTTTGAAGGTTTAGGTTGGCCGTGTGGTTTGAGGCCAGTCGATGGCCGAGATGCCGAGGCCAAGTGACCGAGCGGTCGAGGTGTTGAGGGCTGAATGGCTACGAAGTCGAGGCTTTTCGCAGGCCAAGAGTTTGGACGATGTCCCTTTCCTCAAGTGGACAGTTTCTTCAAGACGTTAGGGATGACAAGCATGGTCGTTCATCGCCCGACCAAGTCGACAGGAGTGACACTCTGTTCATCAACTCGGGTTTCTTCAAGACGTTGAGGGCGGCAGGCACGGCCGTTCACCGCCCGGCCAAGTTGACAGGAGTGATACTCTGTTCATCAACTTGGGTTTCTTCAAGACGTTGAGGGTGGCAGGCATGGCCGTTCACCGCCCGACCAAGTTGACAGGAGTGATACTCCGTTCATCAACTTGGGTTTTTTTCAAGACGTTGGGGGTGACTCTGGGGGACGGATCCCTTGGAGGGTAAGCGGGTGTTTGACGTTTGAGCGATTGGATCATTTGTGTCGACTTTGGCTAAGTACCTGCGTGGACAGGTTTGGGGAGTTTTTCCTGAGAGGTCATATCATGACCGAACAGTAGAGGCTTGAGGCCGATTGGCCGAGAGCTAGATGAAGCCAAGAGGTTGAGGTCTGGTGGCCAAGACCATGTTAGCCGATCAGTTGAGGCCTGAAGGCCGAGACCGGACGGTTGTAGAAGTGGTTGTCGGCTATGTTGGTCGATCGGTTGAGACTTGAGGGCCGGGAACTCGTGGAGACCAAGCTGGCCGATCAGTGGATGAGACAATGTGACCGTTACCTGCGAGGCTGAGTTTGGGAAATTACCCGAAAGGTCAGGCTATGACCGAATTGTTAGTCCTAAGGCAGTATGGCCGAGAAGCGGGTGAGGTCACGTGTCTAGGGAGGTCGAATTGACCGAACGATAGGGACCTGATGGCCAAGACCGAACGGGTTGAGCAGAGGCCAAGCTGGCGCGGGTCGAGAGGGATGGCCAAGCTGGCCAAGACTGAACCGGTGAAGATGTTCACTTGACATTCCTAAGGGCATTGCTCGACTCTTCGGTGGGACAAGAGGTCGAGGCCTTTGTAGGCCGAAAGCCGAGAGGTCAAGATATGGCCGAGCGGTTAAGGTGTTGAGGGCTGAATGGCTACGAAGTCGAGGCTTTTCGCAGGCCAAGAGTTTGGACGATGTCCCTTTCCTCGAATGGACGGTTTCTTCAAGATGTTAGGGATGACAAGCATGATCGTTCATCGCATGGGGCTGACTAGCTCAATTTGTGGCCAAGAAGCTGGATCGTTGAAACTGGATGGCCGAGTCACAGAGACAGATGGGTCGTGCGATTGAGATGACGCCAAGTTTGGCTAGGTACCTGCGAAGTCAGGTCTAAGAAATTTACCAGAGAGGTCACGCTATGACCGGATGGTTGAAGCCCGAGGTTGACGGGTTGGGCAGAAGGGCCATGTAATTAAGGCTTTTGGGGGCCGATAGCATGAGGCCGAAAGACCGAGGTTGAGACCTTGGAGGCCAAAACACATGAGGCCGAGGTCACGATCAAACGCTTGTGGCTTGAAGCCGGATGACCGACAGGTTGGTGAAGCCGAGAGGCCGAATACTTGGGGCAGGGAGATCGAACTATTGATGAGGCCATGTAGCCGAACGGTGGACGAGACCAGATGGGCGAACGAGTTGATGAGGCCGAGCGGCCGAGTTGTTGGTGCCAAGTTTGGCCAAGTACCCGTGAGGCTGGGTTTGGGGAATTACCTGAAATGTCAAGCTATGACTGAATTGTTACAGTTTTAAGGCAGTATGGCTGAGAAGTGGCTGAGGCCAAGTATCCCGAGAGGTCAACTTGACCGAACGGTTGAGGCCTGATGGCCGAAACCGAGCGACTGAGAGGTTTATTTGTTGTTCCTGAGAGCACTGCTCACCCTTCCCTTATGGTTTCAAATGGGGATGCACACTCGGCCCCACGGTGGGCGCCATTAATGTTTTGGTGAGGTTTGGAGGTCCCATGAAACATTCCTAATAAGGACTCGCTGGAGGCCGGACGGTCGCCTGGAAGAATAAGCAGGGGCGGGTTTACTGAGCCCGGACGATTGAAGTTGCTCGTTTTCCCTTCTCCCTTCTTCTCTTAGTCGGACGGGGGGGGGGGTACCTGTCAAAGGCACTCCGACGCTCAAGTCAGTTAAGTGATCGAACGATATTAGAAAGGAATGCATAATATGTAGAGAATCAAATTTGTCCTAAAGTCATACCTGAGACCGTTATTTATACTATTCGTAATGGGATTTTACCTTTCGTGGGCCTGATGACAGCCCAATCACATTTATCCATTTGGTGGAAGGGGTCGTCCTGGTAGTTGTCTGAGCAGTCACCAAACGGTTACGATTGGTTAGGCAAGTTGGCCTAGCTGGGTATGACCGTACGGTCCCTCAGGGTGTCGTGTAGCGTGGCCGGACGGTTTGGATAATGGGTGACCATACGGTCCCTCAGGGTACCTACCGTACGGTACATCAGCCCCCAAGCCCGAGGCAACTTTGTTGCTGTAGGGTTTTGATGTAAAGGTTTACCTGACGTCTGAAAGATCGCAGTGGCCATAAATATTTTCCGTCGTCTCTCGGCATTTATCTGCAGAACTTCTTCAATGAGCACAGAGGCCGCAGTGTCCTCTTACGGTGGCAAACATCCATGCGAGACTTGCTGTCATTGTGAATTTGGAAGAAGATTCTGATGAGCATGATATTTACGATGGCGGTAAAAACGTTTGGTATGCAGACGTCAGTCACCAGCATTCGAACTGGCAGGAGAGTGTACGGTACGCAAGAGATGGTACGGTACATAAGACAATGAATATAATGTTTCTATTAACAAAAAATAATGTGTGGTAAAAAATGATGATAAGAAAAGAATGTTATCTTTAATCAAAAGACAGGAAAACTTATATAAAACAGATTTATAAATACCGAAAAATCTATTGTCATGTAACTTTCAAATATTATTAATGGATTTGACACAAAAATGTGATGGTAAAATTTGAAATGCATAAAAGACAAACAAATCAAAACATCTTTCTTCTAAATTACCTCTTAAACTTATGTATATAAATCATTTTGAAGGACTAACAACTTTATCTGTTAGTTAAATGATATACTCTAATTATAATATATATATATATATATATATATATATATATATATATATATTGTCATGTAACTTTCAAATATTATTAATAGATTTGACACAAAAATGTGATTGTAAAATTATAAAATAATTGAAAATGAACATCACGTAAATTTATTTATTAATAAAAAGATTGTTATATAAAAAAATAAAAAATAATGATATCTTGACAATATTTTAATATCATTTACATATTATTTTATGATTAATCTAAAATTATTTTACAATTAATTATAATAATCATAAACATCAACATAAACTAATCACAAAATAATATAATATTATTAAAAAAATTATCAAAATATCATTATTAAATATAAAATTATTTGTTAATATGTTTTCCCCGTCAGTGCATAGTAAATTTAAATATCATAATTGATTGTATATTGAGATGCATAGACTGAATATCCTTCACACTAACTTATTTATTAGTTTGACTTCTAATCAATCACATCACATCAACCTAATTTGGTTCATTTTCTCTTTGCTTTTGGTTTCAAAATGAAATTAGTCTTTTTTTTTTAATTTTGATCTTATTTTCTAATTTTAAAAATATATGAATTTAGTTTTTTTAATTAAATTCTAAAACACTCTCATTTGTACATTGTTACAGAAAGAGTATAACAAAATCCGTATATAAATTTTGTATATAAATTCTTGAATTAGGGTTTTCCTTCTTCAATTTTATTTTCTTCACACTTCGTCGTGGTTTAGGGTTGTTAATTCTTAACAAAGTTCAAAACTTTATTGAAAATATAAATTTTAAATAGTAAGATATATTTAAATTCTTTTACATACTTTTTTTTAATTTATATATAATTTAATTTTAACTTATAAAAAATTATTTCATTTCTTTATGAAGGTAGTTAAACAAGTTAGTAAAATAATTAATACGATGTCCCACGATATTTCATGAACATGTTTTTCGTTAAAGTGTTTTCAAATTGATTAATATTTTAATCAAAGTCTGTTTAACTTAATTTTAATTAGAACTTTTTGACTCCGATCTCAAAAATAAATTGTTTACAAACGAACTAAATTAAAACAAAAAAATCTGGATAGGTTCACTTATTAATCTTTAGAAAACAAACAATTTTAAGAATTTAGTATAAGAAGATTAGGTAAAGTTAAATTAAAATATTTTCACACTGAATTTTACTTTTTCATATGAATTTGTTTATATAGTGCACCAACACATGTGTATAAAAAAAAGATAAGAGTATATAAAACCTATTTCTAAATCCGAAATATTCTTCAAAGAAACTTCCACATGAAGATTCATAAAGAAGAAGAAGAGCGTCATACAAGGGCAGGGGGCATTGCGGTGGTGAACTGGTCTACTGGGCTGAGGCTGGGGCTGCCTTTGCGGAAGCAGGTTTGTAATATGGTTCGTTTGATTATAGCTTCATTAGTCAAAAAGAGTCTTTGTTATTACCTTGAAAGTGAGAAAGAAAGGGGTACTTCCTTGTGTCTTGATTTGGATTCCAGTTTTAAAGGTGGAGTTGCTCTCTCCCGTGGATATTGGAAACATTGGTTGAACCTCATACATTGTGTTGTTCTCCTTTTTTTTTTTTTTGTTAATCTCTTACATCATTTTTTCTGCATTACGTGCTGCTGGCATAGGTGATTTCTTGGAATCTCTTTTCTTTCCCTTTTGGCAACAGAAGACCTGTATGACATAAGCATAAATTGATTCTGATGAACTCCTATTGATTTATATTTAACAAAACTAGGAACCAAATTTGTTTTAAATTACTACTATAGTTGTGCTTTCATGTATGGCATACATCGTGATGTTCTGAAACATGCCTCTTTGTAATTTGGAAGACAAATTAATGGTTGAAGAATTACATTTGAATAGCATAATTGCGTAAATGAGTGATTAAGATATTCTGCTGATGTTGCAGGAATTCGCAACTAGTGGATCTTGTTATGTTTTTCTGAATTGACAAGGATAGAATAAAGCTTAGGGAATAACATAATTTATATAAATCTTCTTCGCTTAATATATTGATACGTGTATTAAGGATCAAATTATATAAATATATGAAATTCTGAAATAGATAATTCTTTGATATATTGATAGAATTTAAGAATGCTATTTTAGCAAATTTGAAATCAGAGTTTTTTGTGAGAATAAAGAAGATATTCAAATATAGAATGCAGGTAAATGTGAGATGAAACCTTATTGTGGTTTTTCTTAATTCATGTCTGATAGCAGTACAGATTCACAGGTGCAAGGTTAAATTAAAATGCTCAGATGACATTATATCTGGAGTTGGATTCCTCATTATGTGTTCATAGTTCTGTATATCGTGTTTAAGTTCATGTTTCAGATGTGATTTCTATATGTTAAGGCTATAATTTTTGCTTATGATAGCAAACATATCCTGCATTGTTTTCTGATCCCATCATGGTTTGAATGGTGAAAGCAAGTCAGGTTCAAGAAATTGCAGAACAAAGAAGCTGCAGCAGTCTATATCCTGGAAGAAGTTGCAGGTTGGAGACGTTGTGAAGGTGAGTGTGCTATGCATTTCTGTTCTAATTTATTTTGACATGTCTATATTTTGAACTAGTACGTATTGAAGTAAAAACAGATCAGTAAGCTCTCGATGCCTTGTTGAGGTAAAAACTGAGATTAAAAGAAACAAGTACATTGATTTATGTATGTAGAAGCTTCTGTTTGATTGATTATGTTTTAAACCTGTATTTAGTTATACACTTTGCATTAGGATGTCTACAATGGTAATTGATTATGTTTTAAACCTCCATAAGATGTTAAAACTCAAGTTCTTAAGAATATTATTCACCATATGATCTCTTTTCACATGACTCATGTTTTTTATGATTTCCTGCAATGTCCTTGTTTGGATCTCCTCTATCCCTTTTATGTTTCAATCACCAAATACGTTAATTTACCCATTTCCAACTTTTATCTGTGTCATTTTCTTTTTGTTTATTGCAAAAATCATATACTCTGTTTCTATGTGTGCTATGTGTTCTGTGTTTAGGGATGTTTCTATGTGTGCTATGTGTTCTGTGTTTAGGGATATTTTATAAATTGTTTGTGTTTTGCGTGGTTAAGAAGGTCTGATGTGCATTTATTCATGAATGGGCATATGTGTTTAGAGTTAAATAGGAATGATTGTATGGACTGAAATAAGTTAAATTGAATCTGGTTAGGCTGTACATGAACATGATAACATAATAACTACATTATTCATACTCTGTCCTACTCTGTGTTAACTATGAACAGGTGTATTAGGTAAGTAAGGGGTTCGGTTCATGATAAATCAGGATAGGTAAGTAAGGAATGTTTGGGTTCTGCTTAATTGTTTAAGTTAGATTACATTTATATTGACTATATTGACATGGATTTTTTTTCAGTAAAAATGTTTAGACTGAGTAAGAAAATGTATACAACGAAGCCACCGAAGAACTCACTGACTGAGTTTTTAAGAAAGTTGAGAATAAAGATAGAAAAAGAGAACGAAGAGAAGAAGAAAAAAATGGAAGAATCGATAGATTTTTATATCTGAAGAGCTAGAAGAGGAAAAGAAACAAGCGGAGAAAGAAAAAAATGATATCGAGGATATTAAAAAGCCAACAAAAGAAGAAGAGCAAACAAAAGCGAAGAAAGAAAGAAATGATTGGCTAAAAAAAGAAGAGGATCTAGATGAACTAACAGACCTAGCGAAAGAGATATTGAAAGAGAAAATGAAAGAGCGAGAAGAAAAGAAAAAGAAATTGGAGGAAGAAAGAAAGAAGACAGCAGGAGAAAAAAAGAAATGATATGAATAAAAGAGCAAGAAGAAGAAAAGAGGAAAAAAAAAATTGGAGGAATAAAGAAAAAAGACAGTAGAAAGTGTGGCGGAGATTTCGTGCTTCTTCGTAAAAAGGAAATGATCATATCTCATTCTATTTATCCATATCTCATTCTACATTTACTTTTCCTTGCCTAAGCACAATTTTGTTCTTATGATTCCATATGTTCTTTATAATTGAAATCCATACATTCTTCCATAACTTATTTTCTTACTATTAACGGTCAATAAATCATATTGTTGAAAATCATACTATGTTAATAATGACCTAATTTATTATTAAATTCAAATTTATAAGTGAACACTTAAAAAACTCTTAATATCGATTTACATTGATTTAAATGAATTTATTTAAAAAATAGGTTTAAGATAGTTTTAAGATTGAGATCAATTTGTAATTCTAATTAGTTCAATTAGGTTTGATTTTAAGATTGTCATGTAAATAAAGTTTTTTGAACTGTTGTCTACAAATATTAATTTTTTATTTAACAAAAGTCATTTTGTATATTCTGATAAGATATCTATATTAAATATTTTAGTTTTAAAATATATTATAAAATATAATCCAATTAAATTTTGTATTTCTCTTTTATAATTTAAATATATAAGGATGAAAAAACTAATATATTATATTAACAAATTGAGCTCATCCAGTTTCGTCCAACTTGGTTAAATTGTAATAGAATCATATTTAATTTACATAATGCTATCAAAATTTCGGATTATAGATGACAACAATTAGGGAAGTGACTTAATCTAGGCCATCACCCCTACCAGAATTCAAGAACATAGACATGGTTGTTAACCCATGGCTTCGAATATATCTATATATGTTTTTTTTTTTTCTTGTATCTCTTTTGAAAGAGAAAACTTTTCATTTTGTCCTTTTTTAATAATTTGAGTGTCAAAAATAACATTGGCAAAAGAAACTAATTTTTAAAAATTAAAGAAAGCTCAATAAACTAATTTTTAAATTATACAATTTAATTTTTTTAAATTTTTAGATTACACAACTTATTTTTTTCAAATAAAAAATAATTTTTGAATTATACAATTTAAAAGTTATTTTAAATTTTAAATTATACAATTTAAAATATATATAAAAAAGCAAAAGGAAAATTCTTTTTTTTATTCATATACAACATTGAAGTTTCAATTTGGTTGAGTTCACAAGGTTTGACCTTGGCCAATGTGGATCAAGGCAAAGAAAAGTTCACAAAGTTAAAAAGATCGTATGATTTCAGTTCTTCTCAACTTTTAATTCAGGTTGAGTCGTCTCTACCATCATCCTAGATATGGACCGTTTCAACCTTTGACACAGATCGACTTGTCTCAACCATCAATTCTAGATGGCCCATCTCCACCTTGGTTCGGATAGACCCTTCTTGACCCATTAACTTAATTAGGTCGATTTGTCTAAATTATCTTCCTAGGTCGTTTCATCTTGACTATCAGCCCAAGTCTGTCTCTCTCAACCATTGACATGATTCAATCCTCTCAACTTGAGAATGATTGATCATTGTAATTTCAGGAAAATCCCCAAGACTGAGCTATCATGCAAATCATTCTACACACTACTAGGACACCAACATGTATCCTCTCCTTGAAGATCATGGAATTACGTCCATGAACCATACTTGTTACACTTACACCAATCACCACATATACATATAAATTACTACGACTTTTATAAAATATCACTACAAGACATAAAAAAAATATTCAACTTTTATTATTTATTTAATATAAATAATAATTCTTCAAGTCAAATTATGAAGAGTATTTGTGCCATCTCTTAACAAAACAGTAAACTACTTTTATTATGGTAATATATAATTTAATTTTATACCAGTCAAAGTTTAATTACTTGACAACTTAATAATTCTAAAATCTATATATTATAATACCATATTAAATAAAACTTAAGTTAATTGAATACCCTATTAACGCTTCTAATATTTAAACAATCCCAAATGAAAACTCTTTTTCTCTCACAGATCCACATTACATAACCTAATTACATTATAAATATAATTACTTTATGTTTCCTTCTACCTCTCGGCCCCACATAATGAACTTCATTAGTATGCCCATCAATTCACACCAAAATGATTATGTTGCTACTGGGAATACACTTACGCAACATCCTACATTTCACATATAATATACAATACTCACCACGGACCAACGCAACATTAATTATTTAATTCCATTCCTCCTCCAACCTTCATAAAATATACATGCAGACTACCATAAACCATGCACGACGCTCCTCTCCTATTTCCATTTTAACTATTTTTTTTTTAAACAGAACACCCAACCCAAAATACCCTAAAATATTTCATTTCCTCTACTCTCCGTCCATCACTTTCTTTTCTTTTTATTTCTAAATCTAAACCCCTTCTTTCAATACACTTCCAGCACCCACATCTTCTCCTTTTTCCTTTCTTTCTTCACTTAAATACTAGGCATCATACCCTTCTTCCATTTATTTTTCTTCTTCTCCATATAGAAGTAAAACAGAAAAACCCCTTCCCATACACCGAAGTTCACTCTCCTCGTCTACACTACCCAAAAGAAAACCCTCTCACAATTACATTTCACAAGGTCCATAAAATTGCCATATCCAATTTATTTGAAATAAATCCACCAATCTAACAGAATCTCATTCCCTCTGCATTAAAATTTACGTACCCATATTACACCATCACACAACAAACCCAACACTCAAACACCACACACCAAAGACAGTTACTCATAAACACCAAGCACAATGCATGATAGGAACCCTCAAGGAAAATCAACTAATAGAGTCCCACCCACGTAAAATTTAACCAAAACAGCGACCATACAAACCCTATACTCGTTAGATAATCAAGTTACTCCCCTTATCTCACAGCACAACTAATTTAAGATGCCCTAACAGTACCTTAAGTTTCACAACTATCACAGTTTCAGTTAAAGCCACTCAACATGTTCAAAACAGAGAAAGAAATGTAACAGTACAACAAGTTTAAACATACCAAACAGGCATATCATAAAATCACTCTTAGAAAAGGCATAGCTCCCCTTACCTTATGGTTCTCACAGCACAGTTTCTAGAAAACGCCCTAACAGTACCTCCGTAAGAGGTAATTTCGATAGTACCTATAAGCCACCAAATTGGTGTAGAGCACAGTCTTTAAAGCTTGATAGAATAAGGAAAAATAAAAAGAACGCTACTTGCAAGGTAAAACATTTGCATGAGTAAAACCCTAGGATGCAGAGAATGGGAAATTTACCTTATTAGCGGAAAGACGTGAAACTAATTGGATGGATTGGAAACCCTCAACTCCGGAAACGTAGGGACACCACCTATTTGAAAAAAGCAACGATAAAAATTTGAGAAAAGGTAGAGAGAAGATGGAGCAAGGTTTAATGAGAAGACAAAGCTTCTAAAGAACTCAGTTTATAGAGAGAGAGTTTAAGCTAAAGTGAGATTAGACTTTTGAGAAGTCTTCCCCCCTAAAGCTATACTGCCATTAGTTTAGTAGGCTTGACCGCCTCCAAATAGGTCCAATTAATTTTAAAAGTATTCAGGTCCTTACATCTCACAACTTACTTTACGACATGTAGTTTTTTCTTTAAAAAAAAAAATCAACTTCTTGTAATTTTGAGGCAGATTTGCCCATTCCTGTAAAAAGAAATAACATTTTTCAAATAAAGTTTGTAATTAGCTTTTATAAACCAACCTATACTTATACTTAATTTAAATATTCTCAATGTTAATATTTTTTATAAAATAAAACATGAGCGTTAAGTTTTATTGTTGTATGCCGCAATTACTTTTTAATAATAAATATTTTAATCAACTTGTCGTAAAATAATTTTATGAAAGCGTCTCTTTGCTTTCTCGTTCGAAAGAAGGCATAATTTTATTATTATCCTTTGATTTAAATTTGAAATTAATTTTAATTTTAATTTTTTAAATATGATTAGGTAGTTTAACATTTATATAACCATAAATCATATTAATTTCCAGGTTATATATAGATCTCACTTACCATCAACTCGTCTATAATAACCGAACACTTTTCATTCTAAATCTTTACATTTACATGTTCTACGATTAAATCTTACAATTTTCAATATTACAATTATTTTATTTTATAATTCTATAAAAGAGAAATTACTTCATGTATATTTATTTATAATTAGCACTACAACCAAGTCTATCATTTCTAGTTGGAAAATAATATGTTGACACTCCTAAAAAAAATACACTCACTTGACAACTCTCTTTAATAATATAATAATATATATTAAAAATTTTAAATTAAAACCTTATTATCACACTTTCCCTCTTTTTAGGTTATTGTAATTCAAATGGAATAAAAGAGAAAAAAAGAGAGAGAAGGGGAATTGAGAATAAAGAAAGAAAAAATGTTGGAGATTCTACACTAACTAGAGATAAGACGAGTTTATAATATATAAGTTGATAACAATATCACTTTACAAACTGATTTTATAGGGTTGAATTAATCTAAATTTCATTTCTTAACATAATATCAAAGTTATGGGTTAGAGCATATCTTAGCGAAATATGTTGTTTGTTGGGCCTATTATGTCACCCCGTAATCAAGAAATTTGTTATTTGTGACCGTTTTGGATCACTCATTAATATCTAATCTCACCCTCGTTATGTTATACGTGAGAATTTTTGTTAGAGATTGCAGATTGATTAGAAACAATACGAGTTTACAATATATAATTAGGTGTAAACTTCACCTTACAAGTCGATTTTATAATGTTCAATTAGGTTTAAAGTTCACTTCTTAATAAGAAAGAAAAGAAAAGAAAAAAGAATATTACAAATAAAAATGAAAAAAAAATGGTGTTAGATTGATTTGAATCCACATTTAATTTGTTAATTTATTGGATTTGAAAATAGAAATGGTTAAAATGTTTATAATTTATCTCACATAAATAGGAATTTTTTTTTAATGTTTTGGATCATGAGAAGTTATAAGCATTATAATACTACTTTTGTCTTATAAGAGTTATATTATATTTGACCCGTTATGAAAAGAAAATATAGTATTAAAAAAATTTATAATTATTATTGTTTTTTAGACGGATAATGGTAGGTTGATATATATACCTACACTATTTTGATATGATTTTTTATAATAAGAGAGTGAAAAATTATGTATCATATGATTATAGATGCATGTAAAAGAAAATTGGATCATGATATTTTGATAACTTTTTTTAACAACTTTTTGACAACATGACATGTGTCATCATTTTATTGGTCTGTTTGAATTTATGTTCAAAAAAATATTTGAAACGGACCAATCATATACTGTCACATATGCGTTATAAAAAAATTGTCAAAAAAAAATTGTTAAAGAGACTTTTTAAAAAAAAAAATTATCTTTGTATACCGATTGAAGTATCTTAATGTCTTATTCAAAACTTTTATATTCACTATTTATTTGTACGTATACATTAGTTCATGATGATAATAAAAAAAATATCATCTTTAGTATTGTGTAAAGATGTACCACGAGGTCCGCAAATGCAATATTAAATGATTTCTGAATTTTGTTCATGTGAGACAATAGTGTAATCATTCAAGTAAATTAAGGATTAAATACTCTCTATACCTTTCATTTATGTGTCCCATTCTTGTTATAAAAATAATAAATTATACATATTGCATTATTTCATGATATGTTTGACATGTAACAATAAGCTTTTTGAGAGACAATCATGCTATGAGGTTATCAAGGGAGTTTTCCACGTTATTATTCCCTTCACACATCTTTTCTCCTATCATTTTCTCTTATTCTCTTCTATTCTCGTTTTGCTTCTCGTTTTGCTTGCACATATCAAAATCAATTTCTGATCCCAAAATGAATACCTAATGACCAAGTCCTTCACTAGCTACGTGGATCTAAAAAAAGCTGATGAAAGATTTGGAAGCGGGTATGGTTGTTCGTCCCAATGTGGAATTCACTTCTTCCATAACCCACTTGGACACTGACATGGAAATCTTTCTGGAAGAGGCTGAGAAGGTGAAGACTGATACGGGTCCTCAGAGACACCCTCGACAGCTTGCAGCAGGCCAACGAGGAGAACAAGTCTCTGCATAAGACTGAGGAGCTCAAGGCACTAAGGAAGGATCAATACCTACATTGTTGCAGTCCTAAAGAAGGTTAGGACGATTCGGACCCAGCTCGAAGAGATGGACCGGACCAACATCGCCAATCGGAGGCTCTCTGGTCTCAAGGACGACACGCCGACCATCTACCAGACCCGAATCACCACCGTCTGCAATATGTCACCCACAATATTGTTCTTACTCCAACCTTTTTAGTAACTTTTAATATAAATATTTATAAATATAAAATAAATATGATAATAAATTGAATTAAAAATTCGGTGAAAGCAGAAAGAGCATATTAAATTATGCAGAAAAGTGGAGAAAAAAAGAGTAGGTAAGAAAAGATAGGATTGGATCGTAAGAGAATTCCCTTAACAGTTATAAGATCATCACATCATGAAGCAGCATGTATGGATGCAGTGATGGTGCATGATTGATCTAGAGGACCGAGTCAGCCATCTATTAAAATACAAACTTGTAGGACATCAAAACCGTCTAGAATAAAATGTATACTAAACCTTTCAATTACTTTTCTTAATCAATAATATTAATTCTTTAAAATTTATTATTTACATAATTAAAGTGTTCAAGTATGACCTTTTACTGTATGTCTAATATTTGATAAAATTTTGTATTAATTATAATAAATGTCATGAGTCTAAATGATATTTATGTCTCTTTATCTAAATATATTATATTGTTTCTTCTAGGAATCCCCCACTCCGATAACCAAGATTTGTCTGAGATTAATGTTTAAAGTTGATAGATTTAAGATGGTGACTCGTTTTGACGTTGATTTTGAAGAAGTAGAAGGAAAAGGTAACCAATGTTGAGATTGATTATGGAAGTAAGCATCGAGAATAAGCGGATTAGATATGGGGATGTTGAATCTTAGAAAAAGATTGGAGAGAAAATGAAAAGTGTGGAATAGATAGATATAGCTATTGAGCTTCGATTGGTTGGATGCTGTCTATTTCCTCTGTTCCTTACATCATGTCTAAATTTAAGTTTATTTAACAAAATTCTCTTATAAATTTAAACTTTTCATCCTTTATTATCGAGCCTCTTCTCCTTATTCTTCTCCTCATTCTTCTCGAAATCTTCTCTCTTCATTCTTCTCGACTTCGAAGCCGGTCTTACTTAAGATAGTTGCTCCTTGTAAGCGTCTTTTGAAGATGCATCTTTCGCTATCTTCTCACTGTGGACTCTTCTACAATCTCGTAGAACTTATCCTTCATCTACAATCTCATAGAATGTTCTCCACTTTGCGTATTTTTCAATGCAAAAATTACCAATAATTGACTCCCTACCAGGAAAATACTATTTGCAAAATTAGCCCTCTTACTCTTTCCTTTCCTTTTTTTACTCTCTTTTTCGGACACTCAAACTCTTTCCATTCTATTTTTTCTCTCTAGGTATTTGACAATATTACTTTTCAATCCATTGTGAGTGATTTTTATTAAACCTTGACAACCTTTAAATAGGTGCAAATAGGATCTTGTACCAAGTACAAATAATAAAAACGAAATATAAAATATCAACTTACTTAAAATCAAAACCACTTATATCTATTTTATCTGAATCAAAATCAAATCAAATATTACTAAACCCAAAACTAATAAAATAATAAATATCTAAATTTAAGTTTATCTAACAGTAACGGCCAGCTAATTCTCTCATATGTCGACTTCACACACAAAACACACTCACTTCTCATTAACAATAACTAAGCACCGTCATTTATACAAAGGATCACTCCTTTTGTACCCTTCACCATAATCTACACCTTCTCTCATAACAAAGACACACATCGTAATGGACTACGGAAGACTTGGATTCAGCCCATCAATCCAAGATCTTCCGGTAAGAAGAAGTTGCCTTGTTATCACTCTTTGGAGTCATATTAATCGCTGCATCGACGGTTACTGCCTTTGCACTACTCTCTCGAACCGGTACAAAAGTGGATGGTTCAAGGCTTCGACGAAAGCCTACACAGGCCATTTCACGCACGTGCAACAAAACACGATTTCAGACAGTGTGCGTCAATTCGCTACTAGACTTTCCCGGATCCTAGGCGGCTTCCGAGAAGGATATACTTCACATTTCCTTGTATTTATGGGGAGGCCTTAGGCACATTTATAGCTTGGCCTAAGGCCTTGATCGTTCCATATTTTGGCCCACCAGCCGTATTGTATTCTTATTTTTATTATCTTAAATCATCAAGTTATAATGAAATGATTCCTAACTTCTGTAAATGTGACTTGTAGGTCTACTGACCAGAGAAACAAGCAATGACTCAACCTGAGGCTCGTGTGCAAGCAGTAGACGATGATCCTCTATCCATATTGATGTCAAGATTACCTCAGTTGAAAAAACAATCGGTAGCGATGCCGTGGGAGTTAAGAACGTTTGGCGTCGAGTTCCATATTCCATTGTATATTGAATTCAGTGATGCATTTGAGCTGATTGGTGGAGATAGAATGTTGAACATTTCATGCATACAACTGGGGTGCATGTAAGTTTTTTATTTGTTATTTTCCAATTTGTATATTATTAGTATTATAACATTTTAATAAATATACTTAACTTTATTCTTATAGATACATGGACACTGTTGCAGTGGAATTAGGTCAGGGGTCAATTTATGGCTTTCTTGAACCTCAGACCACTCAACCATTTGGAACCACATTAGATTCCAAAAAATCATATATGCAAACATGGATGACCGAGTCTAAGAGAGAGATATATATGGCGCCATACATTGATGCGTATGTTTTCCCAATATTGTCAACTTTTATCAAATTTTAATCAATAAACTCATTGGTTGTCAGTACATGATAGGGGCCATTGGCAACTCATGATGATCATTCCAAAAAAAGCACAAGTTGTATGGTTTTGTTCTCTTCTAGGAAGATGAAACCGGAGTTAAGGTCCTTGGTACAAACGTAAGTATTACATTCATTCTTATCAATTCATTATGATATTAATATATTAACTTATGTTTCTAATGTTTCAAATGTTTCAAATTTGTTTAGAGTTCTAACTAGGACCAAAGGACAACAAACTGATATTGTATATCCTAAGGTTGGAATTCGTTGATCTTTAACCTTTAATTTTTGTAGTCAATTTTAAACTGTTACATTTGACTAAGTTCTTTCACATGTTTAGTGTAATAAGCATAATGATTCCTCGTCATGTGCCTACTACATCATGTCATGGATCAAGGCAATCGTTCGAGCAGAAATCAGAGGAGATTGGACTGAGGTAGAAATTTACATTTGAAAATCTTACAAATATCAATAAAATTTTGACATTAAAATGAATATAATTGTAATGTTTCCTTCCTTGATTTTGCAGCAATTCAACGATACCTCTCCATTGTCAAATGAAGTAATAAATACGATAAGAGAGGAATGGGCAAGATATTTGTTGAATTAATTAATTCTGTGTATTTAGGAATTGGAAAACTAGTTTCTGTATTTTAGGTTTGGTTAAATGAGCTAAAACGAACGGAATTTAATAAAAAAACACTGATGGTATCGTCAAATTATACATTGTCCGACGTTAATATATGTTTCTTAACGTCCATCAAGGCGATGAGTGACGTTAATATAATGTTGTGGATAACGATGATAATAAAACGCTGGGTGGGGGACTCTACGGCTCAGCGATAGTAACATTGACTGTATACATGTTCGATGTCAACCTTACATCATTCACCTTTTAACTGACGTCAAATATTCCTTAAATTTAAATATTTATTCAAAAATTGACGTCATATTTCCACTTCGACGTGAATATTATGTCAAATATCCTCTACGCCGCCGTCAACATTATGTCAGTTCACCCGATCATTAGACGAAAAATCTTTCTTTAAAAATAAATATTTATTCAAATATTGAACGTCAAGCTCTATTCTAAATGACGTACCTTGACTTCGATTCACATAATAGACGTTAACTTTATGTCAATTACATCTACATTCGACGTAAAGGTGTTCAATTAACGTCACTAGCTATAACGTCGCTAGCAGTTAAAGGCAAAAAAATAAACTACGTAATAGACTCTTACTTGTAAGAGAGTTTTCCACCCTTGCAGTCAATTTCTCGCAATCCCATTTACAATGTTAAATAATACCTTCTTCCCTTTTTCCTTCCTATGTAGAACACACACACACACACACACACACACACACACACACACACACACACACACACACACACACACACACACACACACACACACACACACACACACACACACACACACACACACACACACACACACACACACACACACACACACACACACACACACACACACACACACACACACACACACACACACACACACACACACACACACACACACACACACACACACACACACACACACACACACACACACACACACACACACACACACACACACACACACACACACACACACACACACACACACACACACACACACACACACACACACACACACACACACAGCAACTCCTCACCTCTATTCCTTTTTCCTCTTCTCTCCAACACTACTCTCATACTTTCAACAACCCATTCTTCATTATCATTTTTCCTAAAATCTAACAAACTAAAAGAGCCCCCTGTGAGTAACCATTCCTCCTGTGGTAAAAAATATTTTAAGTTCAGACGTTATATTAACTAGTTTATTATATACAATGTCCATAAAGAAAAATTATGAATGTAATAAAAAAAAGGCCATAAAAACAAAATCTTTTTAATTGTTCACAATCATAGGGAGCTAAAACAGAGGATTTACTACCTATAAAATTCTAGGACACCCCATTCCTTAGTATATTCTAAAAAGAGGAGATGCTCAAGAATTTTGAGGTGCACAAAAAAAACCTAAAATAAATCGTCCAAAATGTTTGGGCCGAATCTTCTCTCAGCCCAACTTTAAAACATTTGCAAAAATAATGGCTCCATTAAGTAGGGTTGTCAGTGGTACGAGCACCAGACCCTTTTTCTTTTCCGTTCTATCCACTTTGTTTTTCCGCCTTGATTCTTCTTCAAGAATAGTTCTGGCAACATCCTCAAAGTATTGGCGCCCTTCAATATTGTTATTTGTAACGTTATGAGTTTGGTAAACTTTGAAGTAGAAGTTCTGCACGCTCATTTTCAACTATGTTGAAATCTGCTGCTGATAATTGGGCAAACAAGGTGTTGAGGTGGTTTATATGGTCCGTCACTGAAGTGGACTCACTCATTCGAAGAGTGTAGAGTTTTCTTTTCAAAAATATCCCTGTGTGAAGAGACTTCACCTCATATAATTTGATGAGGGCATCCCATATCTCCTTTGTTGTATTTTTCTCTGCCACGCTAGATAATACTGAGTCTGCCATTGCCAGGTGCAAATTTGCGATAGCGTTGTTGTCAATTTCTTTCCACTTCTGATCCATCATTTTTGCGGGTTTTTCTTCAATTGCATCTATGCAATTGTCTTTTGCCTTCATCTTTAACATTCATAACGAGAAATTGTTCCCGTTAAACTTCTCTATCTCATATTTTGTCGTCAATCTCATATTTTGTCATCATGGTTTTTAAAACCGGCTTATGCACTTCTCACTATACTACACAGGTACAGCAGAATACAAACCAATAGCTCAGTCATACAACACAAGCACACACAACAGAGAATAAAGATGAGAAAATTTAGACCAGGCAAATAACTGGAAATTTTATAGTGAGAAAATATTACAACACTCTCTTAAGAATTCCTCAATTGCTTGAAGCAAGAGAAAAATAGAAAGAATTCCTCTTCTAACTAGTTTACTGACTTGATTGGGAATACAAGGTGGGCTGCTGCCATCAAATATGTAAGAGGGATAAATTTTTTTGAAGTTGTCTGATAACACCAGAAAGCAAAATGACGCAAATGATACAAAGAGAGCATGAACAGTTGAGCATACGTTTGCCTGAACTCATTGAAAAGTTAATAAAAATGTTGTTCATTACCTTAATTCTAATACTTGTAAAGCCACCACATCATCTAAAGCATCCCAAAGAAGTTGCCTGTAATTATAGCCTGCAAGGAAAATAGAAAAGAAAATTTTATTCACAGGCATGAATAGTGAACTCAAATACATGCACAGTAAATACATAAACAGGAGATAAATCAAATAAAAGGAGGATAAGAGAGAAAATATCAATAAGCCACAAAATTCTGCTATATCTCCATCTCCACTTTTTCACTTTTCAAATAAATTCTGCACCTTCAACACTTCCTTCATTTCTTTTTAATAAAATCTACCTCACACGTTCACTGAGTGATGAGAAGCCTCCATGGCCAATATTTCCGCACTATAAAACACTTTTGGATTAAAATTATGAATAGCCTTCAAGTATAAAAATTTTAGACATGGAATGCATATAATACTTTGTGATATTTTTTTTTTAACTTCATTTCATCAATTAAAAATTTACTATATTTTTTCCAGGGCAATTTTCTTCTTAAAAACCTAACTTTGTGTAATAATAATTGTTGTAACTTTGTTAAGGCTATTTGTTCTAGCATTTCCACTTTTTTTTTCTTCCTCCATCCTGTAATATCCATAAACCATAAATTATCAAAAAAAGTAAAAATATATATGTGCCTCTTTGACTTTCATCTCCATTCTCCATTATATCTACATCTCCATCTCCACTCATACACTCTCAACTCTTCCTTCATTTCCTTTTAATAAAATTTGTGTCTCACCTACACCTCCAAACTTTAATAAAGTCCAAATTTTAATCCTAATTAAAAAATGTTTCAAATTTTAAAAATGCTTTTATTTTTTTAAATATGGTCAAAGATTCTCAAGAGTCCATTTTTTATCACATTTCACCTTATTATCATTTATCATAGTAGCCTTATCCTTGTTCTCCTTTCTCACAACACCATTATTTTCTTTTTTCACCTTTGTCTTACTTTCCATTCTCACATAGCACAGTATAGTCATAAAGCACACAAAAGTCTTTATTTATTTTCGCACCACAGTCTCCACTGTTGCTGCAAGCTTCTTTATCGCTACTGAGATAAAAAAACACAATACTTTTTTTTGGATTTGATTTTTTCCTTGTTTGTTGTCTTGTGCATACATTAATACAGGTTGTCATTTTTTGTCATTTTAGTTTCTTCTTTTCTTTTTGCTGTGTTTCCGTAAAGACATTCGTCTTCTTCTTCCTTTTATTTTCATCCATTGTTTGCTTTTCAAACCACTGTTTTAAATTTTGTTTTGGCTGCTTTTGCATATTTGTTTATAGACGTGATGCATAGATTGGATGCTTATAAAGTATTTTAATTTCTCTTTATTTGTTTGATTTGACTATATGATTTTGTGATATGAAAGACGATAAGCATGTATGGGAACCAATACATCCAACATTAGATGTCAATATTACATGATACATGCTTAATGAGTTTTTCTTTTTTAATTTTGTTTTACCGTTTTATTGTAATTTGTTTTTTCGTTTTAGTTTGTTCTTTATATTTGAAATAAATTGTTTTATTTTAAATAATATATTATTTAATTCTTTTTTTAAGTAGTTTATTATTTAAGTGTTTTATAAATTGTTTATTATTTAATTGTTTTATTTTAAATAATTTATTACGTATATTAATATTTGAATAAATTATTTTATGTTATAATTATTTTAAATATTCTGTTAGAATAATTATAAATTTTCTATTTTAAATTTTAAGATAATTGTTATAATTGAATTAATTATTTATTTATATAAAGTTTTGAATTATTTTATTTATTTTGAATGAAATAATTTTAATTATTTTAAATTTTATGTTTTAATTATTTTAAATTTTCTGTTAAAATTATTTTAAATGTTCTATTATAATAATTTTAAATTTTCTGTTTTAATTTTTTTAAATGTTCTGTTATAATTCTTTTATACTTTCTGTTTTAATTATTTAATTTATAGTTATTTGATTTTTATTTTTATAAAATTGTTATAATTGAATTAATTATTTATTTAAATAAAGAGTTGAATTAATTTTATTTATTTTTAATGAAATAATTTTAATTATTTTAAGTTTTCTGTTTGTCGCAACCGGAATCGCGACGGACGGCGAACCGAAAAACAAACGGTTTTAAAAAAAGATTTTGGAATCGCCACCATAATTTATTATGGAAAACTATGGAAAAACCCTAAAACAAAAGTATGGTCTACGAAAACAGATTTTCAAGTTCGGAAATTGGATACGCGTAAGGAAGGTATTAGCACCCTATCGCATCTGCCCAAAGGCAGTACCTTTAATTAAATGTATAAAATTAATGTGGTTTTCAGAATCATTAATTTTCCCCAAAAATAAAAATAAAATTAAAATAAAATAAATTATTAAGAAACAAAAAATATTTTTTTTTGTTTTATGAACCCGGTAAGAATTGACCTTGGTCCTACGTATATCCGTTAATGGACAATCAGGGCCCACGTAGTTCTTTATCTAGAAAAAGGTTTGTGAGTTTGTTAAAAAAAATGGATTGATTTATATTTTTGAAAAAAAGTCTGGAAATCAAGGATCGTGTAATTTGATAAAAGGATTTAATTTAACGAAAATTAACCCTTTTCGGTTTTAAATATTTTTTATTTTTTTTTATTATTTTAAAAATGGCGAAAAAAGGAAAGAAACCGACCATAGGTCGATGCGTACCCTTTATTTTATTATTTGAAAAAAACATTATTTGTGCGTAGTAAAAAATCTTTGAGAAAGAAAAAAAAAAGTTTAGGGCACAATAAAAGAAAAAGAATGGTGCGGAGACAACATACCTTTGCAGCTTTTGAGATTCCGTTAGTGCTTCCTCAGTGGTTGTTGTTGTTGACAGAACCCTTATATGCGAGAACCTTTTGCTCTATACTTTCTCTTTCAATTTTTATTATCTCTAGGTCTTTTTCTCTATTTTTCCCGTCCTTTTTTCTTTCACAGAGTGCTTATTTATATACACACATTGTAATATTATGACAATCTTGTCTTAATTGAGAATTAATTGACATTGTACAAAATAAGGAAAGAAATGGTCTTGATCATATAATATTTAGAAAAGAAAACATATTTTTTTTAGGAAGAAACTGATGTAGCAATTAACATATTATTCTTAAATATTGCTTATAATTATTGACATAATATTAATTCAAATTATTACCATATTAAACTAAAATTTCAAAAACATTCTAAAGTGATGTGTCCTGCATTAAGGAAGATTATTTTATTATCTTCTTTTTCCTTTAACTATTATTCTCTTAATTATTTACCTTCCCGGACGAAATTGGGTGTTGACAGTTGCCCCTCTTTATTTAGATTTATCTAGATAACACGAGCCTTAATGTTTTTCTGTGTTATAATAGTAAACGCTAAATAAAGATAAAGACATTAATTTCGTTCGTCCAAAGAGTTGGAAAAAGATTACCTTGGAGCGTACCTGGTAGAGAGTGTAGCAACCTTGTGGATTTTGCTGAAGAGCCATGACACCCGTGGAAGGTGTGTCATACACTATGAACTTCGTTGGAGAGGTGTATGAACCTCATGGAGGGGGGTACCATATTTGATTTCGCTTAAGAGGTGTACTTCGCTGTGGAGGGGTACCACCTTTGATTTTGCTTAAGAGGTGTACTTCACTGTGGAGGGGTATCACCTTTGATTTTGCTTAAGAGGTGTACTTCACTGTGGAGGGGTACCACCTTTGATTTCGCTTAAGAGGTGTACTTCACTGTGGAGAGGTATCACCTTTGATTTCGCTCAAGAGGTGTACTTCGTTGTGGAGGGGTATCACCTTTGATTTCGCTTAAGAGGTGTACTTCGCTGTGGAGGGGTATCACCTTTGATTTCGCTTAAGAGGTGTACTTCACTGTGGAGGGGTATCACCTTTGATTTCGCTTAAGAGGTGTACTTCGCTGTGGAGATGTATCACCTTTGATTTCGCTTAAGAGGTGTACTTCACTGTGGAGAAGTATCACCTTTGATTTCGCTTAAGAGGTGTACTTCGCTGTGGAGGGGTATCACCTTTGATTTCGCTTAAGAGGTGTACTTCATTGTGGAGGGGTACCACCTTTGGTTTCGCTTAAGAGGTGTACTTCGCTGTGGAGAGGTATCACCTTTGATTTCGCTCAAGAGGTGTACTTCGTTGTGGAGGGGTATCAACTTTGATTTCGCTTAAGAGGTGTACTTCGTTGTGGAGGGGTATCACCTTTGATTTCGCTTAAGAGGTGTACTTCACTGTGGAGGGGTATCACCTTTGATTTCGCTTAAGAGGTGTACTTCACTGTGGAGGGGTATCACCTTTGATTTCGCTTAAGAGGTGTACTTCGCTGTGGAGATGTATCACCTTTGATTTCGCTTAAGAGGTGTACTTCCCTGTGGAGAAGTATCACCTTTGATTTCGCTTAAGAGGTGTACTTCGCTGTGGAGGGGTATCACCTTTGATTTCGCTTAAGAGGTGTACTTCGCTGTGGAGGGGTATCACCTTTGATTTCGCTTAAGAGGTGTACTTCGCTGTGGAGGGGTATCACCTTTGATTTTGCTTAAGAGGTGTACTTCGCTGTGGAGGGGTATCACCTTTGATTTTGCTTAAGAGGTGTACTTCGCTGTGGAGAGGTACCAACTTTAATTTTGCTTATGGGGTGTACTTCGCTGTGGATAGGTATCACCTTTGATTTTGCTTAAGAGGTGTACTTCGCTGTGGAGAGGTATCACCTTTGATTTCGCTTAAGAGGTGTACTTCGCTGTGGAGAGGTATCACCTTTGATTTCGCTTAAGAGGTGTACTTCACTGTGGAGGGGTAGCACCTTTGATTTCGCTTAAGAGGTGTACTTCGCTGTGGAGGGGTATCACCTTTGATTTTGCTGAAGAGATGTACTTCATTGTAGAGGGGTACCACCTTTGTAAACTTGGAGAGGGGCAAAACCCTCGTAAACCTGGTGAACCTGGAGAGGCACAAAAGCCTCGTAAACCTGGAGATGCGCAAAAACCTCTTAATCCTGGAGAGGGGCAAAACCCTCGTAAACCTAGAGAGGGGAAAAAACCTCATAAACCTCAAGACGGGCGAAAACCCTCTTAAACTTGGAGAGGCGTAAAGACCTCGTAAACCTCGTAAATTTCTTGTAGATGTTGGAATTTCCTGGCATTGCAGTAATGTATATATATATTTGAATTGATCTTCTTATAGCTCTAGACTTTCTCCTTTAAATTTTGTTGATACACTGATGTTTGGGCGGGGATCGTGTGAGAACTTGTTCACCCTTTTTTTTTATGCCAGGAAGAAAACTGGGTTCTGGTGCCAGGATGAAAACTGAGCTTTTTTATTCTTTGGTGCCAGGATGAAAACTGGGCTTTAGTGTCAGGATGAAAATTGGGCTTTGGTGCCATGATGAAAACTGAGCCCTTTTTTATTCTTGATAAGAGGCGCAAGAACCTCGTAAAATTTGATGGAGATGTGCATGAACCTCATGAACTTTTTGACGACAAAACTTAATTGAAATTAATTTTCGGCCAAGTTTAAAATCCAAATAGCCAAACCCAATCGTTGTTGTCTGTAGGTTCTTTCTAGTTCACTCATATTTGCAATATATTCAGCATATTATCTATGTAGACACAAATTCTGCTAATTTTGCCTTTGAACAAATTTCATCCACATACGAAGATCTTGTTGCTCTTTTCGCATGGCCAACTATGAAAACTTCTAAAGAGAAATATTAGAAGGTCATTCATCTTCTCTTCAAACACGAGGTCACTCAATGTTAAAGACTCATCCTGTTGACGGAAGCTTTAAACAATGCTAACATGCATTTCCTCGCCATCCACTGTAAATATCTCTTTCACTTTAAGAGTGCAAGCCACGTTGTTAAATAAACCTGTAATATCTCAGGATTGGGTTTCTTGTCAAATCTTAAAGAGGAAATGTCAGACTTCCCATCCTTGAAACTTGGTGGAACTGGTCCATGAGTCACTTTACAGTAGAGATTGCAGTCTGTCAAATCTTTGAATTCATCGTGATAAAGTTGAGTTGACCAGTGCAATTTTTTTTTACCTCCAATGGAGATAAATTCAAGAATCAAGTAATCGTTTCAAACATAGTTCCAACCTAAACATTTGATCCAATTCCTCAGCAAATTTCTCATGTGCAATGATTAAATAAAATGTAAATACTGGAATTCCACCACCATCTCCAGCCTCTTCAAAGTCACTCTAGTTATGTCCTTATAACACAACAATAATTTGCTCCTTTGTAGTTCCTTAAGGAGAGATGAGAATTAATGAGAGCAGTTGCATTAGATCTTCTTGTAGATGAAGAAAAGAACCATCGATTTCTGAATGATGCTAATTGTGACCATTGGTTCCTTAAATTCTTTGCACTTGAGGCCTCCATAGTCTCAGCACCGATGGTGGTAATGGTAATGGTGTTTGATGCTTCGAATCAATGGTTCTTGCAGGAGTTGATGGTGCCAAGTCTAGGGTTTCCATTGTTGAGTAGAAGACCGATATAGAAAGACCTAGCTAACTTGAAAGGGGAACCCTAGTTGCATGTTGATCCTTTTCTATTTTTGAATGAAAGAGGTTTGATAACCATTCATATAGTATCTTATTGACGAAGATATACATGATAGTTATTTATGCAAATAATGATTTTTTTGTGCATGATGCAAAATTATGAGTATTTTTAAACTCTTTAACCTTTAATTGATTTTTTTACTTTATTTTTGAAGAGTTAATTTGCTTTCTTTGAAATCATCAAATTCATGTATGTCTTACATTTTTGAAAAAACAATGGATGTCAAAAATTCTGAAGCTGAATATTAAAAATGGTGTTTGGCATTTTCTTTTGACATTGATATGTGCATGCTTGAATTCACAGGAAAGTTGAAAGTGATAAAGATTTAAAAGGATTTAAAGGGCACTGTGATAGCCACGTTGGTGTGTAATATGATACACAACACACCAAAAGTATGTTTGGTAAAATGAGTATGGAGATATGGATCCATGAATGTTAGAGCTGCCCCAGTTTTTAGGCATGAGTTTTGTTCAGGATAGGGAACGGGTAAGGAAAGAATTTATTGAAAAAAGGATTGCCCTAATTGGTTTGATTTTCTTTTGCATACTTTTGGCTAGTTAGGGAGTTCCTAAATAGCACAAGCAAGAATAACTTTGACCAATATGCTCTAGTTTGTGGGTAGTATTATTGTTTGTTAGAGCCAAACTCTTTCTTTTGGGGGAAGGTTAGAGGATGAGTGTTTTCAAGCAATGCACACACACATATCTCAATAGAAAATACTATCAATTATTTTGAAAAATTGATAAAAAAAGCGTATGATAATAATTTACTCAAAATGTAATGACTTCCCTTTCTATGTTTTTTTTTGGTGAAATCAAAATGATAAAACTTTTTGAGAAATATTTTATTTTTATATTTTCCTCTTATCGCATTTGTTTGTTTTTTTCAAGAAATTGAATTTGAAGAAAACTATCAACTGGACCCAATGGGCTTAAAAAAAATGTGAATGAAAAATCATTTTTTCCTTGTGTTTTGAAATTTTGATTTTTTTTTCAAAAAACAATGATGTCAACCTAATTTGTTCAAAACGTTTTTTTTTTATTTTTAAAACTCAAAATAGGTTACAAAAAATGATAATTTTTTGATGAAGAAACATGTCTACATATGAAATCATGATCGCCTTATTTTCGAAAATCTTAACTTAGATAAGTTGTCCCTGTTTTTTTTATGTTTTTTTTCATTTTCAATTTTTTTGCTATAAAGATTGTTTGCGATCACTTTAAAATAGTGCCCCTTGTAAATTTATTTTTTTTTATGGATAAAATGGATGATGGAAAATGATAAAGAAGAAAACTATTTTCGCGATTTCATGTTATAAATGCTTCAAAAGAAATGAAGGTTTTATTAATTCATTTACTAAAAAGTGTTTATTTTGCCTTATTTACTTATTCATTAAAGCATGACATTTTAAAAAATGTGACACATTTATTCTTATCTATAAAGAAAATGAAGGAAAAATGATAAAATATTGTTAATGCATATGATGCATAAAGATGCTTGTGCCAAATAATGATTAAAAGGCAACATGTTTTATGCTTTTAGGGTAGGTCCAATGTCTTAATGTTTATGCAATGTATATGCAATCTCACGGGGATGGCTTCCTAAACCTAAGATCAAGGCCACCAGAGCTATGGTCTTTTTCACAGCTTTTCCACAACAATTGATTGCAACTAGGTGTGAGATTGCATGTAAAGAGAATAGCCACTGGCTGGGATTTTCACGATAGCCAAACTGGAATTAGTCCAGATGTGACACCGCTACACAACCCCTCTAATTCTATGTTACACTTAGACCCAGGTATAGGGTCTCACTCATGATATGTACAGTAATAATAATGAGAATAAAAGCATATAAATAAATTACAAGAATAAATAGACATAAATATAAATAAAGGGGAAATAAAATAAAATAAAATAAAAAGAAGTAAAATAAAATAAAGCAAAATTAAATGAAATAAGATAAAGAAAAACCACATCAATTTTGCACATTTAATTAACAAGGCCTGATTCTCTAGCATCCCCAGTGGAGTCGCCAGCTGTCGCAACCGGGATCGCGACGGACGGTGAACCGAAAAACAAACGGGTTTAAAAAAAGATTTTGGAGTCGCCACCATAATTTATTATGGAAAACTAGGGAAAAACCCTAAAACAAAAGTATGGTCTACGAACAGATTTTCAGGTTCGGGAATCGGTTACGCGTAAGGAAGGTATTAGCACCCTATCGCATCTGCCCAAAGGCAATACCTTTAATTAAATGTATAAAATTAATGTGGTTTTCAAAATCATTAATTTTTCTCAAAAATAAAAATAAAATTAAAATAAAATAAATTATTAAGAAACAAAAAATATTTTTTTTGTTTTATGAACTCGACAAGGATTGACTTTGGTCCTTATCTAGAAAAAGTTAAGTTAATGGACAATCAGGGCTCACGTAGTTCTTTATCTAGAAAAAGGTTTGTGAGTTTGTTAAAAAAAATGGATTGATTTATATTTTTGAAAAAAAGTCTGGAAATCAAGGATCGTGTAATTTGATAAAATGATTTAATTTAACGAAAATTAACCCTTTTCAATTTTAAATATTTTGTATTTTTTTATTATTTTAAAAATGGCGAAAAAAGAAAAGGAACTAACCATAGGTCGATGCGTACCCTTTATTTTATTATTTGAAAAAAACATTATTTGTGCGAAGTAAAAAGAAAACAAAAGTTTAGGGCACAATAAAAGAAAAAGAATGGTGCGGAGACAACATACCTTTGCAGCTTTTGAGATTCCGTTAGTGCTTCCTCAGTGGTTGTTGTTGTTGACAGAACCCTTATGTTGACAGAAACCTTATATGTGAGAACCTTTTGCTCTATACTTTCTCTTTCAATTTCTATTATCTAGGTCTTTTTTCTATTTTTCCCGTCCTTTTTTCTTTCACAGAGTGCTTATTTATATACAAACATTGTAATATATTATGACAATCTTGTTTTAATTGAGAATTAATTGACAATGTACAAAATAAGAAAAGAAATGGTCTTGATCATATAATATTTAGAAAAGAAAACATATTTTTTTTAGGAAGAAACTGATGTAGCAATTAACATATTATTCTTAAATATTAATTATTTTCATAATATTAATTCAAATTATTACCATATTAAACTAAAATTTCAAAAACATTCTAAAGTGATTGTCCTGCATTAAGGAAGATTATTTTATTATCTTCTTTTTCCTTTAACTATTATTCTCTTAATTATTTACTTTCCGGGACGAGATTGGGTGTTGACACTATTTTAATTATTTTAAATTTTTTACTTTCATTATTTAAAATTTTGTTATAATTATTTGAAATATTCTGTTGTAATAATTTTAAATTTTCTGTTTTATTTTTTTTAAATATTCTGTTATAATTATTTAAAACTTTCTGTTTTAATATTTTAATTTATAGTTATTTGATTTTTATTTTAATAAAATTGTTACAATTGAATTAATTATTTTAAATTTTCTGTTTTAGTTATTTTAAATTTTCTGTTTTAGTCATTTTGAATTTTCTGTTATAACTATTTTAAATATTCTGTTATATAATTTAAAATTTTCTGTTTTAATTTTTTTAAATGTTCTGTTATAATTATTTTAAACTTTTTGTTTTAATTTTTTAATTTATAGTTATTTAATTTTTATTTTAATAAAATTTTATAATTGAATTAATTATTTTTTTATATAAAGATTTGAATTAATTTTATTTAATTTGAATGAAATAATTTTAATTATTTTAAATTTTTTGATTTAATTATTTTAAATTTTTTGTATTAATTATTTTAAATTTTTTTTTAATTATTTTAAATTTCTTTTGCAATTATTTTAAATATTTTGTTTTATTTTTTTTTAAATATTTGTTTGGGCCGAATCTTCTCTCAGCCCAACTTTAAAACATTTGCAAAAACAATGGCTCCATTAAGTAGGGTTGTCAGTGGTACGAGCACCAGACCCTCTATTTTTTTTTTTTTTTCTTTAGTGTTTATCCCAAAATGTATCGTGCTTTTTGCACTGCCGCAGAACCAGCAACAGTGAGCATCAAGTCTATTTCGGAGGATTTATACAATGAAGTGAAGTTAAAGAGGTTGGTGGAGAAGTTCAAGAAAGCTTCCGACATTGACCGGTTCCGCAAAAAAACCAGCATTTACGAGGAGACAGTGCGGCGTCTCGCCCGTGTCAAGCGCTTTCGGTGCATTCGCGACATCCTTGAACACCAAAAACAGTATTCCGACATTTACAACGAGGATTTCTCTGTGCGCCTAATATCCCTTTATGGCAAATCTGGCATGGCCAAACACGCCCGCATGGTGTTCGACGAAATGCCCCAGCGGAAGTGCAACCGCACCGTGCTCTCTTTCAATGCCCTCTTGGACGCATACCTCCACAACAAGAAGTTCAACGTCGTAGATGAGCTTTTCAAGACCCTCCCCACTTCTCAATCGAGCCTGATTTGGTGTCGTACAACACTCTCATTAAGGCTTTTTGTAAAATAGGTTTCTTTGATTCGGCACTGTCAGTTCTTAAGGAGATGGAGGAGAAGGGTGTGAATCCTGATTCCATTACTTTTAACACTTTGTTTGATGGGTTGTACTCAAAGGGTAGTTTTGAAGATGGTGAGAAAGTGTGGGGACAAATGGGTGCTAAGAATGTTATTCCTGACGCGAGGAGTTATTGTTCTAAGTTGGTGGGGTTGGTGAGGGAGAAAAAAGCTGGTGAAGTTGTTGAGTTTCTTAGAGAAATAGAGAAAAAAGCTGGTGAAGCTGTTGAGTTTATTAGAGAAATGGAGAAGCTGGATGTGATGCCTAACCTCTTTTGTATCAATGTTATGATCAATGCTGCCATGAAAGGTTTTGTGAATGACGGTAATTTGGATAAGGTCAAGAAGTTGGTTTGTGAGATTACAAACTTTGATCATGACCTTCATAAAAGCACTTACTCTATCCTTGTTCCCTTCCTGCGTGAGAAGGGTGATTCGATGACCGCATTTTATTTGTCCAGGGAGATTAATAAAAAACGGGGCCGTGTTGATGTATCGTTGATGCAACTTGCGGTGGATAAGCTGGTGGATGAAGGCAGGATTTCATTGGCGAAGAAGTTTGTGGAGATAGGGAAAATCGGTCGTTATAGGCTAAATTTACTTGAACCAGAGTAGAGTTATTTTAGTTCTTAGTTGCACTTTATTATTGGTCTTGCAATTTGATTGGTTTTTTTATGATGGTGATTGAGAAATTTTGGCAATGTGAGCCTAGTGACTGTTTTCTTCAAAGTGGCTTTTATTATAAGTAATTTTTTAATGTGAATATCTTTTTCTCTCAATTCTTCCTCTTTATTTTCTTTTTCTCTAAACTCCTCTTCTTCATCTTCTTTTTGTAGTCTGATATAACAAAAAGTAACAATAGGCATGAATAAATCCATAAAAAAATATAGAAGTAGCATCAAGAAAAGCCTTACCTGCCGGGTACCATGTCGTTCACCCTTAATGTTTTTCTTATAACCATTTGATAATGTAATATTGCAAAAATATTGTTGATTCATCGCCTATGAAATATACAAATATCAGTGGCATGGAAATGCTTAAACTAATTTCTATATTCTTTTGTTACTGCTTTGCTATAATCCGAGTAATCATATAAAAGGTTCCCTTCTCCTGGAAAATTGAAGGATGTGATCACGTATCGGTTTTAAATTCTGTAATGCATTTGATCAAATCAAGCTATTCATTTCTTTTTCATAACACACCCTATAAATGTATTAAATACCATTGAAAAAATATGAAAACAATCATATACAAGAGATAAAGTACTAATGAACAAATCTTTCATATTATGTAGGAGGTATGACTCAATGCTTTTTAGAGGAAATGTTCTGATAATAATATTAGTTATAAATTAAAAATAAAAAATTGATTCTAGTAATTATGTTTTTGTTTAGATATTTTTAAAACTGCAAAAGCTACTTTATGATTGTTTACAATATTTTCTTTTAAAAGAATAAGCTAATTCTATGAGAAGCTAAGTTTTTCAAAATATTTTCTCATTCAGTTTTGTATTCTTTTTAGAAATGCAAAATCTACTTTATGATTGTTTACAATATTTTCTTTTAAGAGAATAAGCTAATTTTATGAGAAGCTAAGTTTTTAAAAATATTTTCTCATTCAGTTTTATATTCTTTTTAGCTTCCCATTATCTTGATAACTTGAGACTAATACCTGCATAACTGACAAAAAGAAAAAGTGTTTCTTTTACAAGAAAAATGGTAACACATAGGCTAAGTATCTCTGTATTCATAAAGACTTTATGATGACAAACAAAATACAACAAAGTTATGGTTTTGCAATGATTCTTACAAGATGGACCAAATATAGCACAAGTTTTCAAATCTTTTTTGTATTTTCTTTAACAAGATCTAAGAAGTCCTGTATCAACCGCATTCACTGGAACTATGCCAAAACAAAAGATTTTATATCTGTTATTCTCCCCAACCGAAATAAAAGTTCAAATTATGATAATTTTAATTTAGATACTTTTTTTCTCTATTTTCATATTACATATTTGTCAAACAAGATCATCATATCAAAAGATAAAGAGATAAGAGAAAATAATATGAAAGAAAACATCACCATATTTGTTACTATGTTCTTTAAAATCATACAAAGCCCCTACAACTCCTTAAAGTCATACATAGTCCCTACAACAAAATCAAGTGTTTCAAAAAGAAAATATTCTTCGACAAGAGAAAATATTCAAAAATATTACTTCTCAAAACTGCGAGCCGTCCGGTCACCTGCACCTCTGTTCCAGCCTCCTTTCCATCCGTCTTACGCACCCTTGCTCCAATAAAGGCCGGTCGGCTACCTGTCAAAGATACTCTGACGCTCAAGTTAGAATTAAGTATTAAGTCTGTTCGGTTAATCGGTCTTTAGTATTAAATGCAGTCAAATCAACCTACCTGCCTCTTACTGTTGACCTCTCTATATAGTGTCAGTTTTGGGCCCGAGATTAAGGCTTTTCTAATCAAAGCCCAATAATTCCTTAAACACGGCCCAAAGCTGTTAAACTCCTATTACAACTAACTTACCTCGCAACCTCACGAATCTAGCCGTTCGGCCACTTTGGTCTTTGGCAATAATGCCGACCGGCCATAGGCCAGCCGAGTGTCCAAATGTTAATGTAGCTTTTCTTCTGATACAGTATATGGATGTCAATCTTGTTTCTTGATGCAGTATGTAGATGTCAATCTTGTTTCCTAGCATAAGAAACAAAACATTTGCCAATTATTCGTCTGAAAGCAAGGCATCAAGCTCCTTCTTTGATTATGTGAACCTCTCTTGATCTTAAATCTTAAAAGCTAAGTCTGAAAGAAGTCTTATGACTACAACAAAATCAATACTCTGAAACATACAAAGAATACAATTTACCTCTTCAACTGTGTTGACAAGTGAAATTTTAAAATAGAAATGCTTATAAATGTTTTGGCAGTAGTAGAATTAAAATGAGATAATGGTGCACCTGAATCATATACCAAACACAACGCCAAGCAAGCAGCTCTTTTCAAAAGGGGAAATTAAGAAAACTTGTGCACATTTCACCTCATCCCACGTGCTGTAATCTGAAATTTCAATATCAAGTGCTGGTTGATATCTCAAGTCCTTCACTTTCTATAATAGAAACATACATGAAAACATTGAAGTATATATCAGATTAACCATTAATGCTTAATAAGATGTACCAATAATGTAAGACTAAGTTATACATCTAGTTTTAAACTGTTATTTACATGTGCATCAAGAAGATTTCTCTCAAGTTCTACAACAAAAAAAAAAACAATAAATAACCATAAGTTCAACCAATTACAAACTTTAAGAGATAACTACATTCACTTTACACAATATCATAGTGTTAATTACCATGATGTTTTAGAAACAATTATGAGACATTTATCTTCACATGATACATAACCACATTTTTAATAAAATAATAATAATAATAACACATGGAAATTAGCCACGACTGATTCATCAAACAACACTCATCATGCATAAACAAAAGAACATATACATTTTTATTTACTTTCTTCCTATATAAACCAGTTTTAACATGCAATTTTATTTAAACAATGATTAACTCACTTAACCAATACCTATAAACATGAAATTTTAGGAATTACTTTAACAGAACAATATACTCTTATTAATATACACAATCTAAGTACACTAGTAAGCAGTACCATACCTTTGCGTGAATTCATTGAAAAGTTAATATAAATGTTGTTCATTACCTTAATTCTAATACTTGTAAAGCCACCACATCATCTAAAGCATCTAATACTTGTATTTTTTTAGGTTATTTCGGATTATATAATCCAAAAGATATTTTTAAATTAAGTTTAAATCTTATAATTCAAAAATGTATTTTGAATTGTATATTTTAAAAGATACTTTTAAATTTTGAAATATTTTTCAGAATGCATACTCCAAAATTTATTTTTTAAAATATATTATAAATTATATAATTCAAAAGATATTTTCGAATGTGTCATATAATTTGAAAAGTATTCTTAAATTTAAAGATGCTTTTTGATTGTACAATCCAAAATAAATTAAAAAATATAAAGGTATAGAGATAATTTTTACCTTTTTATGTGTTGTAATGTATTGAGATTAATTTGATGATACTCTAGTTTACGCTTAATTTTTAAAATTAATTTTATTAAAATTACCTTTACCAATTTGACACCAATACTGTCCATTATGAGATTTGAGGACCAATATATGAGATATAATGTCTCATTTAACTTTTGTAATTCTACAAACTTTATCTTGAAATTTTAGACGTAGAAATCATTCCTTTAAATTCTTATACGTACTATTTTAATATTTTCTAGTTCCAATAAATTTAATGACAGAAAAGAATAAAAAATTCTGTGAATAATAGATTTTTGGGATAAAACATATATTTTATTTTCTTGTTTCATGAAACTTTGATGATTAATACAGATTATGAGAACGTAATTGGTATAACTATTATTAATAAAATAATTTTGTATTTACTTACATAATTTAGTTGGTATAAAATTCGTAATTTTGGAAGTTCTGTATTTTATTGCTACGTCAACAAATGTAATTTTTATTGATGGTAGTTTATTATTTTAGTATATAATTCTAGAACAAAATATTTTTCTACTTTTATTATTGATGGTAGTTTATGTTGGAAGTTGTAACAATCCAAATTTCTTCTAATATACCTTCATTAAGTACTCAATAATCATAACGTCTTCGTGATAATAATAATAATTGGAGATAAACTTATTCATCTTTCAATTCTTAAAGTTAGACAACATTGTGTTTCAAAATACATTCAAAATATATCACAGTACTAAAAACATAAAATAGGAACTTAATATAATTTTTTTAAAAAAGTTAAACAAAATTTCTAAGATATTCCTAATCTAATATTTTAGTTTCTTGTTCTAGCTCCCGTGCTAATATCACAAACCAACTTTTATCTTTGTTGCCCATATAAAATATATATGATCATGCATAAAAAAAGAAACAAATTTTTCAAAAGAATAAACACAATTAAAAAGAGATCATATCTTATAAAAAAAAAGTCATCGAACTAAAACTTTGAAATAGAATAAAATTAAAAAAAAAATAAGGATAAGCAATGAATCTTTAAAAAGCGATGAAAAATAAAATACCAAAAATATTAACCCATCAAAATAAGTATGAAAAATATTAAAGTATATTTGAGAGGAAAGAATAAACTCTTAAAGTATCTTGTCTCATTTCTCCATATATCATAACTTAATTATCCACTCGCCAACAATAAAAAAAGAAAAGAAAAAAACTAACCTAATGCATTTATAGAAGAAGCTTAATATAAAAAAATAATAATAACTTATAATAAAGATTATAAAAACAAATCTTTATTGAATTCAATCCTTAACTTAGTCATTATCATTTTACCATTTAAACCAATCCATTACTTCAACTTAATAACTCATTCAATAATAAAATTTCATTATATCAACTAGTCTAAAAACACATACAATTCACATTCATCAAATCAAATACTAGGTATCAACTCATATATCTCTAGGCAATAGATTAAACAACTACTAGACTAAAATGGCTCAAACAACTAAAAAAAATATAGATTACCCCCAAAGTCCCTTTTGATACTTGGACTCAACTTAAACTGGCATTTCTCCACAAAAATACTAATTTGACCACCACACATACTAAAACTTTACATATACACATACATTAGCAAACATAAATTCATACAATCATAATTATCTTAAGTAACATACAAAGAAATTATTTAGCAACACTATAAGTCACTTCTAATTCACACTTTATAACAATCATATAGGTATACCGCAAATCTCATAATGCAAATACCGTGCCACATTCAATACTACATTATTGTAATACAAATATCCAGTCAAACATATTCGCAACTTTTGTAACAATAATCCAAATTCATAGGTTTTTAATCTCTTTAAACTAAAGGGTTCAATTACTTTAAGGCTTGTAAAGAAAATGATTACACCACACTGAAAACATCCAATCCCATAAATCCAAAAATATACCTTTACCACAATAACATCAAACTCACACCAATTCCTTTCTCCTCTTATAGGCTAACTCTTCCAAACATACTTATGAAATTTCATATTAATACATTATCCACCACACTTAACTATCATACTGGCAAGTGGTTGCTAAAGTCCATGAAAGTAATATTATGTTACTGCAACACCGAAATATCTAGTTATACTAGAATACTTCCTAGTCGAGGACATTCAACCTTTGGTTTTTGTCTCATACATATATTATGTTTCTATACATTATGGTATCATTGACTTCCTTTGAGATATTTAGTTTATCAATAACTAATAGGTCCAAAATATTTTTCAAATCTGAACTTACTAATCTTAACTGCTAAAATCTATATCCCTTAGTGGTTTTAAACATTTGCATCAATAATTATTTTCTCAAGATGACCCATTAATTGAAACTCCTACATTTTTAGTACATCATTATTTCCCATCAAAGAGATTTTTGTATTCATTATCGCTCAATCTATTATCATTCATATGTTTTATCTTCTCCTACTAGCTACGACAAAAAGAAATCACTTACATAGTAATAGTCCTTCACCCTCGACGTAGGTTGAAACACCCAGGACGAAGGACGCACGGTCGTTGGATCTTGAACTTTCTGGAGCAGAAGTGGCCATTGTGGGGAAGAGGGGACGTAACGTACCCTCCCGCTCTACTTAAGTTGCTCCTTGTGCCGAGCGGCCATGATGGCAAAGGTGCTAAATTGCCCAACATCGTAAGCAGCCATCAGATATAAAATAAAACACAAAACTTAGATAAGGTAAAAACGACAGTTCTAAAATAGTACATAATAAAAGGCTTACTGAACACTCTACTACATAGAGATCTAAGTTAAGGTAATTGACGAGGTCACGGGAGAGGACTTTGCAAGGTAGTTGATTTATCAGGCCGACCATCTTAACTTCCGCCGGTGTTAGATTTCATCCAAGAGGTTACCCTTTTGGGATGCTCGGTACAGTAGAAAGGAAACTTCGGCTGACCGTTATCCAAATAGAACCTTGATCGAGCATCCTACTTTATTGCGACCTTTATAAAGTTGGTCTTAAACCCTTTGTAGGAAGCATTGAACAAAGTGAATATAGCTCGATCCTTCTCGAAAATGAGAGACATCCACGACTTTTTTGGATGCGGCCGAGTCCAAAAAAAATATAGAAAAGATGTTAGTGTCGGAGTCAAGTGGCCTTATAGACAACGAACACCTGCATGAAATATTGGAATTATTTTATTCTCTATTCATATTTTATTCTCTATTCATATCTATGCATTTATGTTCATATATTTTTTATACTTATATTCCTTTTTTATATTTCTCTGAACAATTATATATATCAATTGTACTCTCTCTTTATCAATGGAATAAGAAATACATTCTTTCTTTTTTCTTATTTTGTAACATGGTAGAGCTTGTCTGATCCGCTTCCGCTGTCTTTGTTGTCTGTCGACGGTCAGCCGCCATGACCGCTGGCAGCCCCTAAAAAGTTTCTTTTTCAACCTATGCATTTATGCTTCAATGAGCAATCTCTAGTTTCTGTCTCGCATCTATCTGGTGTTGATGTCCGCCGCCGCTCGCCACCGGCCACCGTCTTCGGCCGTCATCTCCGGCCACCCTCTCCGGTCGTCGTCTCCGCCACTTGTGCCGCTGATGCACCAAACCTTCACCCCTCGATTAATGATTATGGTCGGGGGAAATCTTCATTTCAAAGTTCTCATTATCAAGGTTCTCAGGCTCGTTATCAAGGTTCTCAGGCTCGTTTCTTAGGGGGAAACCCCTCGGTTCACCAGAGTCTTGACTTCAGCCCTAAAAATCTCTTCTTTTTTCTTGAATTTTTTATTGGATCTTTTTCTTCTTGAATTCTTCTTTCTTGTTATTGAATCTTCTTATTCTTGAATTTTCTTCTTCTTCTTGAATCTTTCCTTTTCGCATTCATTTCTTTTTAATCTTTAGTCATCTTGAACTCTTTCTCTTAAATTATTTTAATTCTTTTACTTGAATCATCTCTTTTCTTAAAGTTTTTTTTACGTGAATTTTTTTCTTTTTTTAACTTTTTATCCTTGGATCTTCTTGTCGGTGGATCTTTTTATCCTTGGATCTTCTTGTCCTTGGATCTTCTTGTCCTTGGATCTTCTTATCCTTGAATCTTCTTATCCTTGGATCTTCTTGTCCTTGGATCTTTTTATCCTTGGATCTTCTTATCCTTGGTGCTTGGTGGTTGTGTCATTGACATTCCTCTTCTCAATTTCAATCTTTGTTGTTCAAGCTGAGCATTATGGATATATATGTTGCAGCTTGAGGGGGTATATTGGAATTATTTTATTCTCTATTCATATTTTATTCTCTATTCATATCTATGCATTTATGTTCATATATATTTATACTTATATTCCTTTTTTATATTGTTCTGAACAATTATATATATCTATTGTACTCTCTCTTTATCAATGGAATAAGAAATATACATTCTTTCTTTTTTCTTATTTTGTAACATGAAATCCCACCCGTTCGGGTGTAGTTGGGTAGTGACCACATTTAACTCTCGTAGAACGCAAATATGAAATTCAAGGAAGGGTAGCCGAACGGACATGTTGCAGAATATCATCGAGTACGCATAGAAGAAGTGTAATGTGTTACCCTCCCTCTCGTGAAAAGCCCATTCGTTTCATTTGCAAACGGCGAGCTTAAAACACTCGGCATCCGCAGCCTCCCCCACCAAATTAATGTTGTCCCTAAAATCCTTCAAGGACGAACCGGTACTAAAGTATGAAATGTAGTTCCTGACCTCATGTGTGTTGTAGAAATGCTGACAGAATCACGAACAAATATTTCTTGAGGCGTGTAGAATCATTGTCCTTAAGGACTTATCCGCGGTGTATTGCGCAAGTCCCCCGGGATACAACAGGAACTTCTCAGAAATTTCTGAGGATCTCAGAACTAGCAAGGATCTCTTAAAAAGAGAAAGAATGAAACCCAAGATAATTTTAAGAAATAAAAGGAAAGAGAGAATGAAAGAAAGAGAATAAAGAATGAGAGAATGAGAGAACTGATGATTTTGGAGTGGAGGAGAGGCTTTATTTATAGAGTTTATGGATCAGGCCCATGATCCAAATATCTAAAGTATCTTTTACAAAAAATAATATTTTAATTAATTAAAATGTTAGGAGCATGCCTTGCGGTAGTGGTTTTGACCATGCAGCAACAATTTTAACGTTGCACATTAAAACTTTAACGTTGGCAACCAGAAACTTTCCAAATTCAAAAGCAACGGTTAAAAGCAAACTTTCGGTCCAAGCTTAAGAGAAAAATCCCGCTTTTGGTGGCACAGCTTTTGCAATATCTTTATTAAAATAATAACAATGTGGAGCCTAACCTTACCCAAGAATAGGTGGCAACGATGCGCAAGACCGTGTCCACTCCCCGACGACATCTATCTCCATGGCAGCCACCCCACCCTCTTGGCACCCTCTTCGACAGGACCAACATCATTATTTACATACACGGCTGCCCCTTCGTCAACTAAAGCTTCACCCCACTTGATTGACCATAGGATGGAAGAGCCGACGGACGACGACGACCCCAATCCACCATCAGTGTACCCTCGGTCTCCCCTCCTAACGAACTCCTCAGACAAAGAAAACTCCACAGTCGACATTATTACCTTAGGATGAGATTATCGAAACGATCAGTCGCAAGAAATGAGAAAGATAGCAAGTGTGAAAATGACAGTGACCCCACTCCTTGTATATAGTCGGAAAAGGGGTTTCGGCAAGCCAATCTCAGCCATTGTAACCAACATTATCTGACGGTCCACGAGGAGCGACCTTTCCTTTCAAGCGAGCGCACGAATCCTAAGCATCCATGTGTCCCACTTGCACCGGTTAAATTTTCTTGTAACCTCCACGATAATTGCCCACGTGAGAAACTGCTCCTGGACAAGTGGCGTATTGAAACCCATTCTACCATAACACGCACGGTCATTTTCTCGCCCTAAACAAACTCATTTCACATCTCCTCGATGGAAGACATGCTCGTGCTTGGGGGACCTATGTATAGTATGATCATGTTAGGAATAAAAGAAAGTAAATTAGACACGTGTTAGACACGTGTAAGGAGAGTAGTATGATAATTGTTAGTAGATAAAGGGTATAAATAATAACAGAATAGGTAGAGATGGTGGGAGATATTTTGTGCCTTTTGGGTAGAAACTGGATCGTTGTTCCAGTGGAGGAAGGAAGGCTTCCTTGGGTGGGGATACTTACATGTATTTTCTTCTTTCATACATTACACTGTTAATAAAATACATACATATATTGTCATATTCTGTTGTGTTGAGAGTTGTGTGAGAAGAGAGTGATTTGTTTTGGTTCTCTGAGTAAAGGAACCTAACAGATCACATGGTCAATTATGAACTGAGTGGTTAACAAGCCTTTCGGTTCCACATGAACTGGTTGGTGGACCAGTCAATCAGATTATAAACAGAGATAACACTAAGAATAATTACATTAATTTTAAGTAAGATCATTGTCGTTTAGACTGTAATTTGGCCAACACTAATCAGAAGTTCATCCCAAAATCTATAAATACAGGTTTTATAATTAGGTAATTAGTTAATTTTTACTATCCATTTATTGCTAGCACTTTTGGACTGATTTTTTTAGCATCTTGGTTTCTGCAATTAGTACCTAGTTCAATCGAACCGTGGAGAAAAGATTTGAGATAAAATCTTAACCAAACTTGGATATTGGTGCTCCTTTGTAAAAATAAAGTTAATCTGAACCCCATAAATTGAAATACATCCTTTTCCAAATATTTTTTTCCCAAAAACCTAATGAATAGAAGTTATTTTTAAGTGTTACATACCCCATATGTACCTTTACGATAACTTCTTTATTTAGAAAAAAAAAAAGTTTTGCAACGCAAAAAAGAAGAACTTGCATGAAAAGATATACCTACCATTTGGATTTAGTGATGCAACTCGATGATAATATGATATCATCCTTCCATATGCTTAACGTCATGAAAAATAAGAAGCTTTTCACATCAACGTTACTATAAGCCACCGAGGACCACCACTTCATAATCTTCGAATTATGCGTCTTTTTGGGCTATTTTTTTTCACCTTTTTTCTGTGTTCAGACTCATAATGCCATTATGCTTATGCATGGCTGCATCAGACTCTTATTCCTACACGGAATAACGAATCAACAATGCTGTTAAATCAAAACCTAGGACAAACATATTTAGTACTGATCATTGTCTGTTTTCGGATTAATTAATTAAAACAAAAGCTTAATAAGTAAACATAAATGTTGGTTTTAGATAGAGAAGCCTTTATAAAGCTTCTGTCTTTTGTCAATTTGTGATGGGCCACGGGCCACAAATATTGACCCAATGGGCTCACTGATTAGTCATGCTTCTTTGTTGCGGCTAAAGATAGGGTGATTAATAAGATGGAGTTATGATTGAAGTTATGAATTATTAAAGTAGATTGGAAATATATGTTTATTTTATACTATGACCTCACTATGACTCAAATCTTACACAACACAATGGTATATACATATTAGAGTAATTATTATTATTATATATAAATTTTATAATTAATTAAAATTTTGAATTTTATATTTTTATTTATAGTAGTGGTGATTAAAAATTAGACGTCTAATTTTCTTAAGATGTAATCAGTTTTTTGAAGATGATGAATTGATTACGTGAATAAGGTGAATTTTTATCATTTACTTTAATAGACAGAGAAAATTGAAATCAATTATGACAAAAATTTTAAAATATATATTTTTAAAAGTATGAGCTTATTTTAAAACATATTTTAATTTTAAAAAATAACGTATAAGATAATTAGTGAGATTAAAATTGTCCATGTAATTAACTAAAATGTATTAACTTCATTATTTATTTAAAATTGATTGAAATGTATATATATTTATTGTTTTGCCATGTAAACTATAAACTCACCTATATCAGCATTTTAGATAATAATCATAAAGATCTAGACACTAAATTAGAAAATTAATTTACAAAAACAAAGTTTATTTACTCTTTCATTAAAAATCTTACTTATATACATAATAATATTTCTACTTAATTTAAAATATTACAACAATTTTACTTCAAATTTATTTTACTCTATTAAATTATATGACAATATTTAATTTAATCACATAATCAATTTAAGACTTGTAAAAATCTAGAAAATGTCATTTTAAAAATGATAATAGTTTAAAAATAGTGATATTGACTATTTTAACATTAAAATGTTTTAATATAAATAATTTTGTTATGAAGAAGTTAATTATTTTAAAATATACAATCTTTTTAGAAAATACCTTTCTAGAATTTTCTGACTTTTCTCTAGGATTTCTTATCTTTTATTCATTTGATTGAAGAACTAAAATTGTAGGATTGATCCTAGCGGCGAATTCTTTAATTTGGACCAATTAGTTTCTGAAATAGAGTAAGTTGATTTTCTACTTTTCTTTCTGGTTTGTTTTGTTTTTCTTTACATTTGAGCTATGTGGGGTTGCATGTGACATTTGACTCTTTTATAAAACTCTTTGTTGATCAGTGGTCTTAATGATATTCCTTGATTGTGTTTTTGTTGTTCATAGTAGCATATAGGACTTCCTGTGCGTTTGAATATGTTTTAGGCTTTCTAGAGCAATTTGGTTATCTGTAAGGTAAGGAAAACTAATTACATTGATTTTAACTGATAGGCAACTTATAATAGTTGATTATATATGCTTGTATGGCAGTTAGTTTCTGTAATTGAGTTGTTTGATGAAATATGACCTGTTGAATTGAGTTAGGGGTTTTGAACCGTCTTTAGTAATTATATGTTGAAATGTTGATATACTTTTTTTGAGATTGCATTTGAGGTGAACCGAGTCATTGAATTGTGTATAATCTAATGATTGGTTAATTTCACATTTTAGGTTAGTGCTAGATTGATTTTGCAGAGCAAGTGGCATAAATCTACAAAATTTTGTTTTGCAGAATTATGCGGACTCGTTGAGTGAGCATATACTTGCTAGGCGAAGTCAAAGTCAAAGAGCTACTAACTTGGTAGTTGTTGGGTGAGGTAAAAGGTAGAGAGTTCACTGACTTGACAATTGTTAAATGAGAATAACTCACTAGGTAGCTTTTGGGAGACTTTAAATTTGTAAGTTCTAGAGGTATTCTCGCTGAGCAAGCTATTTGGTCGTTGAGCGAGTGTGCTGTTAGATACTACTCGCTGAGCAAGCAAATTTGGTGGCTGAGCGAGTGCACAGTTAGGCATTACTTGCTGAGTGAGCAGATCTTGCAGTTGAGCGAAAATATCATAATTTTAACTAAATTTTCATGTCTCTTATGATATGCTTAATGTGTGTGATTATATTAATGTTAATGTGATGGTTATTTTTTATGTTCATCTAAGAATGGTTGGAACTGGTCCAAGGAGGAATTGATTGTGATTTTGTTTAAGTGTATGCTTTGATATATGAGAGTTCTGATAATGAGTATCTTAATATTCTACCAGTCATTCAACTCATATAGAGATAATGGAGTAGGGGATAGAATGGCAAGAAGTCTTTTCTCTAGACTTTGGTTTAAGCATGAAAAGATTATCTTCGTAAGTAGTAGAGTGATAACTCTTATGTTTAGGACTCTATTGAGTATAAATCTTACTACGAGTGCACATCTACATTGAATACATATGTCAAAGGTATATATCTAGATAACTGAGTCTAGTGTCAACTATTTATGTGTGTTCATATAAGTTATTTTATTTTTATAAATGTTTAGCTTTTATTTGATATGTTTTAATTGTTTTAGTAACTATTTTTGCACATTAGCTTACCATGTTTTTCTTTTGTGTTTCCTTGTATTTTCTTTTGTGATAATTACCTTATTGATATGAGCAGATAAGAAGTAAATGTTAAACATCTTTAAAAGGAAACGGTGATACAACCTGTTGTGGGAATCTAATAGTTTTTTGTAGTAGTTTTAAATATATTTTCTTATTACGGTTATTTAACTTGATAATTGTATTAATAATTTATATAATTTTGTTTATCAATTTTATAATATCTTATTTTATCATTTAAACTACTAAAATTTGGAATATTACAATACTAAATTAAAAAAATTAATTAAAAAGTAAGCTTTTTATAACTAATGACATCTTAGAAAAATTAAATACCTTATCTTTAAAAAAAAATACTATTATAATTAAAATGTATAAGCAGTTTTTTTAATTAATAACATCAATAAAATGTTTAGAATAAAATAATTGCAACTTAAATCACGACTTCATTAAAGTTAAAATAAAATTATCTCTTAGAAGAGGACTTTGATTGAAAAATAATAATAAAATGAAATTTAGGTGACCAAATCTTGAAAAAGGAAAATGTTTAATTAAGATGATTTCTTAATCCAATAATATACTACATAATTTTTATTTTTTATTTTGTGTGAAAAAGTTACAGCTTGAAAAAGACATCAATACTGTCATGCTTATTACGTCTCACACATTTCAGAATTATGGGCCCATTGTTGATGAATTTTGGAGTATCTTTCATCTTTTTGAAGTGTTCAGGATAAGGATACTAAAGATTCAAGGTCGTATCATCAATTACAAAATACGATTTTACATTTTCATTTTTTTCTCTTTCGACCTTTTTATGATTTTGACAATAAATCTTATTTGGGATTTATTTACTTATTTTAAGATTTTTCTTAAAAGAACATACTCTTTAATTCTCTTATAACTTAAAATAGTGTATGAAAGAGAACACAATTGTTGACTCTTTTTTTTTCTTGTAAATCGTTGTTAAATAATTCACAGTTTGTTGTTGAGTTGAGATAAGTTTTAAATATAGTAAATTAACCATCAAACAATACCATTTATCCCCATTTAATAGTTTTTTTTCTTAACATTATTGCATTTTTTATTTATTTTAAGTATGTTTATTTTGTGGAAAACTAAAAAGAAAAATCTACAAAGCGACACATATTAATTATTCTACAAAGATACAGTGCTTCAAGTGCTCAATCAAAACGAGAATGATAAGGTTATTGTAGCTAAAGATAATAATTTATATTTGTGATTAAACCTTAGCTTTCACTTCAAGTATCACGTTAGCAAGTTTCTTTTTACGGTAATTTTTTTTGTTGTTGTTGCAATCTTTTTTATCAATAATGTATTATCAATAAAAAGAAAAATTTGCTGAAACAAGGAAAATAAACAATGGTAGATTATTTGAATAAATAACATTTGATAAATTTGGTAAAGAAAATTATTTTTGAGGAAATTGAAGTTGGAGGTAATTACTGAAATATTTCTGATAAATAAAAATAAAATTAACAAAACATTTGCAAAACAAGATGTATTAGAGAATAATTATCAATTATCAAAATCTCTGGAATATTTCTCTAGATAGATTATTGCAAGTTAGTAAACGTAATTAATTCTTTATATAGTCTAAGATGTTATATGCATATAGATTAATAATCATCAATGAGTCTATAAATACAGATAGTTTGAGCATGACTTTAGAATATAGCAAAACATGTTATATATATATATATATATATATATATATATATATATATATATATATATATATATATATATATATGGGTTTATTTAGTAAAATTAGGTAATAAATTCTTTAATAATGAACAAAGTTAGCTTCAAACTTAGAATGTTAGATTTATTGAAGAGGAGGTTCACAAGACTTAATGAAATACTGGAGAGACACAACATCAATGAGATCTGAGTTTAAATACATAAGAAATTGACACAACTCTCTATTCAAAACTTTAAGATAATGAATTAATCATCAACCTTATATAGTACTATACTTTCTCATTTCTATCCATGTGACTTAAACTCATACTTGGAATTCTAACATAGAATTCATAAATATATTTATTAAATTAAAATTATTTGATAAATTAGTTAATAAATATAAAATGACATAAAAAAAGTTATAACATTCATAATTAATATTTTTCAACCTTTGTCATATTTATTTATTTTTGAAAAATTGTATACATTTATTTATGTGCTCAAGTTAATATTACTATAACTCACTTATAAGATATGTTCTCGAAGTTATAATTTCTTGTACCTTCTTCTATTAAACTTCTTGTTTATCTTTTATTTGCATTAGAGTTCTCCATTATTTCAAAGTTTCTTACTTAACATATTTCTAAATTGTTTTTATTTCATGTTATTTTGATCTAGCCTTATTTTTTTTGTTGAATTATTTGAATTTTTCAATAAATTAGTTTCATGTTATTTAGTTCGTGCAAATTTTAAAATATCCATTAATTAAACTATTTTAATGTTATGTACATTTTCTATAAATTGTTGTTTTTCAAATTAACTGTCATCCATTAGAATAAAGTTTATTAAGTTATGTATGAATGTTTTTTCTTTAATTTATGTATGAATGTTTTTTCTTTAATTTATGAGAACTCTATTAGTAAAACTTACAAAAAAGGTGTAAATTTAGTTTTTGTATTTTAAATTATGAAAATGTAGTTTTAATAACTATGAATGTTAGATTTAATCTTTGGAATGATGAGTTTTACTCTGAAATTATGTATTATATGTGAAATTTGTTAATGTTATCACCATCTAAGGTAAAAACTAAAAACAATTTACAAAGTATATTTACTTTGATTAACTTAAATTTATAGAATTATTTTCACCCAAAACACCATATCAATTAGAGATTAGATTGGCATGATCACTTATTCTTCATAAAATTTAGTAAAGATAATTAGTTAATGATAGGAATTTTTGTAATTATATGATAATCTAACATTAAATAACTAATCACAACGTAAACAAATGTGTTTAAATGATAGAACCAAAACTCTTTTTGATTTAAAAGTATAGAACTAAGGTTTTAAATTTAATTTACAAAATCTTAAATTTTTTTAATAATATACATAGAACATTAATTCTTTTTATATATGTAAAAGTAATTATAGAATAATATAATTGATGTTTTAACTCATATATTTATTTATTTATTTTAATTTATGTATATTTCGTGAAGGATAACTTTTATTATAGATTTAGTCTGTTATCTCATATTGTATTAAAAAAATAATTTAATATGACGACAAATTATTCATGAATTTTAACGTATCAGATTATCTAAAGATGTGAAAGTTTATAATAATACTTAAATTTATTTACATTATAAAATTTGATCCATGACTGAAAATATTAGAAGATAAAATTTTAGTTTAATTAAATATTATAAAATTAACTTCAGTACTGGGTTATAATTTACTATCAATAGTTTTATGATACATTTTTTTATTTATTTAACACATAGTATAAGTTTAAAATGGTACCACCAAGTATAAAATTTTGTATTTTTAAAAAAAAAATGAAAGAAAGTAAAAAGTAGGAAAAATTAGTGTCAAATTAAATTAATGTAAAAAAAGTTAGATAGTTCAGAAAATATTTTTCATAATTTACCTTTCCTCATTAACCCATTTGGAAAAAAACTATATCTTTGGTTTAAGAATAAATTCCTTAACACGTACAAAGAATAACAGAGACAGTCTTCTTCACAAATGATAGGTTTATGACTTCAACCTTGTCCATTATCCTTGTTCTTTCTGTTTTTTTGTTTGTTTTGTCCTTTCTCCTTGTTTAATAGCATAATGTCTATCAATACAAAAGATCCCATCTTAATGCAATTTACTTTTCTTTAATACGTATATACAAAAAAGAAGTGATGAATTTGTGTTTTGCTTGTAAAATTGTCCTATAAATACTCTCGTAGGCAGATCAATGTTATTCCCATAATAAATTTGCCAAAGCCTTCCAATTTTGCAGTTTCTCCTTTCAAACTTTACATAACCAAATTAAGAAAGGGTGAAATTGTGCACTTCACATGCCTTTATATTGTTCCTCTTTGTGTGCAAACATGGCACATACCTTAAAACTTGGGAAGAGAAATGAAAACTTCATATGTAGCCATGAACAAACAAAAGATTCCTGCTTTATGTCTCAACACCATAAATCCACCAACACTCTCCCAACCCACATTGCTTCTGTGTCAAAATCCGATCAAAGCTTTTCTTCTCCTGTGATTGAGGAGGACCGAAAAGTACTTGGTCTTGTCTCAGAACCAGAGGAATATTGCAGAGAGTTAGATGTTGCTGTTAGAGCAGTTCAGATGTCATGCTTCCTCTGTCAGAAACTGCAAGACACTTGGATTTCGAATTCTCAGATCAACCATCCCTATTCACCGCTCACAGTTGCAGGTGAATCTTCCTATTTGATCTGTGTAATTTCTTCAACATTTTTCTTTTCATTGTTAAATAATCTCTGTTAAGAATGAGTTTGGGAAATAAATATACATGCCTTTGTTTATACTGAAAACTTGTTAACTTGGATACTACATATACATTTTCTATGCGTGGTATCTCACAATTTAATTTTAAAATTTTATCGTAAAATGTTAAGGGTTGGTAAAGAGGTTAGTTTTCATGTGCTCACAAGTTATGAGGATGATTCATGTAATAAAAAAAAACTCTTTGATGTACTATGTTGATTGTAAAATATAAAACGTTTTCATAGGCTTTGTCAGTTTAAAAATGCAATACAGGGTAAACAAAAGATACAGTAATATCAAACCCTATGACTTGGAATATAGCAGTAATAGAGTGCTAACATGTAAGCACTGTTATGGCCCTGCTCTGTTCCATAAGCAAACTGATTTGATTGAATTCAATTGTTTACCTTAAGATCTACTAATTGTAAGTATCATGCTCCACATCAATAAATATGAGAGATTTTCTTTTGTCTTTCACTGCTCTCTTGCTCTCCACGTGAAGAAGTAAAGATATATATTAAAGCTATTTATTATTTCTAATTTTGTTGAGAAAAGAAGATTTTATAAGGCGCGATTGATGATTATATGTGGTACAGGTTTGAGTGTTAACACAATTGTCAGCTGGATATTGTCTAAGTGTTTAGGGAGTGAAAATGTCTCAATTGTAACTGAAAAGGATGTTCAGACACTATCCAATACTAATAAATCAGAACTGTTGGAAGCTGTGGTTAAAACTGTGAATGAATGTCTAGCTGAAGCACCACGGTTTGGGGTTGAGGAGCCAAAATCAGCTCTGCGAACCTCAGAGGTTCTTGAAATCATTAGTTGCAGCAACTTAGTTGGAAGTCCTTCAGGAAGATTTTGGGCACTTAGCCCTCTTGATGGCAAAATGGGGTCTGCATGTGGCGATCAATATGCTGTAGGTTTATCACTGATAGAGGATGGTGAAGTGGTGCTTGGAGTTCTTGGCTGTCCTAACTACCCTATGAGAAAGGACTGGTTTAGCTATCATCTCAGCTATCAAAGGATGATATCTATGTTGACTCCTCCAAACTCAGAAACTTGGAATAAAGGTTGTATAATTTATGCTAAGAGAGGTAGTAGGAAAGCTTGGATCCAACCACTGCTTCATGTCAATAAGAAGTATGTGTGGCCAAACCATGCAAAACAAGTTTCTGTCTCTTCCGTTGACAACCTAGCCTTGGCCACTTTCTGCCAACCAATTGAAAAGGCCAATTCAAGCCACACTTTTACTGAGGGATTGGCTCAGAGTGTTGGTCTCAGGTGTGTTTTATTTCAGTATCAGTCTCCCTCTCTCTGTCTTTAAAATTTTAAACTTCTATGGCTGTAGTTTCTCTAGACATTCAAACATAGGATTTCTGCCATTGCCAACGCATTTAATTTTTTCTGTGTTCAGATTTTCTTTGTGCTAATTTAATAACACTGCAGTGTAGGGATAAAGAGGTTCTTAGAATATGCAAACAAGATGAAAAGTGTTGTGTTTAGCAGCACATTCCTTACTATTAAATATCTAGAATATCATTTGACAAATTTCACCAAAGACAACATAAATTTTCTAGCGTAGTTAATAATGTAACTAGTATTCATCATTTATATGCAGTAATCAGCCACTAAGAGTATACAACATGATGAAATATGCGGCAATAGCTTGTGGGCATGCTGAGGTTTTCATGAAGTTTGCAAGAGCTGGTTACAAAGAAAAAATATGGGATCATGCTGCTGGTGCTATCATCATACAAGAGGCAGGAGGCATGGTAACAGATGCTAAGGGGAACCCCCTTGACTTCTCAAAAGGTTTAAACTTAGAAAGCCTTGATCGTGGTATAGTTGCTTGTGCTGGAACCACATTACATGAAAAGATCATCGATGCAGTTGATGCTAGCTGGGTCTCTTCTTGTCTTTGAGACTGCTGTAATAACTTACAAGCATATGGGATATGTACTGAGATTATGTGAATAATGTATAATCTTTTCCCTTCTGTTTTACACAGTATCACATAAATCCCTCTGCTTATGTACATGTTATAGTTTATGTATTGGTGCCGACTTGCTAAGCTGAAATTATTATCGTTTGAAATGTTACGATAAAAGTTTAAGGCTGTTATTTTGTACTCTGCATGAAATTTACTAGGACATGCATGACTTATCTTGAAGAGGTTTCATATACCTATAAGGCTATAACTAATATGAATATGCACTGAGAATCCATGATGGATAGAGATGAATGTCAAAATAGTGTAACTTTATGTCAATTTTTAAATGAACAAGATGAACAAGCCGTGTTTAAAATTATTCTTTTTAGTCAGATTTATGTAATTTTAATGAAGAAGTTGTATTTATAATCAACTTCTGACTTTAAATTTTCTTTTTAATTTTAACGAAGAACTCATGTATGAAAATTCAACTTTTGGAATAAGAAATGAAACTTTAAATATGTATAGAGGATCAACTTCAATAAATTATAGCACGTTTCTACCAGCCACTAGTATGTCCATGCTCTCAGCATATACACTAACAAACCACAACAATAGATAGCATGTTATATAAAAATAAATAAATAAAATTACAGGTGTAAGGAAAAAATCATGCTCAGTGGAATAGTTTTTGTTCAAATTCAAGAGTGTGGCTTAAATATACAACATTGGTCCATAATGTATCCGTAGTGTCTTCTGCAGAAGACTGATAAATCATATAGCAGCCCTCAATGCTCCCCTAGCAGCCTCCCGTTTCATCTCAGCAGCCTTACCACTGCCACGGAAGTACATGTATACTTGCTGTACGGAAACCAATGAAATAGTGAGTAGGTAAGTTGCGTGCATGTGCTTAAAATGATTTGAAACTTCAGCCAGTGTAATCAGACCTGAATAACCCAAATGCTGATCAACGTTTCAATGCAGAATAATCCAAACCCGATGAAGTAGAAAATCTGCAAGGCAAATGGATAAAAACATGATAAAAACAATAATCATTCAGAAGCATCATGTTGTCTACGTTGCATTCTGTAGTATTTGCAAAAAGATGATGCATAACATAGGGTGTAACGCGTATAAATACAACTTTGACAACTAAATAGTATGTTTTTGGAACAAGAAATAACTCATGACAAACCCTCTTACCCCAATCAAAGCATGGTCGCCCAGCACATCTATGGCAGACAGAATACCTCTGAACAAATGAATAGTCAGTGTCAGTCACTTTATTAAAAGGCTGGAAACAACTTCGGCATCTTGAGAAATGAAACACACCCATTAAATCCTAAAATATAACACACTTAGCAACGCCCCAAAGCCCCAAATTCATCACCATTCTCAGGTCTTAACCCACCCTCTTATTTATGGGTAATATGCGTTAATTTTCTTCTCAATGTCAGCCAACCAACTAACATGTTTCTAGAAGATTTCAAATCAGGTTATTTATCATTTACTCCTATTTCTGACAACGGAAAGAAAAAAAGAAATCTATCTTCTCAGCAAGGAAAGAGAATTTGAATACTCAGTCTCCTTGTAACATAAATAAAGTCATATGAGCAATATTGTGTAAAATAGAGAACATATATGAAGTGGACATACGTCAGGGATTTGCCTTTGAAAACTATAGGAGGAGCAACTGCAGCTAAGATGCAGAATCCTATGTGAAGCTGTTAGGAAAACAAGGAATGGATATTAGATTTCTTCCATTTTTGAAGCATAGCTTATGCAAAAGTATAATCCATTTACCAGATAAAGCATAAAAAACCATCCAAATTTCAAAGCACTTTCAGTCCTGCAAAATCAAGAAGCATATTCAAGACGCATATTTTAAAGCATATTCAAAGAAGTATGGCCACATAAAAAGATAAAAGGTTTAATTTCTAATTTGGTCTTCTAATTTTATTCGAATTTTCAAAAAGACCCCTAGTTATTGGTTTTTCCAATTTAGTTCTTTAGTTTTTTAAAAACAAAAAATTTAGTCTTTTTTCCAATTTGACTTCTTGCTAGTTTCCTGTTTGATGTTTTTAAAAAACTAAATTGGAAAAACCAATAACTAGGGGTCTTTTTGAAAATTTGAATGAAATTAGAGGACCAAATTAGGAATTAAGCCAAGATAAAAATATGCATGCATATTATATTTTCCTATTTTTCACATGAATTCTTCAGAGCATAAGGTAAAATTTTCAGTAGGCGCAGAGCATCTCATCAAAATTTGTCAGAATCAACAAAAGCCTGATACTAAGATGAACAACCCATTAATTCGAAGAAGGAAAAATAAATGGAAAAAGGTGTTCAACTAAATTAAATTTATTTCTGAAAAGTCAACTTAATTGCAGTTATTTCTATTCTAGATCGTTTAAATTATAACGTGAGTTTTGTAGATTAAGTTAGGTTCTAAAGTCCAAATTCTAATATTTATTTACTTCAGGAATTCAAGTCTTTTGCAGATCAGATTAATCATATGGATACAACACAACCAAATGTGATAACATATGATAACACTCATACAGCCCCAATGTTAAACCATTAAGCCTAGACATGACTGGTCTCCAAAACAAGTTCAAGTGACTACACAAGTTATAGACAAATAATTGTAGTTGCATAATACATTAGTGCATGCAAACATTAAAAATTTACCTAAAAGCACGATATAATGGGCGATACCACAGAACATATGCCCCAGGAACCCCTGCTATGAAGTAGATAATGGCAAGAAACCATATTTTTACACCTACAACAAACAAGGCCAAGTTCCACGTGCATGGAATTTAGATATGTCAGATTTGTAATTTGGGCTATATAATAACCCAAGTGAATATTCAATGTAGCTAAACTCACCTTCACCCTTAATCCAAGCTGCAGTAACAGCTATGACATTCCAAAAAAGGCACAACACTAATCCTGCATAACAGAAATGTTTTTAAATCACAGTGAACCAATCTCATGTTTGCATTGGTTATGGGTATGAAATTACATTATTTACAGATAACTCACAATAGAAACATTTATTATGACCATAATTAATTCAAAACATGTGATTATGATAGAACAAATAAGTACGGAATGTCTTTATCTTAATCAACAAACCAGATTAGTTCCAAGAATCCAGGTTAATGCTTTCAAATTAATCATTCAGGCAAAGCTAGTTATTCAGAGTATTTCACCTCGTTTCAAGGCTTCAATTTCTTTTATATTTCATTTTAAAAATTCTGGGAGAAGAAAAGAAAATCTTCCCAATTGCTACTTTCTAGTATAAGGTGTAAAAAATTTGTCATTGATGCCAATTAAAATATAACGGATTAATTATTTAGTTTAACACTCAACTATGATCATTTCACAAATTTTACCATCCAAGTTTTATCACGCATCTTACTATCATGTTCTTCAATGACTATATAATGGCATGCTAACAAATCACCATAAAAGGTATAAAAAATCGGAAAAAATTACTTTTATGCCACTTTTTTAACTTTTTTTTTCACTGACACATCAACATGTTGCTAGATATTTTAACAATTCAGTAAAATGTGTGAAAATTAAAAAATATTGATGATAAAATGCATGAAACGAAAAAACTCGGATGCTAAATTTTGAAAAATGATGAAAATTGAGTAACACAAAGTCCTTGAAATAGAAGACACAAATGATCTTTGAAATAGAATCTACAAACAAAATTGAAAAATAAAGATCGATATGATAATACTCACTGCACTCCCAAAAAATAAATAAAGAGAATAACGTACCTAACAGTGTAGTAAATGCAACATATTGCAATTTCTGTAGATGAATAGGAATTTCATTAGCAATGTCGTGATGGATTATTGGAAAAAACGGTGGCCAATTCTTCTCCTCAAGAACAATTCCAGCTGCAAAACAAAACGTAAGTACCTACTACAATAAGTAAGCAGAACTTAAGTTAGTGCATCAAATTCGGAGACATCTATAGAACCCTGCAGTATTACCATTCCTCCACTATTCAATGGTATGAGAGCACAAACAAAAATCTCAACCTGCCTCCAGGCCAAAGACCAAAATACTTGCAAACAGTTATTTTTAAAGCAAACTTCAAATAGAGAAAGGGAAATGTAAATCACCTCGTGCAGCAGCTTCTTCTTTCCGCCTAACATCCTGAATTTGATACATAAAAACAAATAAAATGCATGTGAATTTCCAAGCAGTTGCAGTTGACAGAAAAGTCAGCAGACAAACCTTTATGTACATAAGGTTAATTGAACAAATATCAGTGCAAAAATTATAAATATTAAATAGAGGATAACATGATTTGATGAGGAGGCCTTTGATAAGAAGATCCATATTTCCATAGACCAACCTATTATCAATCATAACATTTTCAGATGCCTTCATAATTTTCATATCCAAACTTCAGGTAATATAATCAATCAGATTCAGTTAAAATTCTTGACGTTTTTGGGGACACAAATGTAGAGGAAACTACTCACTTACTCTAGGAGTAAGCGTTGGACACCATCAACTTAATAAATTATATAGAATACAAATTCAACAAAGCAAACTATTAAATCATATGATATTCTTATTGTCTTAGTAATCATGCATATCAAATTTTAGATTAATTGAAATCCCATTTTATACCTGTTCCCTTCGTCTCAATTCAGCTTCCTTAGATTGAAGTTCCTTCTCCTTCTTCTTCAAATCCTACAGTATAAGGAGATCATAATTAGAAAAACCATGATTAATACTTGCAACATCAGATTAGAAATAAGAAAAGAACTGAGGATTTCATCAACCTCAATTTTATGCATACCGTCGATGAATCAAGGGGTATATCAACTGTTGCACCAAAGCCGTAATTATAATCAACAGGCTCTGGCTTAAGAGGTGAGAGCCTTGAATTTGTGGCTGCAGGAACACTTCCAGGATTCTAACAGTTTAAAAACATTACAACACTGTAAGTCACAGAAGATTTATAGCCTTTTATCATCAGATGATACATAATTTACTTCATAATAAATAAAAAAATTTGGCCGTGAACCTAGACTCTAGAGTTAAGCTAGAAAAGGGTGTTCCCAAGACAAGGTAGTAAAAAGTCGATTGCCCTCCCATTAAATGGATAAGATGACTCCGTAATGAATTATCACAACACAATGAATGTAGGAGGAGAAGCCAGAAGGGTCATGCTCCCTCCCACCAACCCCCAGCACACATCTTCCTTTTCCTCGATAATCATGCTCTCAAATATTTCACTAGTAATCACAACATCTAAATTTCCCTCTCAAATATCCGTCCCTTCCATGTTAAGAAAAAATGTCAATATCACAATCATGCACCTTCATACAACTTAGCTTTTCATATCATAATCATTATTGCACTTCTAGTTATTTTGTGATATGTAGAGAGAGTAGAGACCTTAGTGGGCTTATAATATACTTCTTAAATCTTCACAAACCTAAAATGTAACTACTAAAAAAAAGATATATTTGACATTACGTTTTCCTTTTGCAATGTCCATTACTATAATTAAATACAATTTTAAAACTCTGAATTATAAGTTCAGAATATTCTCAAAAAAATGTTCGGATACACACACATCACATCACTGATATTCTAAGAGCTCAGTGACAAAATGATGTACAATTACGTAATCCTTTCTAAGCTCTACTTCCATAATCTTTTACCCCTCCCTTTCTCGCAGTTGGTTTAATTATAGTTCCGGTTCCTTGATAAGACATGATATTCAATTTTGATCCCCCTTATTTCAGTGGCAACGATGTTGCCTGGTTAATAGCTTTCAAATTGGTGCAATTATATCCTAGTCAGATTGATCTTGCCATGTCAAAAAAAAATTAATTTAGTTAGTGTTGCATTGTGCCTCACCATTTCCACGCCAGAAAAAAAAAATAGAGAAATTCATCATCAATTTGTCACAAAAAAGGGGGCATTCCACATCACCATCAAACTAACAGAGACTTAACTGCACCAATTTCAAAATTCTTTAGTAAACATTCCTATAATTGAATTGAGGGACCAAAATGAAAATTCGTAGAGTATTACAGGAAAACCAATAAATGTAATTTATCCTCCCCATTCTTCATTTTCTTAGTTTCTAGTTTTCATTTGATAATTGAAAAACTGCTACAGGTCCATTTAAGATACACATAACTGTCTAGGGCCATCCTTAGTTGAACTTAAATGCAATAAATTTGTTAACAGAAGTCCTTCACTAGTCACTACTGAAATTTTCCAAGGATCAAATTGCATTTGTGTGTGTCTGTATTTACACACACAATAGCATTTGAAACAACTTAATTAACCAGTACTTTTCCAATTGTAGTTACACCAAAACCACTATTTATCCTCCATCAAAGGAACGATGTCTCTCAATATCTCTTTCAAATAAACCATCGCCAGATCTTCCAGTCCCTAGTTAACATTTAATCCTATGTGATCAGGACGCATGAGTTCCACATCTTTATTTTTGTATTTTTTTTTTTAAAAAAATGGATTTGAAAACTTCTTGATTTCCGTCACCACCAGCGGAGCGGCACGGTTACTTCATATTAATTCATTAAGAAGTTATTAGGCACACTGACTTTGAGAAACACGGTATCAGCATCTGTGTCTGCATCTGCAAGTAAATCTCAAGGACATCTAAAGAATTCGTCCAGACATGTTCAGTTTAATTATAAGGGTAAACTTCTTAAGGTCAAAACATCATGAAAAACACACACACACACACACAAAACCCAACATGAAGAAGCAGAGAGAACAAAATCTACAACTATCTTAAAACAGAAACACAAGACATTAACACAAACAACCCCAAAATCGGTTTCTTTGACCATAAATTATAGTATTAAACAAGTCAACAGAAAACCGAGAACAGAAACAACAATTCGCAAACAAGAATTAACCAAAATCTCACGCTGAAACATCCCCAGAACAGGATCAAATCAATTTCCACACAAAAACTGCAAACCCAGTTCACAAAATCCCAACTTTGATAGGAAAAAGAAAAACAACCGTGAAAAGACTTACTGCGAAGGGGTTCACTTCTTCCTCGTCAAAGGGGTTACTATCATAACGACCAGCCATGGGAATTGGAATGCAGGGATCTGATCTCTCCAGAAACTAAGGTCAAATGGGTATTAAAAAGAGAAGATTTCTAGAGCGGTGATATTTGAAAGTAAGAAACTTCTTTAAAGAATTAGAAGATAAAGTAAGAAGCGTTGCATATGGGGAAATTCCAGCTACAGGCACAAAGAATTGTCTTTGGTCAGCGTAATACAGAAGAAAATAAAGACAGAAGACTCTGTTTTCAACTTAGCTTTCTCATTCTATATATAATCGGAAAATTTGAAATTTGAAAGAAAAAAACACAGAAGATTAGAAATTTAAAGTTGGTATATTTGGATTTTTTTTTCCATTAATGTGACAATTGATAATATTATAAAAGTTTTTTTTATTCACTTTAGTTAGATACTTAAAATAAATTTTCTGTTCTTTAAGAGTCAATTGTAAAATTTAAATTTAAACTAATATTTTGTTAGTTGACAAATAAAATTTTATGCTCGTAGTATTTGAAGATTTTTTTAAAAAAAAAAACGAAAAACCTTTTAAATTTTTAAAAAAATATGTAATAGTGTGTAAGATTCTTTTCAAATAACAACTCGTTTGATTTTTTATTTTTTTATGTTCTCTTGATGGTTGATTTAACGAGGAGAGATTTTAAAAGATTTTTAATCTAGTGGGAGAATTTAATTTGCATTGATATTTTAATTCATTTTATTGGAATTTAATTAAATTTTATTTACTTTTAGCCAAATAAAATATGAATTGGGTGGATTAGTTGTTGGTGTAATGTAATATAATCTGAAAATGGAACTACATTTGACGAGAAAGGCATAATGAAATGTTTGAAACAATTGCACTTACTCATGGTTAAAGAGAAAAGGTAATCAATCTATTTTGTCCAAACATGTTATGTTATGTTGCAAACAAGACAAAATTTTCAAATTGTATAGTTGGCATTTTTCTGTAAGAAACAACCCAACATTTTACGCTTCTCTCTCATCTAATTCTAATTCAAAATTATGTCAATTTCTAAGTGGGGTAGTGCTAGTTATGTTTATTGTCAATAAAATTTTGTAATTAATTAATTATAAATTTAATTAATTAATTATATATCTAAAATTGTGGGATTAAACATATTTCAAATACCCAAATAGAAAAGTTATAAAATTTAATAAGAATACAACGTATGACCAATTAATTTTGAAAATTTTATTTCTTTATTTTTTAAGTTGATACTTTAGATAAATTATAGAATTGATAACCTTGTTATTGGTCTCACAATATATCTCAAATTTGACAAGAGTAAGCTATTCAAGTTTTTATATCTCAAATTTCATTAAAAAACATCATGTACTTCAAAAAAGTTAAAACTTCTCAAAACTCAAGTAATTAAAAAGCTACCATTTTATTTCCAATGCTTAGCATAGCATGCGAGTATTTTCTTTTTTTCTCACAATCATAATCAAAACTGTAAATTACTTTGAACCATCATAAAATTGTATCATCAATTTTTGTTCTTTAATAAAAATGTTCATTATAACATTAAAGTTCTTTGATACAACACGCTTAAATTTTTTAAAATTTCAGATGCAAATTGAAAATATTAATTCAAAATCAAATTAACATTTATAATCTAAATGAAAATTTAAAGTACAACTTCTAACTTGGATGTATTCTGATGCATGTGTCATTAATGGTATGGGCTAATCAAACTATGACATTTTGGTTATTACAATAAGTAAAAAAAGTTGTATGAGACTATCAATTATAACTTTTGGTTTAGTACTAAGTACTTCATCTAATAATTGACATTAGAGATAAGGTTATGAATTAATTTCCAATAACTATTGACAAAAAAATGTGTACATTATGCAGATGTTAAGTGATTTATTTTTCTTATTCATAGAAGCTTATGTTACCTAAAGTTATTTAGTACTTTAATTCCAGTGTAGTATTTATTTTATTATTAGATTAGAAGATATCTTATTTAACTTTTTATTGTTTTAAATTTTAATAATATTTATTATATGAAAACATACGGTGCAAGTGTCATTCAATATGTATAGGTTATTTGAGGCTAAATCATTTAAGTTTTTATAATGTCTTTCTTTTTTATGATGACAAACATTATTTACTTTTGGTAAGTTTATGAGAGAATAAAATAGTTAACAAAAATTATTAGAGCAAATATAACATTATTAATTATGATTAGTGAGATGTTAGAAAATATACCTGAGCATAATAACGTATTGGATTCAAGAATTAGAGCAAGTAACAAAAGGAGTTATATGAGTATGTATGAATGCATGTAATAAAAATGATATCTGACAATATTTTTTTAACAATATTTTAACACCAATTACGTGTCATTATGTAATTAGTCTATATTGATTCTGGAATAATTTTAGATCAATCACAGAATGACATATAATATTAAAATATTATTAAAAAATATTGTCAAAAATATCATTATCCTTAATAAAATAGTATATCACCTCAAATAACTTTTCCTATTCATGAATGAAAATTTAGTTTTACTTAAGCTTTACACTATCAACAAATAAAAAATGACAAATGTCTTTTAAAATAATTATCATTAAAACACTTTATCATAATGGAATGATATATAAAATTGTTTACATTATTAATATATTTATTATTTGCTTTTGTTACAGATATAGTATGTTACTTTAAGGAAAACAGTCACTACCTGCTCTTACACTACAAAGTATGTTGAGAATGGTTGAGTTATCAAACTTAGACCACCAAAACAAAAGCACTACAAAAAGAATGGAAGCTTCTTCATTACAGCTGAAATGATGAAACAAGGTTTGCATATATGAGAATTACATCTAAAAAATATCAAGAAAAGAACAAAAGAATGTAAAGAAATATGTTGAGATTCCAAAACTTGAATGAATTGTTTATTCTTTCAGCTACAACAACTAAATTGTGCCTATTGCCCTGTGAATGAAATGGCTAACAAATCAAACCTAGTAAAAAGAAAGTTAAGAAAAGTGATTCTTTTTCTTCCTATGTCTCAAGCGTTTTCTATCACTGGTAAATGGATCAACCCAGCTTTTGTCTGCAGCTATAGCTTTATTCCACCGGCCTTTGAACACTTCAAATTCCCACGTTGACTGTCTTCTTATCTGATCACTCATGTTACAATGTAAACAAGGTCATTTGCAAGCAACTTTGAGATCAATAAAAGACTTGGTTTCAAAAGCAGTTAGAAAGTAACAAGATCATTTGTAAAATGCGTTGTGATCAACACAGGACTTGATTTCAAATGCTGTTCAAAAGCCTCACCTCAATTCGCTCATCAAAGGCCGAGGCACCGTGTCTCTGATTATGAAACAAAACCAACAAAAAATGAAGTTAGGATTTGATTTGTTAGTAAATGAAATATGACACAGAATAACTTTGAATGTCATTAGAATCTGTACCGGAGTTGGCCTTCCACGACTCAAAACCTGAAAAATGAACGACAACTGGTAAAAAGGGCACCTTTTGTAGAAAAAAAAAATGACAAAACACATGTGGCTGTGAATTTTTCTTGTAAAATAGGAAAGGGGTGTTCATTGAACAAAGTTTCACTATCAACTCAGTGTGCTCAAGCTATTGGCACAGGTTCTAGTGTGGCCTGAGATCAGACAAATTAATATAGTTAGAAATGTTCTAATATAACGATGCGTTTTCCTGAGGGCTGTCCCTATGTACAATTCCATGGTTTGGCGAAGAACTGAAAGTGAAGGCGAATATAGGTATTTGCAACCATTGATTATATACACACACAGATTACAATGATAACTTTTGTGTATTAAAGCCCATATTAGGGAGCAAAGATCGCACACAAAATTAATTCACCAATGTGGAGAGAAAGGAACACAATACTTTAGCTGTTTCATCCCCACTGCCACCCAGACTTGGTATTCCCTTGTGAACAACATATTCCTCATCAACAACTCCCACATTTTGTGTGCGATCTCCCTGAAAAATGACATTGATTTCAACAGTTAATGATACCTATCATGAAGAGAATGAAGTTAAAATAGAGAGACAAGTGGATATTAGTTACTATAATGACAGCCAACCGTTGATATGCAAGTTGAATAGAAAACTAGTCCAGAAAATGTGTAATTCTCACCTGAGCACAATATCCTATTTTCATATCCAATCCCCATCCATGGATAAGGTCATTCTGAGAAAATGAAAATGACAATGATGTTACCAAACTATGAACTATTTTAATCTATTATAAGCAATCAAATAAAAAAAATTAAACACTAAAAATTTCAGAATGACAAAGTCAAACTCAATACGGATGTTAACCAAAAAATAAGTGAAAAAATCTAAGTTTATTGGAATAAGTTTTACTTTCAATTGTAAGAGAAGAGAGTAGAAAGTTAATCCACCGAAAATTACCTGTATAAGATGCCAAGTACAATCCCAGGCAGATCGAGAGAAAACAGGAGCCATACCTTCCACAAACCTGCCAAGTTTCAATGAAATTTCTGTCATTCATAACATGACTATAGATGCAAAAAATAAAACTATCATAAAACTCCAAAAACAAAAAAGAGGAAATGTTATTTTCATTTTGTTAAGTTCCTTTTTCAATGCATTGACTGGTCAAATTTAAACATCTATGATATCTTGATGGCCACAAAGAAGGAGCATAACACCACAGGAATAACAATCAGAATGAACATCTTAAGAAAAAATTGGCATGTTTAGGTTCAGATAAAGTAGCAGTTACCCAGTGCATGGAGGCCCTGTACTTGCCTCTGAACACCTAGTATTGCCTCTGAGTTCATAGACTCTTCTGCATGCATGAAAACTCAAGCTAAGTTTGAAATAGATTAGCAAGTACATGTATCAATAGCCTCAAACAAAAAGTCACCTATGAACTTTCTTTGTTCTAGCTCTAACTGTAATTTTATGATGTATGTGTCCAGAATCTGGGTCAAGAGCTGGTTGAGATATCTCCAATCCTTCTTCCTTCACAATTTCAATGTATCTTGAAAAAAAAAAGGAAAAGGAAAAAGATATTCATGTTAATTCATTCTTTCTTTGATAGGAGCATAAAAAGCTTGTCATGAGGTGATTGACTAGTCTTTGAAATAACAAGACAATAAAAGATTACTAAGAGATCTAATATGACTTTATTAATCTAATAAGGATGCTTTATAGCTTATTTTGCGTGCAAGTTCAATTAAATAACAGAGAGGCAGAGAATCATTATAGAGTTTGAAAAGAATTTCAATATTGCCTTGCGTTTTATCTAAAATTAAGAAAAAATTATCAATACTGCAATAATGTATAGGTGTATAAATTGAAAATGCGGCATTCAACAAATATGAAATCATTGAAACACATGCATGCAGAAATGAATTGGCACTGCATCACCAGCCATGGGCATAAATAATCAAGTGAAGTACTAATATTCTGAGCAGATGAAGCAGGTTGTGAACTGATTTGGTGAAGCAAAATTTACATAAAATAAAATAAATTTAATTTCAAAAATCTATGCTACAATAGAAAGAGAGAGAATTCATTTTGTTCTTAAAAGTCATCATCTATCTTTTCAGAGTAATTTTAAACAGATGGGAAATACCCCTTTAACAAATTGATTATACAGGCTCGCCTCTTAAAGTGTTCATTATAAAGAACTTTATCTTGAAAATTATTTTCCACAAGTTACAGTTTTTAAGTGGGTTTTATTTTCTAAAAGATTTTCATTTTATATAGCAGCTGAGGCACCCAAGATGCATTTTAATGAAACGTGGTCCTATTTTATTCAATTATCATGTCATATAATTAAATAAAATAGGATGACTTTCATTGTAATTATATCATGGGTCCCTCAACTTCTAAATAAAATGAAAAGCTTCATATTTGAAGCAAAAAATGCAGACAAATGTAAAAGTATAGCACAAGACTGGAACAAAACCACCAGTAATACCTTGATGGAGAAAAATGCTCCACCCCTAAGTCCTCATCCCAGAGAAAGATGTAATCATAAATAGAAACTATATCTGGATGTAGAAATCTTTTAGCAAACCACCTGTGGAGACACTCAGGAATTAATATCTAGACAGGTAAAACACAAACCATAGAAATATAGACATTCATCATATATTTAAAACAAAAGCATATGCTAAGCAACAAAAGTAAGAGGACTGTTATCTGGCATGCGCAGAAATGCCACAGACTGAAAAGGGAAACATAACCAAGCAATAGTAACAGAGCCAAGGTCAAGCACATCACCCAACTAATCTATAACTAGAAGATTAACATGGGTACAATGAGGTATTAAGTTGTTCTGTTATGTTTATTGATTCGAATGTTTGTTCCCAGGAAAAAAACTGATGGAAATCATGACCTTGATTCTAATACATTGACAGAAACAAAAATATCTTCCCTACTTCTAATGATGTTTAGAAGCCTTCTTGACTCATAATTTTCAATAATTCCTTGATAAAAGCATGACATGTTCCCAGAAATGTTAAAGAAAAACCTCTCCAATTAACACACATTAAACAATATAAGGTTTCCAGACAGAAAGAAAGAACATATATGGTTGGTCTAGTAATATACCACTTTGTTTGGTTTGGAGCAATTATGTGTATGGCCTTGCTACTCCAACTAAGATCCCACCATCCATCCATATTGGCATCATAATGGAATAAAATAATTGTAAAATTTTCTGGAAGAAACTGAAATCAATGAAATTAGATTAGGAATACTGACTAAAACAATTTTGATAGCCTAATGAATCAACAAAATACCTTTTGCACCATGGCATCTACATTATGTTTTTGTTTCATACCAACTGGAATTGCAAGCAAGTGGCGATCGGAGTAAACACTAACCTGCAATCAAATAACCACCACCAAGAAATCAGTAAATCAGTAGCTCAGGTGAAGCAGCTTTGATAATTGATGGCATGCTAATTGCAGTTTCCCAAATCCAGCCCTCATCTGTCAGTTTAAATAAAACCACAATATAAAAGATATAAAACTTCAAAGATGCTTACCTTTGACCTCACACTACTTGGAGACCATAAAGGCCTCAACTCAAAATCTGAAGTATCTTGTATTATACCTCGGGGTAAGCCCTTCAGATTTCCTGAAGTACCAGGATATGCCTGCAAAGTGGCATCAAAAGCACCAATATGAAAACGAATATGCATCCAATACATTATCAAAAAAATGAAAGAATTGCAGAGTAGGGAGGTGCATCCAAAATTTTGAAAGTAGCCATCATTCACCATCTAAATGCACCAAGGCTTAAATTTAGAAAAAGTCGTGATTAGCGCCATAATATACCTCTTGTTCTCCCAGGAAACTCCGCCTTTTGTCTATCTGATGATAATATAAATGAAGCACAGAAGGAAAATTCAAATCAGAACAGGAAGTACCAGAATATAATGTCATGTATTGGTGCATTATACCAAGGGTAAGGCTGGGGCAATGTAGCTGCCACCTGCTACGAAGGGTAAAGCTCGGGCCATGTAAATGTACACCATACTAGGAGCTGGAAAAAACGTTCAAGGAAGGCTATAGAATTTTACGAAGATTTACTTTTTCAATATCACTTAATGACAACAAAGAGTTGATTGTTTAATGCTTGAGAACCACTTCACGAGTTTCCTAACTAAAATGCACATTTACATAGTTATACTACTCTGGATAAAACAGCGCTTCAACAGTAAATGATCCCCAACCTTATGCAGAATATAAGTTTAATCAACATTTTTGGCGTAAAGTCATGACATGCGATCTCATACCTCTTCTTCGTAATATTGATACTTTAAAGTCCTATACACAACAAACCACATTACTGTACAAACAACTACCATAAAAGGAAGTTGCTTCATCTTCAAAATTGATTTCCCCTGGTTCAAGAAAATTAAGAGCGGAGTTACAAACACATAACTCCTCAATAAAAATTTGTTTACGAGATATTCTCCTTCGAAATATCATAAGCAATGACTTCAAAGAAAACAAGACAAACCATTAGGCAAGACACTCCTTTTTCCTGTCGGCCACCTCCATGATTCAATTGACCTCATAGAAGAAATGGATCTCTTATTCAGTCTTCATCACAAACTGCTTGCTCTGATAGAAAGTATCAGAAAGTATTAAATCTTATAAAACACAAAGGGTCAAAAGGAAAAGTACTGCTTTAGAATTGTCAGCTAAATCACAAGCCAACTCAAACCCCAGGTTCCAAAACACGGAGAAATTTGCTCATAACTGAAGGCATATAAGCAATTGTGAAATATATTTACTTATGTGAGAGAGATTGGGACTAACAAGGGGATTGGTGAGATGTTCATGCACATGTTAGTGTGACAAGAAAGAGCTAATGCATGTGAATTTCAGAAACATGCTTAGAGCATATGCAATGATCACAAGTTGTTTAATCCACACTCGTTACCAACAACAGCCAAACCTCCACTTAAAACAGCACTAAAATTCATATAAAAGTTATTTAAAAACTGACACCACATACTCCATGTAAGACGCGTTGGGGAAAAGGGTAAGCGGTGGGAGACACGTACGAATACACTAATGAAGAGACAGAATGATGACATCCGTAAGAGTACACGTATGAAGAGATAACATACACCATGTAACACGCGTTGGGGAAGAGGGTAACGGTGGGAGACACGTAAGAATACACGTACGAAGATACAGAATAATGACATTCGTAAGAGTACACGTATGAAGAGAGAGATGACATCCGTAAGAGTATACGTATGGAGAGAGAGCATAAAGTTGAAGGAATTTGTTCGGTGAGGCGTGTGCCGTATGTATACGTATGGAGAGAGAGCATAAAGTTGAAGGAATTTGTTCGGTGAGGCGTGTGCCGTATGATCCTTTCCCTCTGCAATTCTTCTCTGAAACATTCTCTCTGTTCCCTGACCTAATCATCTTTCTACACAATTCCTTTTCAGGAATGATTCTGTCCCTTTGGATCTCAACTACTCGATGACCAACACCGTCATTCTTGAATGCTCTGTTTTTACCCATTTCAATTGCTTTTAATTGTTGTTACAGCATATTGTTTATACATTCAGACTTGGTCCTTATTTTCATTTAATACCACATATCATTCTTAATTGCATTTACTCCCCTTCTACCCTAGCAACCCCCAGGAACACGAAAACAGAGTTGCATGCATTGATTTAACCAACACAAGGATCACATGAAAAACAGAAAGAAAAGGGAGAGGAAAATACGCAGCTGGCCAAAACATTGGTCAACACCTGAAAACCAAAACTCTGCCCTTTACAGAAAAAGTCCAATTGCTTAATAAATTAAGACAAAAAAACATTTTACAGAAAAGGAAAACCGGGTCACTCTTCAAAATTTTCATACATAAAAAACATTGAAAATAATTCCCTGAGATTATTAATTAGATCCAACCCTTACAGACTTTCATTCATCATCGCCACATAGAGAAGAGTAAAGTTATACTTCCACCCCCAAAATTAAATAAAGAGCAAAAACCTTCATTTGATTGACATCACAAATCGAAACAACATTTTCATGAGATAGGACAGATTCCAAACTTTCCAACACTTAGAGATTCTCCCCAAAATCAAGCAATAGGACCCAGAAGAGGAAACCGGGAAAAGAGACATGAAAGGCAATGGGATGGATAAAAAAACAGGGACAAAAAAAGGGTATGCATGAAAATGGAAAAGGATGAAGCTTTGAAGATCACTGGACATACCCAGATGCAGAAGAATCTCAGTGAAGAGGAAACAGAGGTCAGAGCCAGAAATATGGAAGAATGAAGGGCGAGGACAATGGAACAAGAGTTACGAGTGAAGTGAGAGAGGAAGAGAGGTAAAAGGAATATATTATTTATGCATGCGTTGTTAAGGAGAACTATGGGTATTTGTGGTATTATAGAAGCTTGCACCAAGCTTGGCTCATGGTTAATGAATGACAAACTGTGATCTACAATGCAACATTTATAACGTGATTTATTACTTTTTATTTTTCAAGAATTATGCTGTATTAGTTTTAAGATTTTATATTTCAATGTAAGAATTTTATTAATATTTAGAAGTAAAACAATGATATTTTTAGGTAAAAAATAATTAATTTATTATTATAATTAAGGTTTTATATTGTATACACATATTAACACATTTTACTGAAAAATATTTATAAAATTTACAGTTCTAAATATAACTCGTGTATTGAAAAACAAATTATGATAAATTCATTAATGTGATGAGTGGATAATAATGACAAACGTTAATTAATAGAAACATTAATTAATATAATTATGATATCAACAAGATTAGTCATTGCAATTAACTGAAATTAATTAATCTTAATTTTTAAATTTTACTTTGTTTATATTCTAAAAGTTTTAAATTAGTTATGATCATTTATTTTCTTTTTATTAATACATAAGTTACTATTTCTTTTTGGTCATCAATATATTACATATATTAAAATAATAATCATAATATATAACAGTATAATAATAATAATAATATAATAATAATAAACAAAAATAAGAACAAAAGAAAAGTATTTCTATTGATATACATGTTTCTTTTCTTGGAAATTACATTCATTTGTGATTTTTTTTTCATATAAAAAACTAATATTTACATAATTATATACAATATTTTCGTATTACTATTTTTTATTTTTTCGTATACATTAATCATTTTTTACTAAAAGAAGAGTTGGACAGAAAATAATATGCGACCCCAAGGCTATATAGAAGAAGCTAAACAACAAAATATTTCCAAAAAGTAATTAATTATCAAAATAAAATTTAACATTAAATCATAATTTACTTAAATAACACATAATATACATTTTCTTATGTGTATCTCATATTCATAATTATATTTAGTTATATTTTAAAATTATACTATTTTCAATATCATATCTTATTAATATAAACCTATATATAAAAAATTATTCTTTTTAGTGTCCTATTTTTTTAATTAATATAATTATTTTATCAATTTTATCATTTCTTTAAATTTAACTGTTCTTTAATATGATCAACTTTTAAACATATTTATCTTTTAAATTACATATAAAATAAATAAAATCATTTACAATAAAATTATAAAAATTATTTATGTAAGGCCTTGTAAAAATATAAATAAAAAGTGTATACACGTGGCAACATAGGATAGGTTGGACCATATTAGTAAAGTAAAAATTTTTGATATTCTAAGTTTACAGCCCATTTCTCTTTCTGAAGAAGTTTCCCATTTTCCTTTCAAATACTCTTTCTCTCTAAAAGCAAAAACCCTCTTCTTTATGCTCTACCTTCTCTCTAACAATACTCAAGATTGATCCGTTGAATTGTTAAATTGAAGCTATCTAGGCCTTTAGGACTTCAAGAGCAACGTTTCTACCGATTGAAGTTTCCGTTTCATCCAACCGGTAAGAAAGCCCCTTTTCTCCTTTGCCCTAGGGTTTGTAAACATGTGATTTCTTGTTGCATGTAACCCATCTCATTTTCTTCTACAATCTAGCTTCAATTAAGTTCTAAAATTCGTTTTCCATCATCAATTGATGATTTATAGGTGATTCTCACACTTTGAGGTCCAAAGCACGTGGTCTAGGGTTCTTCCTTAAGTTGGTCGTACGCACTAGAGGTAAGGGGAGCTAGTTCTTCTTTCTATTTTACTTGTATGATATGAATGCATGATGAATTTCGAATTGGTATGTTGATGGAAGCATGTTTTTAATTCTTGGTTAACTTGAAATATATGTATGAAAGTGTGGATGTCATGTGAATGTGGAGATTGATGGATATGAACTGTTAAGATGCTTTTGAGTGATGAATTATGTATGATTGGAACTGTTTTGGTGTGGAAAATCTGTTGTGATGTTGATAGGAAGGAAAACCAAGTGTCGTAGAGTCACTTTTTGGCCATTTTAAGGGAAGTGAGGTAGTGATTTTGAGTAAATAGGGTTTGGCATGTTTTTGGACTGTTGGGACAGTTTCACTTAGTGTATTGTGACTTGCTTGAGTCACTAAATTAGCCAAAATAGGTGCAAAATGGTAACATTGGGTTTTGGGTCCCTAAGTTGGGAAAATGAGTGTTTTAGAGTTGGAAATGAGCTTAAATCACTTTAAAAATGTGTTAGTAATGTTTAGAATCATTTAGATAAGTCTAATTATGCCTAAAACAAATATTAGGAGTGTTAGAAGTTGGCAAAAATGGTTGGAATTGGTCTTAGCAGATTCTGTCGAATTCTGCAGATTGTTGGTCGTCCGGTTTGGAAGGCCTTGGTCAGAGAAGGATGGTTCCTTCTCTTGACCGTTCGGTCTGGTGTCTTGGTTAGAGAAGGATGGTTCCTTCTCTTGACCGTTCGGTTTGGGTACTTTGGTCAGAGAAGGATGGTTCCTTCTCTTGACCGTTCGGTTTGGATACTTTGGTCAGAGAAGGATGGTTCCTTCTCTTGACCGTTCGGTTCTGGTACTTTGGTCAGAGAAGGATGGTTCCTTCTCTTGACCGTTCGGTTTTGGTATTTTGGTCAGAGAAGGATGACTCCTTCTCTTGACCGTTCGGTTTGGGTATTGGTCAGAGAAGGATGACTCTTTCTCTTGACCGTTCGGTACTTGGGTCAGAGAAGGCTGGTCCTTCCCCTGACCGTTCGATCCTGTAAATACTCTCGGTCATAGGTGGGTTTGTCTCACTTGAGCCATGATAGTCCGTGGCCATTCAGTCTGTACAAGAGTGCTCGGTCCTGACACCTTGTTTGATTCTAGTGGTCAGCCAAGACATTAAAGGTTCGGCCCATATACTAAACGTTCGGTTTCGGTGTGTTAGCCATTTTTTCCTTTGGTTACATAAGTGTGCATCGAATTTTTTATTGCAATTAAGAATTGTTGATGTGGTATGGTGTGTACATGACGTAAGTGAATGTGGATGTATATTTTGATTCAAAGAGATGTATTATGGGAATAAAGTGGTTGGATTCGGTTATGGAATTATGATCTCTCGGTGAGATCTATTAGTGTATTGAATGAATGGTGAGAGGCTTCCATATGGGGGGTTATCCCTAACGCTCCAACGGTCTTTCATTCTCACTTAGAGAGGATTAACGCGTGTGGTGGGAGTAGTGGGAGGTCCTAGGGTAGACGCTATCACTGGAGGTCTATACTGCGGTAACGGACTAGCCTTGTGTATGGTCGGGTGGAACCCCTCGGCAATGGCTTTGCAAAGCAGTAGGGGCCATTACAAGTGCACAACCCGCCTCAACTCTACATTCATTCTATGTCCGAACGTGTCTAGGAGTCTTAACAGGGTATGATGCTTGCTTTAATGAGTCTTGTGAAATGAATGTTTATGTTTATGATGACTTACATGCTTGTATGTAAATGGATGTTATCGGTAATGCTAGATTAATTTGCCATGATTTGTATGTTTATTTGAGACCTAGCTCACCCTTGCACTTGTATGTTTATATGTGTTTGCCTTCCCCCTTGCGATGATCATCCAATCCTTTGGATGTGAGCAGTAGGTGATGATGTGCCTCCGGAGCAAGCTTTGGATACTGCAGAAGACTCAACTCCTTGTACTGAGGACTCCCATTAGATCCATCTTAGTTAGATCTCTATTTCCAATACTTCATGTAACTATCTCATTCCTGGACCTTCATTCTATTGTGTATTTCGAAGGATTCTTAAGATTTTAATTAGGTTTTAATTTCCTCTACATTTTAGAGGACTGTATATTTAATATTGTTGTCCATATCTCTCAACTGCTTTCACATACTATAATAGCTGAATTCTATTATATTATATGTACATGATATTTTGGGATGTTACAATTTATATTTAATTTCATAATAATAATAATAATAATAATAATTTTATTATTTTTTGTTATCATAAAAACTAAAAACACATGTATAATCCATGTGTTTGTATATAATAAAGAAAATAAGGAAAAGTAGATACATAATATTTTTTTTCTTCTTTATCTTTTATCTTTATTTTTAATATATCCATAAAGACACAAGAAAGAATTACAAAACACATTTAACAATAAAACCGTTATTGTTTACATATGAAAGAGCATTAATGTTGAGCAATAACTCATTAATGATAATTATTAAACTAAAAAACTTTTTGTTTGTGAACTTTTGTTTGAAATTATTTATTTTAGTTTCTTTATTTAATTAAGTTCCATCTTTTGTTAAAATTATATATATATATATATATATATATATATATATTAATATCATTTTTTCCTTTTTAGTCAATATTTCTTTTTCAAATATACTTTTTAAATAGGTATTTTTTAAATTAAAATAATTATTTTATTAATTTTATCATTTTCTTTAAATTTTATCCTTTTTTAAATTTGACTATTGCTTTAAATTTAAACATTTTTTTAAATTATAAAACTACTTATAAAATAAATAAAAATCATACAATAAAATTATAAAAATGATTCATATTTAATTTAATAATAGTAATAATAATAATAATTTTTATTATTTTTTATCATGATAAAAAAGTAAAAGCATGTGCTTTCATTAGTATGTAGTAAAGAGAATAAAGAAGAGTAGATACATAATTTTCTTTCTTCTCTTTTATCTTTTATCTTAATTTTTAATATATCAATAAAGATAAGAAATAATTACAAGATACATTTAACAATAAAACCGTTACTTTTTTGTATTTACATAATTGATTTAAATATACCAATTAAGTTAAAATATGTCAAAAATATTAATAACTTAGTTTAAATTTCATTTCAAAATTAACTTTTTTTTTTGTCAATAGTCAACTTGATTGACATATTAATCATAAAAAATTATGGTCAAAATTTAAAAAAAAATACAACCTTAAAATTGGTAATTTTTAAATTTTAAATTAAAAATAAAATTAATTTTAATATTTAGTGAGTGATTTGATGTATATATTATAAAAAAATTATTTTAACATGAATATATAAGTTGTAATTAGATTTAATTACTAATTTGGTCTCATTTTAGAGAGTAACAATATTACTAATTTAAAAAAAATTGAAAATCAATTAAGTCAAAAAATAAATATAAAAATTGAACTGCATGCAAGACATAGTTATGTGGCGCTAATACCGATACGTGGTGTTGACATTGATATGTAGCACTGATATCGACATGTGACATTGATATCACCATGTGACACAATAAGGACATGATATGTGTAACATTTCATTTTAAAAGTATAATATTATTAAAATAAAATATTACATATATGATGATAGAACCATTAGATGAAAGCAAACCTACAAAATATAACCTGCGAACCATCTGATTTCCCATTTGTTTCACCCTCTCCTCTTTACTGGAGTAAATGAAAAGAACGTATCCCTAAACTCACATTATTTAGGTGATCATCGCAAAAGAGAAAACAACACATAGACAAACAACACAAAAGCAAGGGTAAGATAGAGTACCAAAAGATATACAAACATTTTAAAACAATAACAATATACATCCATATTATGAATCAAGCAACATCTAAAATAATTCTCGTCAACCTTGTACTCCAACTATTCGGATAGATGTATTGATGTCAAACTCATGAGGAACCTGCACCCTTGTATGGTGGAGCAACTTGCTCAAAATAATAATAACCACAACCTCAACCACCACCATAATGCCATACAACAAGGTTAATCCGTCTAACATCTATGGTCAAAACTAGTGATCATAGATTAGGACCTTCTGCTACTATTCACGACATAATCACCCATCTCTACTTAAGATGAGGTTATTGAGAGTGTCAGGATCATTTCCCAATCTAGGAGCTCCTACTTCAATACATTACAAAAATAACCAACTTAGGATATTCCTCCTTGGAATTCCTTTTTTACATCATACTTAAATCCACATTTCCCATTTCATTTGAATATAATTATGCATGTCTCCTATATATTTTTACCATATTGAATCATATACATAGTCTCATGTAAACATCATCATACAATCCACATAATCATATGCATATATTTCACATAAACATGGTAAGAAATCACATGAAATCATTCCATATACATCAATATACAAGAATCAATCCAAGAAGAATCACTAAACAGCACAAAAACCCTTTTAAACTCATAATTACAAAAGTATCACTCAACCACAGAAACTAGCGCTCAACGTTACAGCCAATGGAATTCTAACGCTAAGCCCCAACAACACTGGAAAATGGCGCACAAACACTATGATAGAGACGCTTAACGCCATATCAGAACTTGAAACTCTATTTCTATGACCTTGGGCACTTCCTACACCACTTTAACTAATCCCTAGGACCATATTGACATTGAGAAACCTCAAAAAACATCATTTTAACTCAATATGACCACTTCAAACCAAATCAACTTCTTTAAGCTACCCAGATTCATTTATACTCTTTCTAACACCAATTTCAATCAACCAAAGGTATAAACAAGTCATAAATGACTTTATGACAAACCCTCAAATCGTCATTTTTCTGCAGACCTTCTAATTCAAAATCTCACCCATAAACTAGTTTCAATTCAAGCCAAATTCAACGTATCAACTACTAAAGAGTCTTACATCAGTTTTCCTACCATTCTTAAAGTTCAAACCAGTTTAAATCACCTAAGGATGGACCTAAAAGTAAATCCCTTTGAAACAACATTGTAAACATGTTAAAATCACTACCATTCCATTCTAAACAACATATCAACCAACTCTCATCCTAAGTAAGCTACTAAAGACCAAATAAATTGTCTTAAACCACCAATCATCACATTAAACCCATATTTCAATAATTCACCCCCAAACCTACTAAATTAACTATAAAACATATAATTTTGACCTTTCACTAGCCTTTGCACAATTCAGCCAATTTCAACCATCAATGCAACTTCATAACATGAAATTAATCATCATAATAAGATCCCAACATATTTCATCATAAACCAATTCTCAAACAAGCACATATACTCATTTAAGTCAATTTAACATAATATCAAAATTTGTAATTTAAGTCAATTTAACATACTAGCAAGTACCAAACCGATACAAGAAACATAAATTAAAGTTCAACATCTAGCTTCCCTTACCTTACATCGAAGCTATATAGCTCTTAGAACACACCCCCTTTGCTTCCCGCACAAGAAATTCTATAAACACTTATTAATCACCAAATTGTGATAGAAAAGAGTCCTTGGGACCATTGATTGACAAAGAACTAGTAAAAGAACATCAAGAACACATGCAAAGAGGTTTTCCTAACATGATCGTAGAAGAAAATGGGGTAGAAACTTACTCGCTCTATTGAAGAAATTGATCAGGTAGAAACGTAGATCTCATTGTCGTGGTCGTTTAGGTACCTCTTAATCATCAAAGAGAAGACTCAGGAGTTAAAACTCTTAGAGAGAAGGTAGAGAACTCAAGAAAAAAGTTTTTAGAGAGATAGTTTTTGTTCTGGATAATGAGACGTGACATAAACCTTTGTTTATATTATGAAACCTTTATTATTAAAATAAGTTGGCATCATTAAAATAAAACACTTATCTACTTTATATACTCAAATTTCTTGATTCTTACCATACATGAAAAAAAAATTAAGAAAAACCATTAAAAAAGTAATATATAAATATAAATAAAAATATCACAAACTAACAAGTAACATGTAAAAAGACGATGATAATGTTGTTTATACAAATCTAACCAGAATAACCAAATTGAATCGTTTTAACAAAAAAAAAATTGAAAAAAAGAATAGATCAAATTAAATAATTTTAACAAAAGTTATAAAAAACAATATGTTAACCTAATTATTAATATAAAATAAAATAGAAAACTAAAATGAACAATATTTCATTACATATGGGTATAATAACTAGGAATGACAAAGTGAGACGAGTCAACTCGTAGATCTACAATAAAAAAAAAATACCGGATGAACTAAGATTTGAACCCACAAAAGTCTAGCCCACATAACTCATAACCCACACAAGTCTTTAATGAGGCGGGATGTAGTGGCTCGTTGGCCTACATAAAACTAAACCTTGATTTTATTTATTTATTTTCCTTCCATTTCACACATGCACATAGTAAATTTTCTCTTCTTTTGTTTCTTGCATCTTCTCCAAAAATCACACAATTTAGTGCATATGTTTCTTCTCTTCTCGCATTATCGCATCGCCAACTACCATCAACATCCAGGTCGTTCCACAAAACAAATTTGGATGTTTGCATTTTAATTTTTCCGATGTAGTAGTGTATATGACTAGAGCTCTTCCCCCTACACCTCCTTATTATCATCATGCACCCCCGTAATTTAATGTAAAAATAATATTTTTATTTTATGATGTAGAGTCTTATTTACGGTCCAAGATTTTAAAATTTATGTGATATAAACAAACTTAGACGATCCACATCTTAAATGCTTTAGCATAACTTTTACTATAAAGACAACCTTAGAGCAATATTAAAAAAATTATAATTATCATATTAAAATATATAAATGACAATCAACTAGAAAGATTATATAAAAATTAAACACATAAAGTAAAATGGAGGAAGTAATTATTTTAATTATAATTCAGTAGTTATATGAAAATTGTCATTTATCGCCATAATTAAAGTGATTAAATTAAATTAATTTATGGAAATAGTTTGAGTAAAATGTAAGAAGCAGAAAGTGAAGAAGAGTTTTTGTTTGAAGCTGACTTGGCTTTTTTGTCCAGAGTTGATATTTATTATTATTGTGTTGATTTTAAATTGGTTCCTCCAACCGATGCACCTTAAATGCATATTAAATTTCATCACAGCATGCTACATTTATTCCAAGATACCAACATTGAATTGCGTTACTTTTTATCTTTTTAATGATTTTTATTTTTATTTAATTTTCCTTTTTAAAATTTAAGATATAATATTAATAATTTTTTCTTTACACTTTTATCTTTCACTTAATTTTTAATTTTATGTATATATTGTGTATGTATTTATAGGGAAACTAAATATTTATTTAATATATGACTGGAAGTAGTATGAGAAATTTGATATCAAACCTATCAAAGACTACACTTAATTTAGGGACTAACACATGCCACAATTTCTTAATTGCTTTATAATAGCCACTCTGAGATACATTTCTTCTAACTACAACTTCCTATACCATGTTGATTTTTTACATGCCTCATTAAGTATCAATATTAAATGAGAAACTAATAAAATAATAAGATTAAGTATTTAAATTATTAAAAGTTATAATCTTTTAATAAAAAAATTATAAAATAAAAATTTAAGATCAACTTAAAAAAATGTAAAGTGGCATAATAAATCTTACTAAATCATTAAAGAAAACATAAAAAAAAAAATCAATCAATTGTCAAATGTCCGTAATTGCAACATCTAAAGAATAAAACATCTTCAATTAAACTTTAATTGCAACATTTTCTTACATTTGTTTTTATAAAAAAATATATCTCGTCAACAAATAATTATATTATTTAAAAAAATCATTACAAGTGCAATAATTAATGAGATTTAATATCAAAGTTAGTGGTGCAGTTAGAAAAAATTATAAAAATATATAAATATATTAATCAATACAATTGAAAAAATAAACAAAAATAAAAATCTAATGTAAAAATTGAACTGCTCGTTCTTAAAAAATATCAACACAATAAAGAAGGTCTCCGTAGAGGATGTGCTTCAGCCGTCATTGACCCACTTTGAGTGTTTCATCCAGTATCTCCAAGTATTTCATCTTGCATTTCTAATTTTCGAAAATATCTCTAATTAATAAATAGTTTAAGAGTTTAATATTTTGATTAGATAGAATTTATGTGTCACCATTAACTCCACCTCCATTTTGTTCCAATCAGTAAGCATGTATTGTTGACCTCTACAACCCTTGATCCTGCACCCCTTGACTTTACACCCCTACACCACTCCTGCACCCTCTCATTCCTGCACCCCGTTCTGTGACACCCGGACACTGACGAGGGTGGGGAGTGATCGTCGGTGCAAGAGGCATGAACTGCAAGGGGTACAAACAAGGAGCGGCTCCTGGCAGGCTTCCAGTGGAAGGGACACATAGAAGAATCAAAGATACACCGAAATGAGAGGGATCTAGAGACTGTATAAGTATGGGACTATACAGTTGAAGGATAACTTAAAAGAATAATTGAGCTACTCATATCAACAAATGCATTTGTTTTTCGGTAGCCTAACCCATAAGAACTTCATGGTTAAGCGTGCTTAGCCTGGAGTAATTTGGGATGGGTGACCTTCTGGGAAGTTTTCTTGGAAAGTGTGCGAGTAAGGACAAAACACACTGGAAAGCCTTGTGTTGATGTGTGGGGCAGTCAACAATCCCTGTAAGTTGTCGAGGCGTTACAAATGGTATCAGAGCCTAGCCTCTCCTAGTACGGTGTGGTTCAAGGACGAACCAAGCGGAAGCTGGTGGGCATGTGACACTCGGGCACTGACGAGTTCCTGGCAGACTTCTAGTGGAAGGGGCACATGGAAGAATCGAACATACACCGGAATGAGAGGGCTATCGGGTTCTTCGTATTAGCTCATTGTTTGTCTTCTTGAAGGGGGTTAGTATTTTTTTTTTCAAATTTGTTTGCATCTTCATGCGTCGATTGATATAGCTGATGGATGGTTAGTATTATTTTAAATCTGTTTGCATCTTCTTTGTTGTATTGATATTAATGGAGGAGAGGTATTTTATTTTCGTTAAAATGTTTGCATGAAATGAAAACCCTGATAGCCGATGTGTGGATCGGATGTGGATATCCGATACATAAAGCCTCAGATGTGGATATCTGATGCACAAACTCTCGGATGTGGATATCCAATTTAGAACATTCGGATGTTGATATCCGATATACGAAATGTAGACATACAAATACACAATTTTAAATATTTACCCACAGGTTTACATGAGATATTTTTCTATTAGTTAATTTTTTTTTAATACTTCTTATATTAGTTTCAATTTTTTTCTAATTTTATGTATTAGTTTATAATATATTTTATAATTTGTAATTATAAAAAATAATTTTATGATTATATTAAAATAAATAAAACTAGTTTTGAATAAAAACACTTTGGCTTAATCCCTCCATTGGTCCTCATATTTGTGTGCAAATCTCAGTTTGGTCCTCAAGTTTTGAACTGTCTCCATTGGGTCATAATTTTTGTAAAAATGCACACATTTTACCCTAATTGTTAAGTTGTCTCAAACGGCGTTAATTGATGCTGAGATGAATTTTTTATTTTAGGCTTAATCCCTCCCTTGGTCCTTATGTTTGTGTGAAAATTTCAGTTCGGTCCTCAAGTTTTTCCTCAATTCCTTATGAAATGTAAACATTTTACAACATTTTACCCCAACTATTAAGTGTACTGAGACAACGTTAACTTTGAACTGAGCTGTAATTTTTTTTTTATGTTTTAAAATCATTAAATCCACGTGGTTATGGTCTTTCTTTTTCCTTCCAATCACTGATCATGATGTTTGAGAGTTGGATTGATTGTGACGGATTACCTATGTGAGATTTGAGCCATTTGATGATCTTTCTTGTGTGTGATATGTCTCTAGATGGCTTGCACATTTGCCTTGGCTTGACTCTGTTGTTAATTCTTGATTCATGAGCATGTTTGAAAATGATAAAGGTATTTTGTTGATTGAGCCTCTCTAGCCAGATAGACTACCCTGTTATGATCTCTTTGTTAGCCCCGTTGAGGCTATACTTCTCCCATTTCTTTGTTTTGAAGCTCATACAATAGCCTAAGTGAAAAACCATGATTACCTGAACCTTAGGGAATTTTGGAGCTTTGGAATTGTTTTGGGAATAAGTGTGGTCTCTTAGGAGTTGCAGATGAATTGGCTAGTGAGTCCTCTTCTTGCTGTTGCATTTGTAATATCATGTATCTTGTCTCTTAGAGTTGTGTTCTGAAAAGAGAGAAAAGAAAAGAGACAAGATGAAAAAAGAGAGAAAAAAAGTAATAATAATAAAAAAAATTGTGTGAATAATGGAGTCAAGAAGAGGATTGAATTAGAGGTTTTGGGTGTGATTTGAATGTGTTTACACTTGTTCCCCATTGCTCCTCTATTTCCCTTGGTTTGTAGCTTCTCATCCATATGATATCCTCCCTTGTCCTTGGCCCCATTACAACCATGAAAAGACCTTTTGATTTGAACATGCATGTGTGCTTGAGTGTTGATATTAGAGGCTTGCCAAGTCTGTTTGTGTTTGCTTTCTTGGGTACATTGAGTGACATTGTTTTACCTTAAACACTTGAGAGAGACACTGATTGTGCGCATCTGTGAGGGTCTGTTGCTCTTGATTCATCTCTTGAACGGATTGATTGTTTTCCATGTACTGAACTGTTTGGATGATTCTATGAGTATCTGCTTTCATTGACTCTATGTGGAACTCTGCCTATGCCTTTCACTGTCCAGATTTTGTGAGAACTATGCAATTCTGTGTTTGTCATTGTGAGTCTTTGTCGTCTGTTTGTTGAGTTCGTGTCACTTCCTGATGTCCTCAGTACTGTTCCCTGTTTTGCGTCTTGATTTTGCCCAGGAGTGCAAAAGACTAAGTGTGGTCTATTTTGATGAGTCGATATTTTATACCATTAACTTAGTTTTTCACGCTGAATTGTGTTGATGATTTGCGCTTAATTCTTAGTTATTGTGTCATTTTCACTATTCGGGCTTAATTAGACCAATAATTTATATTTTAATTAATTTGAATTATTTGAGCTTAATTATTCCTATTTCTATTTTCAGGGCATTTTGGAATTATACTTTGGAACTTTTGGAAGGGCACCAAACAATTGAAGAATTTCCACAAGGCAAATTAGAATTAATCTAGCTTAGCTTAGTAATTTAGATTTTGTTAATGAATTTTTGTAACTTTGGGCCAATTAATTTGGTAGAATGCACAAAAGCCCAATTGTAGAGTTTGTGACATGACTTTAGGGTTTGGGTGGACCCCACCCTAGTTTTTTTGACACCACATTCTCGGACCAATGAGGGGGAGAGCCGTCACTTTGAGAGTTGGCTCTTTCTCGGCAGTTTTCGTCTTTTGATTTTGGTTGGGAACGTTTCCTAAAATAATTGATGAAGGTTGTTCATGGTTTTTGGTTTTCATGATGAATGAAGAACACACCTTTGTTTTCTTTTCTTTTTCTTGCAAGTGTTGTTACCTTTGTTAAATGAAACAGCACACTCCTTTGCTAAGCTTTCTGGAACGTTGTCTTGAATGGGATGAGAATTTATTCATGACTCATGCTTGATTTCTATAAGCACCTGTACCCTTTTTTTTTTAGAAGAAATTTATTACACCTTGCTTCCATTTTGCTATCACGGTCACAACCCATCTTTTATCACATTCATGCTTTTCCTTGCTGGATAAAAGTTGTTGATTCTCTTAGACTCCATTGAGGGCTGCAACTTCTTTGCTTTTAACGACATATGCAGTGATTCAGGTGGAGTTTTGCTCATTCTGCTTCAGCGTTTGGAAGCTACTGAAACATTCAACTTCCCTTAGCAAGTGGTGTTCTATTCTTCACGTGAGATTCCAGACGGTGATGTTATTGAAGGAGGCAAGCATTCGGTGATGGTGATTCTCGGAACAGCACACGTTCATTTGATAAAATGGAGGAGGAAAGTGTAGCAATGTTAAGCTTGGTTGAAGTGGTTTCTTAGGGGCCTACAACGTTCCTTAGGAGCAGGGGATGGTGTGCATGGTTCTCACTTGAAGTGGGTATCATATTTAATAGTTTATTGAAGAAAGAAATGGAATTTGTGTTTGCTGCAGAGGTAGTCTCGGCAAAGGAAGAAGAATTTTAGAATCAATATTTATTTCATTGCTCTCTTGGGAAGTGTAGTTGACTTGTCCTTGGAAGACTTTTAATATCTTATCTTATTGTGCTTTCTTGGGGTGTGAAAGTTCACGGTTTCTGAAGAAGGGATGAAAGAGTTTTGTTGAGTTGCTTTTGGTTTTATTTTTTTTGGATCAAGTATGCACGAATCCCATAGTTGAATGCAATTCTATTCTATGCTTTTTGCATTGGAAGCTACAGCTGCAACCAATTGAGAAGAGTGAACCGTTCACTCCTTGCTTCATGAAGAGAGAGAATTGGATTTTTACAAAGTGAGTAGGTGGCCTAGGTAAGCATAAGATGGACTATTGTGATGGAGACTTTTGAGGATGACATATGGTGGGGTCCGGTGTTTTGGTGGAAGCTTCAATTTGAGTGAAGAAATGCATTGAATTCTCTTGGGGAGCTCACGGTCATGCTGTAGGGAGAATGACTTCAATCACCAATTTAATTTCCTTTAAAACCAAAGGAAGGGATGCTACGTCCTTGTTGGTTTTTTTAAGAAGTCTTGGAAGTTGATGTGGATTAGGTCACGGCTGGAGCACATTCCTAGCCTAAAAATTTGGGTTTTAAAATTTAAGAAAGTGAAATGGGATTTGAAGCATTTGGAGGTCACAGCGGAGACGTCTAAGTTTTAGGCCATTTTCAATTTAATTCTTTTTGGAAGGTGCGTGTGTCATTTGCATTGGTAAAAAAATATATGTTGTTTAATTTCTTTAGCTTTAAATTATGTTGAGTTGTAGGATTAGTTCATTTTGATTTAATTTTTCCATATTAACAAACTTTTCAACCCTTCCCTCCTTTTTTGTGTTAGACTTGACTCTGAACCGCAGTTGGTCCTTGAGAGACGACCTAGGGGTCATTCCCTAGTTTATACTGCACTTTAAAATGCACATCAAATTTGATTGGGCGGCGACACCCATCAATTAGTATAATTTTATAATATAATTATAAATTTTAATTTTTTTTGTATTATATTTTTTATTATAGGTTATTCTAAATGGACAAATATTGTTATGGGATGGATTCTGAAATAAATTCTAGCATGCTATTAGAATTTTTGTCTTTTATAAATGAGGGTGTTGAGGGAGACTTCACAAATCATTTCACAACAAATTAAATATTTTCCTCTTATGAAAACTTAATTGAATGGGTAAGAGGGATTGCATATAATATAGGATTTGTTGTGGTGACTATAAGATCTGATAAAGCTAACGGTCAACCTGGGAGGAAGACGTTTGTGTTTCTAGGATGTGAAAGAGGCGGAAAATATAGAAAATACAAACCATACCAACCTAGTACATATGGGACCCGAAAATGTGAGTGTCCTTTCCAGTTAAGGGGTAAGCCATCTGGTAATGGCAATGGATGGGTATTGCAAGTGATATGTGGATACCACATTTAGAATAAACTTTAGTGGGACATCCTTATCCTGGTAGGTTAAATTCTAATGAACAAGCAATATTTGTTGATATGACTAAAACCCAAGACATATATTTTGTTTAATAATAAATATTTTAAATAAAACAATTCATTTCAAATAAAAAGAATAAACTATCAAACGAAAAAAAAATAAAACAAAACCGTAAAACAAAATAAAAAAAACGATTGTATTATAATAGAATATTTAAAATAATTATAACAGAAAATTTAAAATAATTATAACACAATATTTAAAATAACTATAACATAAAATAATGAATTCAAATATTAATATAGATAATAAACTATTTAAAATAAAATAATTAAATAATAAACTATTTAAAATAAAACAATTAAATAATAAACTATTTAAAAAACAATTAAATAATAAAATATTTTTAAACATAACAATTCATTTAAAATAAAAACAACAAACGATAAAAAAAAACACAAATAAAACCGTAAAACAAAAAAAAAACACATTAGGCATGTATCAGATATGGGAAACGGATACAACCTGCATGGGATATTGAGATCTGATACTGGCTGTATCGGTTTTCCATATTCAATACATGCCTATCGCGTTTCACAGAACCATATCCATAGATCAACCAAATCATCAGACAAATTTAAATAATTTCTAATCATCTAATCTATACATCCCGTCTATAAACATACTACAAGCATGCAAAAGCAACAAAAAAAAAAATTTTAAAAACATAAACCAACCTCTGGAACGTTTGAGCAATGAAGAAAATTGGAGGAAGAACGTTTGAGCAGTGAAGAAAATTGGAGGAAGAAGAATAGAATCTGCAATGCAGAAAATGCTAAAATGAGATCGTACTAGTGCACGCACAACACAACAAAGAAAATAAAAATGAAATCCGACAAGAAGAAGAGTACAATGTTTATGTACCTCGATTGCGAAAGAAAAGAAGCTTGGGAGGATCACGATGGTGGCTGCTGTACTGGAATAAAGCTTTGTGAGAAAGGAGAAAGGAAAGTAAGAAGGCTGAGAAAGGAGAGGAAGGATGGTATGAGAAATGAGAGAAGGGTAATGGTGCTGTGAGAGGAAGGATGCTGTGAGAAAGAGAAAAGGATAACTGTGATGTGAGAAATGAAAAGATATCCGATGTGAGAAATGAAAAGATATCCGATGCACAGAAGCACGTTAAACCACACTCTGAAATTCAATCTAACTCTTCTCCTAAAAATCTTTGACCACATTTAAAAAATTAAAACAGTTTTTAAAAATTTAAACACCTTTTAAGTAGGGTTAAAATTGGAATTTTCTTATAGTTTAGAGGTATAGGATGAAATACTTGAGGTGCAAGTTGAAGCACTCACCCACTTTTTCTAAAACTATTAACTTTGACAGAAACTATAGGGCTGTTTCTTCCTGCTCCCCTTCAAATTCCTCCCTTCACCCCATCACTTCGGATTTTATTTTTCCATGAGAGATTCACCCACTCATATTCCGGATAAAATTTTCCGAAAACTTTGATGGGGTTCGATTTTGATTGCAAATTCCCCTTTAGAGAACTAGATAGCAGTCTCGTTGTTGAGCCCAAAATACTTGAATCTAAAACACCAGTAATTTGCAGAGTTTCATCAATTCAAAGCTACAGCATAATAGATAAATTCAAAAAGTATAGATAAGGCAGAAGCTACAGAACATTTTACATGTGCACAAAGACATTTTTGTTGTCTAATAAACTATTAGCTTCGTGAAAATCATATAAAAGACGATGAATGGAAATGTGTATAATGTACATACATTACACAATATTTACAAACTCTTTGATGAGTATTACTGCACATGCTTCAAAGATTTCCTGCATGCGTACAATATTTTACGTGTATGTGTTTCCTTGGTGCTGGAAGTTGATCTGCATTAATTTAGTTTTGCTCCACAGGTTAATCTGCATGAAGATGATGCTTCCTCCTTTGACAGCGATTAACATACCATCTGGCATGCTTCTGTAGAACCATGCCAATTAGAACCTTGAGGCTTGTTAGCATAATGTAGGTTATTGCCGAAAATAACAGAATCCAAGATAGCCTCCATGAAAGGTAATTGTAAGGAAGGTTAGCAGCATAAACTGGAGCCAGAACTCGAATGACCTAAGAAGGAAAAAAATTGGTGGGGGGAATAAATACACATCAGCAGCCATAAACCAAGGAGAAAAAGGACATTACATTAAATTCGTGCTTACCACACACGCTGGAGCAAGAGGGACAAAAGTCAACTTTTTTTTTGCATCCTCAGTTTGCATATGTAGAGTCTACAAAACAAAAAACAGCAGTCAATCGTATATTCTAAAACGTCCATCAAAGAAAATAGACAATAAGTTACTCCAAAATACAGCACATTAACACAAAACAAACAAAAGATTCAAAATGTGGTTTTTCTTGACATATAAATTGAAGGATAAATACTGTTCTCTTCTTGTAACACAAAAGTACAAGTCTATACACACTCCAATGCAACTAAAAAAGTACAGATAACTAATTTTCACGATGAATTCATTAAGAGATTGTTATGCATCAGCGAGCACCAATAACTAATGAGTAAAAAAGGCTTTGGTGGCTTATCCTAGGGGCATGTTGGAATAATTATGTACTATAGGCATCATTGGGTAGACATGGAGCATACTAGCCCTGGACTATTGAGAAAATTTGTTTGATGAGAGCCATAAAATATTAAATTCTTTTTATCCAAGGTACAAACCGCTTGGCATCAACAGCCTTTCTAAATTACATATGCGGATAAATAATACGACTATGAAATGAGAGAAATAGTGAATTGTAAGTTGGGGGAGCCAAAAATGGAACTCGATTATATTTCTGTTCGTCCATGTTGCCCAATAAAAAAGTTAGGGACACAGGAGTACAACCGCTTTCTCAACAGAACATTCTGCAGGCTGCAGCTAATGATTTCAAAAGCATTTGCAATTGAGTATAGAAAGTGTTCTTGCTTTCGAGTGCAATTCGAATTTACGCAATAACTACTAATCATATTGCAGAACTAACATGCACATGAAATCAAATTAATACCTGTTTACATAGGACTTCAAGAAACTCAGAATATGCAATGGGTGAAATGTTGTTGAATTTGGAAATGAATGAATGCTTGATCACATCTATAGCCATCTCAAATAGATAAACCAAGAGGATATTCTGCACCACACAAAATAACTGTGATACGAGCAAGACCTAACCAAGCAATGACATTTATTTCTCCTTGATAAACTCATGCAATATATCTTACGTGCTATAAATTTAAATAAACTTACATTGATAAAGCTTATGAACCAGGGTCCTTCTGCTTCCAGAATATTTTGAGCCAAAACAAATAAGATAAATGCTGATATATGGAATCTCTCTATGGAATCTGCTAGTCAGCAATAAGATCAATGGACAACGAAAATAAGGATAGAATATAAGACCGCATAAAAGAGGAATACACAATGCAATCAAAGAAAAAAAAAACTACAAGAAGAAAGATAACTCACCAGAGTACACCATACTGTGAACGTTATCCTTACTATATCCCTTAAACACATAGCTTTTTATCTCAGCAAAATTATTGGACACCAGCAAGGCTGGCAGGGCATTGTAGTGAGAGACAATACAGGCTGATAAAGTGATTGCCTGAACTAATAAGATAACAGAATGAACAAGTACAGGTAGTCAAGGAAAATAACCAGCACTTTTATTTTATCCCTTGTCTTCATATGATGAAATAATTAAACATAAAAAAATTATCAACTCAAAGAAAAAGGATATTTGAAGTAACAACGGCTAAAACTTGGTCAGAAATAAATCTCCATATCCAGAATCTCATACTTTGTGTTTCAGGGGGGCATCTTGCAAGCTCTTCTGCTGAATGAAATAGCATTTGCAGCACATCCCCAATAAAATTTTGACATAATTTATCAAATATCTGCAAGAAGGTTCAAGGACCAGTCACTATAAGTTTCAGTTCAGAAGCCAAGATAATTATGACCCATAGAATGTAGGAGACAGAAAAAACTTACATTTTTTTAGTAGTGTGATTAGTGAAATGAATTGTTCAAAATCCAAAAGGCCGTTTTATACATATATATTACACCATTTATACATTCATGATTCACATACAAAATAAACATCCTTCGTATCATGGCATATCCACTTGATCACACAAGTTCTGGCCACTAGCTATTGAAAAAAATGCTAAAAAATGATCTAATTACATTCAGAAGTCCAGCAATTTGGCATGTGTGGAGACCTAATTAATCAGTAAAACTTACGTTCAAAGATTAATTCATACTCACCTCTAAGACATTGTAGATCACATACAACTTGATTGTTGCTTGACCACGGATCATATGATATATTAAGCTGATATCTAACATAGCAAAAATTTTAAAGCAGGGAGCTTAAAATAAATTTACTATAACAACAAAGTAATAAACAGAACGTCATCAATGGAAAAAGGAAACATAAAAGATAAAACTACGGAAGCATACTATCGTTATACCTATTTGCTGCAAAACAGTGACTCCACAAGCCAAAATAAGAAAACAGCTAAAATCTGAAAACTCAATTGTAGATGGCCTTTTGAACTTCCTGCCATGAGCATGATAAGGTCAGAGTGTAAAACTGAAAAATCTTTAACTGCAACCACAATTCTAAAAACAGAACACGAGCAATGTATAAAAGCATATAAATCAAAGAACAAAAATTAGCGCATTGTACCATAAAATCGGAGATTGGTTCCAACTCTTCAGTAAACACAGACCAGGGTAATCCACTTCTAATTTTTTTTAAAAAAAAAATCAGGTATATATTATTGTGCCGTTAAATGAACTATTTAATCTGGGTGGCGGGGGTAAAAAAAACACACCCTGTTCTCTTTCCCCTAAAGAAATTTTTGATTTATGAAACCGAATACTAAAAACATTGCTCTAGAGGATTAGTCCATCATCTAAATCACAAAAACAAATGCAAGATTAATCCGTCATCAAAATCCTCATAAATGTAAGCATACTTAGCAAACACTAAAGTTCTAAACGAGAAGAAAATTGAAGAACAGCAATGAACCTTGTTCTCAGAAGCCTCCAAACGGCCATCAGCATCCTAGTGGGCATGACAGTTAGCAATGACAGAAATGAATTGAAGCAGACAAAGAAACCAACATCTATAAGCTGCAATAATGCATTCCACGTTTGAGAAATCATAACACAAAGGGTAGAATATCTTAATAAAACTACCCAGACATAAATTAAGTATAGTAGGTAAAAAGTTTCTGGTTACATCCTTTCTACATTTTATTCTGATTTTTTAATTATGAGGAAAAATACAGCATGTAAACAGTGGACTGAAGTCCACCTCTAGACGACATTGTGAACGGCATACAAAGTTCCTTTTATTAATCTTCTTTTTCAACGAATTAAATAAAAGTATACCAAATACCAATTCGCATCTCCATGGCAAGCGGAAGATAGTGTCATAAACTCTTTCTCGTCCCTTTTCATCCCCAATAGTTGTTGTGCTCCACACAGAATTTCCATAGTACACTTTCTCAAAAAAGTATGACATGGGTGACTTGTTCGCTGAAAACACGTTGTAAAGCATAAATGCCTTAATAAAACAAGACAAATGATAAGGAACGCAACAAACTTCTAGAAGTAATCAAATTACAGATTGACTACTGATTAATGAACAGATGAAACATAGGAAGAAAACAGGGATACAGGCAAGAAATTGATATTTTCACTCCCACGCTCAACATTATATGGATTCAAATATATATAGTAAATAATCTATGCACTATCATACGATTGTCAAATCACAAATTAATATAGGATAAGTTTGATGACTTTTACAAAAGTCCTTAACAATCACATGATAATTTTCTCTACTAGGATGTGTTGATTTAGGAATGTACTGTTTACACGGTGAAGAAAAAAATGTAAAAACAAAAGTATTGGAAAACTTAAAACACCAAAATCAAATACAACTGTAACACCAAACTTTAAAAAGAAAGTTTGATAATTCAATAGATTATCTAATTATATTATTGATATTTAGTAAAATATTTTATTACATTATAATAAAATAAATAATTAAAATATAAAATATACAATAATTAATAAAATAAAATAAAATAAATATTTTGTAAATATATGTTAATAAATAATTACAATAAAAAATATTTAAATAATAAATAAAATATAAATAATTAATTTAAATTTGATATCTAATAAATAATTTATTTTATATATTTGTATTTCAAAATAATTTTTGTTATTACAATTTAAAATTTGTTTTAATTTTAATTTATATTTTTATGTCAAGAAAGACTAACACAAGCCAGTTTGAAAATCTAAAATAATATTTAAAGCACTCTTGGGTCTTGGGTTTTCCACATCACATCATGGTGTTGGCAAGCAAGAATAAAATAACTTAAAAGATAGAAAACAAATAAAAATATTAGTTATCGAATAAATATAATGAGAAGTATAAGAGATAAAAGATATGGTCATTTTTAATCCCCTCTCAGTTTACCAATTGCAAGAAACTAATTTTATACCATGGCATATATAATTTACAACTAAATTGACTATTTTTGTCCAAAAAAGCAGTAGCCAGATTGTACTCACAGATCGAATCATCTTCCAAAACACGCTTTAACTCCAACGACTCCGCCGTCTCCGATGTTGCCGCTGCAATCGAACAAACTTCCTTATCATCACCTGCATCGACAGCCGTAACCACCGAATTTTCCAAACTCTCGCCAACTTTCACGCTTCTCTGCCTTAGCTCCACCAAAGGATAAGTGGCTATGCTCTGTTCCGATTTAGGTTCCTGATCGCACTCAACAGCAGCGTCATGAATGCGATTCTTGAGCTGGTCGGGATCATTGGCGAAGCTGGTTTCAGAGGAAACGGAAGTGGAAGTGGCGGGACCGGCGACTTTGCGCTTGCGCTTCTTCTTGCGGTGAGGAAGCGAATTGAACAGTGAAGGTTGGGGTTGCGGTGGTTCCGCTGCGAGTGGCGCGGCGCTGCGGTGTGTCATATTGACTTTAAGGATTTTGGTCAAGAATGATTCCAAGTACTTATATGGGTATCAGACAGAATCGGGTATGTGACTATAACAAGTGGCGCTTGGGATAGATAAAATGTCCAAGTTATCCCTTATTTTACATGTATATAGATTATATAAAAAAACATAACAAACAAACATATTTAAATATATAAACAATTTACATAATTCCACTTTTCAATTTCTCATATAAAGTATCTTTCTTTACTAATTATTTTATATAATTAATAAATCAATTCGTTGTAGATAAGAAAAAAAATCAATTTTGGATAGCAAAATAATACAAAATATAATTGAACTTAAATTCATTTTATATTAAAAATTTGATAACCTAGAAAATAAAGTATTAGAATTGATAAGTGTTTTAAAATAATGAAATTGAATATTTTAAAATTAAAATCATTCGCTAATATAAATAGAATTTATTAAACATGTCTTATTACTTAAAACACAAACTATTTTTCTAAAATTGTTCATCTAAGTTTTTTCTCCCTTCTCTATAAGAAATCTCACATCTCGATTGTCTGTTTGACAATCAGGAAGTTTCTATGAGATCATAACAGAGTAATTTTCATTTCTAACTGATCAATTATTGGCTTACAACAAGTAAATTTCTATCCTTTTTGTCCTTTAATAATTCATTTATGAACATGCTTCGAAAACCCCTTTTTGACATGTATCATTGGTGTTCCTTTCTTGGTTCTTTGTTAATTTATGGTTCTAAGGACTCTTTCCTATCACAATTTGGTGATACGTAGGTGTTTCTAGACTTCCTTGTGTGGGAAACAAAGGGTGTGCATTCTAGAGCTTGGTAGTTTCAATGTAAGATAAAAGAAGCTAGTTCTTGTTATATGTAAATTCTGTAAAGTATGAATTGATGGTTTTTAATATGTATAGATGTAGATATTGGACGTTATTTTTGAAATGTTAGTAATGTGAATTGTTGTTGTTGAATAAGTGAATTTAATCACATGATGATTGTCAATGCTGATTGATTTTGTGTGAAACTTTAATTGTATGATGAATTGTGTTGTTGAGATGTTTGGTGGTGTTGAAATTGGCTAGAGGTGGAAGAGAATTGAACTAGGTGGTGTAGTAGGTGTTTTTGGTTAAATATGAGGTTTTGGTGTTTGAGTTTTTGAACTAAAAGTTAAAAAGAATAGATACAGTTTTAGAGTATGTTCATAGGTGAATTGAGACTTGTTAAAGTGGTTAATTAGTTGAAATCTAGTCTAGACTGTGTTAGTAGTATTTTGGTAATGTTTTGGGTTAGTTTTAAATGCATTTTGGGGTTTGGAGTAGTGAGATTTTTGAGTTATAGGTTATTTTAAATTGGTCAATTTAGAGGTTATTGGTAAGTCATTTCTGACTTATTAAAGTACTAAAGCTACTTAAAAATGAGCTAGAGCATGTAGATTTCAATTTTGATCTCTAAGTTGAGAATTTGGTTGCTTTTGAGAGGATGCATTGTTATAAACAATTGATTATTAGTTTAAGATAGGTTATATGCTTTTGTTTAGGTCTAAAATAATTTATAATCCAATCTAGGAGTGTTAGAAGTTGGTAAAAGTGGTCAGAAGAGGTTATGGGTGGTTTAGAAATGCTAATTTTGCAGTTTTAGTGCTGCAGAATTATGCAGTACAGCTGGGCGAGCAGAATTGGCCAGCTAGACAAGTGTAGGGGAGTTCTAGCAGTGAGCTCCAGAGGTTGGGCGAGTCAGCTCGCTTAGCCTAGGAAGCTTGCTATTTTGGCTCTTGTTGGGTGAGTGGATGAGCTTGTTGGACGAGTATTTGGAGTTCTTGGCAGAGAGTTGCAGAGGTTGAGCGAGTCAATTCGCTCAACTTGGGATGGTTGTTCTTTTGCCTTTAGCTAGGCAAGCAAAGTTTGTTAGCTAGGCGAGTGAGTTTGTGCTCTTAAGTGTTTTTGAATTCTTCTACTTATGTATATGGTTTTAAAAGATATACTGGTTTGTTGTATGATCTATAGAATTTAAAGCTTATTTTTGAATGGAATGAGATATATAAGAGTTCTAAAGATGATTCTTAAGTGTCGTGTCAAAGTGTTGTTTGTATGAATGCAGGAAGTCCAATCTTGGGAGTTATCCTAAAACTCTAATGATCATTCATTATCAAGTAGAGAGATTTGATACATGTGGTGAGAGTAATAGGAAGTCTTAGTCTAAGTGCTTCTAGTATGGCCTAAGACGCAATATAGACTAACCTTGTAAGTGTGGTAGGATGAAACCCGTCGACAATGGCTTTGTAAAATAATATAGTCTAGGTATTGACATGTTTAAGATGTGTGAATTATTTTATGATAAATATGATTCAAGTGTGAAATATTAATGTATATTATGATTTTTGTATTGTTTGTTGTGTGTTGTTTTCTCTTTTGTAATGATCACCTAAATAGTATGAGCTTGGAATACATCTTTTTCATTGCTACATCGAGATATGAGGACGAAGTAGAAGTCTAGTTAGATGGATTTAAAGAAATATATGTCTATTTTGTGATAGGTTTGTTTCATCTAATTATTCTATTATACGGTTAAAATGGAATATTAAAAAAATTAACTATTTAAACTGTAATATAAAGATGTTTTTAATTATTATCAATTATTTATATTTTTTTAAAAAAAATCTAGTTGTCATACTAATATGTAAAATGAAGATAAATAAAAGTATATATAAAAATATTAAATTATAAAATTAACGAATATAAAATTTAAATTGTATATTATAATTTGTAATGATACATTAATAGTCTTGTTAAGCCATATATATAGCCTCAGAGCCGCCGCCGCGACGATGCCAAGGCCATCCTCCAGGCTCATATCGCAAGCCTCCTCTCACGGCCACGGACCAAGCTTTTAACCTCTTTATTTCTGTTTGTGATTTCACTGGTGGTGTTGATGAACAACCCCTCTTCCACCTTTCTTAATATTCTTCTGTTCTTATTTTGGGATGCTTTATGCTTACTGACCAATGGAGAAGGGGAAATCCATAGAGAAGAGGATGAACGGAGATGTGAAAATGGAGGGTTTAATAATGGAGTTGAAAAATGGAAATGGAGTTGTTATGATTGTTCCAGGTGATTGATAAGAAAAGATGATGATGACAATGGAGTTGAAGCGGAGGGAGAAGAAACATATTTTTTTAATGTTAAAATTTTGGACCTAAAATAAAATAAAATGCTTTTTTCATTTATGAAAAATAAAATAACACGTGGTAGAGACTTCCCAACATTATGTATTAGAATAGAAATGATATTTTAATACACAATTTTTATATTTATTTAATATCTTTAAAAGTCAAAAATTTATTTTTTATGATATTTTAATTTTATAACTTGTCTCAAAATGAAGGTAAATATATATTATTTTATTATTTTTTTTTAGAAATTAAAATATAAAAATAAATATAAATATGTCTCATTTTATTTTATCATACGTGAAATATTAAAATGAAAAATTATTTGTTACCTGGACAAAATTTTATCGTGGTCAAAAATCAATACTAAAGTAATTGTTTCTTAAAATGCGAGAAATAAAATGTCATAATAATACAAAAAAAAAACATATTTAATTTTTAAAATAAAATTAAAGTAAAAGGAAGTGTAAATAAATAACGTTAGGAACCATGTGTATACAAGTAGGTTAGATTTGAAGTTATTAACACTACGAGTTTATTAAGTACACCCTTTTTGTGTTATTTAAAATGACATATTTATCCTTTTTCTCTTATTTTCCCTGCACACTACATTACACATCTCTCTCCAATGCTTCTATAGTACGATACACATTTAATTAAAATCAAGTTTGGTTCTCTCATCAACTTCAATTTAAAATGTTTCTTTAGTCAAAACATATTTTTTAACCTTTCAAAAAATAATTTCTAAAATACCCTTTTAACCTTCTTATTCTAGAAATATTTTCCATTAAAATGGAAAAGCATATGCTAAGAAATTTATGGTAAAAGTGTTTTAGAATAGGTCATGGGGTGTTAAGGGTGTAAATTATGCAGTTTTGATGCTACAGAATTATGTAATGAGGCTGGACAAGTAAAATAGGATTGTTGGGCGAGTTTGGGGAGTTCTAACAGTGAGTTTCAGAGGATGAGCAAGTTAGCTCTCTCAACTTGGAGAGCTTGTTGTTTTAGCTCTTGTTGGGCGAGTAGTTGGGGTGTTTGGCAGGGAGTTGCAGAGGCTAAACAAGCCCGCTCACTTAGCTTAGGAGACTTGTTGTTTTGCCTCTCGCTGGGCGAGCAGAGGTGTTTCAGTGAGTCTGAGTTCTCTGGTGTTTTTGAATCCTTTCTTTTATGTGTATGGTTTTAAAAGTTATAATGGTTTGTTGTATGATCTGTGGTAAAGTTTAGAACATATGTTTGAATAGAATAAGGTGTGTAAGAGTTCTAAGGAGAATTCTTAATGGTTGTATTAAAGTGTTGTTGGTATGAATACATGGAGTTCACTCTTGGGGGTTATCTTGAGACTCTAATGATCATTCATTCTCAATTAGAGAATATTGATATATGTGGTGAGAGTAGTAGAATGTCTTAGTCTAGATGCTTCCAGTATGATCTAAGACGCGGTACAAACTAACCTTGTGAGTGTGGTAAAATGAAACTAATTGGCAATGATTCTACAGAGTGGTAGAGGTCACCACAAGTGTACGACCCACCGTAACTCGACATTCAAACTAAATCTGGATAGTTCAAGTCTGGATCAAAGGCTTGATTAAGATGTTTGAATTATTTTGTATGAAACATGATATATGTATAAAGTTTTAATATGTTATGACTGGTTTTGTATCACTAGTTTACCCTGTTTGTTTTCTCTTGTGCTTGGATGTTATTGTTTGTTTGTATGTTGGCTATGATAATCTCGTGGGTGTGAGAATAGAGAGATGATGTGAATGTAGAACAAACATTAGGTGAAGACGACCCAAATGCATAGTAATTTTAATAGTTATACCTATAATGGTTATGTATTCCTTTGATTGTTGAGAATCATTCATATACATAGTTTTAAGTCTAACACTTCATATCTAAAGTTTATTTTTATGGTTATGTTAAATGACTCTAATGAAATTTTATATTTCCAATTTATTAATTGTTATACTTTATCATTTATGTGATAATTCTTTTATAGTATTAATAATATTTAAAATGGGATGTTACAAAATATATTCCAAAGTATTTAAACAAATATTTCTTTGAATACTCTCTTCGTTTTTCATATTCTGAAATATACTTTATGTTTCAATTAATTTAAATTAAATGTTTCATTTCAATAAATATCATACAACTGTGCCTATTTATGTAAAACAAAAAAGGTCTTTAACATTTGGTTTTGAATTTTTTTTTCATGTGAATTTCTTTTCACCTATGCTTCCTTTATTGCTATTTCGAATTGTTTTCTCCGCCATTGTAATGGTTAAAGCAATTTGAAGGTTTCTTTGATAATATGGTTTGGTTGGAGTAATCCACAAGGGAATATATACTAAAATAAGTGTCACATGAAAGAATCATTCGAGGAACACTTTGATACTATTGTGGACGTGGGACAATATATATATATATATATATATATATATATATATATATATATATATATAAAATGGTTGTTAGCATATTTTTAAAGTGTTTTTTGAAAAAAAAATGGCATATTCATCAAGTGGAAACTCTCTTGGTAATGGATGCACGATCTATGAATCTATGCTAAAAACGTTAAAATTAGGGTGAGAAACACTTTATTCTCTCTAAGTGATTAATCTAGTTGTTCTATTTTATACATCAAATTAAGCACAAGACACCCTAAATTACAACAATTTATTGTCATTTTTTTCCCTTTACATTATCAATGTACTGTGCATTTGACTTTGACTGCATAAAATATATTTAAAAGCCTAAAAAGTCCCCATGGAAAATCTTATCAACAACAAGGGCATATCTTGTTAAACAAATGCTGAATAAAATACAAATAAAAAATGGAAGGGTTAAATCCATACCAGTTGTTAGAGACAACACAGACAAAATCAAGTGGTTTATTGCCATTGGGTCATGTTAACTCTTCAAATTGCATTAGAGTCCAACACAATCATGATTTTAAAATTAAAAATATTAACACGTGTTATATAAATTTGACAGAAGAAACCTTTTAGATAATGACAGAAGGGACCAAGAAAACATCTAGCATATGCTAATTTATAACTTTCTGTCTATTTAAATTAGTATACTTCTCTTTTGTTAAAAACAAAATCTGCATTTACAACTTACAAAAGATTTACTAGAAGAACCTAGTACAGTTTGAAATGTTGTCTAGCTTGGTCACTGTAATTTATAACTACTTTTTTTATTCATAATTCAGGGATATTTATAATATAATATACTTGAACTAGCCAGCTCATTGCCTGGTGCTGCAGCTCCTTCTGGTTTGCATGACAGTTAATCCTTTTGGATGCAAAAAAAAGGGTAAACAAACCTTTGTACAGAGAGCCTTTAAGATGGTCAAATCCTCACTTTGTTTTCCCTCTTTTCCTTCCCTTCCTTGGAGTTGCATGTCTCTGACCTGCACTTTCACGTACAACGTTTTTTGTTCTACCACCAAAAACCTTCTTGATGGGTAAGGATTCCACTGAAGATGGAGATTCTACTTTATTAGTTTCTTTCTTAGGTCTAAGTGAGACCCTTTCGGCAGAGCTGCTGCCACCAGCTACCTTTGCAACAATCTTGCGGTTACCGGGGCGCATGCTTCTGACTTTCATTGAAGGATCATGCACAGGTGATGTGGTAATGCTTTTGGCTTTCACTGGAGGATCATGCACAGGAGATGTGCTCATGCTTCTGACTTTCGCTTGAGGATCAGGCACAGGTGATGATGTGGAGGCACTGCTCAAAAACTTAAGTTTCTCTGCCGATGTTTTGATGGCAAGGTCTCTCAGTTTTAGAGCAATTTTGTATTCACGAGTGATCTTGGAGTAGAATAATATAGCATTGTTGGTCAATAGTAACAAGTCTCTTATAAGTTCCAACATGGACTTGATTGTTCCATTGTTGATTCTAGACCTTATAGTGTCAAAGTCCATGTGTTGCCGGATCGTTTTCTTGTATCTTCCTCGCTTCTGTTGTAAAAAAAGTGGTGCTTAAGTATAATGAATCACATCACTGCCATTCGTTGCCTCAAGTTTTAAAAACTATATACCTATCTGTCATTCATTGCTAGACAGTTTCAAAAGGAATGGAAACTATGAAACTTTCGCTTGTAAGATTTAGAGCATGCGCGTCTAAGAAACTGGTGGACCTTTGCTTAAAAGCATTACAAGGTGAAAAAAAGTTGCTAACTATTATTGAGTAGAATGAGATCTCTGAGATCTCTTAAGTTACACATACCTGACTATCATGCCTACGACAGAAGGAAGAAGCACCTTGAACTGACAAAAAAGAATCCAAGAGCTCCATCAGATCTTTTATTTCATCCTTTTTCATGTTTGCTTTTGCCTCATCCGTACCAGGAGACTTTGCGATCTCATCACAGTTGCTGGTAGAACTTTCTTTACACACATCCGCTGATAAATCACTTTCTCTTACACTGGCTTCATTAGTATTTCTGCCACAATCCTTCCTCTTTCTCTTCCCTCTTCGTTTTTTCAAACACCCTCCCTGTCCTTCATATATAGTGTGAGTCGACTTATCTACATTCAAAACTTTCTCCTGCTCAGTAGACCCTGAAACTTCAGGCTTGGTCTCCACATCTTCACACGACATTGCTGGAACCTTACATTCATGAGACCAGTTTGTCTGGCTTTCATGTGTGAAACTCCCAGCAGATAGTCCATCCTTTGACATCTCTTTTGCAGAAGGAACAACTCTATCCAGTTTCTCCAACGGAACATGTAATTCGGGTCTGACTGAGCCATCATCAACATGGCAATCAACTTTTTTCTCGTCCATTCCAGTCTTAAGGGATTCAAGCTTCAACTCAAGGGATCTGAAACAAAGATATTGAATATAATTATACCTCAAATGCTGGTAATTACGATAGTGAAAAGATAAATCTACACTGGCTCCTGTGGTCAGAATTTCACACTGCCCTACGCCAGGGGCAATAGGGTGTAGAATGTGCAAGCTAAACTGAGTTTTTTTTTGGACATTTAAGTAAACAAAAAGCTTGAAGAAATTGAGATTTGTTGTGTCTCATAATATTACTTAGCTGTCTTACAAATTCTCAGACAGAGAAATATGGCCATGTAACTGACCCGATTAATTCTTCAGATAGCTCCAAGTCTCTCTTAAGCTCTGCCACTCTTTTCTTCTTAAGCTCCTCAAACCAAGCCCTGATAATGTCATGTAAACATAATACGCTGAGATACAACACAACTTCAATGCCATCTTCAGGATGCATTTCATTAAATCTAACTCAAAAAACAATTATTAATTACATGCACCCAGAATACTGCTGTCGCAACTCTTCATATTTGGCTTTACAAACCTGTAAAAAGAAAGCCTCCTATCAAATGAATGTTCATCAAATATTTTTCCTTCACGCTTAACAGTAAAATCATGAAGAGCAGCAATATAGCGAGCCACATGTTTGACATGTAAATATGCTAGAATTAACCAATGTAAAAAAAAAATAAAAATGTAAGATTTACTACTCCGCCATCTCAACATTCAGCCCAACAAGGTGAGCATACTAAGTTCACATTGCTCAGGATTCTAATTAAAAACAAGACTCTCAATACAAATATTAACTACTATAAGGCATAGTACTAGACTTCTTGTGCACCAACTTGAAAGGTTAAGTTTTACAACCAAACATAATGCTAACTCTAGGGATGTGCAAAAACTCCAAATAATTGAAACAAATCTATAACCACTCAATCTAAATCACTTTAAGTCAATATTAATGGATTGTTTAGACATCTTTAGTTGGTCTACACTAAATAACATTTGTCTCAATCCCAGATGGAGAATTTTTGACTCGACCACCTTAGTTAGGACATTCCCCACGGATTACATCTAAATCAAAACCAAACCAAATTTGATTGGGAAAATGGTTTTCAAACCAAATTTAAGCCAGTGTCAAAAACTCAAACAAGTCTTGTTCAATTAAACGTACGAGGATTTCAAATTTCAAATTTGAATATCGGATTTTTAAAATTTCATACCCACCCCCATCTAATTTCACGGAATGTTATAGGTTATATAGACGCAACACGGAGCAATTTTACGCACAAAGTAAGAGAACTAAAACATTATTATAATTGTTGAAACTTAATATCAACATAACTTGGTACGGAAATTATTAGGACGCGTTAAAGTAGGTAGGTCCACGAATTCAATTGAGGGCTTTCGTTCAATTCAAAGTTGAAAAGAAATGAAAAGTTATAATCATAGGTCCTGATGATTCATTTCAGCATTTCTAATACATAAACCAAAATTGAAAGCTGTGAGTTATTATCAGCAAACAAATTGAGCTATAGAGTTAACGCCGTCTCAATCACCATATGCGGGTGATGATATAAGCAGCGTAACGAAATCGATAAAGTGAACAAAAGAAATTGCACGTAAAACAGCACCCAGTCCCCGAAAAACACGTTAGCAAAATCCAATACACAAACAAAGGTTTTAGGCGTCACAATCGATGTTTGTTGGGATACTATACAATACAATACAAGAAAAAACCCCATCAAAAGCTCCAGTCTAACCCCACGTTCACTATAAAACATATAAATAAATAAATATAATAAAGTCATTTCGTTTAATTTAATATTATATTAATAAAAATAAAAATAATAATAATCACATGTAGGCAATGAGATTAGGTCAGTGGGTCGGTCAATAATGACCCGTAACGGTTTTGAAACCGAAGCGAAATTAATTCACTAGTCTTTTTTATACTTAAGAAAGAAGGAAAGAGAATAAAATAAAAAATAACAATAAATAAATACAATAAAATATAATCTAATACTTTATACATACCTCGGGACTGAAACTAAATGGCGAAACGGTTCGGGTCTTGAGTTCCGCGGCAACGACGGTCCAATCTCGGGTCCCGTGCCGGAGAATAGCTCCACCGAGGAGAAGCTCCTCCCAGGTGTTCCACGTGACCACCAACTCTGCTCCCATGGTCGTACACGTGTACGTTGGAGATTGAAGCAAAGGCCACTGCCTTTTTTGTTTTGTAAGTTCCTAATCCTACGCTCGCGGCTCACGTTAGCAAAGTCGTAAAAAAAAACGCTACTGCCCCGACTAACCCCACGGCAACGGAGAATAAATAACAGACAGAACGGAAATGGAACGAGAATGGCAGGAGGGGCGATAAAAAAGGTTTTGGGCAGCGGAAAAGAGGTTTTGGAGATGTGGCACGGAGGAAAGAAGGGATACGAGATTGGTTTCCCGGCGGAGGGTGGCGGTTTTGGGTGGTTGGTTTGTTTAGGAAATGAAATAAAAATTAATTAAATGTGAGAGGATGATGGATTGAGAGCAGAAGGAGCATGGGGTAAAATGAAAAAATAAAAATAGAATAAAATGAAGGTACACATCATACAACAACAATGGACGACAATCAGGAATGTCGTGTAGGCTTGTATTTTCAATTTCTCAACTATGTATTCTTCTGTCTTATAAATTTGGGGGATTTTTCTGTGAAATCACCCTTTTACCCTTTTCTGCTTTTTAGTTTTTCCTCCTCTTCTTTTATTGTTTTTGCCGTTTCTCTTTCGAGATTGCGCGCTTTTGCCCACTGGCAAATTTGGATGTCCGAAATTTGAATTTCTGTGGCTGAATAATGACAAATTCGTGGTCGATAGTGCAATTATGGTTTTTATTTCTTAAGTTCAGTTTAATTAATGGTTTTTCTATTTGTTATTTTATTTTATTTAGATGATTTTTTTTTGGTAATATTGTTTATACTGTGTTTGAATGGTGTTGTCTATTTTTATTTTTTTTATAAATCTTTTTTATTATTATAAAAAATTGTGGAAGAGTCTTTAAGTTTTTCATGATGTTGTGTTATTAATATGAAGTAACTTAGACCAAGTTCATCCACTTACATGCTTAAGTACTCCTTCCTTAATATCATGTATATAGGATTGATTAACCCATAGATCTCGATAATCACTAAATAAGATAATGATAGAATAATAACTAAATAATAATAATAATAACAGATAATATTTTTAACGAATTTGGGTCTAATCAACTTATCGGACTCTCCATATTTCACGAAGTAAGGCCCCTTTAATCTCTTAGACTGATTCGACTAAGTATGTACGTTTTTTTTATCAAGTAAAACATCAAATAAAACGCGAAGTATTTTATTTTAATATTAATTATATTAAATTTTGGCTGCATAAATAATAAAAAAGATATATTTTCTATATTTTAAAATATAAATTATAATTGAAATTAAAGTAATGTTAGAGATACAAGATAAGCATAGACTTGGATTCTTGTGAAGGAATGATAATTTATTTTGATGATTAAATATATTTTTAGTCTTTAATGTAAAATTAGAATTTAATTGTGTTTCAAGTGTAGGATCGAGTAACTCTAACACACTTTCATAGCTTTATTTCTTCGCTGTACAAGTATCAAAATTCTTTTTTATCCTCACTCCAAACCGGATGGTGATACTTGCTAAAGACGATGGTTAAGTCAGGAAGAGTTATAATCACGGGTCAATCTTAGCACATTACACTAATTGACACTTACCCTCTTTCATAGCTTTATTCCTTCGCTATACAGGTATCCAAATTCTTTTTTATCCTCACTCCAAACCGGATGGTGATACTTGTCAAAGACGATGGTTAAGTCAGGAGAGTTCTAATCACGGTTCAATCTTAGCACATTACACTAATTGACACTTACCCTCAATCTTGATTCTTGGTGTTTCTTAAGTATTTTGCTATTGAGATCACTCGTACGACCTCTGCTCATGCTTAGCCAGATGACCTTTATGTTTATGTTGTTCAAATTTTGAGGTTTAACACGCTTGACCGTCTATTCCTCTTTCTTTACTAGGGTCGTCCAGCCATACGATATACAATATAATTACTTTTTATCCATACATCAACTTTTTTCTTATAAGTGTATTCTATCGAAGTCAATTTATTTAAGATATAATTAAATGTTAAATGCATATTGTTTGATGAGAGACTAACCTTTCTGACGGGACTTTGCTGCTTTTGGGCACCGAAATCACGTGCTCCACTTGCTATCACTATTGAGTGTTTGAATCTAGTAGAGCCTCGCATTTGACCTTAATCTTATATTTATAGGTCACCTCATAGATCCTAAACTAGTACAAATCCAATAAAATAAAAACAAATTTACTTTTAAATTGGGTTAGTTACTCCTAAACAACTTATCAAATATCTTTAATCAGATATCTTATATTTGGTTAGTTATTAATAACATCTTTAATCATTGTATTGTTATTTTATTATCTGCTGGACTATTGACCCAATAACTTAAACGTTAATAAAAAATCATTTAACCGTTAACCATTGTTGCTTCAATTGATGGACCGAATCGTCCTGAATTTTAACCGTTTGATCTCTACTATACACCATATAGATGTGTTACATTCAAAAGTTCATCAAAGACCTAAGCAAACATCCAAACTCAAAACACGTCTACAAAAGCATCTATAAAAAATTTTTTGATATCAATAACTAAAGTCAAATGACGTATTTAATTTATGATATATGAAACTAGACGTTAACATCTCTTTTGAACACTTAAATAATGATTTATCAGGTTGTGTTAAGGAATAATCGCTAAAAAAAACTATCCCAATCGCAATTACCTTTGTCCATTTATTTCTCAACATAGGATCGTGGGGTGATGTGGATCTTGTACTTTTGTAATGCCACGTGTTGGAGCACACGAGTAAAGTATACATTTATACATTATATTTATACAATTTTATGTTCATAAATTTATTATCAATTTCTATGAAAATAATTAAATAAGACTTGAGTGAAATTATTTTTAAGAAAATAACGGCTTTATAATTAGTATGAAGAATAATTATTTTCAAAATTTGTTTTAAAGCTTCAGTTACAGATAATAATTTAAAAAATTGAAAATTGTTTGACAATTTCATTTAGTTTGGCATCACCGAACGAAGAATTAGTTTCCAAACATATATTTAAATAATGTGTATTTTAGTCAATTTAATATTTACATTAAATGTTTTGTTTTTAATGTTATTAAATGAAAAGTTATATTTTCAATTAAGTTTATTAATTGTTATAATAGGTAATACCTATCATAATTTCTTTTCAGTTCAAAATATATAATTTTATTGCCATAACAGTGTATAAAATTAAAAATATTATAAAGTCAATGTAATGACATAACTATTCATTCAATTTATCTAGAATTTAATGTCGAATTACCATGCTGTCCAGAGATTTGAATGAACAAAAATACAGTTGGAGGATATGTTAAATACAATATTATTTGCATAAATTAAAACTAATAAAGAAATTAAAGCAAAAACTTCAAAGTTTTATATGTCAGCTTATGTATGTATTAAATACTATCATTTATCATTATGATATCTCTAATATTCATAAATAATTGAAATAGGTTTTAAATAGTTCAGCCTTATCCATATAAAATACACTGAAATTTGCAAGAAGTACCCATACAATGCACACAATACATTATTAATACGGCAATAATTTTGAAACATGGGTCATTCCTTCTGCATTTTTTAATCATAGATATTTGACTTCGAATGGTACGTATATCATTATATATGCGTGTAATGTGTGTCACGAATCCTAAAGCGCAAAATGGACATTAAAGTGTCATTGGTGGTAGAAAAAAAATTGGAATTTAGACTTATTTTTCTAACAAATGAATCTCATTCAAGTATTGACATGATTGCTCAAAGATGAAATAATTATTAGAACTTGGAGAATCATAAGGATGTGTGGTGCATCCATACATATTTGCATGTGTGTCGATTATGATTGTGATACTTACGAATTAAACTTTATTGCAAGTATGAGTAAAAGTAAACAAACTTTCACTTTGAGATGTTAATTTTATTATTCAATAATTTTATTATTTATAATATACTATGTGTGTATAATTTATAATATTTTTTATTTTCAATAAGAAGATATAATTATTAATTTGTTATGTTGTGTGTAATCTTATCATCAATCTAGAAGAGTATATATATATATATATATATATATATATATATATATATATATATATATATATATATATATATATATATATATATATATATATATATATATATATATTTATTTATTTATTTATTTATTCTATAGATGATTCGTTGTTAGGGAAAAAAATGTATTGACTTTTCACTTTTTCATATTTTTATCTACGTGATTATAGGTTAAAAGTAAAATTTGGATATGTCATACTTAATCCAGATTCTTTGAAGTTTTTGGTGGTATATTATGGAAAAAAAAAATGTGCAGATACGGATATTTGTGGATAAAATTTGCAATAAATAGTTATTATCGACGGATATTTATTACTCACGGATAACGGGTAGCGAATATTTTAATATCTGTTTATAAACGGATTAGGTATGGATAATATACTACTCGATACGCGGGTATCCGTTACCCACAAAAAATAAAATAAAATATAATTTATATATTTCTAATTAAATTTAATTAAAAATAAAATAAATTTATATTTTATTAGGTTAAATTTAATTAAAATTAATTTTTAATTCACATTTAATTTAATTTATATTATATTATTATATATATATATATATATATATATATATATATATATATATATATATTTTGTAATTTTATTTTAAAAATGTATAAAATATATTTTTTTTTGGGTATTCGCGGGTATTTGCGGGTTTTAAAATACCCGTGAATATTTTCTAAACGGATATCCATGCGGGTAGCAGGTACAATTTTATCCGGTGGGTCGGATTGCGGGTAGGTATTATTCGTATCCGACCCGACCCGTTGTCATATGTCGGAGTCATTAAATTTAGCAGCAAAGTGGGATCCAGGTGTGCATGGCAGAATGGACCGAGAGATTTTTGTCGGTAGTATTTAATGGGATATTTAAAACCTCGAGCCATTTTTCCTGCATGCACCTTCTTTCCCAAAGTTTCCGAGTTTCATTTTCTCCTCCTTCTCTCTACAAACCTTCTTCTTCTCTCTACAAATTCTCACTTTTTCTTCCTCCGATCATCAATCATGCAACACTTGAGTCTTCTTGGTGTCAAGCTCTTCCTTTTAAACCGATCAAGTTGTCATTTTGAGTTGGTAAGTTCAAACTCCTTTATCTTTCTAAAATTTTGTATTTTCTGTTACATGCAAGTATTGTTTGGTCTTGCATGTGTTCATTCGTCCTTCATCTTGATTATAATTCTGTTTCTGTTTCGGTGGATGGTCTCCTTTCACCAATTTGAATTTTGTAGACATTTCTAGGAGTTTTCGTGCATTCTCAGCCAAGTTTGGGAAGTTGTCAAATTTCTTTGAGGTAAAGGAAGCTAGTAATTTAATTATGTTTTTATTCGTTTGAAATTCATGTTTGAGTGTTTGCATGTGGGTATAATTGAATGGTTGATTTTAAATGTATGTTTGGATATATGTTGAATATGAGGACTGAACTCTGTGAACTGGAATTGGGGAAAATTATGTAGAAACAGTTTTCGATTTGTGTCAAGTTTCGGAAGTGAGAGGGTGAAAATGAGAGTTTGAGGTTGGGAATAAGTACTGGAAGTGATGTGAGTTTGAGCAATTGCAATAGGACCTGTTTGAACCTTTAAGTTGGTTAAAAAAAGCGATAAAAGTGGCAAAATTTGATTTTGGGTTCTTAGGTTGTGATTATGCAGATTTCTGGCGATTTCTAGTATGTCATTCTGGGAATGAAGGTTAGACATGTTTAGGTGTTCTTGGATAGGTTTGAATTGGTGTAGTAAATCATGTTTGAAGGATTAGAAGTCAGGAAAAATAACTGGGTTTTGGTAAAGTTAGATGATGTTCATAATTATGCAGTTATTCTATAGAATTATGCAGATAGTTGAACGTCAGTTAGTGACTGATCGACCTTATTTTTGTGTTCGGCCTTGACTGAGTTCTGATTCTGTGGAACTTTACAGTTAATGACCGTTCGGTCTCGTATAGTGGTCTGTCATGTTAATATTCGAGGGTTTTGAGAGTTAAGCCTAATATGGATGTGGGTAGCAAATAGCCACTACAAGAAAAAACGTCATTATCTATAGCCCAAATTCGTATATAAGACCCAAAATCCGTATATAATTTTTGGTTATATACGGATTACATACGGATAAAAATCTGTAATAATACTGTCGTAGCTAGTGTTATATACGGATAATCCGTATATAAGTTACATACAGATAATCCGTTTATAAATTACATACGGATAATCCGTATGTAATATCCGTATATAAATTACATACGGAAAATTTGTATGTAATATCCGTATATAAATTACATCCGAAAAATTCATATATAAAATCCGTATGTAATTAAAAATATGATTACATACGAAAAAATCCGTATGTAACTTTATGGTTTTATAAAAAAAATTATCTAAATTTTTTATTCCTTTTGTGACCCATAAATTAACATGAACCAATAACTTGCACATATCAGATTCAGTATTCTTTAAAGCAATAAAATCACCAAAATCATTGAGTTTTTATATAAAATGAGGATAAATGAGTATTCTTTTGTGAATACCTCATCATGTTTTTTTTTAATTAAATCTTTTTCATATCCGTATGTAATTTCTGTAGAAAAGATTCACTTTTCAATATATACGGATTGAATTTCATTATGTACAGATTCATTCCTTATAAAACTTTCCCCCCAACACGTCTTAGTTATATACGGATTTTATATACGGATTATCCGTACATAAAAATCCGTATATAAAATCTATATATAACTCACTTTTCTAAATCCGTATATAAAATCGGTATGTAATACTTATATTACACATGGATTAAAATCCGTATATAATTATCGGTAGATAAGTTTAGTTTTTCTTATAGTGAGCGTTCGTTCTAGTGTGTTGTTTAGTCATATGGTTGTACCGTTCGGTCTTAGATGGGTCAATCTCTTTAGTAGTGCTCGGTTTTGTACTAACACTCGGTCACTTCATTGTACTTAGTCTTATACTTGTATTCAGTCCTAATAGTGTTCGACATAAGTCAAGAGTGTTCGGCATAAGCCAATAGAGTTCAGCCTAAGCCAAGTATGTTATGTCTAAGTTAATAGTTTTAGTTATAAATCATAAGCGTTCGGTATGAGGTTCGAGTGTTCGGCTAATGCTTAAGTCTTACTCTCTAAATGACCGTTCGGTCATGTTCATACATAGGGAGTGTTCTCCCGTTCGGTCATGGTCATGGGCTAGGGTGATCCTTTCCATTCGGTCTCCACCATTCACAGAGTTCTCGGTCTTATGAGTGAAGATATGATTATGAATGAAATTATATGTTAGATAATGAGAATTTTGTTTTAAGTAATGTGGAAGAGAATTCCAAGGCGGAATGTCTCATGGATGGTTATTGAATTGTAAAGTATGAATGTGGCTATGCTTACCTGGTGTTTATCCTGATATTCTGTGATTACGCATTCTCACGTAGAGAGGAGTAACTCATGTGTGAGAATGGCAAGAGGTCCTAGTCCATAAGTGTAACTTGGGCGAGGTATAATGGACTAACCTCGGGTGGCAGCTATTGAGGGCATCCCAAGTACTACACCACCCGGGTGCACAAACGTCGTAGCTACACAATTCATACAATCTGAATAGTCAAGTCAAGTGGTTGGTCATTGTATGTATTGAGTGTTCGGTCCTTGCTTGATATGTATATTCGGTTGCTGAATGCTAACATGTTTAGTTTTTATCTGTTTATATACTCGTTTCAATTGTATGTTATTGGCTTAATTAAATTGCTCTAGCTTACCCTACTTTTCCTGTTTTGTCCTTGTTGTTCATTCGGTTGTGTCCTTCATTGCAATGATCATCCTTTGGATGTGAGCAGAAGTTGATGAGAGTTCTCTGGAGCAAGTGTTGAGCGAGGAGCCTCCAACATCTTAGTGTAGGACCGTTCGGTTTATACAGTGTTGTATGACCGTTCGGTTTGTGAATAATTTTGTATAACCGTTCGGTTCATACGTTACTAGTATGACAGTTCAGTTTGTTTATAGTTTTGTATCAGACTTATGACTATTATGTAAAGTTTTTAATTTTATAGGATAACTGTACTGTTAAATACTTTATCTCTCGGAGAACTGATCTATTATATGATTATATGCAAACATTCTAAAATATAGTTTTTACTATATTTTGGGATGTTACATCATCCTACTTCCTACTTCTGAACATTAAAAGTACTTGGTATATTAAAATTATTTTTAATATATTTAAAACATTAAAATTAGTATTTATTAATGTATTTTGAAAATACAAGAGAACAATACAGAAAAACGTAACAGATGATCCAAATTCGTCATATTCATAATAGTTTTAATACTTAAT